>CM062814.1:721379515-722579515 GCA_031772625.1 Pinus tabuliformis
AAAGAGCGTTGAGAGAATCTGTGTACTCAGAGAGTCTTGAGAGGTTCAAGCAAAGCTCTTGTTGTTGCATCTGTTGTGTGTGAGGCTCAAATTGAGCTCACTGTTGTAAAAACTTTGCTTGAAAACATAATAGAGAGGCCACCACTGAAGGCTGGAATAGGAGATGTAGCCCAAGAGTATTGGGTGAACTACTCATTAAATTTGTTGTGTTATGTGTTGTCTATTATGTTTTGTTTACTGCTTCATTTTCTGTGTATTTCACAATCTTATTGATCCATTGCATAAAATAACATAGACAAATCCATACACATAGGTCTATAATACCTTATTAATTATCTTAAATATTATTATCGGATCAAGTGATATCAGAGCTTTAGGTTTACTAAGTTTAGACAAGCTTGTGTTGGATTGGTGAATGATAACTAGGTCAAAGCTCAAATTAGGAGAAGGAGAATTGGTTTAAACTAACCCATAAATAAGAAGAGTCTATCCTAGGAGGAAAATGGTAGAAGAAAATCCCTTGGAATCAGACTCTCAGTGCATGGAGTCATAGTTTCATGACCATGAGAGCCATGGTAGAAGAAATGTATAGAGAATTTAAGAAAGGTCGAAGTGAAGATTCTTCAACCTCCAAACAAGACAAAGGAACAACTCTTCTAAATGCCCATTCTGAAGGAAAAGGGAAAGGAAAAGAGGCTCCTCTATCCACACCTCATGATAGCCCTGAAAATAAAAAAGAAGAAAACATCTTTGATTAAATTAGATGTTAAATTTGATTTGCCAATATATGATGGAGAATTAAATGTAGAGAAGTTAGATAACTGGATTAGACTGATTGATGTGTATTGTAGGGTGCAGAATATTGACTTAGACAAGAGTAAAATTCAGCTGGCCAGCTTATACCTGGGAGGAACTGCCTTGGTATGGTGGGAAGACAGGACACAAGCTGACTTGAAGAAGCATGGTAAAATTCTTTCTTTCTGGAGTGAATTTGTTTCTGCAATTAAAAAACAATTCTATCCACTAGCTTATATGCAGCAAGCTATGATGAGTTGGCAAACTCTTCGCCAATTAAAAGGGAAAAGTGTACAAAGCTACACCCAAGAATTTAGAAAAAGAGCTTGGATTCTAGGCATTTCTTTAGACTCACCCGAAACTTTGCTGAAGTATATAGGTGGTCTACACAACTATTTGAGGCACACCATTCTCATGTTTAACCCTACTAGCATAGATGAGGTATCTTTTCAGGCTACCGATCTAGAGGCTAGAGGCAAGAATGTGAACCCAGAGATTGGGGGATCATCAAAACCCACTGCAAGTAAAAACAAGGAAAAGAGGAAGCAGAAATGGCAAGAGGTGAAGGCAAATGCTGTACAAAAGGCCAAACCTTCATGCACTCACTGCAAGAAGGATGGACATGATGATGAACATTGCTGGTCTTTTCATCCGGAGCTAAAATCCAAGAAGTTCGATGGAAAGAAGAAGAAGACTGCTGCAGCTATACAGAAATATTTGGGGTCAGACTCAGGTGATGAAACAACAATTGCAGCCACAGGTATCAAAGGTAAAAATTCTGAAGCATCTACCAATAATTCTGCCCAAACTATTGATAGTGAAGAAAATGAGAGGAAAAGACATGAGCTTTTTCATATTAGAGTTATTTCCAAGCATCAAAAGGTTGATACTTTATTTGATAGTGGCTCACAAGTAAACTTGATTTTTGAAGCAATTGTAAAGAAATTGGGACTACTAACCACACCTCACAAGAAGCCATATCCATTTGGCTGGGTATGTGATAAAGCAAAGCTACAAGTGATTAGACAATGTAAACTTAGGCTTTCTTTTGGGTCAGCATTTGTAGATGAGGTTGAGTTAGATATTGTTCCCTTGGATATATGTGGAATTGTTTTAGGAAGTCCTTACTTGTATGATAGAAAAGCCATTTTCTATAGAGCTGAAAATAAGTATCAACTCGTTAAATATGGAATCGAATATATTGTAAGAGCTCATAAACTCAAGAATAATTATAGTCTCATAAACTTAGGGAAGATGAAAAGAATTATAAATTCATGCAAGCAATTTTTACTGATGGTTGTAAAGGAAAAGAAACCTAATAAAACCAATGTATTTGAAGGCTGTGATGCTAAACAACAAGCTGATTTAGAAAAAGTTGTTTCAGAATATGATATACTATTTCAAGAACCTAAAGGTCTGCCACCCAAAAGGGAAATTGTACATGATATTGATTTGCAGCAAGATGCTCCATTGCCTAACATCTGAATGTACAGGTTATTCACTTTAGAGAATGCAGAGATCAAGAAGCAGGTACAAGAGCTTCTCGAGAAATGGTTCATAAGACCAAGCACATCACCATGCGGATCTCAAATCGTGTTGGTGAGGAAGAAAGATGGTTCGTGGAGGATGTGCATTGATTACCGAGCACTGAATAAAATAACGATCAAGAATTATTATCCCCTTCCTCGTATTAATGATCTATTGGATCAGTTGAAGGAAGTTGTTTACTTTTCCAAGTTGGACTTGCATAGTGGTTACCATCAGGTCAGAGTAGCAGAGCAAGATGCATGGAAGTCTACTTTCAAAACAAAGCAAGGGATGTATGAATGGATAGTTATGCCTTTTGGCTTGACTAATGCTCCTGGGACTTTCATGAGAGTTATGAATGATGTACTCAGGCCTTTTATTGATGATTTTGTAATTGTATATCTAGATGACATTCTTGTATTCAGTAAAACATGGGAAGAACATTTAAAGCATGTAAAGCAGACTCTAGATGTTTTGAAGCAAGAAAATCTCTATGTTAAATTATCAAAATGTGAATTTGGAAAAACATCTTTGAATTATTTGGGTCATATTGTAGGGGGTGGTGAATTGAAGATAGATCCCTCTAAGGTTGCAGTCATTGTAAACTGGCCTAAACCCAAGTCTGCTACATAAGTTAGAAGCTTCTTAGGAGCATCACAATATTGGAGAAAGTTTATTGCTAAATTTTCCTTAATTGCAGCTCCCCTACATGCTTTGATAGGATTGAACAAGGTGTTTCAGTGGGGAGGAAAACAACAGAAAGCCTTCGAAACCTTGAAAGAAAAAGTTAGTACAACACTAGTACTAGCATTGCCAGATCTTCAACAACCATTTGAGATCGAAACTGATGCCAATGAATATGCCATGGGAGTAGTGTTGATGCAACATGGTAAACCCATATGCTACCATTATGAGACATTTAATTCTGTAGTAGTTAATTATCCTACATATGATGAAGAATTGTATGCATTAGTCTAAAGTGTGAAGAAGTGGAAACGTTACTTAATGGGAAAAGAAACAATTATACATACTGATCATCAACCACTTTAGTACTTGCACTCACAAACTAAATTGTAGTAATCAAGACACTATAGGTGGATGGGTTTCCTACAGCAGTTTCATTTAGTCATCAAATATAAAAAGGGCATACACAATAAAGTTACAGATATGTTGTCCAGACCAATCATAAATGCATCTACTATACTTAAGCATAACTCAGTAATGCATGAAAGCTACATTGAACAATATGCTCAAGATATAGACTTTAACGATGTATATGCAGCTTTAAGTAATGATAAAAAGGTAGAAGAATTGGATTACTATGTTACTCTTGTATCATTTGGGAAAACTATGCATTCCGCAAACTGAAAGAGTCAACATAATTAGGGAGGCACATACTTCTCTGATATTAGGTCATTTTGGTGTGAGCAAAAAAGTTGCACCGCTGCAAAGATACTGCTATTGGCAAAAAATGCATGAAACAATTTCTAGATATGTTAAGGGATGTACCATGTGTGCTAAAAGCAAGCCCAACAATAGAAAACTAGGCTTGTACGCTCCACTACCAGTTCCTTCTTGTCCTTGGGAAAGTGTTTCCATGGACTTTGTTGGAGGACTGCCAAAATCTAGAAAAGGTCATGACTATTTGTATGTTATTGTGGACAGGTTCAACAAAATGTGTATTTTAATACCTTGTAGCAAACAGATTACAACTGAACAAATAGAGAAATTGTTCTTTCAACATGTCTGGGTGCATTTTGGGTTACCCACTTCGATAGTATCTGATCGAGATTTCCAATTTTTTGGGAAGTTTTGGTCAAGTATGTGGGAATTGATGGACACCAGACTGAAGAAGAGCACAACCTTTCATCCACAAATAGATGGCCAAACAGAGGTAGTCAACAGGATAATGATCCAGTTGCTTAGGGGTTATTTCAGCAAGCATCCCAAGCTTTTGGATGAACATCTATGTTATGTGCAACATGCTTACAATTGAGCTAAACATTCTTCTACATAGAGATCTCATTTTGAGACCTGTTTTGGTTTTATACCAAGGTATCCCTTGGATTTTGTCTTTGAAAAAGACATAGCAGTTGCTGGACATAGTGATGTGGACAAAGAAACTAGGTTCATTGAACAGATCCAAGAAATTCACCAGGCAGTGCAGGAACAGTTGGAAAAGAGCCAAGCCAAGTACAAGGCAAGGAATGATAAGCATTTGGTGGAGTACAGCTTCCAAGTTGGTGATCAAGTCTGGCTGTATATCAACAAGGATAAAATGCAAGGTGAAGGAAAGAATCTAAAGCCAATAAGGTATGGGCCTTTTAAGGTACTTGAGAAAATTGGTGATAATGCTTTCCACCTTGATTTGCTAGCTTACATGCACATCTATTCAATGGTAAATGTAGAAAATTTAAGATTGTTTGAACCTTCATTAATTGAAGATCCCGAAGAGCAAAGTCAATTGCCTTCTATTGATGATCTGTTGCCTGAATATCTCAATGAGTTGCAGGAAGATACAGTTCTGGACAAGAAGGTGAGGACTACGCACAAAGGGGATGTTGAGTACCTAAGAATTGGACTCAAAGGTTCAAAACCCAGCAATGTAAAATGGATAGACATTGGGCAAGTCAGGCAGCTGTATCCTCACTTGAGCGATGCTTGAAAACCAACTTTTGGTGGTCCAAAATCCTTTTTCAGTGGGAAGGCGTGATCCAAATGGATCCAAGAACACTCTCTAAGTCTTGAAAAATCTTAAAATCATGCCAAAGATCAAAATCATCGCATCCCAAGAGCCCTTAGCATGGCAGAAAAACACTATCGGGAGGCAAAAACCAGAGAAAAAACGTGAAAACAGTGAAAAAAAACAGAGTATCAGAGGTGGGACAAGTGAATGCACAATGGTTTTCAGATCTGGCCGATCAACATCTAGATTTGATCGACAATCACAATCGGCACAGAGAATCAGCGGATATCGACGCAGACCATATGACACTTGCGATGGCTACCGACGGTGTCAACTAGGACCGTCGATCAAGCGCGCAGATCGATGGCCCACGTTGCATTGCAGGATCACTATTGGGGATTACAAGAGCACTTACAATGGCCCGGGGTTATCACAATATGTGATTGTGATCAATCGCATCGGAGAAACACCATGGAGCGGGACTGATACACATGTATATGTGCAATTCGATGAACTAGACCTGACGGTTTTATCAATATAATTCCATAAAATTTGAGATCCGCAGCAAAGCCATTTTTAATGTATTTTCACGATTTTCATTTATTAAATGAAATGCAGAGGATGAAGGCCATTGCGATAAGCCGGACCCAAAAGGGTTCCTTAAGGCTATTATATATTGTTTCAGGTCTAGAGAAAAGCCATTTCTAATGTATTTTCATAGTTTTAACACATTTCTAAATATACAAAGGGGCAGGCCATTGCGACATGCGATGGTGACTTACAGGGGGACCCGATAGGGGAATAGACCATATTTAAGGAATTTTTGAAGTCCGAATTGAACTGTGTTTTGGTGGAATTTCACAATTTTGAATGCATTTTCCTATGTAAAATAGAAAATGGCCGCGTTTGGAATTATAAAGGATTTCAAGGGACCAAGGTACTCTTACGCTGCAGAATAGGTGGCCACCTCCTCTTTAGGCGTTATGCAATGATTGTGTAATGCCAGAAGAGGGATTCAAAGCGGACAGAGGACTGGGAGATAGAAAGCCGAGAAGGAGAAACGCAACCCAGATTGGCTTTAAAGCCACAGATAGAGAGCAAGCAGAGGAGGCAGTATTGCAGGCAGTGTCGAGACAAAACTAGGACAGAGACAGAGAGTGTTGAGAGAGTCTGTGTACTCAGAGAGCCTTGAGAGGTTCAAGCAAATCTCTTGTTGTTGCATCTGTTGTGTGTGAGGATAAAATTGAGCTCATTGTTGTAAAACCTTTTCTTGAAAACATAACAGAGAGGCCACCACTGAAGGCTGGACTAGGAGATGTAGCCCAAGAGTATTGGGTGAACTCCTCATTAAATTTTTTGTGTTATGTGTTGTCTATTATGTTTTGTTTACTGCTTCATTGTCTATGTATTTCACAATCTTATCAGTCCATTGCATAAAATAACATAGACAAATCCATGCACATAGGTCTGTAATACCTTATTAATTATCTTAGATCTCATTATCGGATCAGTTTGGTTGTGTTATATTCTTTCCACGACTATCCCACGTAGTTAACCATAGGGTTAGAGGGGGGGAGGAGCCCCCCACCTTCGTTGTGCCAATTGTGTAGCGGGGGGAGTCACAGTGGGTTTGAGGGGTGCAGGTAACCCCACTCTATGGGGTCCTATATTAGGTTGGGCGGACCTACCTATGGTTTTGTGCATGATTTTCGCACATGGTTTTGGACGCGATGGTTTTTGGTCCATGGTTTTGGATGCGATGGTTTTTGGTCCATGTTTTTGGACAATATGGTTTTTGGTCCATGGTTTTGGATGCGATGGTTTTTGGTCCATGGTTTTGGACGCGATGGTTTTCGGTCCATGGTATTAACATGTATAAATATGTATTGTAACATTGAAAGGAACATAATGAAAAATCAAGCTGATAGTCCCGGTTTGGGGATCCAGGGGAAAATCTCTGTGTATATGTGTTTTATGTGTTATGATCTCGCATTGTTTATTTTCTATGTTTTAGAATTCGTATGTAGGTAATTTCTGTACGGGGTTAAAACCTACATTGCCTAACCTAATCAAGTGAAAATTCTATGGGGTGAATTTTGTTATTAACTTGAAGGTTTTTATGAATTAATATAATTGTAATCAACTTGAAAGGAGCTCATTAACACGTTATAAAGATTAGCATTAAATTAATATTATTTTGCTACAAGAGACTTCCAGAACTTCTATATTTGTGAACTAGTAAACCAATCCAAGTAGCTTAATGATGAATATGAATTTTCAAATTTATTCTATAGATGATAATTCTTGTAACTATGTAAATAAACTGGAAAAAACTCACTTCAATCATTTAAACAATATAACCTACAACAAAGGAAGCATGAACACTAAATGCAGAAATAAGAGATGCAAGTGAAAAATACATTCAAAGGAAATAAAGAAATTGTACAACAGGGATCTAAGGCTCTTGGGATGGCCAAGCCCAAGGATACTCATAATCCTATGAATTAAATCAAGCTTTAGAAGCTAAAAATGACACTAAACTTCATTATTAGAGTCAATCCAAGTACATCTCTGCTAGAAATGAAAGTATAATTGCTAAATAACAAGTTTTCTTCACAAGAGGACGAAGAAATACATGCTCTTAGAGGAAAATTCGAATTAGGACTTATACAAATTGATGGGTAAGAATCCTCATTGAATGAAGATAACTTTCCCCTCCCAAATCCCTAAAGAAGTGGTTTTGGTTCCCAACAAGAGGAATCTTCATTTAATGACAGGGAACACATTCCTAGATTTTCTCAACCAATGGAGCTATAAAATTTGTCAATAATTTCAAGATATCAAGTTCATTTATTATCCCATATTGGTCCATCCTTTAGTAGGGAGAAAGTCCCTATATTATCTCATTCAGAATTTACTCAATATTCTCTCAATATTATGCAAAAATAAATAATATTAGGCACATAATATTGAATTATCTCTAAACCTTCCTAAGAACATATTAAAGCTAAAAAACAGTATTAAGTGTAGAAGGAGAGATTTAATATAGTCTTTATGTGCCTAAGAAAGGTTATATGGGCCTTAATTTGTGTCTAATTTGGAGGCCCATCATTCATAAAGGTTTCACCACCTAAAAATGTCACCTAAAAAATGCTTGGCAAGAAAATGACCCTTAAAATTTGATGAATTTTTTGAGGGATTGGAAAAGGTTATGAATGTTTTGCTCCCTAGAAAAAAGAAAATTTTCTTGTAATGATGTCCTATAACCATAACTATATTGTAATAGTATTATGGTATATCGATACCCTTGTGCGTTGCTACTTTCTTCCTTCATTTGAAGGTAACCCCTTGTATGAAATCAATTTTACTTAGTTTTCATTGGATGTGAACTGGCATGCTTGACCTCTTTTACACTTGGTACACATGCAAGTTGCATTTTTGCATGAAAATCTTACCTTAGCCTTCAACCATTCACGTGGATGTTTCCCATGGCAGGTCAGCTGCCACATCACTATTCTACGTGTGGCCATAGGTTTGACTTATAGATTGCATTGCAAAATTTTTACCTTATAGCTAATTTTCAGATATCTATTCATTCTTATGATTTATCGCCTAAATTTAGGTCCACACCCCAGACCCCTAGACCATTCTCCTTCACGTGCAAAATCTGGGTTTGGTCCACGTTCGAGCTTTCTTGGCTCCATTTTCTCATGCTCCACCATAGGTCCTAGACCTATGAACCTATACACTAGCATTGTTGTGATGCACTGGAACTTGGCCAACATCTAGGAATCTAGACTACTCTTGTCCATGTGCTAGTTCAGGGCTACATGGCCCACATTTGGACCTTTGAACTAGTGAACTTGTGCATTCCACTAGAGATCTTGGACCCCTGACCTCTTCACCAATGATTTCTACAGTGCAACCAAACTTAACCCACATCTAGCCTCTGGACTAATGTGTATCCAGACATCCCATGATACACTTGATTGTTAAAAACCCTGGGCTTTAGGATCTCTAGTATGGTGTGGCCCCACCTCCAAGTCCACTTATCACTTGTATCAAACCAAGTCCGACCCAGTTAAGGTTCGACCTAATGGAAATAAAACTCTATAGATTCAGCTCGAATGCCCAGTCTCTGGGTCTAAGCCAAATCTGTCCACCACACACTGGTGTTTTCTGCCTTATTGAACCTACACGATTATTTTTTCCTAAGTTATTATCGGGAACTAACCAGACATTTGACTAGAAAATAGTTTTACCTAAAACTCACATAATTACCATATTTTGCACCTTGTAACCATAATCCCGACAAAGATTTTCCCATAAAACCACTAGGAATTTCCCACAACCAAGTTTGCAGTAAATATAAAATCATCCTTATTATAGGACCCTTCCTTACGATGTTGATTTTTTTTTAGAGTGAAGAAAATAAACAAAGGGGTTAAGCTTACAATATAACGTTAAGAAAATAAGTAATTTCAATTTAAATGATCATTAGCTAAAAACATCCATACCATGATCATGAAACACCTTAACACCCACCAACATTGGAAACTCAAAGATATTAAGGCTTCTACATCAAACATCCATGAATTACCATACATTCCACATATAATCTTTTTTACAATCTATTAACAATAGACACAACAAAATCATATAATAGAACATCATAATACAATAGGTATCATTCACTTAGAGATGAGATTCAATCTTGGCCTTGCTGCTGCTTGCACTCCCTTGCTGTCATCGACCTCCAAGTGTGAATATTGATGTACTTTGACTGAATGTAGTGACCCACCAATTGACCTCCCAACCTATTCCTTGGGTACTATTCTTCCTCGAGAACCCCTGAGTTGTAATGGGGCTATAAAATGAAGGAAGTGTGCTAGCTGATAGAGGTGAGCACTCCTTGGCTCAAGAGTCCCCTCTCTAAAGACTTCTACATCACCAAACTCAACTATAGCTCATAGTCACTCACAATGGCATAATCTCATCCATCCAACAATAGGGTAAGAAAAAGTCCCTTCTGCCATGGCTTGCCCCTTATTATATAGTATGCTTCATAAGCAACACTTGGCACTTCATGCATAATTAATTATTTTTATTAATCTAAAATTTTCATTATTTATGCACCCATATGTCACCCTCTCATAAAGGCTCTCCAAAATTATTTACTTAAATTTTTAATTCAAAAATAATATTTTTCCTCACCCTAACAAGACTCCCTATTTCTTCTCCTAGTTGTACCTTGATCCCCCTTTTCTTCTCCTTAATTTGTGTTACTTACTGAAGTCAACTAATAAGTCTCATATTTGGTCCCCTAAATACCTCCTAATTTAACTCAATTTTCCTCTTAGATGGATATTCCTATGTTTTTTCCAAAATGGAGGTTCTATAAATTTCTCTAATTTTAATTAGTTAAACTTTATTTTAATTTACCCCACTCTTCTCTTAATGAAATCCAACTATTTTAGGATTACTCTTTATAATTAACTCTATGTCCCTCTTTCTCCCTTTTACCTATTTAAAATACTTAGGTACATTATTTACCTAATATTTTCCAACATGGGAAGGGTAGAGTTCTCAAAGGGTACAATATTTTTTTGTTTCTTCCTATTCTCCCTTTATCCCAAGTCTTATTCTTGATTTAATTGCCTTGGTTCTAACCTCATTTACCATTTCATGTGAATTAGTAGGATTTTCATATCTTGATTATATGAAAATCAGTTATGCCAAGTCATGCTAGGGGTGCCAAGTTAGTCGTGCCCTTCAAGAAATTTCCTTTGAAGTTCTAAGGGTGCCACACCTAATAGTTTATTTATGATGCCAAGGGTGCCAAGTTGGTCGTGCCCTTCAAGAAATTCCCTTAAAGTTCCAAGGGTTCCATGCCAATTTCTCTTCAAGCATCCAGTGGCTACGAGGGGAAAATCTAGATGCAATGCAAGAGACCGCTATTATCTATCGTGTTTCCCACTATAGTGAGACCAATGGTGTTTGGGATCAAGGAATTTGACTTGATGCACACCCTCAAGTAAGTCATCATGAGTGATCCAATTTGGTACTTGCCCCCATAGCATAATGAACTTCAAGGTGAAGGTTTCTTGACCCTTCCAGCCCAAGTCATGGCGGGAGTGCTAGCGGGTGAAATCGGGAACACTGTCCCATGCCTTCCATGTTGTTCCATCCCTTTGTACAACCCCATTAGTTATGTGTGAGTCATTCATCCAAGAAATTAACCCATGCATGTAGCCACTAAAATTTCATTAGAATTTATAGCAAGATCCAAACTAAACTTTAAAATTTCAATGACAAAATATTTATTTGCATCATGCCAGATGTCATCGACTCATCACATGCGAGTGCATCTGGTGGTTTCCTGCCATACTTGATAATCATCAGTAACAAAGTTTCACACTGTTATTCATTGTCACAATAGGATCACCAACATGAGATAGTCATCCACATCATTGTTCATCGTGAACCTGAACTAATGTAAGTAGCCAACACAAGAAACACATCCATCATAAATATCATCATCATAACATCAGTAGAAAACATACATATTATAAAGCTGTCTTCATCATAACATCAATATAAAACATACATATCCATAAAACCTATGATCATAATAACATCAATAGAGAACATACATATCCATCAATGCTATCATCACCATAACATGTTAGAATAGATACATATGCATCAAAGCTATCATCATCCTAACATGCACTAGGAAATAAACACATCCATCACATCCACTAATAGTAGAGTTAAGTTTTTGGATCCTCAAACCGAGGTCCTTAAATAATAATGTGTGAGTGTTAAGACTAAATCAATGTTAATTTCAGACCAAGGTTAGTCAACTAGAGCGAGTCACTAGATACACTCCGTCTTAATAATAGACTTCATACCTAAGTCCTTGGAATAGGTAAGGAAAACGGTGATGCATCTCCTCAGCGCCCTCCTAAGTGGTTGAACTGGGACTATAATTATCCCATTGGACCTTAACCTAGTTCAGTAATCATCATCTAAGCCATAGAGTTCATTGGTCTAGTATGCGAATTGGTTTGACCATCACTGTGCCCTTGTCTGAAACCTGCAAATGACCCAAGTCAATAACATGTGAAGGATCTGAAATATAATGATGCAAGACAGAAATATGGAACCCATCATGCATACATGCTAGAGATAGAGGTAAAGCAAGCCTATATTCCACCGACCCTTTTTTTTCCTAATATTTCAGAAGGTCCCACAAAACATGGAGAGAATTTTCTCCATTTCCAAATCTTATAGAGCTCTTTTGGGGCCTTACTCTCAGAAACATCCTATCTCCCACTTCATAACGTCGATCTATTCGATTAGCATCAACATAGCTCTTTTGTCGATCTTGTGCTTCTTTTAGACTCCCCCCAATAATAGTCATTTTTTCTTCCATCTCTTGCACCAATTATGGTCCTATTAATACTCACTCCTCTAGTCGGTCCCAATTAAGAAGTGTTCTGGAAGGTCTCCCATACAAGAAATCAAATGGTGCCATCTTGATAGAACTCTTATAATTGTTTTTATAAGCAAATTCCACTCTAAGTGGTAAAAACTCCTCCCATATATTTTGTTAGTCCATCACATACATTGATAGCATGTCCTCGAAGATATGATTAGTATCAAGAAGTAACTATACTGGTGCGAGATTTGTATTGCTTGAATCTTATGTTTCTAGGGTTGATTTTTGAAAAGAATAGGTTTCAACCTTGTATGATTAATGGAATTTGATGGATGTTTTCTCTTCATTAGGTTCTCCATTGGTTGTTGCACCAATGTATTTTTATTTTTAATCTTCTTTCCCTTTTTGCTATTTATTTTTCTTTTTATCACCCTCTATATGAATGCATAATGTTTGTTCAAACATCATGGACATCAAGGTGATGGTTTTGTCTTAAGCTGTGAGAAATTCAATTTTTGCACCATGAGAAACTTATGAATTCTCTTCTAGTTTTTGAAAAGAATGTCTTTTATGATCTTATTCTCTTAAATGTTGGCATACCAAATATGAAAGAAAACATGTGTCCACCTTTGTGAACTAATAATTGAAGATGACTTTCAACTTTCCATTTCAAGTTTCCATTTTGCAACCTTGTTTTTTACAACTCTAATTTTGTATTCTAATTATCAGACTTATTTTCCAACATATTTTCAATTGAAACCATAAGTTCGCACACCAACTAGATGTTAAAATGTTTTAAAACCTAAACCCAAAAGAACGAATGACATACTTTGAACTAAGTATGCATGCCCATCCACTAAAATAGACTTACTATCTATTTCGTGGAGCTAATTCTACGTCCATCCTAAATTTGAAGATCATATTGATATAAATTAACTTAAAATCTAAGGATCCTTAACTTCAGATCTGACTCATGACATGGGGATCTAATTCATCATAAATTATAACACTATTCCTATGAGAGCAAAACATGTCATAGGTGGGAATTAACCTTAGTGGGTCCATAGGTCATACGGGTTGAACTTAGCTCTGATATTAGGTGCAGGATCCCTCCTTACAATGCTATTTTGTTTTTAGACTATAGAAAATAAACAAATCGGTTAAGCTTATACTACAACATTTAGAAAACAAGTAATTTCAATTTAACTAACCATTAGCTAGGAACATCCATACCATTATCATGAAGCACCTTAACACCCACCAATATTGGAAACTCAAAGATATTAAGGCTTTTACATCAAACATCCATGAATTACCATACAATCCACATATCATCTATTTTACATTCTATTAACCATAGATACAACAAAATCATATAACAAAACATCATAATACAATAAGTACCATTCATTCAGAGATGAGATTTTATCTTGGCCTTGACACTAATTTCACTCCCTTGCTGTCATCTACCTCTCATGATCATTATCATTGTCACCATTATCATCTCTTTTTATCTGATGTCCCACTTGAATTCTCCACATTGTTTTGGGTTTTTCACACATTGAGAGAGAGAATTGATTACTAAAGAATCAACGACATCAAAAGGGATTTACAGGCCCTCTTGTAGATCTCCTTCACTAGGTGTTATCAATAAAGATTTATTATTTATTTTAACAGTCTTTCCATTTGGGTTATTACATTGGATGTATATTGTTGTTTGTTGTTTTGGATCACATCTATTATTTTGCTATAGGTTTTCTAGTTTATTATTGCATATTTGAAGCATAAGCAACCACAAATTGTTGTTAGGGTCATGTGTCACCAGTGACTTAAGTGAAATGTTTTTGGTACACCTTCCAATAAATTTCACTCTAACAGTTATGGATAACTAGACTCAATCGGAGAGGTACCTACTGTTGGGAGCGGGATCCCCCAAGGGTAGTTGTTGGGCTAAAATCCCATGTTTGAGTTAAATTTTGTAATAAAATGGTAAAGTCTCCACATTTTGTGGTTGCGGAGCACAAAGGTGTTATGTGTCATAAAGGGTAGTCCACCCTTAGTTTTGTAAAGTAAAGTTGGCTGTAAGAGATCTACCCATGGTCCGTGGACCATGGGATTGGATAAAAAGAGCTAAGCTCTAAGTAGTTTTAGAGACATAGAAGGATGAATAATGTAAGAGAGTGATAGATCTAAAGTATGAAGTTTAAGTCTTGGGTAGTAGCACAGGAAGAGGCTCTGCAGGTGAGTGCATAGAGGCCTAGGGTAGAAGTCTGTAGTTGAGTGTGTGGATCCCTGTAGCTGTGTGCATAGGGTGGATAGAGTTTGTACACACTTGAAAGATATCAATAAAGAGAAATAGTAAGCAATTCCTGTGTCTTTGTTTTGATAATGCATCTTGATATGTTGCGAATGAATTTCCTTTATTACTCTTATGTGATGTGCGGACGCAATTACGTTGAATAATTGAACGTAATTACGATTATCTATTTACACAATGTTAACTATAATTATTTGATAAGATAAGCAAGTCAGTTAGATTAATTGGGGAATCTGCATGACACATTGCCATAGCAGCACGAAAGTACCTGAGCAGCAAGTTAGGGCTACATGAAGTTTGATCATATCCTTTCGCAGAGGTATTAAAGGACATAATAAAGGGCTTGTCTTATAAGCCCTAGAGCGAAGCAACCTATGCAAAGGCAGGGATAGAAGGAATTAAACGATATCTCAACCATCTCAGGGTGCAGAAAATTGGTTCCAACATCCCACCATACTACTTCAGGTGAGACCTCGGTCTGTGCTCTGCGGGCTGATGCTAAAAGGGATAGTAGTGTAAGGATTTGTTTAGCTAATTAACATTGAACCTGGTTCAGGCCCCTTCAAGCCAACAAATGGTTCCGTTGCCGGGATAGGAATCTACATAAGATATTTGTGATGTCGTATCATTGGAATCCATCTAAGAAGGAGATTGGAGACTGGTTGGATAGGAAGATCCACGAATTCGTGGCGCAGGAGAATAGAAACCCGTGACTAACAAAGGAACAATGGTTGGATAGATACTTGTATACAAAGATCCACGAGATATTTTTCTACTCCTTCCCTATTGAGCTATACGAGTGGATCACGAAGCTAGCAAATAGCCAAGGAAGGTGGAAACTTGATGGTCCTAGTGTGTGGACCCTGGAGCTAGTGCGGAGGTTTGAAGCATCGGAGGATAAGATCACTCGTGCTATTTATCATTGGCTCGATCACGTCATAGGAGGATTTGTGATAGAATTCGCGGTCGACACCTCAGTCAGCTACATCAAGGCAGAGCAATGATTTTTCAAAGGACTGCAAGGTAAGTACGTAAAAGCTTTGAATACCTGGATTAAAATGCTATTGTGTGAAAATGGGTTATGTAGCTACCTTGATGTTTGGGACTACGCGAAGCGGAAAAAATTACAAGAACGAAGGAAAGAAGGGTCCGGAGTATAGTCCATTGATTTCACCTCTGCGAGGTGACAAGGAAGAAATAGCGAAGGTTTTTCCACGAAGTGCTATTAAGTTAATAATACAAGGATTCCCGTGAATACCACCTCCACCTCCACCACTATTCAGTATGGAAAACACATTGAAGATGCCTTTTTCAAAGGCTTGGGAAATGAGGACCCAAACCAATTCTGGTTCGTTGTGAGAGCTATATGGGAAGCTCAAGGTGTTACAGATGATCATATAAAGAAGGTGACATTGGTTAGTGCTCTACAAGATCGCGTGCTAACTTGGTATATTAAGCACTCTAATGATAACCCAAATGTTGGAGTGGCAGACATCCAGATAACAATGAATAAAGAATTCAGTAGGCCTAAATTTGAGGCGCAGTTGATTGTGGGATTCAAAGAAATTGCGATGCAACTAGGTGAGACACCTATGGAACTAGATCAGAGGTTGAAATGTACAATCCGTGAATCCAATATGAACCTAATAGATGAACATCATCACGAGTGGTTTTTTGCTTTACTCCTGCCACACTTAAGGGGTGCGCTGTCGCAGCAGAAGATAACCACTCAGGCGGAGGCCTTGGAGATTTCCATGAGATCCAAATCTAGGATTTTAGTAGATCCATGCACAGTTGAAAAATCTGTGCCTTGAGATGCAAAGTCTAAAGCAGGATAGGACGGTTCGACCAGAGGTGTGCGAGGAGGTATGGTACTTGAAATGCAAGAGTCAGGGGCATGACAAGGACCATTGCCCAGTCTTTGAGAACTATATTACAGGAGGGGGGCCGATGCTTTTAAGGCCAAAAGCTCAAGCAAGACCTAGTGCGGGACCTGCATTATGGTGCAATATCTATCAGGTAGTCAGAAAACATGCCACATATAACTGTCACTTGCTACAGAAGTTTGTACAGACACTGCAATAGTTGTTCTGTAACTTTTGTAGGTCGGTAGGGCATGATGAGTGTACTTGCAGGAGCTATGAATTGATGATGGATCGAACTCCTGCCTATAGGGTGTCACATGGAATAAGTCGATCTTGCGGACAAGATAGACCTTCCTAGAATCTAAAGAAGACATAATGACAAGCAAACCAACCAGACACTATCTTTCTCTAAATATGCTTTAATAAACAATAGCAAACAAGTGTTTTAGGGCCTACCTTAGGTCCAACGCTAGCTTGTGGATGCCTTCGCTCCTTTGATCCAAATGAGCTCTTCTTCGTGAATCTGCAAACACAAACAAGGCAAATGAATTAAATAGCACCTGAAAAGCCAATTTCATAAAACATATTTAACATGAAAGTCAAGGAGTCCATGAAACAAATAACATAAGATACTTGTTGAGAAAAATGAGTTTGATTGTATTAATTAAAAAGAAGAAGAACCTTACAACCTTTGCCTTGACGCTGTACAAGCTCCTCCCAGGGTCTAGCAAGAAGTCTCCTCTACTTTGACAAGTTTCACTCACTCCCCAATGAAACCAAAAAGGTATGTGATCTCTCCTCTTTAGGCTTAACTAGGAAGTCTTGATTTCACCAGCATTTACCCTAAAAAATGTTCAGCTTCTAGTCTCCCTAGCAACCAGCCCAATGCCTGTATTTATAGTGCAATGGAGGGAGGTTACTAGGTCCTCCTTCAAAGGGATAAAGCCCTCCTTCAAAGGGATAGCTCCTCTCATCAAGGGATTAGCTCCTTCTCTTTTGGGATGCATGAACCACCTCAGAGCGAACAATCCACGTCAAAATTCCTTCTAGAAACCTCTAGAATTAACCCAAAGTGAGTTTTTTAAGATAAAACTTGTGCCTTTTGACTTTCACAGGGGTCCACACCTACACCGTTAGGGACAGAGTGGGCAGGTCCACAGCTTTTGTACGCAGAAGGTGCGGGACCGCAGGTGACCATGAGAGAAAGTGCGGAACCAGAGTTACATTGATTTTTAATGTCTTTCTCTGATTTCCAAAGCTTGATTTGAAGAGTTGAGGTCTGAGACTTGCTTAGGAGGACAGTACAAGTGATGATAGACCCATACTGACTGCAAATCATCATGATGACGATATTTTTGTGTAACAGATTGCCCCCTAAAGTGCGAAGTCTGTAGTAGATGAGGATTTCTTATCATTTAGGAAGAGTGAAGTACTTTATCATTTCGAGGATCATCTTGTGGAGAACCCGGTTGGAACCTCTAAAAACATTCAATGCAAAATATATATATGAGATCATATCATCGCTGAGGTAGGCATTCCCATGCTCAGATCAAAACTGACTAGAAAAACTAACTACTGCTCTGATACAGGAATGATATTGTAAAACATCACAAGTATAGACTCATGTGGACATAGTATGGGCGCAGCCATCTGTTTATGAATAGTCCATTATATAATGAATACAAAATTCCTCGCAGCCTAGATTGTGGAAACTAGATCCAGGGTCTTCATTTCTACTTCCCGAAACAATACGATTCTATCCATGAGAATGAATGTGTTGATGTCGAGCATGGTAGAAACCACTTGATTACCAGTCAATGATGTAAACTGTTAACAAGTGTGAGAGAAACCACCAGTGATGTCAATGGCTCTCAAAGTACCCAGTACAATCCATGAGATGCGAATAAATGTGTTGATGTTGAGCATGTCACGGAATCCTTTGATCGAAAGTCAATGATGTAAACTGTCGTCAAAGGCGAGAAACCTGCCATTAATGCATGCAGATCTCAAGGCACTGACGATTCCTATATCATCTTTCTAGATAATGAGTTGATGTCGATAGAAAGCGATCCGTCGTAGGCAAGCCCACAACACGAAATCATTGATCAAGTTGAAGAAATTTAGTTGCAAGAACTGACTCAGGGATGGTCAAGATGGATGACAGATATTTTGCAGATGAATGGCTTATTGGTAGTGACCTCTTGAACACATAACGACATGACAGATGGTTCGGTGACAATTGACCCAAAGTTAATACCCAGAAACCGGCTGAAGACTTTCAATGTGGTTTGATCAACTGTTAGGCAAAGGATTTCCCAACCCAGATGAATGAAAGTGTCGTGTTCAAGAGTGGTTACAAAGTATGACAAACAGGCTCATTTTCTCTCTTTTCCCCCACCATTTCTGGCAAGTACCTCTTTATTTTTGACAAGCTTGAGGAGGATAACATTTGCTTGATTATAAGCTCATCCTTCGGATGAGTCCAACTTAGTTTAAATTCGAACCCTAAGAAGGAGTGGTTCGTTCCTGTTTGTAATTGAACAGGTCCTTTACTGTGAAATTTTAACGAGTCCAGTATAGGAGAAACTCGGCGTTTTTCAATTTTAGAGAGTCTGAAAAACTTAAGGAGACTCCAGGGTTGACCTTTTTCGTAAATTTGTGTCTCCCAAGCCCGAAAAAGTATAAAATAATACTTGAGAGAACCGATTGATCTTTTACGACCAAGGAGTACTTTTCGTTATTAGTGCCCTTGACCCGAAAAAGTAAAAAAGCGATCAATGACACGTCGTTTTATAACCAATATCGAATTTGAAACGACAAAAATCCGGCAATCTTTTCATGTTTTTACGGTCGGAAAAGAGCTGTAAGGGACCGTCTTTTAATTTCGTTTTAACGAGTTTAAAAGAAACACTCGGCAACCTTTTCATGTTTTAGGAGTCAGAAAAGAGCTTAAAGATGACTCTACATGTTTTTTTGTCGAAAATGGTAGATTTCGCCTGAATAATCCTTTATTCTGCACAAAAACACAAACATTACTCATACCTATTTGAAATGGATAAAAATGTCGCAAAATACCTTTTCAAAGTGAAACATAAAAAAATTTGCGATTTATTTACTCAAAAAACTTATAAAAAGGGCCTTTGTCAATTCATTTTTACTGTTTGAGTTTAGGTGAGAAAATAGTGCTTTTGCTCAGAAAACTTCCCGTGAAGATTGCGGAAAATCCAACCGTCGGAATTGAGCGCCGTCTTCTCCAGGTAATCCACATCATCCTACTCTTCATTTTCAACCGTTTAGTTTTTTGTTTTAGTCCTTTATTTTCACTCTTGGGAGGGTTTTTAGGCGCAAAACCCACGTGCGGGGGTCTGCAGGTTTACCATTGCGGACCCACGGACCCCGACTTTTTCTCCATTGGGAAAAAGCTCGGGGTCCGCACCTTCCATGTAGACAAAGTGCGGTCCCACGCACTATGTCTAACCCGGAGGGTGCGTACCCCGCCGCAAGGGTTTTGAACCCAAAAATTCTCAAAAATGGACCAATCAAAATATTTTCTAGCAATTTAATTAATCTTTATACTTGATGCAGAGAGTACATCATGCTAGATTGGCGTGAACGAGAGCACGAGGACGTGGATGCTGCCACATGGAATCATTAGCCTTCACTTGATGCTTTGAGGGCGTGTGGACTGTACAAATTATGGGCCATTCATGGCATGAGGGCTCAGGTGGATTTCTTACAGTGGTTGGTTGACAGATGGAGCATACAGGACCAGTGCTTCTTCATTGGCGGCCACCAGCTCGAAATCAAGCCAACGGACATTTATTTCTTGACTGGTTTGCCTAAGAGAGGCGAAGACTTGACTCTGCACGGGACTAGGCCAGGTGGCCTGTGTGTCGATAGCCTCCGGCTAGAGTACTGCAACAGCTAGGCTAGAGAGAAAGGGATAGACATAAAGACGATATCCCGTCCTGAACTCATGGTGATTGCATTCACTGTCACCAGACTTTGTGGAGCTGCCACATTACATATTGCCACCGATCCCAGATGCGTATGGCAGTTGATTGCTTTCGAGGCACCATCTTCAACTGGTGTGATGCCGTGTTGGCCAATGTGAAAGGCCAACTGACCAGGGCCAAGAACGGATGACTAAAGACCTTTGGTTATGGGGCTTTGGTCGTGAGTTTTAGCCTGGAGAGGGTTCCTATGTTGATCCCACAGCACCTTACTGTTGGAGCTGGGCTTCCTCGAGAGCCCAAACTGATGCGATGGGTCGCAGTCATGGCCCGTCACTCGGATGAGAGGACAGAGGTTGCTCGCTTCAAACCTGAGTATTTCCAATGGTTGGAAAACCAGGTCTTCTCTATTCAGGATTTCCCTTACGCTGGGATAGATTTTCGTGGTGACCCAGACATGGTTCTTCCACCAGGAGAGCAGTGGGACGAGTCAGGTAAAATCCTTTTCAACATTTTTCCTATTTTTTTTTTTTTTATTTTTCCATCGTCTCAAAACTGATAGTAAAATTTTAAAATGCAGATGTGGGTCCACAACGACCAGCCGCTCTCCGACCTTTCGAGAGGAGGCAACCAGTTGCACCCGCGCCAGCCCCACAGGATGAATGGGCAGAGGTTTTGGCCGAGTTGGAGGGTCATCTTGAGCACTTGACAGGAGATATTCTTGAGACCACTATAGACGACATTCCTCGTCGACTTCAGCGCTATGTGATTGGAGTCCCGGGACCTTTTAGGAGGTTCCTTTGCAAGGTGGCCCGTGCAGTGGTTTCTTATAGAGATCATCACCAGTGATAGGATGATCGCCTATTGTGGGTACATGTGAATTTTTGTTTTTTGTACTTATCATTTTTGCCGATCATAAGGTGTTTTTCAACCTATGATCGAGGACAATGTATTTTTGACACACTCCTATATATATATCACTATTACCGGCTTATCTTGTTAATCATGTTATGGAATGATTTTAAATTTACATGTATGATTATTGCAAATGTCTATTTAACATTCGAGAAGCAATTGCATCTGCTAATGTATTTAAAGATCTCGGAATATGCTGATATTCAATGTAATCAAATTCACGTTCCAAGAGACGCACTCTCAAAAATAATCTTAACAACACTGGATTTCTAATGGCATACACTCTATTAAGCTGTAATACAATGAGTTCAGAATCTAACCTCACTATCAAACTCCGAATCCCAAATGAAATAGATTCAGACAATAACTTAATCACTGCACTGTACTCGGCAATGTTGTTCGTTGTTTGACCAAGGCTTACCCCATGCATAGATACTAACTCGTTAGAGGGTGAATAGATAACCCAAGCTGCGGAAGAGATGTTCCGTGTATTACGACAAGCACCATCAGTGAAACCAATGTATTTTTGGAGAGGCATCGACATCTGCAATATCAAGAGTAAAACCAAGATAAGCAGGAATAATGACGAAAAAACGCTCTCTAAGCTAAGCACACTGTTTAAACTAAAACACAACAGCTAGAAAGAAAAACTATCCTAACTAAAAATCTCCATACCCATTCTTTTAAGCATAATACCTCTTCAAGTAAAGGCCATTTCTGGGTTTACCCAAAGAGTCCCCATCAAAGTCTACCAATTCATAAGCCCCTTTGGCTAGCTTTCGCTTGACAACATAGGGACCATGCCACATAGGAACGAATTTTCCAGCGCCTAATTTATCATTAGCTTGATCATAAACTAAGACTAGATCCCCTTCCGAAAAATTTCGAGGGGTCACATTTCGATCATACTGATCTTTCATTCGTTTTGCGTGAGTCTCGATCGCCAATGCAGCATCACGTCGATTCTCATCTAATTGAGCCAAGTATAAAAAACACTTTTCCTCTTTGGAAGTGGCTGGAAGTAACTCGATGGCCATTTGCAGTGACGGGATTTCGCATTCAATGGGTAACACGACTTCCAAACTATAGACTAGTTGGAAAGGAGTGAACCCTGTTGATGTTTTTACTGAATTTAGATAAGCCCAAAGCGCTGAAAATAGCATGTTGTGCCAATTCGATCGATGAATCCCAATGATTCATCGGATCATGATAACTAAAACTTTGTTGATGGACTCAACCAGACCATTCGCTTGTGGATAATAAGGGGTTGAACTATCATGACGTAAACCAAGCTGGCCTGTAAGTTCGGTCATCATAACGTTTCGAAAATGACGCCCATGATCAATGATTATCACTTGCGGGACACCAAACCTAGCAATTATATGATTGAACACGAAAATTGCAGCTGTCTTGCCGTCTGCCTCGAATGTAAGCATCGCCGCGGCCCACTTAGTAAAATAATCTACCGCAAGGATGATATACGCATGCCCCCCAGCCGAGTGAGGGTTACATGTAATAAAATTGATACCCCATTTGGCAAAAGGACCAACGACAATTATAGGGTGGAGAGGAGCAGGTGGAGCGTGCATCTTACGATCAAAAATCTGGCAGTTGTGGCATTTTCGGACTGCCGTAATACAATCTTTAAATAAAGATGGCCAGAAGTAGCCAGCGCGCAATATCTTTTGGGCTGTGGCATACCCAGACATATGACCGCCACAGGCTCTAGAGTGGCAGTCATTTAGAACCCTTTCAGCTTCTTCGTGAGTTAAGCAACGTCGAAAAACAGAGTCTGTCCCACGGCGATAAAGAGTATCTCCAATAATTCTGAATTGTTGGGACTGGAATCGAATTTTGCGACGTTCTGAGCTTGAAATTTCTGGCTGAAAGGATTGGGTCTGGAGATAAACGATGATATCCCCATACCACAGATCTAAAGTGCTGATTAGAAACAAGGATTCGTCTGCAATGGGCTCCTCCGCCACAGTTTCAACTTTCCGTGTCAGCACGCAGGAAGTCACACATTAATTCCGCAAAAACTAAAGATTTTTTAGACTTAGATTTCTCAAATTCCAAGTCGAACTCTTGCAGGATAACGATCCATTTAGAGTACTTTCCCCCTAGCAATTGCTTGGTCAAAATGTAGATCATAGGGTTGCAATCCGAAATTACCGTAGTTTTACGTTGTAGAATGTAGTGACGAAAACGTTGGACAGCTTGGACGACTGTCGATGCCAATTTATCCACTTGTGAGTATTTTAGCTCAGTTGGATTTAATGTTCGACTAAGGTAATATATCACATGTTCAGTTCCTGATTCATCTTCCTGAACTAAGACCATTCCAATGGTAGAATGAGAAGCGGCGAGATACAAGAAGTAATCCTGGTTGTAGTTGGGAGGATGCAACAATGGTGCATGGGTCAACGCGTGTTTGAGTGCATCAAAAGATTTCTGAGCTATCTCATCCCAATAGAATTGAGTGTTTTATTTCAACAACTGAGTAAAACCCTTTGTAACCTCGGCGTTGTTAGGAATGAATCGTCGTAAAAGGTTTGCTTTCCCCTGCAAACTTTGGAGTTGGCGAAGACTCGAAGGAGGAGGCAATTTGATGATAGCTTCGACCTTCGAGGGATCAATGCGAATACCGGCTTTCGAAACTACAAATCCCAGCAATCGACCCATTTCTATACAAAAGACACATTTGTGTGGGTTCAACCGAATACGATAATGCCTACACCTCATAAAGATTGCTCGTAAATGGATGAGGTGATCAGCTCGATGTAATGAATGAGCAGGCAAATCATCAAGATATGGTTGCACAATGTGCTTGATGTCATGAAATGCATAAGACATCGCCCTTTGAAAAGTTGCTCCGGCATTCTTAAGCCTAAAAGGTAATTTGCAATAAGCAAATGTCCCCCATGGACAAATGAAAGCCGTTTTTGGTTGATCGGCAGGTAGAATGTTGATTTGATTGTATCCGGAAAAATCATCCATAAAGGATAATATTTCGCTGCCGACACAATAATCAATGATTTGATCGATATAGGGAGTTGGGTAATTGTCCTTTGGACAGGCTCAATTAATGTCCCTATAATCGATACATATTCTTATTGTTCCCTGCTTTTTGTTAACCGGAAATATTTTCGATACCTAATCCGTTAACAGGATCGGATAAATGAAACCTGCTTTCAACAGTTTTTCAACTTCTCTTTAATTGCAGCAGCTTTTCGTGGGTGAATCTGACGCAAAGTTGCCGGACGGGTTTAGTGTCCGGGTAAGTCTTGATCTCATGAACAACAATCGCGGGATCAATTACTGGCATTTCCTCATAGGACCAGGCAAACACGTCGCAGAATTCTTGAAATAGGTCCTTATATAATTGAATTTCGTCATCTGTACACGAGGCACCTATATGAATGTTCTCAACAATTTCGAGTTTAACCGAAATGTCAATAGGAATAGTTCGAGAGATGTTTCCCAAATTTAACTCTGAATCGGGATGTTTCATTGGATTCTGAGGTTCCTTGACATATTCAGTTGTAAAAATTGATGATAAATCATTTTCAAAATGATCATCCTCAGGTAAAAACGAAGATCTGTGATGGAGATATTCCCATGGTAAATCATCTACACATAGGATTTCACGAATTTGCTCATCAGAGTGAACAAGTTCAGAAAACGTAGTTAAATCCGAGGTTGATGTGAAAAGTGATTCCTCACGGACCACATTCATTAAGTCATTTTCGGTTGAAAACGAGTCAGCAAACAACTGCACAGCATCATAGGCAATTTCATATGGACTCAAAGGCATGGAATTACCAAATGAGTCTATCTCAGATTCAGAAGGGACGATCCAAGGATCATCATAAATAATAGTGTCTGATGTAATCATATGAATGGTTGCAAATGAAGATGATGCGTTTATTGGAGGAAAAGGAAAAGTTCCCAGTAAACCGACATCTTTAACTAATCCTACTCCAACATCCTTATATGGGATAGTCGTTTTACCAACATGCTAAATACTCTCCGAAGAGGCTGGGTCGGATGAAAAGTAAGCCATCTAGTCTATTGTTACGATCTTCCCATTGTGTGGAAACTTTATTACTCGAAAGACTGATGAAATGACCGCTGTCATAGCGTAAGACCAACTTCGACCCAAGAGAAGGTTATAGTGTAGAGGGGCATCAACCACCTCCACATCTAGACTAACGGTTTTTCCTTCAACCCCTATAGGTAAATCCTGTAGAATGCCAAAAGGATGAAACCCACAGCCATCAAAGGCCTTTAGAATCGTCGGGGATTGATTTAGTGAAGGAGAACCAAGCGATCTCCAACACTGTATCGACATAATACATGTTGAGGCTCCCTCATCAATTACAGTTTGATGAATGGGCCTGTTTTTGACAATCACTGGAATCTGGAAAGACATTTGATGAGGCAAATGTGGTGTACTGTTTTCTAGATCAAAAATTATTAGGTTCGGGTCTGGAACATCAACAGCTCCTATAGCCGACAAAAGTAATTTAGGTTGTGCTAGGCATGATTGCAGCACTTCAAAAGCCGACATTGCTGAGGGTGAAACAGCTAAATCCTCAACAATGTTATAATTCTGAGCCGCTCTCGCATGTGGATTGAAAGCTGACTTTTGAAGTATACCCTTGGCGGGCGGTTTGATTACCAAGTCTGGATTAGGTTTCTCAATCTGTAGTGGATCGGAACCGGGAGCTGAGGTTGATGGATTAGAATGAGAAGATTCTGCTTCTTTACCATCAACAAGACTCTTACTACCATAATCTTGCGATCGAGTTGCAATCCTAACATGGGACATCATCAGAATGGGTTCTTCATTGGCACTCGAGGATGAACCTATCATCTTGTTGTCTTGAGCCGGAAAAGGATCCTTCAAAACAGTAGGAGTTTGGGAACCCTTGACAATATTCGCAACCTCTGCACGATGAGGGCAGTCTCTTGTAAAATGTTCATCGTCACAAATGAGACAAGGATAACGAGGTTTGCGCTTTTCGTCATTGGATTCTGCCTTTTCAGGTTTCTCCTTTGAAATTTTGTCCGTTTTGTTCTTCTTCTTTCCTTTCTTCTTCCCACCGGATTTTGATTTGGCTGTAGATGATTCTACAACGTGAATATCAGCGGAAATCTCTGCAGAAGAATCTCCTGTTGGGGAATCAGGCAAGGTTATGATAGGGGAAGAATTCTTGGAAGACTTCTTCTTACTTTTAGTGTTAATCGTGCCAATCATACCATCAGCGGCATGAGATCCTAAAGGAGCTGCAGCGATTTTATTTTGCTTGGGAAGATCGGGGATTTTTTCATGTAACGTACCTGACTAAGTATAGACCAAGTCAAGGTATTGTGCTTGAGCAATGACTTGCTCCTCAGTAACAACTCCGGCTTTAGCAACATCTTCAGTGATCTTTGGCAACAAAGATTTTACAAACCACTCAGCCAAGATCTGATCCGGAATAAATACCTTCACTAAACGACGTCGACGTCTCCACTCATGAATATGATCTGAAATGTACGTGGATGTCGATTGTTTTAGAGAAGTTAACAATTTCGTGCCATTGTCATATCGGACTGGCAACTGAAAATGAGTTAAAAACGAGGTAGCTAACTGACTAAAATTATAAAAAGTGCCTCGCGGTAACTCAATGTACCACTTGGCCGCGAGACCAATTAGAGTGCACTGGAAAAGTCTAAGACGGATTGAATCATCTGTGATGGAGTTAGACACACACCAGAGGTGGTAAGTCATCACATGGTTTGACGGGTCCTCTCCTGATTTACCTTCGAACTTGGGAATGTCACTGGGCAACTTATTCGACATTGGCGGCCAAAACGGAAGATAATTAATGGGATCGTTCGTTAGGCGCGACAAGTCAGGCAAGGCCAAAGTTGTGATAAATGGTAACTGCCGATTAGGATCCCTAAAACTCTGGGTCATGAGACCAGCCCAAGAGGAGGATATCCAGGATAACTAGGAATAGGAATCGCGTTCGGGATATTGTATCCTCCCGGAAAACCAGGATTAACCGGACCGCACTGGGGTTGTTGATAAGTGTACCAAGGATACGGTTGATACTGATAAACTGGCTGCTGGACAGCAGGACTGAATTGGTACTGTCCCTGGTACAGTTGATAGGTGAATTGTGGTTGACTTGTGACAACCGTACTTAAACCAGGTTGTCCTACAGGCATCTGAACCGAAGTTTGAATCGTATATCCAGACAGTGGTAAAGATGTCTGAGGAGTAGATATAGGAACAGTAGAAACCGGAGCTGTCGATACTCCAGAAGTAGGTGGGGTAGATTGAACAGATGTAGCGGTAGTTGTAGCAGTCGTTTGAGGCGGAGTACGAGGTGTACTGGGCCCAGACTGAGAAACTACCGAAGGTACATAAGTTTGAATGTTAGACTGGACTGGTTGCTGGGGTGTACCAGAAACTAGGGGTTGTCCAGTTTGAGATGACAACTGTACACTTGGCTGCAACACCTGTTGGGTTTGCGATGGATCCCACACTATATTCATTCCGGGGTACTGACCCATAACTGGTTGAGAATATTGAGGACCATAACCGGGTTGAGGGTAGGATTGATAATTAAAAGGTACATTTCCCGTTCCTTGAACAAATGTTTGACCTTGGGGTGGTTGGAAACCTTGGTTCGAGTATTGACCTTGGGGTTGATACCCTTGAGGCACATACTGATACTGGGGTTGACTTTGAGGTATAAATTGATATTGGGGTTGACCTTGGGGTACATATTGAGTCTGGGGTTGACCTTGAGGAACGTACTGTCCCGTAGGTATGTACTGTCCTTGAGGTTGCCCCCCAGATGCAAATTGTGTACCTTGAGGTTGCCCCCCAGGTGTTAATTGAGGCTGCACCCCAGGCGGTAACTGGCCACCTTGAGGTTGAGGATTGGGAATAGAACCTGACATCATGAGAATGTCTTCTACGCTCAACGGTTTATTACCATTGCTTCGAGTTAATAACCCTTGCTCAATGGGTTGAGGAGATGCTCCCAGAAAAGTACCAGAAAGAGACTGATACCCAGAAGGAACAGATGGACCGCCGTACAAAAAAGATTCGGGCGATTGAGTAAACATGGACGACTGTCCTGACATATTTACGGGAGTATAAAAACCTCTAGGTGTTGAGTGATAAGGAGCACGAGGTGGTGAAAAACTTAACCCTGAGTTTTCTAAATAATTAGTCAAAGAAATATACCAAGAACTACTCCTAGATGGACTGCAAAAAATCGATTCACGCTCCCTTAGTTCAATGACAGGTTGATTTTCAGGGATAGGGATGTCTACTTCTTCTTCTTTTGGAGCAAGTTCTTCAATAGAAATAAGTCCAAAAGGAAGATCTTGAGTGATTACTCTTTCTACCCTAGGTGAACCAGGACCACTAAAAGTTGGAGAAACAAACCCCGATGTCGGAGTAGCAGCAAATTCACTTTCAGGCTCAGATATTTCGGGTTCTTCACCTATATCACTAGTAGATGAAAAGCTACCAGCGATTTCGGAGACAGACACTGACTGTGGATTATATTCTGCTACTGGCGTTTGAAAATCAGGATGTACTATCAGAGAAGATTCTCCTTCTTCCGGTGACCCAACTCTACTGTCTCTAGGAGTTACGAGGACTTTTAAGCCTTCAAGTTGGCTCGGTACTTCCTCAGGAGGTTGGCCCTGAAGTCTACGGGACTTCCTCAGTAACTCAGCCACATTTATAATCTCAGGAGACTGGCCCCGAAGTCTACGGGACTGTCTTGGTAATTCAGCCACAGTTAAAGAATTTTAACTACTTCACACGCAAACAAAGTAAAATCTCAATAAAAAGCACCTAAGGTCTCTAAAGAACCAAACAAATTTGAATCACACGCCTAAAGAATCTAGGAGATCAAACACACACAAACAGTAACTTTCCGGACCGAAAACACTAGTTGGTGATGAAATCCAACGTTGCAGAGTTCAGTACAGAAATGGAGGTTGGAATAGTTACCCCGACAACCTGCTTAATGAATAGACTGGCACAAGTTCCTCCACTTAACCGTCTCGAGTGAAGTGAACCCCCCAGAAAATCCAAGTGAGTCTAGCCGACGTCTCCTCCAGGTACAGTGGGATCTTCCCACCACTGTCACCTCAGGAAGAGTCCTAAAGAATATGGCCACTAAGGTTACCAACTGAGACAAATACACCTGGGGAAACAGTCTACGATCCGATACGCATGCAAGGGCAGAGTAGCAAGCTCAATCCCCTTGAAGGCTCCTTGACATAATCCAAGGTTTACCAACAAGTGATCCCAGGCTCCTCGACAATGGTTAATCTGAGGTTTACCGTTTTTAATACGTGAATATCTGGCGTCGTTCCCAATGAGGAAGGATTGATTCCCACACTGGTTCGGACACGATCTCGTGCTTCTCCTTTAAGCGGAGCTTTCCCAGAGCATAAATGCAACAATTGGATTTATTCCCTACCACAAGATACAACTACTTGTTTGTTTTTACTGTCTTGGAGAGTTAATTACTCTCCTACTCCAAGACACTAGCCTAAGCTAAGTTGGTGTATCAGAGCCCTAGAAATAAAAATGTTACTAGGTGAATTTTACTTTAAGCGTTAATTTTAGTGGTTTTTGTTTAAGTCCAAAGGTGCGAAGATGAAACTCGTGGTATGAAGACTCGACTCAAAATCACTAAAAATGCACCTAAGATGATCTAAACAATCTTTTTCTCTTCGATGAATTTCTAAACTAAGAAAGAATTTGAGAATGCAAATAATTTTAGAAACACAAATCTTTCTCAATTAAACAAATTGAAAGAAGATCTTTTCCTTTCCAAAGCACTCAAAAACGAGACAACTAATTATTTCACAAAAATTTCCCTTCTTCATTTCAAAGCACTCAATCACTACAAAAACAAACTTTTCCAAAAGAGATTTTTTTTATATTTTGTAAATAAAAAACTCAAAACTAATGAAAATGACTAACTTTGAGAGCTACAAACTATAAAAACCTATTTGAAGTAAAATCCTACTAAAAGTATTTTTAAGGATGTTTTACTCAGCTAGATGCAAGCTAAGGACTAATTTATGCAGAAGCACAAATCAGTCAAGAACAACCAATTTCATTTTCTTTTTGAAAATGAAAATCCAAACTCCCAAACACAAGCTTTTCGAAGTTTTGTAAAGAGAAAACTCAAAGCGGATTCCTCAAACAAGGGGAGATTTCATACATGGTCAGACTCATAAGAAGGCTGGTAGACACTAAGGTGATCTGAAGTCCCTACAGCTTCTAAGCTCAGAGCCACTACACAACCAAAATGAAAAACAAACCCAACAAGCAAAACTCCTAGGAATTTCACCTAAAACCCAAACACTAGTGAAATTAAACCAAGGAAAGTTTTTGACAGGGTACATGTAGGTCTGGGCAATGGCTAAAACCTATAAACAAATTCTAAACTGATAAAAAAGAGAAAAATTTAAAATTTCTCAAAATTTTGACAGGGTACGCAGGCAGCCTGTTTACATAGGTGCGTTCACACACTATGCACAAAGCAAAAGCGCGTACAGGGACACACTGTGCTTAACTCAGAGGGTGTGTACTTCTCCCAAAACTATGAAAAATAAAAACTAACTCAAAATTAACTAAATCACCCAATCCCACAATCAGCAAGCCAAAAACAGAAACAAAAAATACAGTTTCTTAGGTCAAAGTATAAACAAGGAAAACAATCAAGCTCCCCAGCAGAGTCACCATTTTGTCACATGGAATAAGTCGATCTTGCGGACAAGATAGACCTTCCTAGAATCTAAAGAAGACCTAATGACAAGCAAACCAACCAGACACTATCTTTCTCTAAATATGCTTTAATAAACAATAGCAAACAAGTGTTTTAGGGCCTACCTTAGGTCCAACGCTAGCTTGTGGATGCCTTCGCTCCTTTGATCCAAATGAGCTCTTCTTCGCGAATCTGCAAACACAAACAAGGCAAACGAATTAAATAGCACCTGAAAAGCCAATTACATAAAACATATTTAACATGAAAGTCAAGGAGTCCATGAAACAAATAACATAAGATACTTGTTGAGAAAAATGAGTTTGACTGTATTAATTCAAAAGAAGAAGAACCTTACAACCTTTGCCTTGACGCTGTACAAGCTCCTCCTAGGGTCCAGCAAGAAGTCTCCTCTACTTTGACAAGTTTCACTCACTCCCCAATGAAACCAAACGGGTATGTGATCTCTCCTCTTTAGGCTTAACTAGGAAGTCTTGATTTCACCAGCATTTACCCTAAAAAATGTTCAGCTTCTAACCTCCCTAGCAACCAGCCCAATGCCTGTATTTATAGTGCAATGGAGGGAGGTTACTAGGTCCTCCTTCAAAGGGATAAAGCCCTCCTTCAAAGGGATAGCTCCTCTCATCAAGGGACTAGCTCCTTCTCTTTTGGGATGCATGAACCACCTCAAAGCGAACAATCCACGTCAAAATTCCTTCTAGAAACCTCTAGAGTTAACCCAAAGTGAGTTTTTTAAGATAAAACTTACGCCTTTTGACTTTCACAGGGGTCCGCACCTACACCGTTAGGGACAGAGCGGGCAGGTCCGCAGCTTTTGTACAATGAAGGTGCAGGACCGCAAGTGACCATGAGAGAAAGTGTGGAACCGGAGCTACATTGATTTTTAATGTCTTTCTCTCATTTCCAAAGCTTGATTTGAAGAGCTGAGGTCAGAGACTTGCTTAGGAGGACAGTACAAGTGATGATAGACCCATATTGACTGCAAATAATCATGATGACGATATTTTTGTGTAACATAGGGTTCAGGCCAAAACGCAGCCCCCTCACCAGAGTGCAAGGATGGCACTAATAGTATTTGAGGGGCATGGACGAGGCCAAGGAAGAGGAGGACTAGGCAGAGGTCGAGGACAGTTGATTTGCCACAATTTCAGAGGACCAGGACACTATGCCCACGATTAAACTAATCCAACGCGTCTATTGTGAAAGTATTGCACGTTGTTTGATCATGAAATGGAAGACTGTTCTACGGTGATAGCTAGGATACGTGACAAAGGGGTGCTACCACCTCTGTTGACTTAGAACCTTCAGATGATGAGGTCTAAGCTGCGTGAAGTGGATCCAAATGTAAATATAGTACTCAAAAGTGGAATCACGATAGGAGATGACAAGGGGAAATAAATAGAAGACAGTACCTGGGTTCGCAAAGCTTTGGTGAAGGAGGCTGAGTTTGATTTGGAGCATGCACGTGAAACCTTCATGGAAGCTAAGAAGAGCTTCGTTGAGGCCTACACCTCAAGAGGCAAGGATAAGCCTGAGTAGGAGATGGACCCCTCTATGCTCACAACTTTCTTGGAGACTTGTATGAAGTTACTACGATAGTAAAGCTATGAAAGGGTTACAAGAGCTTATCAATAGATGTTCTGGAACTGTGTTGGGTAAGCCGCGTGTAGTATGAAAGATTGACATGCATAAAATAAGGACGGGATGGGAGATGAGACTGACTATGGAGATAGGAGAGTATGATATGGATCATGTTATTTTGGACATGGGGTCAGACGTGAATTTCTTAGTGAAACAAACTTGGGAATGGATGGGGAGACCCGCGCTGCAATGGTCTCCGATTTAGCTAAGGATGGCGAATCAGTAGAAGATCATGCCCTTGGGGCAGTTGCAGGGGGTGATTGTGGATATTAAGGGAGCAACTGCACTGGCTGATTGTGAAGTAATAGAGATAGTGGATGACAATAATCCCTATCCTGCACTCCTAGGAATTGACTGGGCCACTGATATGAATGGGGTAATCAATCTGAAGAAGCGGAATATGGTCTTTGAGAAGAAATCGCTACACATAGTAGTACCTCTAGATCCTGCTGAGGGATCACACTATACGGAACCAATCTGCGATTATGAGAGTGATGAAAATTTGGACTGTATCTGTAAGATAATTGCACGAGATCAAGATTGGGTGAATCCCATCGTGGATGGACGAATTACAAGGGATTGCAAGACTTCCTACACTTTGGACATCGATGAAGAGTTAGAGCACTGGCAGAATTGGTTACATGAAGTGACTATGCTGAACTGCAACATGATGACCCGATCGCTGCACTTTTTGTCCTCAGAGGTAGGAAATCCACCTACTTATGATGGTTTGAATGAGGTAGATATCTTTTTGGATGCATTTGAAAGGGAGGTACCAGAAAAGTAGCGCTTCTAGGTGTTGGACAGGGCCTTGCAAGCTATGCTTGCAAGATGGTGGGGTACACACAAGGGAAGCTTTGATGATTGGCGTGAATGCAGGAGAATGATGAGAACTCACTTTGGGAAGCCGAATATGTGAATGACAGAAAAGTATGATGGGCAGGATGATCTGCATGCGCATTTGGCCAAATGGACCCAGGCTTATGGAGAAAAGCCCCAACTTGAATGGGTGCACTTGTTTTGTCACACCCTGGATATTGTCCCAATGAATTGGTATGTAGAAACCGAGCTCTGCCATGGGACAGGCGAATGGGATATCCTGCGTGAGGGATTCATGATGAAATTTAGTTTTGAGGATGGGTTTGACAGTATTGATGAAGCGCTACAAGAAGTTAAAGCGGCAATATTTAGGAAACTACAGGATCCTTTAGACCCGATTCAACCTGAATGGGCTACTCAGCTGAGTCATGTGCTAGAATGTTATAATGTAACTACTAAAGAAGAGGATGAGGATCTGTGAAAAATTAACATTCTAGAAACAGAAGGTCACCGCGAGGTTCAAGGGCTGCAGATTAAGAACCCTGATATAATTGTGCCATTGAAAATAAAACAAGTAAACATTGGTATGGAGGCATAACCCAAATTCACGAAGATTGGAGATTACTAGGATGATGCGACAGTGGATAAGGTTGCTAAATTGCTCCGCGAATACTAGGATTTATTCCCTGCCAAGTTTATGGATCTGAAAGGGATAATCGAGGACCTAGGAATGATGAAGATTACATTGAAACCCAACGCGAAGCTGGTTAAGAAAAGGCCTTATCATCTCAATTCGAAATATAAGGAAAAGGTCTGCTTAGAGCTAGACAAGATGCTCATGGCGGGCATCATTGAGCCTGTGGAAGAATCTGACTGGGTAACTCCAATGGTGGTATTGGAAAAGAGGTAGAAGGATGAAATAAGGATATGCGTGGATCTTAGAAAGTTGAATGATGCTTGTGTACATGATCCTTTCCCAACTCCGTTCACTGATGAAGTGTTGAAAAATGTAGGTGGCCAGGAAGCATATTCCTTCATTGATGGGTTCTCTGGGTACCACCAGATCAAAATCGCGCTAGAGGATAGGAGGAAGACAACCTTCACAACTGAGTGGGGTTATTTTCAGTACACTGTAAGGCCATTTGAATTGAAGAATGTGCTTGCGATCTTCTCACACATAGTTGTTGCTGTGTTCAAGGAATTTATTCATAAGTTCTTAGAGGTATATTTTGATGACTAGACTGTGTTTGGGCTGGTTAAATGCCATGTAGCAAGCTTGTGCCTAATGCTGGATACCTGTCAAAGATACCAGATCACGCTCAATATCAAGAAGTGTCTATTTTGTGTTCCTTTTAGGAACTTGTTGGGGCATGTGGTTTTCAGATAGGGACTGATGGTAGACCCTGCAAAGATCGCAGTGATACTAAACTTGGAAGTGCCGAGGAGTGTGAAACAGTTGTGCGCTACCCTAGGACATACGGGATATTACAAAAAAAATTTCGAAGGCTATGCCCAAATCAATGTGCCTATGGAGAAATTGTTGAAGAAGGATGTCACATTCTGTTGGAACGATGGCTATAAGAAGAGCTTGGATATATTGAAAGAAAATATAGTCACCATGCCGATTCTAGTCTTCCCAGATTGGAAGAAAGAGTTTCATGTACATGTCGACGTGTCATGTATAGTGCTGGGAGTAGTACTAACACAGGCTGGCGGAGAAGGGTTGGATCATCTTATTGCGTTTGCAAGCCGAAGATTATCCAAAGGAGAGAAGAACTATTCTACCACCGAGCACGGAGGGCTAGCTATGGTGTATTCTACCACTGAGCACGAAGGGCTAGCTATGGTGTATGCGCTCCAGAAGTATAGGCACTACTTGCTGGGAGGCCATTTTAAGATGTATACAAATCACTTCGCATTGAAGTACTTGGTCAATAAGCATGCGTTGGGAGGGAGAATCTGCATGTGGCTCTTATTGTTCCAGGAGTATGATTTTGAAGTTGTCATGAAGCCTAGACGATTGAACACGTGACCAGACCATCTGTCGCACATCGGAATAGGGGAGGAACCCACTAACTTGGAAGAAGGATTTCCTGAAGCACAACTATTTGCAGTGCATGTCGCGGATGGTCATTTTGGGGATATAGTATATTTTCTAACGACAGGTACTGCACTGGAAGGATACACTGTCTAGCAGAAAAAGGAATTAGTGGTGCGCGCAGTAGATTTCTCTGTCATTGTTGGGCATCTGTACAAGATGGGGACTAATGAGATATTGCAACAGTATGTACCTGAGTTTGAAAGAAGAAGCATCCTCGCGGACGCTCATGGGGGCGCTGCGTGAGGACATTATGCAGGGAGAGCCACTGCGTAGAAGATTCTACGCACAGGGTTGTGGTGGCCAACCCTCCATCAGGACTAAAAAGCATATTGCAAGGCATGTTATGTGTGTCAAAGGACTGGAAAAACATCGTGGATGGATGAGATGCCTTTGAATCCACAAATGAAGTTGCAACCCTTCGAGAAGTGGGAGATAGATTTTGTAGGACCCATTCAGCCACAAGGAAAGACAGGAGTAAGGTAAATTATCACTGTAATGGAGTATTTGACTCGTTGGGCAGAGGCACAACCTGTGAAGGATTGCGTGGGTGTGACTGCCATGAAGTTCCTATTTGAGCATGTACTAACGTGATTTGGCTGTCCAAATATCTTGATGAGTGATCGTGGTACACACTTCCTGAATGAGACGATCAGCGCGCTAACGGAGGAATTTCAGGTATACCACCAAAAGAGCACACCATATCAGCCACAGGCTAATGGGACAGTGGAAGCGTTCAACAAATATCTCGAAAATGCACTGACCAAGGTTTGCAATACTCAGCGAAGTGATTGGGACCTACACATACCTATAGTATTATGGGCTTATCAAACAACATGCAAGAAGTTGACTGGACAAACCCCCTTTAGGCTCGTCTATGGGTTGAAGTGGTAATGCCTATGGAATACATTGTGCCTAGTCTGCGCACAACAATGCTCACAGGTATGATAGATCATGGATCCCTAGAGGAGAGGCTCACACAACTGGATGAGATTGAAGAAGGGAGATTTTCGGTTGGATGTCACCAGCAGGTCCAAAAGCAACGCGAAAAGCCATGGCATGATCGACACATTAAGCTGTGCTCATTTAAGGTAAATGACTTGGTTTTGTTATATGATAGTAAGTTTGATAAATTTCTAGGGAAGTTCAGGATGCACTGGTTAGGGCCTTATGTTATTAAGGAGATTACCGATGGAGGAGTAGTATAGCTAGTCAAATTAAATGGAGAACCCTTCCCTGGAAAGGTGAATGGTAGTCACTTGAATCCATACACTGGCAGTCTGACCATGTGACTAAATTAAGGTAGCATAGTCTTAGCACTCGAGGCAACTGAAAGGAGGCATAGGACTATAAACTACACTGCCTGGGTTGGGAAGCTGCGCGATTGGAGGATGGTGCGAAGTAAGGAAGTGTCACTGGGTCTACGGCAGCGCGGAGGGAGCTACGCTACTCAGGGAGAAATTAGGCAAGTTGGTCAGAAAGTGACCGTTACATTCACTGTTCATGAAAAGAAAGCAGAAGTGAGGCTAAATGGAGCGGGCGGCCGGCATTTAAGACGAAATTTATGGCTTATATCATTGAAAATATGCCGCCAATTTGACATTAATGAACCGATTTTGGAGGGAATGGTTGGATTTGAATTCAAAATGCCCTATAAATTACAAGTGGTTGTCCAGCAAGAAACACTTCGCATTTTGAGCATTTAGTTGTTGAGCTCTCAGACACCTATGGACCCAGAGTTCTTCGAGGATCTCAAACAGACTCCGGCATTTGCGAACTTTCCCGAGACGTTATGAGAACTGATAGAGAGTGTTATGTCAGCACCCCCAGAAGTTATCAATACAGAGCAAGTAGTAGAAGAGCTAGCACAAGAAATGGAAAAACAAGCAGAAGTAGCTACCCCTGAAGTTGTTGCTTCGGAAGTGGCTGAAGTACTCGCTGAAGTCCCTAAATCACAAAGAATGCTGAGACTAAATCCAACCCCAATTAAGGAGACTGTGAAGGACAAGAAGGGCAAGAAGCCTGCCATACCTGTGCATGCCTCACTAAGGCAAAACCCACAAAAACCTACTTCACAGGAGAAAGTAAACGCTATAAACTTAGAACCAGAGAATGAAGATATCGAAGACATCCCGATGGATGATGAGGATGTGGGAATGGAAATAGAGGAGGTTGAAACCCAGGGTGCAGACCCTATTATGCAGTTGTTAGAGTATGTCCCTCTACACAAGCTTAAGTCCAAGGTCCCAAAGGAAATTGATGAGAGTAAGACTCCCTTGCAAACCCCTCTACTTCTGGATGAAATTGCTTTCGACGGTCTACATTCGGCACGGGTGCCGATACTGAAGCTTGAAGACTAGGACTTGGTGGACCATGAAAAGTTCCCACACCTAATGATCGAGTAGCTGATGCACTGCATCATAGACACGAATACAGGGATGATCGCATTGGAGCCGCAGAAGTGGCTCAGGGGAGTAGAGAAGGCAGGGTTTCTCAGCTTGATCTGGGTACCGCACTATAACCACACCCTGGTGACAATTTTGGTCACAAACAACTGCTGTGCTTGGTGCATGATGGGTGTTTGTGGCTGGAGGAGCCAACACCCATCACAGATATGTTGATTCAATGCCTAACGCGGCTACCGTATACAGGTGAGAATCCAACAATAATCTTTGGCGGCAAGGGTGGTGAACATGCTCTTGCAGAGTCAATGAAGGAAAAATTCAAACTGGTCAAGAAGCCGTGTGGGTACGCTATCTCTAGCATTTACGACCCCGCTGTGAAGGTACCAACATAGATCCTTGCAGGAAAGGTGTTGCGGAAGTGCTACACTTATGAGGTGCCAGCGCCTGTCGTTGCACTTGCACAACAGTGCACAAAAGGAGTCCAGTTTAATTGGTCGGACTACCTTCACAGAGAGTTCCTGGAAAACTGTCGTGAAGCGCAAGAGCAAAGAAAGACATTCCACTATGCGCAGCTCTTGCTTTCGATTGTGCTGGTAGCGTGGGAGCTACCAGAGGACAGCCAGTTCCCTTCAGTCACACCAGACCTCCCTGAAGCAGTGAAGTACGCTTCGCTGTGGGTGACCAAGGACGCACAGCGAGTTCGGGACAGCAAGATCTTCTGGATCTTGATGGAGATGAATATCAAGATGGCCATCAATTGCAAGCCACGATTCTCACCCACAGTGTACGCTAACCTGCAAAGCTATGCCGAGTTCAAAGCTGATTTCCATCGAGTATCTATCAGGGTGCGGAAGGACCCTACGAAAAAGTGGTACGACTTGTCGTATCTAGCCACGGATGACGCCATCGATGTAGTGCTCGATCATTGACCGATGGAGTGATGCACTACTGATGAGCTTCATCATTGAGTAATTATATGGGCCTTAGTTTACCTTAATTCACCTCCTAGCTTAGTTAGGATAACTATTCTCACAACTTATTGCATACTTTTGATTATATTTTGTTTATAAGTTGAGTAGAGTTGGATATTTTTCTTTGCGGTATAATGTGCATGTAATGCACGAATAAAGGATAAAAGCAAGGAAAATGCAGGGATAAAAGATAAAAGTAAGGAAATATGGTAAATACCTTCATAAAAAATCGAATGGGACAAGGGAGAGGAATTAAAGGAAGTAAATCCTCTTCATTTACTGCCCCTCCATTCGAATATCCCTCCATTAGCTGAAAGTACAAACAACCCCCCTTCTAGAAGGTAGCCAAGCAAGTGAAGGTGAAAATAGCCAAATCAGGAGTACTAGAAGGCATCCAAGCAAGTGAGAGTGCAAAACAATCCAAATCATGTGTACTAGAAGGTAGCCAAGCAGGTGAAAATACGAGTTTATCTTGAGTTGGGAGCCAAGACTCCCTACTAGAAAGCAACCGAGCTAGTGAAAGGGAAAGCACGAGTTTATCATTGGATTGGGAGCTGTGCCTCCCTAATTTTGAAGGAAGTCGTTGGAGACTTCAGATGTATTAGTAGAGAGGCTTAGGACCTCAGTTTTTTTAGTGATCAGTAGTTATGAAGAGTGAGCAAGAATTTAGACTTCTCACTGTATAATTCTACTTTATTTTCAAGCTGCAAGTCTTGTAACAGTTTTTGATTTATAATGAAGATGAGTTTTTTTTTAGTCAGCAATGAGTTAACTCAGAGCGCTGAATCTCTTGGGTTAGGGCCCAACCCTAGCAGCCAAAGCTCCCCTTTATTGTATTTTTATGCTAAAATAGATTCTATTTTTTGTTCATTTGCTTAATTAGATTCATTTTCATTACAACAACAATTCAGATTCATGGTTTCCTATTCATTTTCTTAAGTAGTTCATTTCCATTACAACACTAGCATAGCTTCATGGTTTAGTTGTTTATTTGCTTAAGTAGTTGCATTTGCATCACCACAGTATAGAGTAGATGATTCATGGTTTAACTGGTTATTTGTTTAAGTAGTTGCAGTTATATTACAGTAGTGTAGAGTAGATTAGTTGTGTTTCAGTTTGCTTCATTTATGCTTTCATTCAATTAGCAGGTTAGCAAAGAAAAGATCCAAAAGTTTTCCCACAGGTGTCTCGGCCTCACCTCCTCCCTCTGGGACCATGATGTGAGGAAGAAACCTTGCAGCAATCCCAAAAACACAGGGTTTTGGTTTTCACAAGGAGTTTGTTGTTTAACGCAGTCACTGGGTTCATTGCATTATTACTTTGTTCCTTTCATGATCATCTACTCCTTCACTGAATTCTTGTCATTTGATCTCCCTCATATCCCTTTCATTCTCCCTCAACATGAAATACTTAGGTGGAAGTAGTTAATTCACGTTTAAATGGTTTTTACCGTAGATTACCTTACACAGCAAAACCCAACCAATCATCACCCAATTAATTTTCAATGATGAATTTATGCACTTTAAATCCCCACTGTTGAACTATCTTGTCTGATCCGACGACTATCGCGCACCTGCTCACCAACTAGCTTGGTCAAATATCCATTGTTAATCTGCCTCACCAGATGTGATGGCTATCGGGCGATATCGCGTGGAATTTTGTCCGATCGTTATCCGTTCAAGGGCATGAGGTAAGAGTGGTTTCCCCGTGCTATGTGTCACCTTGGGAGGCTAATCACGTAAAATTTTAGAAAACTTCTTACAACATTGAGGGCGCGCGATAAATAGTTTACCTCCCTCTAAACCCACTCCGTCATTTTTGCACGTTTTCTTCTCTCGCTTTAATCTCCACCGTCGATCTGTCTCTTGATCCGACGACTGTCGCTTCACCTGATTGCCAACTAGCTTGGTCGATCTCCACCGTTGATTAGCCCCGCCTGATCCAACGGCTGTCACGCAATCTCGCATGGACACTTGCACGACCGTTATCTGACTGAGAGCATGCGAGAAAAGTGGTTTTCTCATGCTACGTGTTGCTCGGTAAGGCTAATCACATGAAGTATAAAAATACAGCTTATGGTTTTGAGGGCACACGAAATATAGCTTACCACCTCCGCAAACCCGCTACCATTTCCACACGTTTCTTTTGCCCGCGATCTAATCTCCGTCGTCCATCTGCCGATTAATCATGTCTGTCCATCTCTTGACTTAGCCTCCACGATATAATCTCTGTTGTCCATCTCTTTTTAACCCTGTTTGTTCATCTATTCACTCAACAGCCACGACATAATCTCCACCGTTCATCCTGTTAGTTAACCCTGTTCGTCCATCTATCTACGTAACCTCCTGCGATCCTATCTCAGCTATTCATTTACCTTTCACCTGCCTGATCTAATGTCTCTTATGCACTGTTTCTCATTACGTCCTCTTTTGACCAATTTTGATCTCTGACTGCTCTTCTGCTTAAACACAAACTTAGCTTAGTTTCCTTTGCTTACCCCTTAGTATAGTTTTGATGCTTTTACTTCTGTAACTTAGAGAATTAGCATTATATTAGTGATTGATCTAGTAATTCTGCTTACCATAATTGTTTAATTGGTTAGCTAGGGTCTGGTGTGAGTTTATCATTACATGATTGTTTTATTCATTACTGCAGTAGAGTAGCTCCCCCTTAGAATAGATTTGCTCTTCTTCCATCAAAATCAAGCTTCTTCTGACCCTATAGAAGTCTGGCTTGGAACCCCTGGGGTCTCTTGCAAGATGAGTAGTGACAACAGGTAATACCTTCACTTCTATTTGTGCATATAGCACTGTCACCTCCAAGTTTGTACGAACCCCAGGTTGATAAGTAAAGCTGGTAGCCCTAGGAATCACAACATTCTTGTTGCAATACTTAGACTCATCACTTTTTGGCACCGTTGCCAGGGAGGTGTCAGAGTAGGATGTGAATTACTACTCCTTCTTATATTTCTAGTCTCTAACTTTCTTTGCTTCTGCTTCTAGTCTTCAATTTTCTTCCATTAGTTTATTTATGCAAAAGTAATCTAGTTTCTTTCCATCATTTTTCATTTATCTGCTTTCCTTTCCATTCTGTAATCAACAATTTCAATTCAGCAAGTAGTTTCCTTTTTTTTAATAGTTTTCCATTCAATTAAGCAATTTCATTCTACAAGCATTTCCATTATGTTAGTAGTTTTTCATTTAATCAACAAGTTCCTTTTTGCAAAGTACTTTCCAGGTTTAAAGAAAATCTTACAAAAACCACCCCAAAAACATTTCCTTTCATGGGATAATTCAGGAAAATTCTTGCCAAATACCCCCATTACATCCAACATTCAACCTTCTCTCTTCTTCGGTGACTGTGAATTGGAAGAACATTTAGATGAGCAACCTAACATATTTGAAGAATATATAGGGGAAGAAGAAGAGGAAGAACCCATTCCTACTGAGCTAATGGATGAAAACCAAGATGACAGAGGAGATAGTGAGAGAATTGAGGGTGCCTTCCCCATTAGGGAAACCAATGGGGACACTAAAATGAAGAATATAAGCCCCTTTGCTTTACCTAATTTCCATGACTTGACTACAGAGGACCCTGGCAATTTCTTGTTTGAGTTTTCTGTTATATGCCAAACCTATGACTACACAGAAGATAAGCAAAAGTTAAAATTGTTTCCATCTACCCTCAAGGATGCAACATTGTGCTGGTTCATGGGTTTATCTAGAGATAGCATCATAACTTGGGCTCAGATGTAGCAGGTTGTTAACAACAAATATAGGGACTATTGTAGGTCAAAGGACACTAAAGAAGAGAATTTTAAGATGACCATAGGCCAGGATGAATCCTTAGAAGACTATGAAGAAAGATTCCAGCTTAGTTACCAAAGGGTCAGGTGCACACTTGACCCTAAGTCACTAAAGCTAGTCCTACTTAGAGGAGTAAGGGAGGATATCCTAGATACCTTGCATTTTTTAGAAGGAGGAGATATCTACCAACTACCCTATGAGGATATCAAGACTTTCTTTAGAAACCATTCTATGGAAACTAGGGAAAAGGGTAGGAGTAGTCAACCTATGGCCAGTACATCATCTTCCAACTCATCCATCAAGGGTTAAATTGGAAATATGATGGAGGACTTCAAAAGTGAGATGCTGCAAACCCTTGCCTTGCAATTTGATACCATGAATATCAATAGGAAGCAGGAGGAAGTAGAGAGAGCCTTATCCATCTTTTGTCCTAGATGCACCAAGAGGCATCCTAGGAATGAATTCCCACTGAACTGTATTGAGATTTGCTAGTTTGTGATGAAAACCACTCCACAAATAAGTGTCCTTCTTTACCTGGACTTAAAGCTGTATATCAAAGAGCTGAAGGGGTCACTGAGCAACTTTGCTACATCAACCAAAGGAGACCTCCTCGGCCTAGACCATACCAGCAGGGTATGCAAGGATCATCCCATGCATATTACAAACCCAACCAAACCACAACTATACCTTCTTGGGGACCCCCTACTCATCCTTCCTGGTCTACACCCCCTCCTTGGTCCTATGCACCTCAGTATCATTCCCAACTAGCCAGCTAGTCATTTCAACCTTACATTTAGCCACAACATTAGTGGAATACCCCACCCTAGGGGTGGAGGCCCCAATTCAACAATGTTCCAGCCCTATTGCCTCCACCACCTACCCAACCACAACTCCTGCACTCTACTCCACCTAACAAACCCCATATTTCTGCCCAGCCAAATCCAAACCCAAACAATAGGCAGGCTTAACAAGGATATAGTGGAGAGACATCATACCTAGCTTATGTTGTAGAAATCTAGGAGATCAACCTAAGATCTAGGAGAATTCTCCCAAATAACCAACCTCCCTATCCAGATAGGGAGGTTGAGGAAGAAAGAGAGGAAAACAACCTTAAAGAAAATCCACCCTTTCTTGAAAGATTAGCCCAACCACTCCAACCTACCCCATAAGAAACTGAAATTTTGGGAGAATTAAAGAATCTATGTGTAATGATCCCCCTTCTCCAGGCAATCAAAGATGTTCATATCTATAATAAGTTGATTAAGGAGAAGTGCTTCAAGCATCTAGGAAGAAGAAAAAGGGATGCCCCTACCATTCATGTCATTAGGCAGTTATCTGACTTAAATTTGGGGCAGGTAATATGTCAAAAATACTTAGACCCTGGAAGCCCTGTAGTAGATGTGCACATCAATGGCACCATTGTACCACACACTCTGATTGATCTTGGGGCTACCTTTAATGTGATGACTAAGGACACCATGCTCAAGCTTAACCTCCAAGGGTCATTAAGGAAGACCACAATAGTTCTGCAACTTGCAAACCGTTCCATAGTCACCCCTGAGGAAATTGTGGAGGATGTGATGGTCTCCATTGACTCCTGGGAGTACCCTACAGATTTCCTAGTTCTCCAACCTAAGGCTAAGCTTACTAGTTACCCTCTCATCCTTGGGAGGCCATGGTTGGCCACAACTGATGCCTACATTAGCTGTAGAGTTGGAATATGACCATCAAGAATGGGAATATGTCCAAATAGTTAGTCTTATACCCTCCTACTCAAACCTCCATAAAACATGATTTACCTTTATGGTTGGAGGAGGAGGAAGAACATGAGCTTTATTCTGCCCAACTTTATTCTTTGGAAGCAATCATAGGAGGAGGACAAAAAGAGGAGGATGACTTAATTGAACACCTACTCCAAAGTCCAACTCCTAGTTCAATACCATTAGAAGAAGAAGTAAAGGAAACACTGAAAAATCATCAAATTGACTTATGCTTGGCCAATTCCAACCCACTATGAGTAAAAACCATAGAATATGGCCCAGAGAAAACTTTTAAAATCAACCCATCTCTGTCTATTCTTGAAGAGGAAAAGTTGTGCAATATGTTGAAATAAAACCTAGAAGCCCTCGTGTGGAGCTATAAGGAAATGAAGGGAGTACACCCCTTAGTGTGTACTCACCACATATACATCAAGGAAGGTTGCAAGCCAGTGAGGCAACCACAAAGGAGAATGAATCCATCCCTTAAAGACATAGTCAAAGAAGAACTACAAAAATTGTTAGATGCATGGTTAATTTACCCTATCTCTGATAGTGAGTGGGTCTCTCCTTTAGTGTTAGTTCCCAAGAAGAATGGTAAGTGGAGGATTTGTGTTGATTATAGGGAGTTGAACAAAGCCACAAAGAAGGATCATTTTCCCCTACCCTTCATTGACCAAGTGCTAGATGGCCTAGCAGGGAAGAATTTCTTTTCCTTCCTAGATGGATTCAGTGGGTACAATCAAATCCAAATCTGCCCATAAGACCAGGATGAAACCACATTCACCTATCCTTGGGGTACTTTTTCCTATAGGGTCATTCCTTTTGGCTTATGCAATGCTCCTGCCACTTTCTAGAGAGCAGTCTTGAGTATTTGTGTTGAATTAGTACATGATGCTGTAGAGATCTATATGGATGATTATACACCTTATGGATGTGATTTTCAAGAAGCCCTAAATAACCTAGGCAAAGTATTATGCAAATGCATTGAAATGAGCTTGTCTCTCAGTCCAGAAAAATGTGAATTCTTAATGACTTAAGGGATTGTGCTAGGTCATTCCATATATCAGTGAGGACTGCAGGTGGACCCAGAAAAAATAGCCATCATCCAAAGTGTTATCTCAAAATCAGACCCTGATAGGCTGCAGTGATCAGGTAGACTTTAAGTAACTATTTCAAACCTACTTTTGGCTGAGGCTTAGCCTCCCCAACCTGAGAGGGCTCTCTCACAAGATTAAAAATATTGATAATGAATAAGATGGCTAACTCTAAGAAACAAATGAACCAGTGTAAGAGGTTGAAACACAAATAGAAAGTATCCATTGTGCTTATGGAGTCAAATATGCTTTAGTATTGACAATAATGTTAGCTTTACATAGAAGTCAGGGCATAAGAATTCAACATAAGGAGAAAACACTAGATACACATAGGACCAGTACATTTCACAAATGCATGAAGGAAATTAGAGCACTGTTAGTGATTTCTAAGTAATCACACATTCATATCACTGTAGATAGTAGGAAGAAGAAAATACAAGACATTTAAAACATCGAATTCCTTCTGATTCCTGAGAAGCAAAGCCAAGTATTGTATTACTAAAATAGAGTCTTTTTACAAAGCACAATATGAGAGCCTTTCTCGATAATTTTCCAACCCTTAATACATTAGTTCTTCTCCCATATATAGATTTCATGTAGATTCCTTCCTCCAGCATGAGGGGAATTCAAATTCCTCCTAATTTGACACCTATTGACACTTAAAACTAACTATTTAATACAAAAGACAGCTAACTAGGAGTCCTAGAGACCTAATACAACTAGGAGTGTAACTCCTTATTATGATTAAAAAAACCTTATATAAACATTTAAAGCATTCTTTGACACCTATAACTCCATGAAGTCGAATTTGATGGTGCTCATAACCTTCCAGCTGGCCCTTGATGACTCATCCTTTTGCTGTTTCTAGAAACTAGGAGACTGTCCCTTGTTATGTTCTGGCTGAAAAATAGGTCTTGGGACAAAGCTCATAACTTCTCATAAAAAATTTATTTTGAAAAACTGAATGAGGCTTTTGTGAATCAATCCATTTTAAACAAAAACCTCTCTTGGGTTTTTGAAACATCTTTCCTACCGCCCAAAATGAGTCTTTGAAAAACAGGTGTAAAAATATGCTTGTGAAAAACTGCACCTATAGAAGTTTCGTAGCGCAAGTTTGATCATTCATTTCTGTCAAATCATAATGGGTTTGAAGAAAGTGGAAGAGGTTTTTGTACTTAAGTATCTTAAGAATGAAAACTTCTTTCACTTTTCAGAGATGAGTTTTTAAATACTCAGAAATGCTTCTAGAAATTGACTGGTAAAAACAAGGAGAGAAAGTTCCTCCTTTTTTTGCTTTTGGTCTCCACAAGGATCTTCGAAATTAATTATCTCTGCTGTTCTTCTTTGATTCCACAAAAATTTATTGAAGTGCCATGTTCTTCATGTGTTGTATACCTTTTCCATACACCCATGTGAAGATAAAACCTCTTTAATGCTGCCTGAAGGATAATGAACAATACTAGCTATGATCACTTTTATAACAAATGGTTTATGATTCATATATGCTTTTCCTTTGCTCGTTTGCCCTTGTTGGATTGCTTGTATTGTGTAAATTATCTTTCTTCAGAAACTCCTTTTCAAAAATGTTTCCCTTTTGTCCCTCAAAATTGGTCAATCTTCCTCAAAATATGCAGCTACAGCAGTTTCGTAGCGCGCTACGAAACTGCTGTGTATTAGGCATCATCTTCAACAGTTTCGTAGCGCGCTATGAAACTACTGTGTAATCACAAAACATAGTTTCTAATGCCAAAATTTGACTGTCTTGAGCTTCTTTATCTTGTAATGACTCTTCCATATGACATGAGGCTGCTCAAAACTAAATAACTTGACACCATTCTTTAAAGTAAACTTCAAAAGGTAGTCTATATCAAAATTTAGGATTACCTTACTTGCCTTGCTTGAGCCTTTAAAGAACTCTGATGTATGCTGACCCTGAATTTTCCAAGTGCTTCTTACACATGAAAGGAGCATGAGAATGACCAAGAACAATGCTTCCTTACCTTACCCTTTTCCTTTGAAATCTTTTCAGTGATAACACAAAGGGTCCCACCTCCACAAAAGTAGAGAGATGTCAGGAGTTTCTTAGGGTTAGCTGGATACTACAGAAGGTTCATAAAGGACTTCATCAAGTTGGCCTCTCATTTTTTTGGGTTGTTGGCCAAAGATTCTAAATTTACATGGTCAAAGAGCTGTCAAAAGGCCTTAGACATTGTAAAGGGGAAGCTAACCACTGCACCAATTATCAGAGGCCCAAACTGGGCCCTCCATTTTCATATTCATGTTGATTCCTCACACAAAGCCATCGGAGCAGCCTTAGGCCAAGTAGAGGAGAAATTGCCCTACGCCATCTATTTTACCAGTAAAAAACTGTCAAAGGCTGAGTTATATTATACTGTGATCGAAAAAGAACTCCTGGATGTTGTGCATTAATTGAACAAGTTTAGGCATTACACTACAGACTATCAGACATTTGTGCATACTGATCATGCTGCAATTAAATATTTAATGAACAAACCAGATGTAAATGCTAGAATCATAAGATGGTTACTTTTATTACAGCAGTTTGATCTAACTATTGTTGATAAGCCTGGTAAGGAGAATTTTGTTGCTGACTTTCTATCTAGGATAATTCCGCCTGTAGGTGAATAAGGAATGGTGGATGATCAGTTACCAGATGAGCATTTTTTTACTATTTCAGTGCTCTCCCCATGGTTTGCTGATATAGCAAACTATTTGGTATCAACACAATTCCCACCAAACCTGCCCTCCAGAGAAAAGAACAAGATAATTAGGAAAAGTGCCCCCTTCACCTAGATTGGGGGCAATCTGTTCAAACTTGGCCTAGATTAGATCTTGAGAAGGTGTGCCAGGGAAGAGGAAGTTTTTGACATCCTTATGACCTGTCATGATGGGCTTTGTGGAGGTCACTTTGCAGCAAAGAGGACAGAATTCAAAGTGCTGCAAGTAGGCTATTATTGGTCTACTCTTCATCAGGATGTGAAAAAGTATATTAGTTAGTGTGATCGGTGCCAGAACATGGGAAAGCCTACTCCAAGAGATGAAATGCCCCTACAACCTCAAGTGACTTTCAAGCCATTTGACAAGTGGGGCATGGACTTCATTGGGCCTATCAATCCTCCTTCAAAGCAAAAAAAACACATTATTGTGTGCACTGATTACTTGACTAAGTGGGCTAAAACCAAGGAAATTAAGGCAACAACATAAGAGAAGGTGGCTGAGTTCCTAAGGGAGAATATATTCTACAAATTTGGGTACCCTAGAGAGCTAGTCACAAACCAAGGCAGCTAGTTTACCTCTAGCATGATTGAAGAAATGCTCAAGCATCACAAAATCAAGCATAGGACCTCCACTCCTTATCATCCACAAGCTAATGGGCAAGTGGAGGTGACCAACAGAGCACTGGAGAACATCCTAACCAAGGTAGTGAACAACAACATAAAGGATTGGGAAAAAAGACTAGTTGAGGCCACCTAGGCCTATAATACGACATGGAAGACCACCACAGGATTTACACCCTATGAGCTGGTCTATGGGAAAAAGGCTTTGTTGTCCATTGAATTTTAATATAATACATTTAAGATGGAAGCCCAACTAGATTTGGATCTCTTTCATGCACAAAAAGAAATACTGTTCCATTTGAATGGCTTGGATGAATTCAGAATGAAGGCCCTCCACCATACAGAGCTAGTTCAGCTTTAGAGGAAAATCCGTCATGAAAAGCATATTAAGGAGAAGCAATTTCAAGAAGGAGACTAGGCATTATTATAGGACTCTAGGTATAAATACTTCAAGGGCAAGCTAAGGACAAGATGGCTCGGACCATATGTGGTGGAAAGATGCCATGAAAATGGTTTAGTGCAGATCAAAACTATAGATGAAGAAGCCATTCCATTACTAGTTAATGGACAGATTGAAAAAGTACAAGAGGCCTTTATCTAAACAAGAGTTCATTGAAAGTATCAATAAGACAATGATGATGGTGGAGCAAGTTTTAGCTCCTCCCTCATCAGGTCACTGAAAAAGAAAGAAAATAGAATAAGGATTCAGGTGAAAACCTCCATGAGGTGCCTGAGTCCCATCTTTGGGTTGAAAACCTCCGTGAGGTGGCCCAAGGATGAGAAAAATGGAAAGAAAAAGAAGACCCCTGGGTGAAAACCTTCCTTGAGATGCCCAGGGAAAATATCTAGGGTGAAAACCTCTTTAAGACAACCTAGGTTATATAATAATAATAATAATAATAAGAGAGAAAAAAAACATAATTGTTATTTGCAGGAGGATGAGAAAGACAATCAGGGAGAAAAGAGAAGATCCAAAGGGGACCCTGCCTGACATATGTTCATCTCCTCCACTCCTTCCCATGCATCCCTCCATAAATTCCATTATTTTTCACTTCATTGCTCCAATTCAGGTGAAAATTATGTTTTCTACAGGATCCCCTAACTGGCAGATTGGTTAGATCCCTAAAATTCATTCTAGACATGATCTAACCCCTCACCTCATCCATTACCATCATCCCTACATCCACACACACTCCTACTCCCTCTGTCAATTCAGCAGTATCAGATCTGTAGTCACAGACACCATTAGAAGACATCAGAGGAGGAAGAAAGATGACCACACAACAACAGCAGCAGCATCAGATCTACAGTCAAGAAACCATCAGAAGACAATAGAGGAGGAAGAAGAATGACCATCAGCAGCACCTATGATCTTTGACAACTGTAGCGTGGCATTAAGGCCATAGGTAAGTATCCTGCTCACTCACTCATATGCATCATTTGATCAAAATTTGTAAAGGTGAAGAGGTAGTTGGTTTGTAAGTAAAAAGGTGGCCAGTTTCCTCTAGGTAAGTATCCTGCTCACTCACTCATACACATGAAACTCTATTTTTTTTCTTTCAAATAATTTGTTTATTTCCTCCTCAATCCTCACAAGAAAGATTCTCATCAAGTATATCTCATGTGAGGGTAGATACAATGTTGTTTATGGCTACCATTTTAGAGAGCTTGAAGAATTAAGATTTTGGGTAGCAACACCAGTTCACCAAAGACTCATCATACCTTATTTTCTAATGCAATCACTCCTGGACTCCAGCAGCAAAGAAAAGACAGGAAATTCCCAACAGTTAGTTCACCATGGGTTGACCAGAATCCTCATTGAGGATGCCCTCCAAAACCTCAAGATCCCTATAACATGGTCAGTCTTCCGAGACTTACCAGCAGAGGATAACATGAAAACCCTCATCTATGATGTTAGTCCTTCTGTCAGTAAGGAGGAGACAAAATAAGAAGAAGAAGATACAGAGCTAGATGGGGATGAGATGGATGAAGAAGGAAATAATACAGAGGATGATGCTGAAGTAGAAGAGAAAGAAGGCATTGAAACAGAGGAGGAAACGAAGCAAGAAACTGATAGAGATGAGAAAGAAAAAACAGAGAGGAAGAAGGCATTGAAACAAAAGGGTAAGAACAAAAGGAGGATTCACCTAGGGTGTCTATAGAGGTCCCTGAGTAGAAGGAAGTAGCTACCATCACTGCTATCAGCACACCAGTCAAGTAAAAAGGGAAAGAAGGAGGCAAACCCCTCTACATTTCAGAACAAGAAAGAGCAACAAGAAACAAAGGAGGTAAGTGGCTTCAAGGACAAAGAAGCAGCTGAACAATCAAATCCCATGGCCCTAATCAGCACCCATAATCTAATTGTAAATAATTCTTAGCTGGCACCTCCATATATTGCTGCTCAAGGGCAAGCAATTTCATGTTTTGAGGACATGTTTAGGCTACCAAGGAATGATAATATACATGCCTGCATAAGGAGATGGAAAACACTGCCACATAGCTTGAAGATCAAAGAATATCAATGGGAAGAAGTAGAAAGGAAAGAAGGCTTCTATAAACAAGAAGTAGAGACCACAGCAGAAGCATAAGATATCAGAGAGGCTATGAAAGCCACTAAGTTTCTCAGAGGATGAGCAACACTTTCAGTAGGGGGGTGATGATGAGCCTCATCATTGAGTAATTATATGGGCCTTAATTGACCTTAATTCATCTCCTAGCTTAGTCAAACCAACTATTCTCACAACTTATCGAATACTTTTGATTATATTTTGTTTATGAAATGAATAGAGTTGGATATTTTTCTTTGTGGTCTAATGTGCATGTAATGCACGAATAAAGGATAAAAGTAAGGAAAATGCAAGGATAAAACATAAAAGCAAGGAACTATGGTAAAGACCTTGGTAAGAAATCGAATGGGACAAGGGAGAGGAATTACAGCAGGTAAATCCTCCTCATTTACTACCCCTCCATTCGAATATCCCTCCATTAGCTGAAAGTACAAACATCCCCCCTTCTAGAAGGCAGCCAAGCAAGTGAACGTGCAAATAGCCAAATCAGGAGTACTAGAAGGCAGCCAAGCAAGCGAGAGTGCAAAACAAGTGAAATCATGTGTACTAGAAGGCAACCAAGCAGGTGAATGTATGAGTTTATCTTGAGTTGGGAGCCAGGCCTCCCTATTAGAAGGCAGCCGAGCTAGTGAAAGGGAAAGCACGAGTTTATCATTGAATTGGGAGCTGTGCCTCCCTAATTTTGAAGAAAGTCATTGGAGAATTCATATGTATAACTAGAGAGGCTTAGGACCTTAGTTTTTTTAGTGACCAACAGTTACAAAGAGTTAGCAAGAATTCAGACTTCTCACTGTAGAATTCTACTTTGTTTTCAAGTTGCAAGTCTTGTAACAGTTTTTGATTTACAATGAAGATGGGTTTTGTTTTGAACCAGCACTGAGCTAACTCATAGGGTTGAAGCTCTTGGGTTAGGGCCCAACCCTAGTAGCCAAAGCTCCTCTTTATTGTATTGTTATGCTGACATAGATTCTTGTTTTTAGTTCATTTGCTTAATTAGATGCATTTTCATTACAACAGTAGTACAAATTCATGGTTTCTTGTTCATTTGATTAAATAGTTCATTTCCATTACATCGCTGGCATAACTTCATGGTTTAGTTGTTTATTTTCTTAAGTAGTTTCATTTGCATCACCACAGTATAGAGTAGATGATTCATGGTTTAACTAGTTATTTGTTTAAGTAGTTGTAGTCTCATTACAGTAGTGTAGAGTAGATTAGTTGTGTTTCAGTTTGCTTCATTTATGCTTTCATTCAATTAGCAGGTTAGCAAAGAAAAGATCCACAAGGTTGCCCACAGGTGTCTCGGCCTCACCTCCTCCCTCGGGGACCATGACGTGAGGAAGAAACCCTACAGCAACCCCAAAAACATAGGGTTTTGGTTTTCACAAGGAGTTTGTTGTTTAACACAACCATTGGGTTCATTTCATTGCTACTCTATTCCTTTCATGATCATCTATGCCTTCACTCTATTCTTGTCATTTGATCTCCCTCATATCCATTTCATTCTCCCTCAGCATGAAATATTTAGGCGGATGCAGTTAATTCACGTTTAAACAGTTTTTACTCGTAGATTACCGTACACAGCAAAACCTAACCAATCACCATCGAATTCATTTTCAACGTTGAATTTATGCACTTTAAATCCCCACGGTCGATCTGCCTTGTCTGATCCGATGACTGTCGCACACCCGCTCACCAACTAGCTCAGTCAAATATCCACCGTTGATCTGCCTCGCCAGATCTGACAGTTATCGCAAAATATTGCGTGGATTTCTGTCCGATCGTTATCCACCCGAGGGCACATGATAAGAGTGGTTTCCTCATGCCACGTGTCACCTGAGGAGGCTAATAACGTAAAATTTTAGAAAATTGCTTACAGCTTTGAGGGCGCACGATAAACAACTTACCGCCCTTTAAACCCACTCCCTCATTTCCACACGTTTTCTTCTCCCATTTCAATCTCCACTGTCGATTTGTTTCTTGATTCAACAGTTGTCACTTCACCCGATAACCAACTAGCTTGGTCAATCTCCATTGTTGATCAGCCCCATTTGATCCAACGACTGTCATGCAATATTGCGCGGACACTTGCATGACTGTTATTTGGCCGAGAGCACACGAGAAAAGTGGTTTTCTCATGCTACGTGTCACTCGGTAAGGCTAATCGTGTGAAATCTCAAAATAAAACTTATGGTTTTCAGGGCACGTGAAATACAACTTACGACCTCTGCAAACCGCTACCATTTCCGCATGTTCTTTTGCCCATGATCTAATCTCCATCGTCCATCTGCCGATTAATCATGTCCGTCCATCTCTTGACTTAGCCTCCATGATATAATCTCAATCGTCCATCTCCTATTAACCATGTTCGTTCATCTATTCACTCAATCGCTGTGACATAATCTCTACCGTTCATCCTGTTAGTTAACCTTGTTTGCCCATATATCTACACACCCTCCTGTGATCCTATCTCAGTCATTCATTTACCTTTCACCCACCTGATCCAATTTCTCTTATGCACTGTTGCTCATTACGACCTCTTTTGACCAATTTTGATCTCCAACTGCTCTTCTGGTTAAACACAGACTTATCTTAGTTTCCTTTTCTTACCCCTTAGTGTAGTTTTGATGCTTTTACTTCCGTAGCTTAGATAATTAGCATTAGATGAGTGATTGATATAGTAATTCTACTTAGCATAGTTGTTTAATTGGTTAGCTAGGGTCTGGTGTGATTTTAGCATTACATGATTGTTTTCTTCATTACTGCAGTAGAGTAGATCCCCCTTAGAATAGATTTTCTCTTCTTCTTTCAAAATCAAGCTTCTTCTAACCCTATAGAAGTCTGGCTTGGAACCCTTGGGGTCTCTTTCCAGAGGAGTAGTGACAATAGGCAGTACCTTCACTTCTACTTGTGCATATAGCACTGTCAGCTCCAAGTTTGTACGAACCCTGTTTTGATAAGTAAAGCTGGTAGCCCTTGGAGTTGCAACATTCTTGCTGCAATACCTAGGCTCATCAACTACCATTGACTTGGCGGTGGGTGGAAGCAAATCTGCTGCATAGAAGAAGAAGGAGGAGGCCAAGCTGAATATGGCACAGCCGGTCGAGAAGAGGAAAAAGGAGGCCACTGAAAAGGCCCAGGTAGAGTAGGTAGGAAAACAAACAGGTGGCACAGAGGGGGGCTCCGACAAAGGTGCGCAGCCACCTTCACCTGAGATAGAAGAGGAAGAAACATAACAACACGTCACGGACCCTTAGGAGAAATCCGCCTGCATTAAGCGCCTAAGAGAGATGGATAAAGGAGGGTCCAGAAAGAAATCCAAGGCGACCAAGACCTCACTGGACGCTATCATATTGACGGAGGGAGGCTTACATGAAATTGGTGACACAGTCAGAGATGTCACTGCGGAGGCCCTGCAGCAATTTGAACAGGAACAACAAATCATACTAAGGGTTATTGAGACCGAGTTGCAGGAGTTGCATACTCATGCATCGCAGGCTGGTACAGTGTCTACCAACTTGGCCATCGACACTTTAGAGGCTATCGATATGTTGCGCATGAAGGCTTCCAGTGTGATAGTGCTGCCGGATGGAGCACTGAACACGGACAATGAGGCTAACAAGCCCACTGTCAGTGCCTTGAAGGGAGTTGAGCTGAACTTGGCAGCACTTCCAGGTGAAGCACTACACCTCTTGCAGGATCGAGTAATTGCAGAAATGAGGGCCCAAGAGAACCGCGCCTTCTAGGTGATTAGAGAATAGTGGATCAACAACGAACACATGGCCCTATAGAGAAATGTTTCCATCATCGCTGAGACTGAGGCAACCAACCAGAGGAAGAAGATCATGCAGGTCATTGAGGAGGCATGCAAAATGGTCCCAGAGCCAGTTGAGGTATGCATCCGTAAGTTGGCCACAGGGGTGCGTGAAACTCAGACTGAGATGGCACGGGTTTAGCTAGAGTTGAACCTGCAAATTACCGAGCTATAGCCGAGGGCCCAGACCTCCAGACTGCTAGAAGTAAATGAACAGCGAGCAACCATTGTCACAGAGGCAGTCGCGGCGGTTGAAAGTGTAGTAGCAGATTGCACGCAGTTGTTTGAATAATCATTTGAGGTTTTGACAAGCTTGCAGGAAGACCCAAATATATAGAGGCTGGAAATGGAAGCGCGCGAGCTACAATAGCGCTATGACGAAGTTAAGGGCACAACTTGAACCATCGCGTTCACATAAACGCTAGCTAAGCTGCGGGAGGCCAAGAAGTTGAAGGAACATGTGGACGCAACGCTACACAAGGAAGCAGTGTTGAAGTTGTGACTAAAGCCCTAGCTAGAGGAAGCTTACGAAGTCACAGGAAATATTGAAGGTAAGCTTGCGACTCTACAAGCGATGCAACAAAAGCTTTAGGCTGACAACGCAGGAGCAGTGACTGAGAAAATAGTGGAAGATGCGAAGCAGGCAGCAACTCAGTGCATGACCGAGGTAGCAGTCATACAGGTTGAGCTAGATGGGCTTCGTGCAAAGATCTCCACACCTACCTAGTGACTCGAGGGCGAGTCACGATGTTTTTGTTGGGGGCCTGTTGGGAGAGGGATCCCCAAGGGCAGTTTTGGGGCTAAAAGCCCATGTTTGAGTTAAATTTTGTAATAAAGTGGTAAAGACTCTGCGTTTTGTGGTTACAGAGCACAAAGGTGTTATTTGTCATAAAGGGTAGTCAACCCTTAGTTTTGTAAAGTAAATTCAGCTGTAAGAGATCTACCCATGGTCCATGGAACATGGGATTGTATGAAAAGAGCTATGCTCTAAGTAGTAATAGAGACATAGAAGGATGAATAATGTAAGAAAGTCGTAGCTCTGAAGTAAGAAGTCTAAGTATTGGGTTGTAGCGTAGGAAGAGGCTCTGCAGCTGAGTGTGCAGAGGCCTGGGGTAGAAGTCCGCAGCTAAGTGCGCGGACCCCTGCAGCTATGTGCGCTGGGTGGAAAGAGTTTGTACACACTTGAAAGATATCAATAAAGAGAAATATTCAACAATTCCTATGTCTTTGTTTTGTTAATGCATCTTGATATGTTGTGAATGAATTTTCTTTATTACGCTTATGTGATGTGTGAACGAATGCAATTACGTTGAATAATTGAACGCAATTATGATTATCTGTTTACACGGTGTTAACTATAATTATTTGATAAGTTAAGCAAGTCACTTAGATTAATTGGGGGATCTGCATGACACGCTTCCATAGCAACACAAAATTACCTGAGCAACAGGTTAGGGTTATGTGAAGGCCAATCGTACCCTTTCACGGAGGTATTGAAGGATAGAAAAGGGCTTGTCTTGCAAGCCTTAGAGCGAAGCGACCTGCGCAAAGGTAGGGATGTAAGGAATCAAATGACATCTCAACCATCTCAGGGTGTAGAAACTTGGTTCCAACATCCCCACACACTGCTTCATGTGAGACCTCGGTCCACGCTCGGCGGGCTGATGCCGAAAGGGTCAATAGTGTAGGGATTTGTTTGGCTAATTAACAGTGAACCTGGGTTAGCCCCATTCAAGCCAACACCTACCAATAGTGGACATCTCTTAAAAGAACGACTACTGTAGTTAATTATGATGCCTCCTTATTAAGTTATGCATGGGAGGACATGAAAGACACCAATAAGTTGGGAAAGGTTGGAGGATAGAATAATGTTAGGGCCTGAATTGATGCAATAAATGGAGAAAGTGATTCAGATTAGACAACAATTAAAGTAAGCTTAGGATAGATAGAAGAGTTATGTTTATGCACATAGGACCAAACAAAGTTATGAGGTAGGGGACCAAATTTTGGTGACAACAAGGAAATTTGGCTATAGTCACACATAATAAGGGTATTCCATGTGGATGGAGGCCTTTGGCTACACTGATAGGCCTACCTTTGTGTGGTTGGGGAGTAAACTAAGTCAAAGAGTGCTCCAAGCTCAGTGAAAGTGGTGACCAATACCGTGGCTCAAAAATACTAACCCTAGGGAGAAAAATAGGTCGATAACAATATATTTATGTATTGTCATGCATATTATTGGATGAAAGGGGTCTATGTGATAGCCATAGAACCATATTTGTAAAGTATCAATGTTGGGACATCAAATGAGTAATACTATGATGAACAATATTCGATTGTATGTTTTATTAATTCATATCCACTACTATGACCTTGGGAAAAATGTAGGTGGAGGGGTGGAGAAACTACCCACCATGTAACCTCCAAATGTAGAGTCGTGGGAGGTATGTGATGGACACACTCCCCTAGACATGTGATGTTGATTACTAGTTGTCTACTTTGGATTTTAAGTCAATATAGTTGATGATTCTTCCATTTTTGTTCTATAAATGGATAGGTTGGTATAGCTAATGCCATAGTATATTCTAGCAGAGGATAGATAGGATAGGAGTAGAAGTAGGTTACAAACAATGGGTGGATATAGGTTAGTTGTGAACCCCTGGTGGGAAGCAATTTATTTATATGATTTTACTGGAGTATGGTTACTACTTTTTTCTCCCTATTTTTTTTATGTCTAATTATCATGTTACTGTTGGAATGCTTGTATCCTATTATTTCTAATTGATGAGCCTCAGTGTTATAGCAAGAATGATGCAAATCCAAAAGCTACCAAAGTTAATTATCACCCAGGGTTTGTACAAAATTAAGAGTTATCGGCACTATATGTGCAACATAAAATGTGTCCCTCCTTCATTGTCATGATGTAATGGAGTGAATGTAATGAAATCAAATCCTAAACTAATTGTAGAAATGAAAATACTTGAAATGGAAACTTTAACTTATTGCAGGAAGAAAATACAAGGAACATGAACCTATTCTATTTTCATAAAGTAAATATCATGAAATAAATACCAATCATTACATTTCAAAGAGTTTTAGATTCATTGACAGAGCTCATTGGATGTGGCAATACAGAAAAACATTATTGTATTATTCAATTCATAAATTTGTCCATTAACCCAAATCGTTGAGATGTTTTGCATGGGTAAAAATGCAAGTCCTAAGTGGTGTTTATTCCTACTCAACCATTTATTTAGAGACTAAGGGTCATGATTCAACCCTAAGGGACGAAAACCAATCTTTTTGAGAAAATCTGGGCAAATATATGCATGTTAGAAGAGTGCTACAAGAAACTACATGATGTTATAATTCACCAAATGACCAAAAAAATAAAATCCAAATTGGGTGGGGAAAATTTTGTTATTTAACAGGATCTCTTAAGTCTCCATTCCAAGAGGAATCACTCAAAAATACCCCTGTTAACCCATGCTAAAAAATACTAGAACATTACTAGTCTAAAATCTAGAAATTCAAGAACTAGTGAGCTAGTAAATTTATCAAACACTTAACCTGATCAAGTGAAAATAAAATGGGGTAAATTTTGTTATTAACTTGAATTTTTTTGTGATCTAATGCAAGTGGAATCAACTCGATTGAAGCTCCTTAGCTTGTTCTAAAAAATAGCAGAAATTTACTACTATTTGCCACAAGGGACTTCCATAAATTTAGATTTAGGAATAGGAAAATTAATCCAAGTAGCTCAATGATTACTATGACCTTCCAAAGCTGTTCCAAGAATGAAATTATTCTTGTGATCCTACAAAATAACTTACTTCAATCATTTAACCCAATCCTACAACAAGAAATCATCAATACTAAATGCAGAAAAAAAAAAAAAACAATAACAAAAGAGGCATGTGAATAAGAAATGAAAGGAAGAAAAATAAATGATACAAAAGGGCTTTGAGGCTCCTGGGATGGCCAAACCCAGGAAAACTCAGAGTCCTATGAAGGAGATCAATATTTAGAAGCTGAACGTGGCACCAATCTTCATTATTTCCATCAATGCAGCTACATCCTTGCAAGAAATTAAAGTGGAGCTAGAAAAATATGAGTTCTCCCCACAAGAAGACTAATAAAAATAAACCCCTAGAGGAAAATTCGACTTGGTACTTATAAAAAAATGATTAGGAAGAATACCCCATGAAAGGAGGAATCTTTCCCCTCCAAAATCCCTCTAATAGCGGATCTAGTTCCCAACCATAGGAATCTGCATTAAATGACAGGGAACACATTCCTAGATTTTCTCAATCATTAGAGCTCTAGAATCTATGCAATATTTTTAGAATATCTTGTTGATTTATTATCCAATATTCATTCTCCTTTAGTAGGGAGAAAGTCCCTAAATTGTCGCCTCCTCCAAATCTCCATAATCTGCCCAATATTCTCACAATATTCTACAAAACTAAATAATATTAGGCACAAATATGAAATTATCCATAAACCTTCCTAATGAACATATCAAAGTTAAAAATACGTTATCTAATGTAAAAATAGAGGTTTAATGTGCTGAAGGATCGTCAGATGGGCCTTAATTTATGTCTAATTTGGAGGCCCATCATACCCCCCTTCTGAAAGTGTTGCTCATCCTCTGAGCAACTTAGTGACCTCATTGTGCCTCATTCATGGCCCTATTGACCTCCATGATTTTTTCTATAGCTATTCAACACTTTCCTGTAGCAAGTTTCCACCTTCTTGTAGCAGGGAATATTATTATTTTAGTTGTTTAGTAGTGGCTCCCCTGGTGCTTGCCTTCTTCTGAGAAGCTTGGGGCTCCTTTCTTTTGTATTGGAGGGAGGTTATCTCTTTTGTTTGCTTCTTAATATCCTTTTATTCTTTGTTCTGATTTGTTTTAGGCACTTTATCTTATGTTTCAACATTCTAGTTTTCTTTGCCACCCTATTTTTCTTCTATAGATCCATCCATGACTATCTATTTAAGTCTAGGAAAACTTCTCTATCCATGTCAACAACATTTGTCCATGTCTTCTCAAGGTTTGTGCAAGGGAACCCTGCTGCCAATTTTCCATTTCATAGCACTCATTATTACATCTTATGGCAAGAGGAGGAATGCCTCATGTTGATGAGTGAGGTGAATAATGGTATGCCAATCTCAAAACAAGTTTATTCTCCCATCATAATGTTCATCCTTACAAGAAAACTCCACAATTCAATTTATTTTATGGTTATGCTACATGATGTTTAGTGGAGGAGTTTTGCAAAAATTCACAGCATTTTTGTTTGCAAGAGGTGATAGATTAAGTAATTACCCCTTATTTGAAGACTCCTTCAAATTTCTAGGGTTTTGTGGCCAATAATCCTCAATATAGGGCCCAATTTTTCTTTTCAGCCAATCTTGTAGCAAGATAACTGCCTCCTGTAGCAGCTCTGGTTTTCCTATAGTAGCCTTGTTTTTCCTGTAGCGACTCCATTTTCTCCTATAGAAAAGTAGTTTTGGCCTTGAGATGCTTAGTTATGGTTGCTCTAGTGGTTGGACTCCTCACAGGTGCCAAAAGTTTCTTCCCTTCCACTAAATCCTGCACCCATTTCCCCTAGTGGTCCTTCTCTGGATTTTTTGTTTTTCCTGTTGCTGTGTATTTCTTCTATGACCTTCATGGTATTTGACTGTTGTTGCTACTATGTGTGTAGGTAATTTGTTGTTGCCCAATGTGCTACTACTACTGGTGGAGATTCTTGCTTTGAGTGGTTGAGGGCCTCATGAGCTGGTATCACCCGCTCTACTTGATGGGAAAGGGAAAAAATAGGATTATGGCTTGCTGTAATGGTTGCACAGGTTTCTATAGGAGGAGGTTTTGTTCTTGTAGCAATCATTCCTTCTCATTTAGGGTCTTCTAACTATATGACAATGATGAGAAATGATGTAGAGGGTTTGTAGGATGATGCTATGGCTCAAAGGGAGTAGTGTAGGTTTGTGAAAATGGAGAGGATGTGCTCTATGTGCTTTTCCAAGAAATTTTCATGGTGAGCGAGAGTGTAGGGTTTGTTCTTGAAAAATATTAATTTTTTCTTATCAAATGGGGTGGATGAATGATGCATAGATAGTGGGAATGAAGTGGATGGAGGGCTTGGAGTTCTTTGGTGACTTGGCCTTTGCACAAATTTCATCTTTTAACTATTGGTCCCCTCCCTCATAATCATCACTTTTCCTAATTTGGCTTTTCCACATTGCATGAGTGAGGGAATTAGCTGAAATTAACTAGTTGAGGGTGGATGAGACTATTGACCCATCCCTAGCTTATAAAACCTCACCTCTCATGCATTGACAAAAAATTTATAACTATAATATGCTCAAGAGAAGAGGTCAAGAATATTGTATACATGTACCTACCTGATGGTTGTTGGAGAGGCATGCATGTTGTTGTTGAGTTGATGACTGATCCATGGTCCTCTGGAGGCGATAATTTCCTTTGTTTTCCTATGCACAGGTCTTTATATATTGATTATTATTTAACTAATAAGGTTTTTGTGTGCAAGTTTCTTTCCAGTGCGCAATCTTCTACTGGTGGAGTTGATGAATGCCGACCCATATTCTAAACCTCTGTCTTTCAGTTACCATGAGCAAGCTATCTTAGTCAAATCCAGCCTTCTTCGAGTGCTGGGCTTGGCCATGGATGATGCTCACTTCCCCACACTTTTCAAAAATGTCATATACCCTTCCAACACTTCATCTCACCATTATTTTCCTCCAAAACCCCTCAACCAACTTCCTATAGTAGTTCAAGACATCTTGTAGTAGTTTCTTGTAGAAGGCTTGTTTTGCCCATCTCGCCCAAATGGTATACTGGATTGACCTGAAATTTTCTGAGCATGTTTCCATCATCCTTATGCACCTCTCCATAAAAAAATCTTGTCCAATGAATGCACGAATCTCAATAAAAATAAAAAATGGATGTAGGTGATGAAGGTCGATTTCTCGAAATCGATGTGCTGGAATATGCTAAAATTTCTGGAGCATGTTACCATCATCCATATGCATATCCCCATGAAATAGATTTGAAAATGGATGCATGTATATCGAGAAAGTTTAAAAATGGCTATAGGTGATGGAGGTCAATTTCTTGAAAAGTGTGCATTGGAATTTGTTGAAATTTCTTGGGCATGTTACTATCATCCATATGCATCACCCCCTGAAAAAACTTGGAAAATGGATGTGCGGTTTTCAAGATATGAAAAAAATAATTTTCTGGTCTATGTATTTTTGTTTCTCGTAGCAAAACAAAACCTTCCTATAGCATTTTAGGACAAGAAGGAAAATGAGTGGTAAAATCTTGGGAATGATGAGTGGAAGGCATAAATAGATGAGCGTGATGGATTGGCATGGCCTTGGTCCTTCTGGAGCATCTAAGAAAAGGAGGAGAAAGTCCAAGTTTGTCTTCCTTTGACTAAGCTTTTGATCAACTTTTCTTTTGGTGGCTAACCTGTTTTTGTAAATTGAAGATGTTGGAGAGCACCTGCATTCATGAGAGAGAGATACATGGAGCAAATATTTTTTTTTCTCTTTTTTTTTTCTTTTAGGCCTACTAGCTGCCTCAATGAGGTTTTCAACTAGTAGGTCTACCTAGGCGCCTCAAAGGAGGTTTTCACATAGGATCTTTTCGTTTTCTATTTTTTTTCCTTTTTTCCAACCCATTGACCGCCTCATGGAGGTTTTTAATCAATGAGCTAATCTTAGGTGCCTCAAAGGAGGGTTTCACTTGAGATTTTATTTTTTTCCTCTTATTTTGCATTTTTTTATCTTTTCTACCCTAATTTACTTGAAAAATAAAATCTCTTTCAAGTATAAGAATGCTTCCAATGGAGCCATGTGCACATCAAGATGATAGATAAACTGATGTGTAGGCTTGAAATATATGCTTTGACATGTACCTGAATTTTAGAGACCAAATGTTGTTTGGAACCATATTCAATATAGTTTTAATGCCTCTGGTCCACTTCCTGTTTTTGATCATCTTGGATGTCTTCTTATTCCATGTAATTCAGATCTTCTTCTTTTTGTTGATTATTCTCTTGAACACATAGAGGATCTAATGGTGAACATGAGGGAACTTTCTCAATATCTAATTCTAATGTCTTCTCTCCATCAGGTGCAACACATGATCCTTTGGTCTTCTCATTTGAATTTTCTTCTCTTGGATGTGGTCCTTCAATGACATCAATATAATCTCTTTTTTGCAATACCTTTCATGATCTAAGATGAATACCATTTAGATTAAGAGGAGATGTTTGGAAGTGTTGTGCCTCAACATTGTAAGTGGGCTGATATTGTGGATGGCTTCCATAAGTTCCTTGCCAACTTTGCTACCAATATTGGATTTGGGGTTGAGATGGCCAAGGTTTCCAAGGAATGGATTTGCTCCAATTAGTTTTAGATAGATGTGAATAAGATTGAAATTGTGAATTAGACTCTTGCATCATATCAAGTTGAATAGGCTTCCATGGTCCTCTTGGAGCTACATAACATAACTGCATTGGCAATTGACTTGCTCCATTGTCCTCTTGGTAAAATTCCTTCAAAATTGGTAATGAGGGGCAATATTTAACATCATGTGATTCGGAATGGAAAACATAAATATCAACATCTTCTTTTTGCTCATTTTTTATTCTTAACATTTCTACTTGTTCACTTAGATTGCTACAAATTTCTATTTTAAAGTTATCAAGGAAGTTTCCAAGTTATTCTTGACTTACAGATCTTGATGCTAATTGACTTACTCTTGCCCTTCCTCTTGATATGTGTTTGCATGTTTCACAAATTTCTTCAAATGATAATTGGTATACATCACCTCTACTCATGAGATCAAGGAGATCAATCCACTCATCCCTAATTTTTCTAAGTAAGAGGGTTCTTAGTGTGTCTAATCCTAAATGATGTAATTTTTCCCTCTTAACATTATACATGAACCTATCTATTAGATCATCTAGACTCTCATATTCTTTTTGATTCATTCTAAAGATTTCTTCTTTAAGATCATGATCTTTATGATTTTCTAGAAATATCTTTTGGATATCATTCCATGATCTTATTGAATTAGTCCCTAAATTCATGAACCATTTAAGAGCTCTATCCTTCAATGTCACCAAGAACAATCTCAATTTTTGAGTGTTTAATAAGTAACCATAAGATCTACAAACAATTTCAAATTCAAGAGAAATTTTCTGGATCATATAATCTCATACCATGGAAGTTTGGAAGAAAAGATGGAGGGATGTTCTTCATATGCACACTAATCTCAGTATCTTGAATGGGAAATCCAATAGGATCTTCTTCATTGTTATCATCTCCATCCATTTCTTCTATCTTCTCTGCCATCTCTTCTCTTTCTACCTACAAAAGTGGATGGTGGTGTGGCTCTTACTACACCACACGATCAAATGGGGGGGGGAATGTTGGTGTTGGAGAATTTTGTTTTGAATAAAAATGCTAATGCAATGCTATTTTCTGTTCCTGAAATGAAATATTCCTAATGATTTTTTTTTTTTGTTTTTGTTTTTCGTTTTTGCATAAAGTAAAAATAAATAAATCAACTAGGGGAGAAAACAATCCATACTTTGACACCTCGTCGACAATGGAGCCAAAAAGTGATGAGCCTCAGTATTGTAGCAAGAGTGCTGAAACTCCCAAATCTACCAACTTTAATTATCAAACCGATGTTCGTACAAAATTAATAGGTATCAACACTATATGTGTAGCATATACTATGTCCTTCCTTTGTTGTCACGATGTAATGTAGTGAATGTAATGAAATCAAATCCTAAACTAATTGTAGAAATGGAAATGCTTGAAATGGAAACCTTAACCTATAGCAGGAAAGAAAATACAAAGGAAATGAACCTATTCTAATTTCATAAATTAAATATGATGAACTAAATATCAATCATTACATTTCAAATATTTTTAGATTCATTGATAGAGCTCATTGGATGTGGCAATCAAGAAAATCATTATTGCATTATCCAATTCATAAATTTGTCCATTAACCCAAATCGCTGAGATGTTTTGCATGGGTAAAAAGGAAATTCCTAAGTGGTGTTTATTCCTCCTCAATCATTGATTTAGAGCCTATGGGTAATTATTCAACCCTAAGGAATGACAACCAATATTTTTGAGCAAATCTGGGCAAGTATATACATGATGGAAGAGTGCTACAAGAAACTAGAGGATGCTATAATTCACCGAATGAACAAACAAATCAAATTCAAATTGGGTGGGGAAAATTTTTTTATTGACTATGATTTCTTAGATCTCCATTCCAAGTGGAATCACTCAAAAAATACATCTATTAACCCATGCTAAAAAATAGCCAAAAATTACTAGTCTAAAATCTAGAAATTTGAGAACTAGTGAGATAGTAAATCTATCAAACGGCTAACCTAATCAAGTGAAAATGAAATGAGGTAATTTTTTTTTACTAATTGGAATGATTTTTTTATCTAATTCAAGTGGAATCAACTCGATTGAAGCTCTTTAGCATGTTCTAAAAAATAGCAGAAAATTACTACTATTTTCCACAATGAACTTCCAGAAATTTAGATTTGGGAATAAGAAAACTAATCCAAGTAGCTCAATGATTACCATGACCTTCCAAAGCTATTCCAATGATGAAATGATGCTTGTGATCCTACAAAATAACTTATCTCAATCGTTTAACCCAATCCTACATGTCAGGTCAGGCAGTGACTCCATTAGGCATAAAAATGATTCGTATATTCATTCAATCAGGTAGGTCTGTTATATACATGAGGGAGAGACTGTTCAGTTCATCTCCCGATGACTGTTCACATTTCTCATTTATTTATTTACATATGTTTACCCAATCACAAGGATTAGGTGTCAACATTCCCCCCTTAATCTGTAGGGATGTTGGTGAGTCTAAGCATCGTTATGAATCATTCAAGCTTTTCTCTTCCAAGTGATTTGGTGAAGATGTCTGCAATTTGCTCATTTGTGGAACAATGACGGAGATGGATTGTTTTGGCCTCAACATGATGTCGAATCAGATGATATTTAGTATTGATGTGCTTTGTTCGATCATGGAACTTTGGGTTATTGGCCAACTTTATTGCAGAGGTGTTGTCAATCATGAGTGGAGTTGATTGTACTTGTTTTACCTGCAAATATTCAAGAATTTTCCTGAGACACACAATTTCTTTTGTTGCTTCAGCTGCTGCCACATATTCTACTTCTGTTGTGGAATCTGATGGAACTGATTTTTTGCGTGATCTCCAGGAGACAGCTCCTGATCCAAGATTCATAGCATATCGTGAAGTAGATACCCTAGTTTCTTTGTCTCCATCGAAGTCTGAATTAGAGTATCCGATCAAGCTGAAGCCATCCACCTGTGTGTAATTGATTCCAAATTCTTGAGTTCCCTTCAAGTACTTTAGAACTCTTTTTGCAGCAGACCAATGTCCCTCACAAGGCTTTTTCATAAACCTGGAGAGGATTCCAACAGCAAATGAAATGTCTGGTCTGGTAGTAGTTAGGTAGTTGAGACTTCCTACAAGCTGTCTATACTTTGTTGCATCCTCAAATTCTTTTCCTTCAATAGATGTGAGCTTTAAGTTTTGTTCCATTGGAGTAGTAAGAGGATTGCACTTTGTCATGCCAAACCTGTTTAACAATCTCCAATGTATTTCTTTTGAGAAAGAAATATGGACTTTGGATGTTGGGTTACTTCAATGCCAAGATAGTAATGAACATAGCCCAAATCAGTCATTTCAAAAATTTTCTCGAATTCCTTCTTTATGGATGCAATGTAGCTTTCATTGTCCCCTGTCATTAAAACATCATCTACATATACCACAAGATATACAACTATTTTGCCAACTTTCTTGACAAATAAAGTTGCATCATCAAGATCAAAATGGTTGAAATTGAGTTTCAGAAGATGCTCAGTTAGGTTTTCATACCAGGCTCGCGGTGCTTGTTTGAGGCCATACAAGGACTTCACAAGTTTGCATACTTTATGTTCATGTCCTTTCACAACAAATCCTTCAGGCTGGGACATAAAAACATTCTCTTTTAGATCTCCATTCAAGAAAGCAGTTTTTACATCCATTTGATGGACTTTCCAACTGTTCTGAGCTGCTAGTGCAAAGAGTGTCTAGATGGTAGCCCATTTTGCTGTGGGGGCAAAAGTCTCCTCATAATCGACCCCTTCCTTCTGTGCAAAACATTTTGCCACAAGCCTAGCTTTGTGCTTGTCAAGTGAGCCATCAGCTTTATACTTGTTCTTGTAGACCCACTTGCAGCCAATTGGTTTGGTTCCTAATGGAGGATCAACTAGCTTCCAAGTGCCGTTCTTTATGAGGGAATCATTCTCCTTTTGCATTGCTTCTTTCCATTCATCATGAGAAGCAGCTTCTTTGAAGGAGGTTGGTTCAAAATCTGTAGACAAGTTCAATTCACAATCATAAGAAACATCCATATCAATAGGTGAATTAGAGTCATCTACATCACCTCCATTTTTCCAGTTTGAATTTTTGGTTCTTGTCTTTCCAACTTCATCAGGATGAGCACTTTCAAGTGTCTTTGTCAGCCACTTTGGGGGAACTTTCTGAGATGGTCCAGGCTGCTCTGTTGATTGAGTTGGGACTGAATCAAGATTGAGTCTCCCAATTCTATAAATTACATCACTTAAAGCATCATCCGTTGTTGGAGTTTCATGCGGGGGAGAGTGTTCTTCATAAGAAGGTTCCACATGTTGATCTAGTATAGGAATATCCCCTTCAAGATGTGGAATCTGATTATCAAATTCTTGAAATGATTTTGCTTTTGCGAATCTATCGAAGTGATCAAGTTGCCACTCAACAACATTGTCATTTTTGGATGATTCAAGAAAAATTACATCTCTAGATACAACAAACTTTTTATTTACGTCATCATAGAGGCGGTATGCTCTGGAGGTGTTTGAGTACCCCAGGAAGATACACTTATGACTTCTAGCACCGAGTTTGTTTCTATGTACCTTTGGTATCAAGGCATAACAGGTGGAACCAAAGACCCTGAGATGCTTTACCGAAGGAACATGTCCATACCACATTTCATAAGGAGTCTTGTTTCTTATAGCATTAGATGGACATCTATTCTTTATATATGCAGCACATAGAACAACATCAGCCCAAAACATTATCTTTACATTTTTGAAGAAAAGCATGGATCGTACCATATTTAAGATTGTTCTATTCATTCTTTCAGCTACACCATTCTGTTGGGGATTATAAGGCATAGTTGTTTGATGTTTGATCCCATGTTGGCGAAGATAGTTTTCAAATTCATTTGATGTGTATTCTTTTCCATTATCGGTGCGAATAGACCCAATATGAGATTGTGCATCATTTTCAATCCATTTATGAAAATTCTTGAATGTTTGAAAAGCATCAGATTTGTTCTTCAATAAATAAACCCAACACATTTTGGTGTAGTCATCAATAAATGTCATGATATATTTATTTCCATTTGCAGAAGGAACAAGAATTGGACCACATAAATCTGAATGAATGAATTCAAGTTTCCTATGTGCTCTTGAATGTGAATCATGAAAAGACTGTTTGCTATGCTTTCCTAGAATTCAAGCATCACATTGCTTAAGCTTTCTAGGAATTGTAGGCAAACCAACACCACCATTTTTCTTCAACAAGCGGAGATTGTCATAGTTCAAATGTCCAAATCTAGCATGCCATAATAAACTTGATGGAAGTGTACCTTCTTCATGATGAGCATTGTATGAGAAATGTTGTGCATGAGCAGAGGTTCCTTACAGTTTGAGAAGCCTTTGTTCTTTTATTCTCCTCATTACAAGTGAGTGGTTAGATGCTTTTCTTACCTCAATCTTGCCATCAAACATATGAATGGAGTGACCTTGCTGGCGAATGTGGACCAAGGACAGCAAGTTTCTCTTGAGCTGTGGGAGATATAGAACATGATCCAGAAGAAATTCTGGAAGACCAGGCAGTTTAAGCCTGATTGTGCCAAGCCCTGATGGCTTAATTTTTGATTGATCTGCAAAGTATACTGCTCCATCAACATTGTCAGTGAAATCTTCAAAAAAATCTTTTCTATGAGTCATGTGGCAGGTTGCTCCTGAATCAAGCAACCAATCATTTTTCCATGAAGCAAGTGAAGCATTAAACAAATCTTCATTTACTCCAATATTACATTGTGCCTCAACATAGTGAGCGGATTCAGGTGCTTTACCTTTGTCTGTATCATCAGTTTTACCTTTCCGTTGGTTTCTTTTCTGCTCAATTTTGTCCCATGGTAGCTTGCATGTAGAGGCATCATGTGATCCATTTCTTTTGCAGTGAATGCAATGCAAATCTGCCTTTTCTCCTTGAGAATGTCTGCCCCCCCTGCCTCTGAAATATCTTCCTCTTCCTCTACGTCCACCTCTTCCTCTTGTAGAATCTTGAGCACGATGCTTTTCTTTATGAGCAAGGCACACAGTCTCTTAAGAAGATTCAGGGGCTGTCTTCTTTCCAAAAGATTTCTCTCTTTCAGCAAAATTTTTCACAAGAGAGTCAAAGGTTATATCTTTGGGATTTCCATTTGCTTGCAATGACTCAAGATAATTGGAGTAAGTAGGATAAAGTGCCTTGAGAAAAGCGATAAGAGGAATATTCGATTCAACCTTAGTAGATTTGATATCATGCATTATAGACTTTACTTCAGATGCAAGAGCAAGAGGATCATTATTTTGCAGTTCAAGAGTGAAGAGTTTAATCATGAGTTGAACAAATTCAAGTGGAGAATGTGAGTCATAGAGTTCTTTCAGCTTTTGTAAGGCTTCAAAGGTAGTTGAATATGACGAAATATGGCAACTCACCTCTTCATTTACAGATGTTGCGTTTAATGCATAAGCTTTGCCGTTCTTGTTTTCCCAAATGACGAGCTCTTTGTCTGAGGTAGGTTGTACTAGGTCATTGTCTCCTTCTCCGAAACTTCTCCGACACACACCCCTTTCCACAACTCATTGAAAATGAGGGTGTGTTTTATCATCCAGGACCATTTAGGATAGTTCTCCTTGCCAGTGAGAACTATTCCCACCATAGATATGATTGAATGCACTGTAAAATCCAAGAGCTGTAAAAATACTTCTGCTGCTAAAAGAAAATTGATTCTAATATCAAAATGTATTCTGGCCTCAAACAATATATTAAACACAGTCAAACACAGGAGCGTTAACTATGTTAGTCACTTTGAAAACAGCTTTATGAAAACAACACTATGGTAGTCCAAAAAACACTAAGGTATAATACATATGTATGTATTATTATACCTCGCTGCCCTAAAAATCTTCACCGCATATTACATTTTAATGCATTATATGCCATGTCCATCATATAAAAGGCAATGTGAAAAAAGGCTAACACGCATATACTGTCATAGTTTAAATTTTAACACCATTCAAAAGTCCATCAACAGAGCCTTTCTTAAAAGACGCAAAGCCCAGCTCTGTCTCCTTATTAGTTAGTATAAATTGACATTCTTCCAAGCTTGTCTACGCAAAAAAACAATAGAGAACTTCACCTTGGTTTAAAGAACGTTCCATGAAGAAAACGTCCCAAGAAAAATGAAATGGCTCCTTCGACCATTCAATCCTCCCTAGAAAATCAAATGACTCTTTCGACCATTAGGTCCTCCAATATAAGGCGTATGCAGTGTCAATACAATCAGACAACAGCATGTGAATGACGGTTCAACGCACATAAGAATTGAATGCAGACATACCATTCAAAGCAATCCTTGAAATATTTTTCAACGTATATGACGGCCATTTAAACGCCTTCACAGTCTCAGAATTCAGAAGATAGATAAATGTAGAACACTCCTCCAAAGATAAATTCATAGAAAAGCTCACAATCATTTTTACCTCAAAGTGGAATTTTACAAGTCAATCTCCCATAAACTTTCATAGCACAACATAACAAGAAAACTAGTGCTTTGCAACAATGTATACCATGTCAACCACGCATATCAGATCCAAAACATGACCATGCATACGCATATTAGGTTTATGTTGCAACAGGACAACGTTCCATAAAAAATGTGACAACGTCCAACATCCAACGTTCAACTCAGTCCAACATTAAAATGTGACATCGTTCAAATGTGTGTGTAGAACAGGCCACCAGAGAGCAGAGGAACTTTTCAGGCTACCACCTAATACGTGGAGCAAGCTAGCAGGACAACGCTAATAATTATCATGAAACGCTAGGGCAGTTAGGACATTATGGAGGAGCAGCGTTGGCAGTGTCAGGCAGAGGAGCGTTTGCAATGTTAGGTGCAGGTCTGTATAAAAAGAATATAGCAGACAGGCAGAGGGGTTACAAGGAGCATGAGAGCTAAAAAGGAGCTGACTCTGATACCACGTTAGGCCGGGCAGTAACTCCATTAGGTAGAAAAATGATTCATATATTCATTCAATCAGGTAGGTCTATTATATACATGAGGGAGAGACAGTTCAATTCATCTCCCGATGACTGTTCACATTTCTCATTTATTTATTTACATATATTTACCCATTCACAAGGATTAGGTGTCAACACTACAACAAGAAATCATTAATACTAAATGTAGAAATAGAAAAAAACAAGAACAAAAGATGCATTTGAATAAGTGAAAGGAACAAAAGTAAATGATACAAAAGGGCTATGAGGCTCTTGGGATGGCCAAGCCCAAGGAAACTCATATTCCTATGAATGAGACCAATATTTGGAAGTTGAACATGGTACCAATCTTCATTATTTCCATCAATAGATATACATCACTACAAGAAATGAAAGATGAGCTGCAAAAATACGAGTTATCCCCACAAGAAGACTAAGAAAAACAACCCCTAGAGAAAAATTCAACTTGGTACTTATACAAATGATTAGGAAGCATTCCCCATGAATCTAATTCCCAACATTAATTGAGAGGGAACACATTCCTAGATTTTCTCAATCATTGGAGCTCTAGAATCTATGCAATAATTTCATAATATCTTGTTGATTTATTATCCAATATCAATCCTCCTATAGTGGGGACAAGTCCCTAAATTATCTCCTCCCCGAATCTCCATAATCTACCCAATATTCAAACAATAATCTACAAAAATAAATGATATTAGGCACAAATATGCAATTATCCATAAAACTTCCTAATGAACATATTAAAGTTAAAAATAAGTTATCTGATGTAAAAAGAGAGGTTTAATGTGCTAAAGGATGGTCATATGGGCCTTAATTTATGTCTAATTTGGAGGCCCATCACTGATTTCAAGATTAAGTTTTCTAAAGGAGGGTTCTCTGTAATTCCCACTCCCTAAACATATTAAGTTATTCTTATTTATTAGCCTACCTACTAAAATATTGATTGTTACATAAATTATTATTGGAATTATTAGTATACGTATGAGGTGTGTATATGCTAGCCACATACCCATTCCTCACATGCATATGCAAGTATTCTATGGTCTACTATGAGAGTTGGACCTTAAATGTAAATTATGATTAGTCCTTAAGCTTGATTAATTATTAATTAATGCAAATTTATCTTAATTTAATGTTGAATTAAATAAGTTTCTTACACGACTCATTGGATTTGACTAGAACATTGAGATTGGTTGTTTCTTGATTACTTAATTGATTGTTGAACTTGTGTGTTATCTTATCCTCTAAGTGTAAGGGGGATCCAAGGAACTAAAATTAATGAGGTAGGTGAATCTTTATGAAGGGAAAAGATGTCGGTTTGGATACTTTATGACTTGTTAGGGAAATCATTAGTTGGGAAAGATATCTTTTTGGAGATTGGTGAGGAATAAAGGGAAGGGGAGGTGGGGAGAGAATGCTAGGAAGCATTATTTTTTGTCATCTTGGGTTTCTTTGGAGTGTTGGGGGAGGAGAAGGAAGTTTTGGTAAAAATGGGAAGAGTTATATGATGGAGTTGTTACAGTCTATGGAGGTTGAAGGAGGTGCTAGGCATGTGGTGGTTTGGAAACACTACAAGCTATAGTTATGGACTTGGGCACTAAGGGATAGGGAACCTATGGAAGTTCCCTAGGGATGGGAAGCCATATAGGCTATTCCTACTTGGCTAGGTGGTAAATTCATTTGGGAAGGTTTTAAGAATCACATGAAAGGAAGGAAACTTCAAGCTAGTTAAGGACCCTATGAATTCCAAGATACCCATCTTGTTATTATGTAAGTTCATTTATGTAAATTCATATTATATATGGAAATAGAGAATGATTACTATGATAGATCCTTATTATAGTGATCAATATATGTACAAGGTATGCATATGCTACCTACATATCCACACCTCACATGAATACACTAGTATTCTATGATCTACTATGACAGTTGAATCATAATGTAATTTAATGGTTAAGCCTTAAGATTGATTATTGGTTAATTAAATGATTATATGCCTTAATATTTATTAACAATTAATTAATTATGTATATTTTCCTATGATTAATTTAATATTAAATTTAAACGAGATTCTTAAGTAATCCATTGATCTTGAATAGACATTTGAGATTGTATTATTTATTATATTATTATTATATAGTGGAGTGTAATCGGAGGAATGATTGGACCACTCAAGGCACATTAACTTGGGGATAATGATATAAATGAGATAAATAAGGGGGTGGGCTCAAGAAATTTGAAGGGAGCTTTCATAAATAAGGTAGGTATAGACTTGAAGAGTGACAGGTGGAAAATTAGAAGGGAGCGATAGGGGAAGGGAAAATGGGGAAGGATGGATCACTTGAGGGGAAGTTTTGTTGTTTTTATTTTTCTGTTTTAGGAGTAGAGGAGTGAAGGGGATTTTTTGGCTTTGGATGGGAGGAAGCAGATAGAGGAGTTGGGAAGGAAACTTGGCAATGAAATTTTAGAGTTGTGATGAGGAAGGTGGTTAACACCTAAAGGTTGGACACACACTACAATTATGACTTTGGACTTGGGCTCAAAGGGATAGGGAACCTATGGAGGTTCCTTAGGCTAGGAAATTGGATAAACTATTCTTAGTTGAAAAGGCAGCTTATTTAGTCGAGTGGTCTCATTGAGAAGAGAATTGAAAGAGGACAACAACAACCAATTATTTCCTATTATTGATTATATCCATTTAAAATATGTTGTTTATTGTTTACATTATGAATATTTTTTTGAAAAAACATGAAAATAATAACATTGCAGACGTATAAAAACAAATTGTTGATTAAAGAATAAATAAATATTTTATTTTATAGCTTGAGGCCCCTTCTTACACATGTTGTGAGGTCTCAAATTGAAAATATTGACCCTAAAACCTATTAGAACATACCTTAATCCTCACTTGTAAGAAATAAGAAAATAAACATAAATTAGTTAGTAGCCCTCTCCTTCTTCTTCGCATTGTCTCCCTTCTTCCATCATGGACAGTTAATTGCATAATGGCCATGCTTGCCACATGTGTAACGCTTATCCTTACTCAAGTCCTTCTTCACTTTTCCCTTCATATTTCCTACAAGAGCTATGTTCTCTTTAGTAGACTTGTTCTTCTTATTAAGATCCTTTTCCCACAATTATTCTTGGATGAAGTCGTCCCATAACTTGTTCCAATATGGAAACTTATCTCGAGCAATTATTATTTGATAAATGATTTCCATTCTTTAGTGAATCCCTTCAAATAATTCCTCACTAGCTCTAACTCTAGAACATTATATTTGATGGCAGAAATCTCATCATGAACTTTAGAGATCCTTGTCAGATATGTAGCCACACTTTCACCATCCAACATCTTGGTGTTCTTCAACATCTCTATCAATACCAACAATTGTTTATTATTCTTATTCTAGAAAAAGTCCTGAAGAGCCTTCCATATCTCTCATGCAATGTTCTTCCCAGTTAGATGAGGTATCAAGTGATCTTTGACACCATCTAGGATGATGAGCTTAGCCTTCACATCCAATTCTTCATATCCTCCCAAATCCTTAGGATATGTTGGTTTTTTAATCTCCTTGTTGGAAAAATAACATATCTTGTTCACCAACAAGACCATACATATCCTTTCCTTCCAAGGAATATAGTTGGACAACACATCCAACCTATCCTCATATCTTAGACTAGTAACCAACTTCGCCATGTTGCTAGTCCCTTAACAATAAGGAAACCAACTCCCTCTTGAGTTGTTTGCTATGCACACTTTGATTCAACTTTCCCTATAAAGTAGCTATGATAACATGTTGATTTTTCATAGTACTTCAAGATCATCTCTACGTTTAATTATGATCATAAACACACTGAAATACTCACAACTTCAAGAAATTTTCACAGTGGAATTGTAACAACAATGAACAAATTAAAGTACCCAATAATTCCAAAACTTATTTTATTAATTCATTAACAAAACACACATATGGTTCCTGTACTAGGGATCATGGCCCTTAGAATTAGCCTTGATACAAGGAAAAACTAAGGCTTGAGGTCAACAACTTATGATCCTCAATCTACTAAAAGAATAAGATACAAATTCAATGACTTACTTGTTGTAGGTGACCAATACTTACAACCCTTTGTATCCTCTTAATATTGGTGTACCTGGTAGGTACTTTTCCACCATTTCTCACAAAGGTCTTGTTTCTCCAATGTATCAACACTGAGCTGCTCACAAGGACTTTTCTCCTTCAAAATACTTTGCACACTTCAACTCTAACAAGTCTGACTTCTCACAATGAATATATTGCTCCAAATCATTGCATGACAACCCTTCAAATATGCACTCTTAGCAGCTCGAAATATTCCATAGGATTATCTGCTTCTCTACCTTATAGCTACTTCCCTGTCTGAGCACAATCACACTTTCATTCACACTAAAAGGCTTGTTTATATCAACACTCCCCTTCCTCCTAGTGTGAGCATAAACATGAGATTTTCATCCTCAGTCTGAACTATCATGAGGTCTTGGCCTACCTGTAGCATAGAGATTAGGGCTTCAACCCTCTGAAGAACATAAACAAGACTTATGTTATGGCTTTAGGCCCTCCTTCAAGGATAGAAAAATCTCTCAAGAAACCTCGACCAACCCTCTCTTAACATTCAACAGAAGACAATCTTCAATAGAGAATTTAGTGGCAATATTGGTATGAATAGAGTTTAATTAGGGCACAAAATTTCTCCTTGATTTGACATGTTCAAATCCCTAACTAGGGCACATAACACACATGAAATTTTGGCCTCCTACTTGAGCAAACTTGGCCTATTATTCAACATGATATATACCATAAAATTCTTCCATTATCCTCCAACACATAGACAAGTAACTCAACCTCTTCCCTTTAACTCAAAACAATAGAAAATAGACCTCTTCCTTAAGCTATTTCATCCCTCCTAGAAGATATGTGGCTCCTCTTTATGATCTACGTCTTCCCTTGGGCTTGTATGCTTTTAAAGATGAGATGAACTTGTGTAATAAGACCTCCTCTTAGGCATCCTTAATTTATAAACTCTAATTGATTGACATAGGGGATCTTTGGATTTATTCAAGATTCCCTATTACACCATTAAAATAAAGAAATAATTATTTTTGGTCTTTAGCCCACCAACTTGTGCCAAAATCCCACCACTTGGGTACATAGCCCATAAAACACCATTTTCATGGGTTAAATCCTCACAAACCCAATACCCCAAGGGTTGTGGGAATACCTCCCAAGCTATGCTTCTCAATAGAGAAAAGGATGAACTACGTAGGTGTGGTATGGTGGGGGATGTGAGCTTGTAGGTTGGAGGCTATTGTAATTTGATGCCCTAGGCAGTTGTTTTATGTTACTAGACATGTTCCTAGATTTTAGTGAGTTATTTCTCCATGGATTTGAAGCCCCAGCTTGAGAATGACTCATTGTTGAGAGAAAATGAACAACATGGCCTACAATTGAGAGGAATGTATGAGGCATGCAACCAGTAGACAATTTTTATTATTAACATTTATTTTAGTTATATTGCAATTAGTTATGTATTTCTCTTGTATTGTGTGTGAAGTATAAGTTAAATGATATTGTTATACAAGTATATGTATGTATATGAGAAATTTCATTTAGAGTTCATTTAGATATGCATAGCACCCATAGAGGGAGTAATTAAAAGGGAATCTCCCAAGAAAACATGGCACAATGGTAGCATTCATAGACATAAGCCTTAGCTAATCGTTAGAGGCATGATTATAATTGAAACGGAAGAAGAACTGTAAAAAACCCAAGTTACATAGGGTTATTAGGTACGAGTATTCCTAAACAAGTGTGTATAATATACTAGTAGGTGACCAACATAGGGTTGGGAACATTACATAGTGGTATAAAATCCCAATATTACAACACTTGGGCCATGTGGGTCAAAATTCATTACAAGACAAATCTTAGGTTGTTAGCAAACCATTTGAAAGAATTCATAGGGATTAGAGATGGATGAAATTCTCAAATTGAGATAAGATCCACAAGAATGATAAATGTGAATGGTAAAATTTATGGTTGCAATCTTAGAATTTGTGAAGCGATGAGTGAATTTTAGCAATGGAAATGGTAAAATTCACACAGACAATTTTTTTTGGGAAAACAATTATTATTAATGAAAAATAAAAGCACATTTTAAAATTAAAATTAAAAAATAAAGTAAACAATAAAAAAATAAAAATTTATGATGTCAATGGTAAGGTGGTGATGCCAAATGGCAACTAAGTTGGCAAGTGAGGAGTCCAAGTGAAATACCATGGCATGACTAGATATTGTAGGGTGAATTCGGTGTGTTAAAGTGTTGTGATTTTTTCCACTCAAAATTCCCCAAAATTGTTGATCTCATGTAATGATAGTCATTGGATCCATCGAGCATTTTCTTCTCCGTTAACCAAGACATTTCTTTTCTCCTTATAGGAATATCTGCCATCCAAATTAAAAATCCTATACTCCTAGATCCATCAAGTGGATTACACACCATAAACGTCCATGTTATTTTCCACTTGATATGGATTATGTACTTTTGATCTTGTTTGATCATGGTTTTTGAATCTATCAGGGGTGTAACTTTGTTTTATTTCCCACTCAAGTTGGAGCCCAATTAGTGATTTGGGCCACTGATGGAGATAAATCATGGTTGTTAGATCCATTGGGGAGGAAAGTATATTTTATACCCTACACAAATGGGAAAACAATGGATGATCTAGACCAATGATGGAGAGTGATCTCATCCATTAGATCTATCAAGTGCACACCCCCTACTTTATCTATGGTGCATGTTCTATCTTGATATACATCTGGGATGTCAGATTAAAGCATTCTTAGTTGTTATATTCCTGAAGCACACAATATCACTATAACCTTAGTGCATGTTCCATCCCAATTAGAATCTAGGTCGTTGATATACCTTAAAATCAATAATCAAATATACAAGTGAGCAAGTCACTCGCTATGGGGAAAAGTGGATAATGGAACACAAATGTATTTATGTCCAATCAGGGACTACCACATGCAAGTTTCCATGATCCATAAACTACCATGGACATTCCATTGGAAAATTGGTCACACCATATTTGATTTAATATTATATCTAAAGTATAACTCATGTACAATATGAGGGTTTATTTCTCTTTCGATTTATAGATCTATAATTTTTTGTTTATTGTGTATGCATGAAAATTAGAATCATGCCAAAAATAGAGAACATTGAAATAAGAACTCACAAACCACCATTGACATATGTTATATCCTGGGAAACCCTTTTGAGAGAAAACCCAACTGGATGGTGAGGTAGCTCTACTCTCTTTCTTTGGATAGAAAACGATTATGATTACAAAGAAGTAAGGGATATGGCTAGTGGCCTACTACAGTGCACAAATCCTCTTTGTGTTCTCACTCCCTATCCCTCTTGGATACTCTGATTCTCTATGGAACAAGATGTACTAAAAAATAATAGAACCTGTTTTCCTTCTAGTGGTTTAGTTATAATACACCTTGAAAGCCTACTAGTGGTTATGTTTAGCTCCTTCAACTCTTAACTAGAGTTACAATATTGATTGTTCTAGAGTTTTATTCATCATGATCACATGGATAACCCCTTTTCCATGAGTAATTATGGATGACGTGGCATCCTCTCAAACTATGATAGAGAAAACACAAAGTTCAACTTCTGAACGGAATAAATTTTGCATAGGAACTCCAATTGAGGTGATTATTGTATTGTTTGAAACATCTTTACATGTGGAATAGGAAAATTAGTTTAAAGTTAAAGTAGAAATATTTTACCCAAAAAACTCCATTTGATTCCTGAAGGTGCTCTTGAAAGGTTTAAGACCCCAATTTTTCAAACTGGGTCCCACTGATAAAATGTTCCTTTGAGTTGATTCCTCCAATTTTTCCACTTTGAATGTGGAAATTGAAAGAAATTTTCCACTACTAATGAAATTGAATTGAAATCAAGAGATAAAAATTTCTTCTACTATTCTTCGGAAAGGAAAACACATGATAGAAACACATGCAATGAATTACAACCATGAAAACATAAGGAACATAAATATTTTATAGGGGAACCCAATTGGGAAAAACCCGTCTGTTGTTTTTCATTAATTCATATGAGAATGTGGATCAATTAAAATGTCTTGCTTCAATCCTAAAGCACACCCTACATTAGAATTATAATATCCTGCTCATTGACCTGATTTGACCAACAATTAGCCAAAATAGGCCTCAGTTATCCTCCTATTTCCTTGTGCAATCCTTGAGGAAATTATCATCTAAAAAATAGGATAATTCCCTATTTCCTTGCATAATTCCTAAAGGAATTGATCACCTGGTCCATACAATGTTGGTACACTCAACTAGTATACAATTTATAATTACGATGCGCCTTTTCATCTACTCCAACTAGAAAATTCAAATTCCATGCATGAATAGGGCTATTTTTAGTAAATTGACCAGTTAATTGAGAGACTAGTGAGTTAACAACTGTTATAACTACTCAACTGAACTCCTACTGACTCCTCTAAATACTAAAGCTCAGTTAACTGAGTTTAACTAACAATAAATCCACTAAATTTCTATGTTTTAGCAATCAACCCATGCACAACTCTACTTCTAGTGTACAAACTCAAATTTACTTATTTAACTAGGATACAAGGCCATGTCACTCTAGCTAACTACAATCCAAGTCATCTTGCTTATGTGGAAATTCAAATTTCTCCATTTGACTAAGGCACAATTAAAATGAAGCCTTTTATTGTTACAATTTCAACACTCCCCCTTAGAGAGAAAAGGATTATGCTCAATCCCAATCCTACCCCAGTGGAATGTATTGTAACATAATTAACACTCACTCTCATTGTTACTATTTCTACTGCAACAACTCAGCAAAGAAGCATCCAAAATTGTTAGTATGAAATTTCTTGGAAGGTGTACCAAAAACATCTCACTTAAGTCACTGGTGACAAGTAACCCTAAAAACAATTTATGGCTGCTTACGCTTCAGATATGCAATAATAAAACAAGAAAAACCTGCAACAAAAAGACATGCAATCCAGAACAACAAACAACAATGCATACCCAATGTAATAACCCAATATGGAAATACTTTTAAATGAATAATAATATTTATTGATAACACTTGGTGAAGAAGATCTATAAAAAGGGTTTGCAAATCCTCCTCCATGGGATGGGCCCTTTGATTTCTTTGATGCTTAAGTAATCGATTCTCTCTCTCAATGTGTGAAAAACCCAAAACAATGTGTAGAACTCAAGTGGGAGCTCAGATGAAAAGAGACGATAACGGTGATGATGATAATGATCATGGTGAAGAATGAATTGAAAACCCTCCTATTTATAACAAAGTATTGGGTTGATCTCGAAAATGGAGAATAATAAAATAATATTGACTAAATCAAGATCTAATTGTTAGGAATAATTTATTATATTTTTTGGAGAGGGAAATGTTCAAAATGCAACAAGAAAATCCTAATGTGATTTTGTCCTTGAATTAAATTATGAATTAAATTGTAATCCCTCATCTCATGACAATTTGAAATAGTTAAATAATTTAATTTGACTTAGTTGGTTCAATCAATTTGATTTGAGGGTCTAACTTGAGTCATGTAGAGTGTTTCCTACATTATAGGAGCCCTGGTTGACTTTATCTTGAGTTATAATTATTTAATTAAGTCTAACTGAGTTAAAGTCAACTAAACAAGTTCCAAATGATGGAGGAATTATTTGGACATCCAATAGTGGGGTGTAATCTATAGTCATAAACTAATAAACTGAAGATTCACTCATAATTAACTGATGCATGTCATATCTGAGAAAGACCCAGTTGATATTGGAGTTTTGGGATAGTGTACTATTAGTTGTATAATCATATGAATTCTATATGTGGTGCATGAAATCAAAGGAAGGCCTATGAGGATTGCACAATTCATAATTAAGGAATTTCCAAATTAAATATGGGTTAATTCCCAAGGAAAATGGGCAAGGAAATAGGATCTTGGCAGGAAACATAATTGACTAAGTATTGGCTTGAGTTTATCTGGGACGCAGTGAGATAGATACAAATAGTGCAGAGGTTTCTTGGGCTTGAGAAAATAATTATAATATTCTCATATTTTCTGACTTATACAATATACAAATAGAAAGGGTTTTTAGTTGTGGCTTTCCCCAGAAAATTATTGTGTTATGTATGATTGAATTCTTTCTCTTTTATGCTTTGTGATTTCATCATTTATTGTTTCCGCTGATGAGTAGAGTAGATTCAATTCAATTGTTTTAGCATATTAAAATCTACAGTTTGAATCTACAAGGAATTTCTGCATATTATTAGAGATGAAATCACTATAGAAGAGGAGAATATGAATTTTTCTTTTGCAGGAGAAATTGAATTTGCGGTATCATACTTCAAAGCCAACAGGATGTCATTCTACGGATTGAGACTTGAATATTCCCTTAAGATTAGTTCAAACTTTATTGCTTGGAAGGATATCATGGAGGTAGTGTTGGAAGATGATAGGCTTAAGGAATTCATAGACAAAGATCTTCCTAAGCCAGCTGATGCTCAAGATCTAACAAAGTGGAGAAAATGTGTGGAAAAAGTGAGAAGGATTATCCTAGAAGGAGTTTTAGATCATATTGTCTTGAACCTCCACAGTAAGGAAACTCCATTTACAATATTGAAGGCCTTGACATACCTATTTCAAAACAACAATGACCATAGGACACTGGAATTAAAGGAAAAGCTTAGAAAGATCAAGATGGAGAAGGGTGACTCAATAGTGAAGTACTTGACCAAGTTCACCCAATGTCGAGATGAGCTTGGAAGTGTCAGTGTTACAGTTGTTGGAGATGACCTAGTGAGCCTATCACTTCTAGGTTTTCCCAAGAGTTGGAACAAATACCAGGACTCAGTTAATTGGAGGGAGAAGCTACCAAAGTGGGAGTGATTATGGTCTGAATTGGTACAAGAAGAGTTTCGGTGGAACACCAAAGTTGGATACTCATCCAAGCATGATGACGAGGAGAAATGTGCCTTAGCTAGAAAGGCAAAGAAAGGAAAGGGGAAGTTATCCCATTCCAAATCAGATTCTAGTCAGGGCAACAAGAAGAAGGACATGTCAAATATTAAAAATTTTCACTGTCACGAGTTGGGATACTATGTCACAAAGTGTTCGCAAAAAAAGGCTGGTAAGAAGCCCTCATGAGGAGTGGCAGGTGAATCCCTTACTTCACAATTTGAGCTGGATTTCAGCCTCATCACTTGCATAGTGAAATCAGTGATGGGTAGTGTGTGGTACTTAGATAGTGCAGCCATATGATCGACAACAAAGAGTTTTTCAGTGACTTGGAGGAGAAGGACCTCCAGATGCACATTGAGATGGGATATGATGGGAGGTATAACGCGACCAACATCGGTATTGTTACATTTTAGAGGGAGTCTAGTTCTCCTCTCACATTAAAAGATTCCATGTATGTTCCAGGTTTGAAGAAGAATTTGGTTTCAGTTTCGATGTTGGAGGACAGTGGATACAATGTGATATTTAGCAAGGGAAAGGATTTCCTTTGTCACATAGCTTGAGGACAGGTGAAGTAGATCGAGGTTCGGGTGAAGAACCTCTACAAATTGGATGTAGAAGACTATGTTGCTTTGAGCACAAAAGCAGAGAAGCTGTAGAGCCGAGACATCGATGAGTTGTGGCATAGAATATTGGGTCACTTGCACCATGGAGGTTTGAAGATCATGCAAAAACTTTCTACAAGATTTCCCAAGGGTACACTAGAGTAGAGAGACACATGAAACACATGTACATTGGGGAAGTACACTAAAGCTTCCTTTCATGATAAATATCGTTGAGTGCAAGGGATCCTTGATAGAGTTCACTCGGATGTGTGTGGACCATTCTTGACAACATCCATGGCCAAGCACATGTATTATGTAATATTTGTTGCTGATTTTTCTCATAAGTGATGGGTTTTATTCATGCAAAAGAAAGATCAAACATTTGCTATTTTTTTTGAATTTAAAGCAATTGTCAAGAAATATACTGGAAGAGAGGTTAAATATCTTAGAAGCGATAATGGTGGAGAATATGTGTCAAATGAATTCAAGAATGTTTATGCCTCAGAAGACATTCGACGGGTGTTAATAAAACCTCATAACCCACAGTAGAATGGGGTTGATGAAAGAAAGAACAAAAGTATTGTGGGAGTTTCACGATCGATGTTACATGGTTAGGGCCTAATGTTGAACTTGTGGGCTGAAGCATGCAACACAGTTGTTTATTTTCCGAACTAAAGTCCTCTCAAAATTCTCAGGATGAGTACAACAAAAGAAGATTTTTCAGGTAAGAATATAGATGTGGCACACTTCAAGATCTTTGGTTCATCAGTCTAATATCATGTTACCAAGGATGCAGAGAAAAATCTAGAGCCAATCACTGATTTGGGAATATTTGTGGGGTACACTAATACACATCACAACTATCGAGTGTATCTACCATCCAATAGGATGGCAATGTTTCGTAGAGATGTGAAGTTTGATAAAGCGAATGCCATGAGATGTTCCCTTGAGAGGGAGCTTCAGTTACATGTAGATGAGGATATTTTAGATCTAAGGAAGGAACCTCTGGATGATGTGGAGAAGCCACATGCATAGAAGAAAAGAGTGGAAGCACCCACTCATGTAGAGACTTCTAGTGATGGAATGAAGTGTGCCAGAGAAGCTAACAGAATGATGAATGATGCTAGAGAGAATGTGGGAGCACTCACATCACACTGTAAGCAGAGGAGGCCACTAGATTGGTACACTGGCTACATGGCTCTGATGAGTGAGAGTGTAGAGGTTGAGCCATCTTCATTCAAGGAAGTAGTGCAACAACTAGTATGGGTTGATGCCATGGTTAAGGAGTATGACTCCATTATCAGAAAAAAAGTTTGGGAAGTGATTGCAAGATCAACAGATAAGTCAGTGGTGAATTCCAGATAGCTCCGCAAGGTAAATCAAGTGACATATAGGAGTGTGGAGAAAAAAATGGCCATATTTATGGCTAGAGGATTCTCTCAGGTGGAGGAAATTGATTATGATGAAAATTTTTCTCTAGTAGTAAGGCACTCTTCAATTAAATCTATTCTAGCACTGTCAGCATAGATGGGATGGAAGATACATCAGATGGATGTGATGAAAAAATTCCTCAATGGTATGATTGAGGAAGAGGTGTATATTGAGCAGCTGGAAGGATTTTGAGACCTTAAACAAAGAGTCGCATGTGTGTAGAATCAATCAAGAGATGTATGGACTAAAACGAGCACCCTGTGCTTGGTACACCATAATTGAAAAATATTTCACTATGTTGGGCTTCACCAAAAGTGAAGCAAATTTGAGCCTTTAAAATATTGTGGTTGAAGGTAAATTGTTGATTATAGTATTATATGTCGATGATTTGATTCTAACAGGTGATGAGAATCTGATAAAATCTTGCAAAGAGGATCTTGCAAGGGAATTCTAGATGAAGGACTTAGGACTCATGCATTACTTTCTTGGTAGGAAGTGGCAAGGATATGATGAACTATTTGTCTCTCAGGGAAATTATGACAATGAGATACTGAATAAGTTCCACATGGAGAGGATTGAACCCATCAAGATTCCTCTAGCATGTAATTGGAGAAAGGAAGATACTACTTTAGGTGAAGTAGTGGAGGCTGCTATTTATAGACAACTTGTGGGTTCATTTATGTATTTGGTGAACACATGACCAAACATGTGTTTTGTAGCTGTTGAAGCCTCGAAAATCGCTGCAACAACATGGGGGATGACCACCCAGTCCGGACCTTAAAGCAGCTCCTTTTCCATTTGGAATGGTGGTTCCGATTGGTTCAACTAGGTCCAATTACCTTCTCTCAATCTCCAATGGCTTTAAAATATGACCTTCATTCACCAATGGAAAAGAGACATCAGATCGTCCTTCTTGCTGATCAGGCAAGAAAGTGATCCTTAAACTGATTTAGGGCTTAGCCAATCCACTACTAAAGTTTGCCTCTTTGGGAAGAGGACTTAAAAGAATGTAGAATTTACTCTAAATGCAAACTTGTTCTAAGGTGCAAATAAAAGAAACTATCTTAATCCTATCTTAATTAGGCAGATATAGATCTAACCTAACCAAGAGCAGGTATTTAAAATATTGAGATTTAAATGTATCGTTTATAATGAATATCAAGTTAATGAAATAGTTCAATTAACTGACATTATGGATACCAAACACATTCTATTAAGACCTTTTAACTGAAATAATCAATCAACAACACTAAGGAAGTAGTTCACAGAATGATCTTGATCATTTAATCAGTAACTTGAATAATTAAACAATAATATGCGGAAGAAGTTCACAACATATCACTATTTATTCATCCAATATTAAAAGACAGATTTATGAGTAAATAGTTACTTAGAAATCAGAATTCAGCTCATAAGAGCAGAGATAAATAACAACATAAAATAGAAGCAAATTACCCATACCGACAAAAGTGCACAAATATGTAAGTAAATTGACACCATTCCTGTTATCATAAAATAAAACCAACATTTAAAATAATAGTATTCGAAATACCAGTTTATTAAATCCATTTCTCCAGCTTCGGTCTCTAATAGTCCTTTACACTGCCTAGGTTTCTGCTTTCAAAAGCAAAGCTACAATAGTGCAAACTCTGTTCATTATACATAACTCAGGATGTAAAAGAAAAACCTCAATAATCTCCAGATCTGAGATTCTACTCCTCCCACCTACAACTCTAAATCCCTATTACAAAAGTGCTTTTTAGAATTCCAGAATTGCAGAGGAGAGCAACCCTTTTTACATTCTGCAATCTGCTATTTATAATATTTACAAAGGAATTCTTGAGAGGAAAGTTTGTTGAAGAGAAATCTATCCAATCCAATTTTATTCGCTCAAAATTTCAATCTTTAATTGCTAGAGCATTCTCATTGATTGAGATCTTTTTCTCCAAATCTCTTCTACTGTTTTCCTGCAAGAAGAAATCAAAATAAATTAAAATGCAATCAATAAAAACAAAATATCATTTCTGGCATTTAAAACAAATCCAATCAAATTCTATTTAAATAAATAATTGAAAATAAAATATAAGCTCTCTATTGATGCCTAGGATGGTTTAATTAGCCAAGGATATTATTGACGAATGGATCTGTAATTAGAAGAGGCTTGGACAAATGAAAATGCAGAAAATAACTCAGAAAATTGATTTTGTTTTTAGAAATTCGGAGCTTGATCTTTTGCATGATTTTTGACCCAATTAATGACGAAATCTATTAGTGAAACCTCCTAAGAAATGTTCTCCTTGATTTTATCTTTCCAATGAGCTATCCTGGGCCTCATTTGGCCAAGTAAAACTCAATCTATGGGTCTCCAAAGTCGATGAGTCAAATTTTGCATAAATCTGGAAATTCTATTGCTAGGCTAAAAATGAGAATTTTAATTAAAAATCTAATTCTAAATTGGAATTCTAATTATTTAATAATTAATTCTAATTTAATTATTAACTAACTAATACATACAATTAATTCTAATTAATTATCATCTAATTAAAAATTAATTAAGTTACAAAATTAAGTTAATATACAAATGATTTGAAAAAGTTAATTTAAATATAATTAATATTATAATTAAAATTATATTAAAATTAAAATTATAATATAATTATTATAATATAAAAAATAGTTTTTACAAACCATTGGAATCAATCATAACCTAAAACCCATAAAACAAACCATTGGAGTCAATCCAAACCCATTAATTCATCCACGTGAGATTATGGAGGGATATGGTGAGTGGAGCGTGAGGTGAGGGCGATGTGAGGGTGAGTGAGGTGGAGGTGCGGGAGGCATAAAGAGTGAAAAACTTTGTATTAAAATCTTTTAACACATCACATTTTCCCTTATCGCATATCGCATTTTGGGTTGTCAAATGTTAAGGCTTTTAAGAATTTGCGATAAGACTTTGCGAGAAGGAAATTTGCGAGAAATATCTTTTCTAATAAGTGTTTTCGTGTTCTGGATTTCTGGGGCTATAAAATCAAATTTTTTTATTAAAAATCTAATCCTAAATTAGAATTTTAATTAACTAGTAATTAATCCTAATTTAATTGTTAAACTAAACTAATTACTTAATAACTATTATTAATTAATGTTAATCTAACTAATTAACACAATTAACTATTTACAAACTATTTAATATTAATCTAAATAATATTAAAGTTTTAATTTAATTTAATTAATTAAATTTTATATTTAAATTAATTAATATAAAATTAATTATTTAAATTAATTAATATTAAAACTAATAAAAAAAAACTAACCTACCTTCCTACCTTCACTCATACGTATGAGTGAGTTTTTGAAACTCAAAACAAAAATAAAAGCTTTATAAAAAGCCCTTCGTTCATGCCTTAAGCCTTTTAACTATCGCATATTGCAAGAACTTGGATTGGGGTTTTTCAAATGTGCATGTTATAAAAATTGCGATCAATCTGATAATCTGATATTGCGATGTGTGATGTGTGGTGTAAAATTTTTATTTTTTATTTATTTTATATATATATATTTTAATATTAAGTTTTAATTTTAATTAAATTAATTATATTTTATTATAATAATTAATTTAATTAATCTTAAAATTTAATATTAAATATCAATTTTTTATTTTGGTTTTATTTTAATGATGTTTAGTTTAGTTATGAAATTTTCTAAACTACAGCTACTCCGAAAATAAATAAAAAGAATAAAAATAACAATTTTAACTCAGACTAGATAAAAGATGGGACTTCAAAGGAGTACCATTTTCAAACGAGTTGATCAAATAAGGCAAAACAAACGTCAACGGGAAGCTTATTAAAAATTGATTCTAACAAAGCAATCAAAACAAGAATCCAAAGAAAATGAAAAATTAACAAAAGCGTAGGATAATCGATTAAATAAAAATGCTAAAAAGGTGCTTAGCCAAATTTTTTATAGAAAGGGTCCCCATTATTTGAAGTGAAAAAGTAAAAAATGGAGGGGTTGTGTTTTACCACCACAGTAGGTAACCAACTTAGTCAAGCCATGGTTAATCCAACCAAACTATATTTGAAAGCAGCTAAACATGTGTTGAGATACCTTAGAGGCACCACTCAGTTTAGTATTTAGTACAGAAGGACAGAGCGAGTGAGGCTTCAAGGATTCACAAATGAATATTGGGCAAAGAGTCCATCCAATAAGAAGAGCACACAAGGGGCAATCTTCAGCGTTGGAACAACAATAGTTTCTTGGTACAAGAGGAAGCAAAGATCAGTTGCACTTAGTTCAGCAAAAGCAGAGTACATGGCTACTAGTCAAGTAGCTTGTGAGGCTATCTGGATGAGGAAGATACATGTTGGGATATTTGTTCAGCAAATGGATCCTACAATGATTTACTGTGATAATCATAGTTATATCAAACTTTCTAAGAATCCAATTTTTCATGATTTTTCCAAGCATATTGACATCCGATATCACCATCTACGAGATGTGTGCATAGGAGAATCATGTTGATGGAGTACATTCCTATAGAGGATAAGGATGTAGATATTTTGACAAAGGAATTGTCAAGATGCAAATTCAAGTTTCATAGAGGTAGGATCGAGGTAGTAGATAATCCCTTTCTTGTTGAGAGGGACTGTTGAAAATGCAACAAGAAAATCCTAATTTAATTTTTTCCTTGAATTAAATTAGGAATTAAATTATGATTCCTCATCTCATGACAACTTCTAATAGTTAACTAAGTTAATTTTACTTAGTTGGATCAGTTAATTCGATTTGAAGGTCTAACTTGAGTCATGTAGACTGTGTCCTACATTATAAGAGCCCTGGTTGAGTTTATTTTGAGTTGAAATTATTTAATTCAATGTAACTAAGTTAAAGTCAGTTAAACTAGTTTCAAATGATGTAGGAATTAGTGGGAGATCCAGTAGTGGGGTGTAACCTATAGTGATCAACTAGTAAATTCAAGATTCACTCATAATTATCTCATGCATGTCTCATGGCTAATTCCCAAGTTAATTTGACTTAGTTGGCTTAGTTAATTTGATTTGAAGGTCTAACTTGAGTCATGTAGACTGTCTCCTACGTTATAGGAGATCTAAGAAAGACAAAGTTGACATTAGAGTTCAGGGATAGTGTACTATCAGTTGTATAATCATCCGAAGTGTACAAGCGGTGCATACAATCAAAGGAAGGCCTATGAGGATTGTGCAATTCATAATTGAGGAATTTACCAATTAAATATGGGCTAATTCCCAATTTAAGTTTCTCCTTGAATTAAATTAGGAATTAAATTATAATTCCTCATCTCATGAAAACTTATAATAGTTAACTAAGTTAATTTGACTCTCAGTTAATTCGATTTGAAGGTCTAACTTGAGTCAAGTAGACTGTCTCCTACATTATAGGAGCCCCGGTTGAGTTTATTTTGAGTTGTAATTATTTAATTCAGTATAACTGAGTTAAAGTCAATTAAACTAGTTTCAAATTATGGAGGAATTAGTGGGAGATCCAATAGTGGGGTGTAACCTATAGTGATCAACTAGTAAATTAAAGATTCACTCATAGTTAACTCATGCATGTCAGATCTAAGAAAGACCTAGTTGACATTAGAGTTCAGGGATAGTGTACTATCAGTTGTATAATCATCCAAAGTGTACAAGTGGTGCATACAATCAGAGGAAGGCCCATGAGGATTCTGCAATTCATAATTGAAGAATTTCCCAACTAAGTATGGCCTAATTCCCAAGCAAAATGTGCAAGGAAATATGAGCTTCGTAGGCAACAAAATTGGCTAAGTATTGGCTTGATCTTGTCTGGGAAGCAGTAAGATAGATAGAGATAGTGTAGAGGTTTCTCGGGCATGAGAAAATCATTGTAATCTTCTCATATTTTCTAATTAATGCAATATACAGATAGCAAGGGTTTTTAGTCATGCCTTTCCCCAGAAAATAATTATGCTATGTGTGATTGAATTATTTCTATTTTATGCTTCGTGATTTCATCATTTATTGTTTCAGCTGATGAGTAGAGTAAATTCAAGTCAATTGTTTTATCATATTACAATATATAGTTTGAATCTGCAAGGAATTCATATAGGAAAATATATTCAAAATGGTCAAATATCTTTATTTAGAAATAATTAGAAAAATGATTAATTAATTATTTCACGAGGATTGAAATAATTATTAAATAGTGATTTACCAATTATTCCAATAATATAATTAAGGAATAATAAATAAATAATGATTTATTTAATTGTTCCAAGGTAAATTAGTCAAATGAGACAAGGAATAACTATCAAATAATGATTTAATAATTATTCCTAGAGTAAATTAAATAATGATTTATTCAATTATTCTCATGGGGTTTTTTAATTTTGACCATAAATAATTTAATAAAAATTGTTTACTAAATTATTTCCCATGGTGAAAGTGATTATTCTATGGTAAAATTGATTCTACATGGTGTATTTTGATCCACCTAGTTAGAAATGGCTAGGTGATCATTCTTTGGTCATAAAAGATTGCCCCCCAACATATGATTGTTAGGAGAAAATCGTATGACCGAAATACATTGTAGGTCACACTTCCACGAGACACCAAAGGGGGGTCAGAGAGAGAGAGAGATAGCTGAAGCAATGCAAGGACATACAAAAATGGAGGGGGTGAGACCTACTAAACTGATAGAAGTCTCCTTTTATGTTGGAGTACATGATCTCAAATGAGGTAGGGGAGACATACCCATACCCATTGAGATAACTGAGTACAAATAATAATGGTGAGCCCAACAATGTGGGAATGAGCTACAAAGTACATGATACATGTTATGCTGGCATCAATGAGCCAAAAAATAATACAATGAATCCCATATACATAATGTCGCTGGTTAAACATAGGTCAGGACTGAATACAATAACATATGAGTACATGAGACATAATTCCCCTTAAGATGAAATGGTGAAGGGGGGATCGCAACCAAAGAAGCCATGTTGAATAGGAAAGGTCTTTGAAGATCTGAATGGATCATGTGAAGGAGACATGCATGCTGTGGGCGCTACAATCTACTGAAACTGAACCCATCACGTCTGCAGAACTACATTTAAGGTTGGATCGACATCTGCAGACATCTGGACATGTGGGGGGCTACCTGAAGGGCCACCCCCTCACGAGGTCTGTCACATCTCACACACACCCAGGAATCACTAGAAAATCGTTTGGATCACCAAACTGTCAAGTGTACGATTCTCAAGCGTAAGATAATGAGTTGGTGTTGAGCACATGAGAAACAACCAAGTTGAAGGGTAATGATGATTCCCTTTGCTTGATCTGAGGCATAAAACAAATATGAAGGTTGGAACCAAGGTACACCATCCTTTAGAACACACTTCTAGAATAAGTGTGCTAAAGTCGATAGAAGAGGGCCTGCCAGAGTTAAGGAAATGAAGAATCCTTAACAAAGGCACGAGGTATCATAATAGAGTGACTGATGGAATGAAACGAGGGATGATGATAAAAGGAAACAAGATTAGTGGTAGATTTCCATTTTCCCATATTAGAGCATGATATACATGGTTGACCTAGCAACGACTGACTCGATTCCAGAGGGCATGGTCAATTACTCATACAGGGGCTTTTCAAAGATGGAGCAGTATAGCTGGAGGCCAAATATGAAAATGATGGGATGGATGTGACACAAATATATATGAAACACTGTAACTGGACTCAAGGGGACTTTAAACAAACTCCATAGATGCAAGGGTGACTCATCTTTGATGCTTTGAGCAAGGGTGACTTGATGATGCTGCCACATGGGGGAGGCCCGAAGGGGACAATATAAACATGAGTAAATGATGGTTACTCATGATGAAAACTGACACGTGAGTCAACCAATGCACGGGTAAAGTGGTACCAAAGTATAGATTTCTCAAATGAAGATATTAGATTTTTAATAGGCATCAAAGTGAGACCTCATGGAAAAAATGGTTTCCTGGTGAAGTATCGAATTACAAAAAAAAAGGGACACCCATTATAGAACTCAATGACAGATTTCCAATGGTGCTAACGATTCATCAAATGGAGTTATGGTTTGGTTGTAATGGGCGATGGAAAAATTAGGGTTTTCCCTATAAAAGGGATTGTTTCCCCCTAATCCGATTCATTTTCATATGAGCTATTGGAGAATTTGGAGAGGAGGATAAGGCCCTAAATATTGTGGAGATCATAGTAGACAAACCAATCATCTAAATTATGATTTGCAAGTTGGAGGGAGGTGGCCTAACCTTACTCATCATTTTTCATGGATTAGATTTTCATATTAGGGCTTCAGTGCTCTAGGGGAACCCATTCTCTTCTTCACAATTAGACCACACATTTTGGGCCCTGATCTGCATTCTAGAATGTAGAAACTGGGACAATAAGTACGTCCACTAAAGTTTTGAAGGAAAAGACTACGTTTTGGACTAAGAGGAAGAGAAGAATGAGGGGTGTCTATTGAGATGGACCTCTGTACCCATGATGTGTGCCTTTGACTCTAAAATGAAAAAACATAATGGTATGTTGTAGGTATGGCAGAGCTAAAGGTGTCATGGTGAGAAAGATATTTGGAGACCCTTCGTGCTAAGATTCCTGGGAATCAAGCAGTTTGAGCTGTTTTGGCACGGTATAGGGTGATAAAGTTCTTGGAGAACCTATTGATGAGGGCTGGTAAGCCCTTGCTGTTGAGGATTGTGAACTACTGGGATCCAGATCAGGAGGCCTTTGTAGTACAGGGGTATAGGATGAAGAACATGATCCAGGACATATATTTTCTGATAGGATTTCCCCCCTTGGGAGTGGTGGGGTAGATACATCTAGTGCCACCTCGTGGGAGGCATTGTTACAGATCCATTTTGGCATATCACTCCCATCATTCAGATCAGTGTTTTAGGGCTCATCAAACTCTAATTTCAATTACTACATGCCCTAAACAAGTCAACCTTTTGAATGCCTCCTTCCCAGTTAGTTTCATGACTTGAAGACATCCTGAAATGATCTCTAAAGGGACCAATGTAGGTAGGCTCATGTAGGGGTGCACTGAAGAGTAGTTAAGTCCATGCCAGGGTGCTCTACAGAGCACTTAGACTGTCTTTGACCTGTGCTGGGTGAGATTGAGCGAAATTCACATAGGGTTTGGGGAATATTCTTGTCTTTTGGAGTATTATAGAAGTTTCCCTCACTTATAAACTCCTATGAGCTTGAAAATGGATGAGGAATGAGTTAAGATGCATCCTATCCTCTCATCCCTTCCTCCATGGAACTAATTCTAAGAATGGAAGGCCATTCAATACCCCCATTTATGACATAACCTCCTCCATCTTCCTATAAATTGAGTACTCATCTAAGTGATCAGGGGCTGGACTTTGATGAATTGTAAGGGGATAATGTTGCTATGAGAATTGACTTCGAGATAAGTATTGTTATGCTGTTGGAGTGTCATGATTTTGATGTGATGTGGATGGGATCAAAGCTGGAGGAGTGACTTCGAATCAGAGTTCATTGTTGTAGTTATTCCTTCTATTCAATAAAGTATTTGAACCTTTTTCCATATGCTTATCTTGTTATATAATCCTTATATGTGTCAATGTATCTGATTCCATTTACTTGTAATCAATAGATCTTTTGCTTTGATTGGTTCTTTGTCTTCTGTTGATGTTTACAGGTACTTCTCAAGTGTGTTAAGTACAAGAAGGAGTGACGAGACCGATACAAAGGAGACAAGAGGAAAGCGAAACTACAAGTAGGTCTTATAATCCTCTTTATCTTATCTATTTCTTATAGGAAATGGCTAAAGTGCTTTAAACTATTGTTCTAGATATGGATAATTATATAGGGAATTAGTATTTATGCGTAGATACAAAATTCTCCAAAATAAATTGGTGACTCCGCTGGGGAAGATCATTCTTCCTAGTAGCTTATCCACCTCCTAGGACACTCTTGCAGACCCTACTATTTTTCATTGATTGTATTTCAGCTTTATTGCATTGAATTTTGGTAAAAAACTGTGTCAATTTGCCTCTTGAAATGGCTTACTGTCACCAGCGTAGGCTTGTGAGAGACACAGTGCACTACAAAGCACCCTTGGCTTAGGGACAGTGCTCTGAGGTGCATTGTCTCCCATTCAAAGCTGTGCTGATCCTCCTAGGGTGAGTTTCCCACCTTTGGATTACGTTTTTGCCAAACTTCTGTTGTTTGATTGCTTCCTAATTGGTCAATGAATCTCATGTCTTAGAAAACAAGTTTTTATCTCCTTTGCTAGCCATACTTTGACTTGGTTGATTAATGTTTCTTAAATGTTTTCTTTGTCATTATCGATCCATAGTCAAAGTAATATTATAGTCGATTAATCTTTGTTCGAAGGAAAGTGTCGTAAAAGTCTTCTTTTCCTTTGAAAAAGAACTGTTGTAAAGTCCTTATTCTTGCAAAAAAGGTTGATTGATTATATGTGCATTAGCTTCCTTTTGTTCATATTCAAATTAAGGAAATCGAAAAGAAATACATGTATTTTTCGTTGAAAAAGTTTGTGTGTGCTCATAGGAATAGTTAGGGAAATCGCATTGGATTGTGCTCTTTGCTCTTTGATTGTCAAAGATCTGATTGTTGTATCCCTTACTAGCTATGATTTTCGTTGTTAATTGAATGAAAGAATGTTTTTCATGTTAGTTTCATTCTAGGAATTGCAAACATACATCACATGGTCAACCTTGAAAGGAAAATTCTTAAGAAGATCAACTTAAAATTCATCTGAATTAACCTAATGGAGCATTGTAACTTAGCGAATAACATATAGAGGTTCTAGGCTAGAGACGTTTTCCGGCATCGTAAAACATAGCAGCTGTCACTAACTTGTCTGCGATACATCCCGAGTGTGATACCTCATTCGTCATATGTGAGTATATTGTAGCTCGTCCACGTACCTTCGAGTATATAGGGCGTTGTTACAGTACGTAAAGTATATGGAAATGCTCTCACTGTGCAGTTTCACATTAGATAACACTAATACAGATTGTGCCTCTAGGTACTTTCAGGTATATATGGGAGGACAACACTAGGTTTCTATCCATCCTTAGGTAACCGAGTTAGCTGCCTTATACACTATGATACACTGAACACAACATTAGGGGAGATTTCCTGCCCATACTTCTCGGTTCGCTGGGAGGTATTCTGCAGTTCATAGCTACTTGGTAATCCTTTTGCCTAGATCATCCCTCTTTTGTTTTGTTTAGTTATTTTGATTAAAATAAATTTAACTGACTGAGGATTACATCCTCCATGCTCACTCCTTAGTTGATATTAGGCTGAGACATATGGCGACAAATCCAGAGTCCACCGATTAAGGAATTCCTTTTGATGGGAATCGTAGTCCTTTTCCTCCTCTCAGAAATATTGGTTCTCCTTATATGGCTACATTGTCTCTTTCGGGACTTACCATTGGCTTGCCAATATGGTTGTTTTCAACCTCCTTGTTTCAAAATTTCATGATTTCTCCACAATTGAGTACTCCTCCAACTGGAAAAAATTAACCTCCAGTTGATCCTAAAGTTGACCCTTTATTGGTACTATTAACCAGGTGGCTAAGAAGAAGAAAAAGAAGAAAATTCAGCAGGGGAATAACCAAGCAACCATTGCTTTGAATGCAACTTCTGATGATAAACCATCCAATAAGCCTCTCAAAGTTTGATATCCATGCAAAATTTGTAAGGGAGACCATCTTCTTCGAAATTTTTTGATATTCCTTAGATCTTAGAAGAATGGTCTTCTCATTCACATCATCCCGTGTCATCAACTTCTCGAGATCATGCTGGTGACACACTATCGTAGTAAAGTTCATGGAAATAAGGGTAAAGTTAAGTTTCCCTATAGGTTGTGTGAAGGGAATCACCCCATTCACCTTTGTCCCTATCTGGGTGAAGCCAAAAAAGTGTTGGATAACCGTCCTACTTCTCCGCAATGACTTCCATCTGGTTACAGGAGACTCTCCCTTAATCCTTCACTAGTTGATGAATTAACTGACCAAAATCAACCATCGATCAAACCCACTCTCTCTAAAAGTGAATCCTATGAGTCTATACCTGACGCAAATCAATAGGTCAAGGAAACAGTTGACCGAATTTCACCTTCAGTTAATCATACCTTTTCCGTAGAGAGTGAGTATGATACCATCAGGTTCTTTTTGTTTCTTCAGATTCCAATGAGCTTCCATCAAGACAGAAGGAAAATCGTCCATTTCTCGTAACTCAAGGGGATAATTCTCCCATTCTTATGATACAACCTCCAAGTAGTCTGGTCACTTCCTTTGATTGGAATCAATTGGCAGGATTCCGTCTTCCTTCTGATGTGCCTTTCCAGATCATAGTACAGGTTTGTAATATGATTGTATCTGGCACTATTATAGATGAAGGTGCATCTGTGAGTATCCTTTCCTCCACTACTTGGCAAGCACTCGGTTCACCACCGCTTGTGCCTGTTACCCAGAATTTGTTGGATTTTAATAGAGGAACCAATTAGCCATTAGAGATCCTTCCTCAGTTTCCTATTACATTGGGAGGAAAAATTGTTTATCTTAATGTGATGGTAGTCCTAGGCCCTTTAGATTACAATTTACTTCTTGGGTGTGACTATGTTTATGACATGGGAGCTATTGTTTTAACACTATTTCAAGTGATGTGTTTCCTGCATGAAGGCAGAATTCTCACCATTGACCAGCTTTCATTTCCTGGTCCAAATATGGCTTCCAGTCAACCATTTTCCCTAAATGGTCCTTTTGTACCAATGGTATCTTTCCTGCCATGGGTCAATTATGTGGAAGCACATTTCATGCCTACATCAACAGACGATCAATTTCGTGATGTTGTACATTATGTACTGGGGGCATTGGAACCAGATCTCAGATTCCTTGCTACGGATCCCTTCCAGAGCATTGTTCTCCCATATGATGAGAACCTCTTGGAAGTCATGACCACTTATGGGTTGTGAACACAAGGAATATGAGGATAGTTCATTTTCTTGTGTCAACCTCGTTAGAAAATGAAACAAGGAATATGAGGATAGTTCTTTTACTGTGTTGACCTCTTTAAAAAATGAAACAGGTCCTAGAGCATAGTTGCTTGTCTTATGTCAAGCTCATTAAAAAACGAAACAAGGAATATGAGGATAGTCATTTACTGTGTCAACCTATTTAAAAAATGAAACAGGTCCCAAAAAAAAAGTTCCTTGTCTTGTGTCAAGCTCATTAAAAAATGAAACAAGGAATTTGAGCAGAGTTCCTTGTCTTGTGACAAGCTCATTAAAAAATGAAACAAGGTCCCTTGGAGCAAAGTTCCAATTCGAGTCTTTGATTAGATAACATAAAATCCCAGTCGAGTCTTTCACTTGATCTCATAAATGAACCTTCATTCCATCCACTTGATATCCAAGAGTAGTTTACTTAGGTGAATGCAATGAAGCTTGGGGGGCATGCACCTAGTTTTGAGTCATCATGCTGGGGGCATGTAAACCAATCTCAAGCATAGTTTTTTTCATTTCAAGCTTGTGTAAACATGAAACTGAATCCAAGCATAGTTTTTCATTTCAAGCTTGTGTAAAAATGAAGCTAAATTCAAGCACAGTTTTTCATTTCAAGCTTGTGTAAAAATGAAACTGAGTTCAAGCATAGTTCTTCATTTCAAGCTTGTCTCAACATGAAACTGAATTCAAGCATAGTTCTTCGTTTCAAACCTGTGTAAAAATGAAACTAAGTTCAAGCATAGTTCTTCGTTTGAAGCTTGTCTAAACATGAAATGGAATCCAAGAATAGTTCCCTATGGTTCAATCTTGTGTAAAAATGAACCCATATCCATTTTAACCTTCGTGATTGCCATTCTATCAGCCTCTTTCGTCAGATGAGCCTTGGTTTTTCTCCTTCCATCGTCACTATCTGCTTGGACAATCATACACTTTCACTTGGTTGTTTTACCATTTTTTGAAGAATTGTTGCAATGAGTGGTCTTATTATCCAGTCTCTTCACATAAATCAACATGTTTTGAGAAGTTCCAACATCACCAGAACCAGTCACTATCCTAGACACCACTCATTCCTCAAAGTGGAGTCCTCTTTAAGCTCTTTTCAGACTCTCTAAATATGAAAAGATTGCTGAGCGCTTGTCCTTTTTAGCTCGTTAACGGATTAGAGATGACATATACTCAGTATAAGTTTAACCCTTTTCTAGACTGAGATAGATTAATTACGAAAAAGGAATATGTTGACCGAACACGGTCAATAGGTTCTCTCTCATATTGTTTTACGCTTTTTCAGGCTTGAGAGAAAAATATATGAAAAAGAACTTGTGGAGTTTTCTTTTCGTCCCTTTTCAAAATCTTTCAACATGAAAAGGACCGAGTTATCTTTGTCGTTGAATTCGTTAAAACATCAAATAGCGACAAACTTGTCGATCATGACAAGACCGAGTTTCACCTTCGCTAGACTCGTAAAAACATCACATAGCAATGGATTCACCCAAAAGGTGGAATTATATAACAAGCATATGTTATCCTCCTCAAGCTTGATAAAAAAATAAAGAGGTACTGGTCAACAATGACTAGGGAAAATGGAAAAAGGGGTAAACCACTTTTCAGGAGTTCTAAATCATATGTACAATGGCCTACTTGGGTTGGGTTATCAACTTGATGGTTATCATACCGCTGGTCTATCATATCATCCATCACTTTGTATTGGGTCAATGCTACCAATTCATTTCAATGTCGTCGACATGTTCAAGAGAAGTCATCCAGTTAAAATTTATGCTTTGCAATACCATAAACCTTCATTTTCATGACCGCTATTCCTGAACCTTGTGTCATCAATCAAATTCCGTATCCAAAATCATTACACCCGTTTCATGTTGCTGATGTGGGATACATCAAGGCTCTCCTGCGACGAGTGGCTTCTTGTTGACATCAACTCATTATCCAAGAAATTGACTTAGAAACACCCTTCCAGTACCTTGAGGCTTGCATACATCAATGGAAAGTTTCTCACTTCTGGCGATAAGTTGACATCATTAGCCTTCAACCGAAAGACTTTGTATGGTGTTCGACATCAAAACATCCATTCACACCATGCAGAATGTACTGCACTACCTTTAGGATCATTATCATTATTAGTGATTTCTCTCACATCTGTTAACAATTTACATCATTGGCTAGTAATTATACAATGGCTTCCCATGTTCGACTTCACATAACATATTCACATGGTTAGACTTGTACTTGAGAGAACGATTGAACAAGATAGACGGCCCCAAATATACTTTCACCCATCCGGGTTGCGATTTCAGGAGTTCTAAATCATATGTACAATGGCCTTACGCTGATGATCATTCATTCATGGGTCTATATCTGTAGGCGACTGTCTATGTACATGTAATGAAAGTTTATATGCTGAGCATGAGAATGCCTTCCCTCAGCGATTCATGTAAAAATAAAAATATCATGATATATGTATTGTAATTGATGTAGGTCACCTCCCACTTCGAAACTTCCTCATCACATCGTAAAGCATTTCATTCGACATTTACATTTTTTGACTTCATGCTTTAGGGGTCAACTGTTATAGATCCATTTGGGCATATCACTCCCATCATCCAAATCAGTGTTTTAGGGCTCATCAAACCCTAATTTTAGTTGCTACATGCCATAAACAAGTCAACCTTTTGAATACCTCCTTCCCAGATAGTTTCATGACTTGAAGACATCCTGAAATGATCTCTAAAGGGACCAGCGCCGGTAGGCCCATGTAGGGATGCGCTGCAGAGCAGTTAAGTCCATGTTAGGGTGATTTGCAGATAACTCAGGCCCTCTTTGACCTGCTCTGGGTGAGATTGAGTGAAATTCACATAGGTTTTGGGGAATATTCTTATCTCTTGGAGTCTTCTGGAAGTTTCCCTCACTTATAAACTCCTACGAGCTCGAAAATGGATGAGGAATGAGTTAATATGCATCCTATCCTCTCATCCCTTCCTCCATGGAACTAATTCTAACAATGGAAGGCCATTCAATACCCCCATTTATGACATAACCTCCTCCATCTTCCTATAAATTGAGCACTCATCTAAGTGATCAGGGGTTGGACTTTGATGAATTGTAAGGAGATAATGTTGCTATGAGAATTGACTTTGAGACAAGTATTGTTATGGTACTGGAGTGTCATGCTTTTGATGTGATGTGGATGGGATCAAAGCTGGAGGAGTGAATTCGAATCAGACTTCATGGTTTTAATTCTTCCTTCTATTCAATAAAGTATTTGAACCTTTTTCCATATGCTTATCTTCTTATATAATGCATATATGTGTGAATGTATTTGATTCCATTTACTTGTAATCAATATATCTTTTGCTTTGATTGTTTCTTTGTCGTCTATTGATGTTTATAGGTACTTCTCAAGCGTGTTAAATATGGGAAGGAGTGATGGGACTGATACAAAGGAGACAAGAGGAAAGCGAACCTGCAAGTAGATGTTCTCATCATCTTTGTTTTATCTATTGCTTACAGGAAAAGGCTACAGTGCTTTCAACTGTTGTTCTAGATATGGCTACTTATCCAGGGAATTAGTATTTATCAGTAGATACCAAATTCTCCAAAACATGCATAAAGGTGAGTTTGTTGATCATCACTGTGTACTGGGTGTTAGGATCCTAGGGTTTAGGGATCAAAGTATATTTTCCTCTTTCTATTCATTTTTTTAGTTTGTATGCTAGTGGAGCCTATGAATCATTGGTGTCATAGTCTAAAGGGTCATTATCAAAGGTCAGTACAAGTTTTTCATATAATAAAGGGGTCTTTAAATACAAAATTAAGTTTTAAGAGGGTCTAAAGTCCATGAGAGGGTCATAAGGCCATATTTCCAAATTTGTACTCGTGTAGAGAAAAGGAGTCATTGAGGGTTCAAGGGGTCATTTCATGTGGTCCCATTTATCAAAAGTCAAAACCATGACAATGAGGTTCCACTAGATAAATTTCTATGGGTCTGTTAGTGGTGTCCATCACATCCCCATGTCACCATTCAAAATTCATAATTCACATTTATGCACTCCTTCCATGCACTATTTACCATAATATACTCACTTCATTCACATTTTATCATCATGTCACTCCTCAAATGACATCTTGTCATCATACCATTACACCCCCTAAATTCATAATTAATCTTCATAATTCATAATTCATGTTACCATAACCCCCTTTACTCAAAGTTCACCTTCATGACAAAGAAAGACATGGGGAGGAAAAAAAATCATTTTTTTAAAGCTTCCCTAATTCTCTCTCCATTTGCATCCTGTGCTTTGAGATGTTTCGATAGGTTGCTGAGAATAAGGCTGAAAGCATAGAAGAGAGTCGAAGGAAGGTTGCAGGAAGGTCGAAGGGAAGTGTTGTTCAGGTGGAAGAAGGTCGTTGCGCAAATGCTGCAGAAATTGAGAACAACTATTATGGTGGTATGAAATCATGGAGGGAAGCACTTAGAGGGTGCTACATAATCACAAGGTCATCTCAAGCAAATCTACACACTTAGCCTGCACAAGACCATCTGCAATCATATCAACCATGGAGGTTTGCCACACTCTGCTACGAATTTGCTTCAAAACTGGTTGTTTTAGCCATCATTTTAAAAAACAATTTTTGACCAAATAGAAATGAATTTTGAAAAAAGGAAAGAGGTTTTTTACAAGAATGGTCTAAAGAAAAAAAATGTCATTCATTTTCTGCACAGGTGTTATGGTTTTGGATATATTCAACGATATTGGAGGGCTATTTTTCAAAAAATAAAATTCTATTTTTTCCTCCTATTTTAGTCATTGTTTTTTGGCGCATTTTTATAACAGAAATAAATGAATATTTTGAAACTAAAAGATGTTTTTGTCAATAATAGGCTAAATATAAAAACCTCTCTTAGTTTTTGCACAACTCTTACGATTTGGGAATTATAGTGTCACTTGGAGACCCATTTTCCACAATTTCTTGCTAACAGAATTATGAAATGTTTTTGAAATTCAAGATTTTGGTAGATTAGAAGTATGTTAGGTGCTATAAGGTTTGATGAGATGATTGGATGGTTACTACAATTGGTTTGGAGAAACAATTGTCCATACATATTCAAAATTTCACATCTGCTACGCAAGTGTTGTGTAATTGTGAGCAATTAGTAGGGAGGTAGGCAAAGGCTAAAGGGGATATCTTAGGGGTTCTACACCAACACAACACCATTTCAGGTGCACCCATTAGCTCAGTTTTTTCTAGAATGATCTGCAACCATCGCAAGATTGAAAGCTACTGCACCCTGCTGCACAACTATATCAATCAAGCCTATTTTTGCATATTGGTATTTTGGGACCTTCTAGAAGTATGTTAGTGACCAGATAGGTGTGGATAAGCTAGATTATGACTTTCTAGACATGATTTTGCTAAATTTTTCTATAAGTTTTAAATCATGTTGTTTCTAAATTTGGATAGTATCGATCTTCTTTGCAAATACATTGTATCTAGTGTTTTTAGTTTCCATGTAGTGAATTCGACCAACTAGTGGTAATTTCAAATTCATTATTGTATTGAAGGAGGAAAAGACACGAAAAAAGGGTTTTGTTAGGTCTAAAGTGTGAGAGGCTAAGGCTATTTTGTATGCATGTATTATTTTTCCAAATGAATAGAAGAAGGTGAATTCTATTTGGATAGGGAAACGTGTGTCATGCTTATTGGTTTGTTTTCCCTTTGTGAATCATGTGTATTTTATTTTTAGATCTATTTCTAAAATATAGTTTCTTAGCATATAATTTCTTCATGATCATCTTGAAAGAAGTTTTATTTCAGAATCATGTATTTTCTTTGTTTAATTTCAGCTGATCATATGTGTTGCTTTCCTTCTATGGAAATCTGAATTCATCTGTGGCTTGATTCTCAGTTTGTCACTTTTCTCCTAACCAACTCATCCTTCCTCTACAACGAATTTTGATTAATCACCGGTAAGTTTGCCTATATTTCCCTTGTTATAAATTGAATTATGTCCCTTATTCATTTGGATCTATAACTCTGATCCAAAGTAGTTCTTTCCCTCTACACCCACCTTCAAAATAACACCAAAAATCATTTTCTGATCACCATAGCCAACCTAAATCCTAGATCCTATCAATACTCTAGGTGATTGGTAGTACAAAATAGTGAGATAGCCCTGTCCAAGGCTTAGGGGGTTGGACCTTAGCCTACAAGTGGTTTGTGGTTACCCATGTGATCCTCTTTTCATCCTAAAGGTAATTATAGGGTTCTAACATATTGGGTTGTTCCCAGGGATCGAAAGTTTTCATCTTCTCCAGGAAAGATTATGAAAGTTTCAAATATGGTTGTTGATGGTGGACACTAGTCTGCCATATGAAGGCTAAACTATTCACCTAGCAACTTTGCTGGCTCAAGATGATTTCTATATCTATAATGTATGCTCCTTTAAAACAAGATCACATTTTAGGTTTTCCAAACTGCATGCCTCATGTAGATTGGTAAACTTTTTGTCCAAAATTCAAAGATCAGGTAGGAGATGATGCTGCTCTTCATTTGGTAAAATTTCACATGCATGTACGTAGAATTAAGGCTCAATTTCATGAGGAATGATTAATGAATATGTTCATGGTATCATTGGAGGGAAATGCATAATCATGGTATGAAAGCTCGCCAAATGGTTTCTTGTATTCTCTTAGAGATTTTCATGTTGTATTTTATGAGAGGTATAAAGAATGTCATCCTTCCTTGTTGTTGGTCAAAGACTGTTGTACACATTTTGAAAATTTTATTCAACATTTGGAAAAGGTCATTACCTAAGGTCAGTGCAATTTTTTCATGTCATAAAAAGGTCTTTAAATACAAAATTAAATTTCAGAGGATCTAAAGTCAAGGCCACATGTCTAAATATGTACTCACGTAGAGAAAAGGAGTTATTGAGGGTTCAAAGGGTCATTTCATGGGGGACCATTTATCACAAGTCAAAACCATGACAGTTAGGTTCCATTAGTTAAATTTCTATGGGTTTGTAAGTGGTGTCCATCATATACCCATGTAACCATTCACAACTCACCATTTACAATTTGTAATTCACCTTTATGTACTCCTTCGATGCACTATCTACCATCATATAATCCCTTCGTTCACATTTTATCATCATGTTTCCCCTCAATTCACATCTCATCATCATACCATTACAACCCCTAAATTCATAATTCATCTTCATACTTCATAATTCATAATTCATGTTACCATAACCCCCTTTACTCAAAGTTGACCTTCATGACAAAACAAGACATGGGGAGGCACAAATTTTCAAAAGTTTTAATGTTGCCCTAATTCTCTCTCCATTTGTAGCCCATGCTTTGAGAAATTTCGATAGATTGTAGAGAAGAAGGCTGAAAGAATAGAAGAGGGTCGAAGGAAGGTTGCATGATGGTCAAAGGGAAGTGTTGTTCAAGTGGAAAAAGGTTGTTGCACAAATTGAGAACAACAATTATGGTGGTATGCAAGCATGGAGGGAAGAACTTAGAGGGAGATACCTCATCAAAAATCCATCTCAATCTCATCTACACACTCAACCTATATAGAACCATTTGAAACCATATCAACCATGGAGGTCTGCCACACTCTGCTATGAATTTGCTGCAAAACTGACTATTTTAGCCATCATTTACAAAAGCAATTTTTGACCAAATTGAAATGAATTTAGAAAAAAAAGGGGGTTTTTTTCAAGAACGAGCTAATGAACAAAAACCTCCTTCAGTTTCTACAAAAGTGTTATGTTTTTCGACATATGAAATGCTCTTGGGGTCGTATTTTTCAAAAAATAAAATTCTATTTTTTCCTCTTGTTTCAGTCATTATTTTTTGGTTCATTCTTCTGATAGATGGAAATGAATATTTAAACAATAAAAGAGGGTTTTTTTGAAAATAGGCCAATAAGAAAAACCTATCTCATTTTGTGCATAGGTGTTATTATTTGAGACTTACAAGTGTCACTTCGAGACCCATTTTCCATAATTTTTTGTTGACAGAATTCTGAAATGTTTTTGAAATTCGAAATTTTGGTAGATTGGAAGTATGTTACATGTTGTAAGGTTGGATCAGATGATTGGCAGGTTACTACAATCAGTTTGGAGCAATATATGTCAATACAAATTTAGCATTTAACATTTGCTATGCAAGTGTTGCACAAGTGGTGAGTAGTCAGTTGGGAGGTCGAAAAAGGCTAAAAGGAATATCTCAAGGGTTCTACACCAACACAACACCATTTCAAGCACGCCCATTGAATCAGTTTTGTCTAGAATGATTTGAAACCATGTCAAGATTGAAACCTATTGCACCTTGCTACACAAATGTAGCGCAATTATATCGGTCAGGCCTATTTTTTCATATTGGTATTTTGCGATCTTCTAGAAGTATGTTAGTGATTTGATAGGCATGGATAAGCTAGATTATGATTTTGTAGACATGATGTTGCTCATTTTTTCTTTAAGTTCTAAATCATGATGTTTCTGAATTGGGATAGTCTTGGTCTTTGAAAATACATTGTATCTAGTATTTTTAGTTTCCATGCAGTGAATTCGATCACCCACTGGTAATTTTGAATTCGTTATTGTATTTAAGGAGGAAAAGTCATGATAAAAGGGCTTTTTTTGTTCTAAAGTGTGAGAGGCTAAGGCGATTTTGTATGCAAGTATTGTTTTTCCAAATGAATACAAGAAGGTGAATGCTATTTGGACATGGATACGTGTGTCATGATTATTGGTTTATTTGCCCTTGTGAATCATATGTATTTTCTTTTTAGATCTGTTTCTAAAATATAGTTTCATATTGTACAAGTTCTTCATGCTCAGCTTGAAAGAAGTTTTATTTTAGAATTCTTGTATTTTATCTGTATAATTTTAGTTGATCATATGTGTTACTTTTTTTCTATGGGCAAATATGAATTCATCTGTGGCTTGATGCTCAGTTTTTAACTTTTTCTCCTACCCCACTCATCCTTCCACTACAGTGAACTTTGATTAATCACCAGTAAGTATGCCTATCCTGCCCCTTTTTCAAATTGCATTATGTCCCTTATTCATTTGGATCTGTAACTTTGATCCAAAGTAGTTCTTTCTCTCTGCACCCACCTTCAAAAATCAAACAAAGAATAATTTTTTGATCATCCTAGCCAACCTAAAACCCAATCCCTATTACTCCCCTAGGTGATTGGTAGTACGAGTGTTGTGGGGAAAAGTATCCGATGCGGATGACACTAACCCTTTCTAAAGGTGACAGACTTTAGCAACAACTGAATGACAAAGTTTTCATGTTCATCTTTATGAAAGCACAGAGAGAATAGAAAGAGGATCAACCAACCTGGTGTCTTGCGCTTAGTCGATCCTTGTCCTTCTCGCTTTGTATCCCGTTCCCAGCTCTTTACTCTCCAAGCCGATCCAGCTACACACAGAATCTGCACAACAAAAGGGAGCAAACTACGAGATACAAGCAATCATAATTGAAGCATGGATTAGGTTGCATCAAATATACATGTAAACACAAAAGCATCTATGTAAAACAAGTATATAGAAGAACATGCAAACTTTATTGATAGAAAGTAACAGGGTTCCAGAGGAAGTTACAACCAATGATGTTGGCCCCAATCCAGCAGCACCTCCTCGGCAGCAAGAACTCTCTTCTTTACCTCTAGTAAAACAATCACCCAATAATCCTGGCAGTATACCAACAGCACCTCCTTGCTTATACAAAATTCCAGCCTCCTTAGACCTCATAGAAGAGCTCTATATATAGGAGAGAAGAAGAGAGGATGAGTCAGCTTGAGGCTGGCATAGAGCTGACTAGTGTCCTCTCCCTCTTCAGTTAATCTTCAGTTCTTGAGTCCACTTGGAGATCCTTGGTTACACATGGTGATCAAGTACCACTTACTCATCACAAGGCGAATCTGATGAACCAAGTGTCAGTTTGGAAGCTTCCTGGGCAATTGACACCTTGCAGGAGGACTGTGCCACTTGGCCAATCTCGCCCAGCGCAGGTAGCCTTCATTGTTTTTGACTTCCAGCGCAGGTACAGAGTGGGACAGTTGCAATACAGCGCAGAAGCTCAGTTAAGCAGCTGACATGATCCAAAATAAGCCTGTTCTGAAGTGTTTTCAGGTGGAGAACTGATTGAAAGTGCTGTTGATTGATGACCTTGTTCTTTTAGGGGTAAGAACAACATGTTTAGGGACTGAGGATCCCTGTAATTATCGACATTTCCTGCTCCTTGACGCGAGGCACAAAAATGTCTATAACAGTTGCCCCCTAAAGTATGAGGCCGTTAATCGGGTGAAATGCTTTAGCTAGAGGGTCCGAAGTTCGTTCCAGTGCTGAGGAGAGTGCCCTGTAATACAATACAATACAATACATTATCTTTCATTCATCATTATTCTCATGATCTAGCTGAGGCGGGTATTCCCATGCTCAGCTTTCTATAAATACATTTTGGTACATATGACAGACGATCGTCTGAAGACAGACTGATAATCTTCCGCTAAAATTATCATCCTTTGAGGAGGATGATCATCTGCTGCAATGATGTACATGGCAAATGCTTTTATATTTCCTGAATATATATCGCAGCCCAGATGGATGAAACTAGATCCGGGGTCTTCAAACTCGTTCGATCTTCACTCTAAGTACAAGTCGATCCATGTGAGAATTACGCTGAAGTCGAACATGGAAAGACATCGCTTGATTACCGGTCAATAATGAAAACCGTTAACAAGCGCGAGAGGAATCACCAATAATGACGATGACCCTCAAGGTACGGCAGTACAATTCACGTGGCGTGAATAAAGGACTTGGCGTCGAACGCCACGCAAAATCTTCTGGTCGAAGGTCATTGATGTATACCTGTCGCCGGAAGTGAGAAACTTGCCATTGAGGCATGCAAGCTTCAAAGTACTGATGGGGGTGTTCCTAGATCGACTTCTTGGATAATGAGCTGAAGTCGACAAGAAGTGATCCGTCAAAGGAGGGCCTTGATGAATCCCACATCAATGACACGGAACGGAGCTAATGATTTAGTGGAGGTGAAACAAACTGTGACATATGATTCAGGGTGGCGATCATGAAATGGATGAAGGAAAATGTATGGTAGTGGATGGGACACGGTTGACACTTTCTGAATGACCCCTCTTGAACATATAACGACACTGATGCGATGGATCGGTAGCATTACCCCGAATGGATGGTGTGGCGAGGACCATGGTGATGAAACCGGTGAATGAGACAACCCAACCCGATGTGATACGGAGGAAAAGTGTCATGTTCAAGAGTGACTTGCTACCTCTAAACTTTGATGTTCTCCCAATTTTTCCCCAGTCATTTCTGACCAGTACCTCTTTATTTTTGTCAAGCTTGAGGAGGATAACATATGCTTGTTCTATAACCTGCCCTTCGGGCAAGCCCATCGCTAAGATTTAACGAGCCTAGCGATAGGGAAACTCGTTCTCGTCTAAAGACAAGTTTGTCGCTATTTAATCATTTTAACGAGTCTAACGACAAGGAAAACTCGGTCCTTTTCATTTTTAGAGAGTCTAAAAAGGTACAGAAAGTCAACTCCATAATTCCTTTTTCGTCATCTAATCCCTTAAGTCCGAAAAAGTATAAAACAATACAGAAGGGATGGCTATTCGGTATTTTTACGAGCCGAACAAGACAAGCGCTCGATCTTTTTGTGTAATAATCCCTCAGGTCCAAAAAGATTAAAATCTAGAGGAGGGATAGCTTTCGGTCGTTTAACGAGCTAGAAGGCCAAAAACTCGGCAAACTTTTCATATTTTACGAGTCAGTGAAAAGAGCTCAAAGAAGACTCGTCTTTTGAGGAACGAATGATAAACAAGGATAGCAACCGTTTCCAGGTACAAATCGGAATTTCCAATCACGGTAGTGTCACAAGGAAGGCTAGGTGAAATCACTCTTCGCAGCTGTTTCTCAAAAGAGGTAAACACACAAAAGGAGGTGAATGATCGGCCAAATGAAAAGTGGAGGTGACGGTGCACAAACACGACCAAGGCTTTTATGGCTGATGGATTTACGATCTCAAAGGGTTATTTACCGGGATAGGTTCTTTTTTTAGATAAAAATGAGCTTAAAATCTGGAGGGAACATTGCTCACTGCTTTTATTTATTTTTTAACGAGCATGAAGACCACGTTAAAACTGCTCGGATCTTGCGTTTATTTTTTAACGAGCATGAACTATGTGCTAAAACTGCTCGAAGATAAGTTTGCATGCCCCCAGCATAATAATGCAAATCGAGGTGCATGCCCCCCAAGCTTCATTGCATCCAACTCGGTGGTTGGAATGAAGGTTTACCTCGGGGATTTGTTTCATTTCTTAATGAGGTTGACACAAGATAGGAAGGAGACTGTAATAATGTGTTTTCCAAAGATGGTTACCCTCTGTCATAACAATACGGTCTCCTTCTTAGTTTACTGCCCCTGCTTATCCTTCAAAACATATGTTTCGATGGGCGAGGCTTGAATTTAAAGATGGTGACTACTTGTTACAATAAGGGAATTCCTACTTGGGCATTGCCCACTTTTTTAGACAAAGGTGAATCACTCTTGAACATGACACTACTGTATTTACAGTATTTCTACTAGGGCTTGACCACCCTTCCTTCGTGTGGAAAACACATTACTCTAAAGAGTGAGGAGACTATCGCTCCCATGCAATAAATATAGTCGCGTCCAAGGAGTAGGTTATAATCCAAGGGTCCTTGAACTACCAACACGTTCATCCTGACGGTCTTCCCCTTCAATGTAACAGGTACATCGGGGAGGATTCCTAATGGTCGACTGGTTCCTTTATCAAAACCTGAGAGATTTCTCAACTCAGGTAAAAGCGCTGGGGAACCCAGTGCTTTCCAAGCAATAGAGGAAAGGATACTCACAGACGCCCCTTCATCAATGATAGTACCAGCCATAACCATTCTATAGATCTGGACAATGATTCTAAATGGTGTACTGGCTGGTAACCGGGGTCTGCCTAGTTGATTCCAATCAAAGGATACAACCAGGTTGCTTGGTGGTGGGACCGAATATACGGCCGGATACGACTCAGATGATGTTCCTTCCTGCGATAAAGGAATGGGCGCATTGCCCGGATGCTCGTCGGAGTCGGTGCTGATAAAGAGAACCTGGATGGTGTCATCCTTGTTCTCATCAGTGAGGGTGTCACATGAAGACGACACTTCAGTGACGGTGTCATTTGAAGACGGGTCTTCAATGATGGAGTCATTGGACGATAGAACCTTTGAAGGAAGAACCGGGTCAACTGCCGTTTCGACCTTTAGACTTTCGTCTGGTCTAGATTCAGTAGGTTCATTCTCAATGACTGACACATCAGCTGACCACTTGAGTGGTTCAACTGGATTTTCAACTATCGAGGGATTAGGCGCGAGTTTTCGGTATCCAGGCGGAAGTTGCACCGGTGACACCGGGCGATCTTCCAAAACTCTCTTTGCCTCATCTAAGAATGGACATTTGTGGATGGCATGGTGACCTTCACACAATAGACAGGGTGATCTTGGTCCCCTTCTTCGTTCTTCACTCTCGCTAGTTGAGGGAATGCAATCAACTTGACAACCAGAGGTTGATGCTACCGGATTGTGCAACCTCGGGGACCAGTCCCTTAGTATCCGGGGAATACAAGGACAATCACGATGGAAATGTCGATAATTACAGGGATCCTCAGTCCCTAAACATGTTGTTCTTACCCCTAAAAGAACAAGGTCATCAATCAACAACACTTCCAATCAGTTCTCCACCTGAAAACACTTCAGAACAGGCTTATTTTGGATCATGTCAGCTGCTTAACTGAGCTTCTGCGCTGTATTGCAACTGTCCCACTCTGTACCTGCGCTGGAAGTTAAAAACAATGAAGGCTACCTGCGCTGGGCGAGATTGGCCAAGTGGCACAGTCCTCCTGCAAGGTGTCAATTGCCCAGGAAGCTTCCAAACTGACACTTGGTTCATCAGATTCGCCTTGTGATGAGTAAGAGGTACTTGATCACCATGTGTAACCAAGGATCTCCAAGTGGACTCAAGAACTGAAGATTAACTGAAGAGGGAGAGGACACTAGTCAGCTCTATGCCAGCCTCAAGCTGACTCATCCTCTCTTCTTCTCTCCTATATATAGAGCTCTTCTATGAGGTCTAAGGAGGCTGGAATTTTGTATAAGCAAGGAGGTGCTGTTGGTATACTGCCAGGATTATTGGGTGATTGTTTTACTAGAGGTAAAGAAGAGAGTTCTTGCTGCCGAGGAGGTGCTGCTGGATTGGGGCCAACATCATTGGTTGTAACTTCCTCTGGAACCCTGTTACTTTCTATCAATAAAGTTTGCATGTTCTTCTATATACTTGTTTTACATAGATGCTTTTGTGTTTACATGTATATTTGATGCAACCTAATCCATGCTTCAATTATGATTGCTTGTATCTCGTAGTTTGCTCCCTTTTGTTGTGCAGATTCTGTGTGTAGCTGGATCGGCTTGGAGAGTAAAGAGCTGGGAACGGGATACAAAGCGAGAAGGACAAGGATCGACTAAGCAAAAAGTATCCAATGCGGATGACCCTATCCCTACTCTAAAGGTGTCAGTCTTTAGCAACAACTGAAAGTAAAGCTTTGATGTTTTCCTTTATGAAAGTACAGAGAGGGGGAAGAAATGATCAACCAACCTGGTATCCTTCGCTTAGTCGATCTTGATCCTCTCTCTTTGTCTCTTGTTTCCAGCTCCTTGCTCTCTTTGCCGGTCCAGCTACACACAAGCCCTGCACAAAACGAGAGAGGAAACTACAAGATACAAGTACTCATAACTGATGCATGGATTAGAGTGAATCAAATATACATGTAAATACAATACATCGATGCAATACAAGTATATAGGAGAACATGCAAAACTTTATTGATAGAAGTAACAGGGTTCTGAGAAGGTTACAACCAATGATGGCTCCAATCCAGCAGCACCTCCCCAGCAGCAAGAACTCTCCTCTTCACCTCTAGTAAAACAATCACCCAATAGCTCTAACTGTAATCCAACAGCACCTCCTTGCTTTACACAAAATTCCAGCCCCCTTTAGACCTCATAGAAGAGCTCTATATATAGGATAGAAGAAGAGAGGATGAGTCAGCTTGAGACTGACATGAAGCTGCCTTGTGTCCTCTCCCTCTTCAGTTAATCTTCAATTCTTGAGTCCACTTGGAGATCCTTGCTTACACATGGTGATCAAGTACCTCTTACTCATCACAGGGCGAATCTCATGAACCAAGTGTCAGTTTGGAAGCTTCCTGGGCAATTGACACCTTGCAGGATGACTGTGCCACTTGGCCAATCTCGCCCAGTGCAGGTAGCCTTCATTGTTTTTGACTTCCAGCGCAGGTACAGAGTGGGACAGTTGCAATACAGCGCAGAAGCTCAGTTAAGCAGCTGACATGATCCAAAATAAGCCTGTTTTGAAGTGTTTTCAGGTGGAGAACTGTTTGGAAGTGCTGTTGTTTGATGACCTTGTTCTTTTAGGGGTAAGAACAACATGTTTAGGGACTGAGGATCCCTGTAATTATTGACATTCCATGCTCCATGATGCGAGGCACAAAAATGTCTATAACAGTTGCCCCCTAAAGTATGAGGCCGTTTATCGGGTGAAATGCTTTATCTAGAGGATCCGAAGTTCGTTCCAGTGCTGAGGAGAGTGCCCTGTAATACAATACAATACAATACATTATTTTTCATTCATCATTATTCTCATGATCTAGCTGAGGCGGGCATTCCCATGCTCAGCTTTTTATAAATACATTTTGGTACATATGACAGACGATCGTCTGAAGATAGACTGATAATTTTCTGCTGAAATTATCATCCTTTGAGTAGGATGATCATCTGCTGCAATGATGTACATGGCAAATGCTTTTATATTCCCTGAATATATATCGCAGCCCGGATGGATGAAACTAGATCCGGGGTCTTCAAACTCGTTCGATCTTCACTCTAAGTACAAGTCGATCCATGTGAGAATTGCGCTGAAGTCGAACATGGAAAGACATCGCTTGATTACCGGTCAATAATGTAAACCGTTAACAAGCGCGAGAGGAATCACCAATAATGACGATGACCCTCAAGGTACTGCAGTACAATTCACGTGGCGTGAAAAAGGACTTGGCGTCGAACGCCACGCAAAATATTCTGGTCGAAGGTCATTGATGTATACCTGTCGCCGGAAGTGAGAAACTTGCCATTGAGGCATGCAAGCTTCAAAGTACTGATGGGGGTGTTCCTAGATCAACTTCTTGGATAATGAGCTGAAGTCGACAAGAAGCGATCCGTCAAAGGAGGGCCTTAATGAATCCCACATCAATGACACGGAACGGAGCTAATGACTTTAGCGGAGGTGAAAACAAACTGCGACATATGATTCAGGGTGGCGATCATGAATGGATGAAGGATAATGTATGGCAGTGGATGGGACACGGTTGACACTTTCAGAATGACCCCTCTTGAACATATAACGACACTGATGCGATGGATCGGTAGCATTACCCCAAACGTGGATGGTGTGGCGAGGACCATGGTGATGAGACCGGTGAATGAAACAACCCAACCCGATGTGATACGGAGGAAAAGTGTCATGTTCAAGAGTGACTTGCTACCATTAAACTTTGAATGTTCTCCCAATTTTTCCCCAGTCATTTCTGACCAGTACCTCTTTATTTTTGTCAAGCTTGAGGAGGATAACATATGCTTGTTCTATAACCTGCCCTTCGGGCAAGCCTATTGCTATGATTTAACGAGCTTAGCGATAGGGAAACTCGTTCTCGTCTAAAGACAAGTTTGTCGCTATTTAATCATTTTAACGAGTCTAACGACAAAGAAAACTCGGTCCTTTTCATTTTTAGAGAGTCTGAAAAGGTACAGAAAGTCAACTCCATAATTCCTTTTTCGTCATCTAATCCCTTAAGTCCGAAAAAGTATAAAACAATACAGAAGGGATGGGTGTTCGGTACTTTTAACGAGCCGAACAAGACAAGCGCTCGATCTTTTTGTGTAATAATCCCTCAGGTCCAAAAAGATTAAAGTCTAAATGAGGGATAGCGTTCCGGTCGCTTTAACGAGCTGGAAGGCCAAAACTCGGCAATCTTTTCATATTTTACGAGTCAGTGAAAAGAGCTTAAAGACGACTCGTCTTTCGAGGAATGAGTGATTAACAGGGTAGCAGCAGATTCCAGGTATAGGTTGGAATATTCCAATCATGGCAGTGTCACAAGGATGGCTTAGTGGCATCACTCTTCGCAGCTGTTCCTCAAAAAGGGTAAACAAACATATGGAGATGAACGATTGGCCAAATGAACGGATGGAGGTGAGACTGCAAGAACACGACCAAGGGCTTTAATATGGCTGTCAAAGGTTACATTTACCAAGGTTATTTACCGGTTCATTTTTTCTGGGTGAGCTTGAACTCTAAGGGAAGATTGCTCACAACTTATGTTTATTTTTTAACGAGCATGAACTATGCGCTAAAACTGCTCGGATCTTGCGTTTATTTTTTAACGAGCATGAACTATGTGCTAAAACTGCTCGTTATGCCCCCAGCATAATAATGCAACCGAGGTGCATGCCCCCCAAGCTTCATTGCATTCAACTTTGTTGATTGGAATGAAGGTTTACCATTGAGATCTGGAAAGGGGATTGTTTCATTTTTTAATGAGGTTGACATAGTAAAAGAACTATCCTCATGGTTTTTCATTTTTCAACGAGGTTGACCTGAGATAGGAACTATCCTCGAAGCCGACCAAATATCTAGGAATCTTCCGAATCCAACCAGAAGATTGGATTAGATTTCATTTTGTAGGTTTCCACCGTGGCCACTCCCGCCAGATTAATTGGAGGCGGTAGGGCGAAAGTACCCATTAAGGCAGGGTCTTTTAGGAGACCTACTCCGATATTTTGAAACGAATGGTCGCTTCCATGGATCAGAGGAACGCTTCCTGTAACTTGTGAACCATTAGGGAGGAAATTTTGTTGGTCAATGATCGTAATCTCTCCTTGAAAGGGGAATGCGATTTTCCTAAAATAGGTCGACACAACAGCTTCCATGGCATAAATCCATGGTCTTCCCAGTAGGATGTTATAGTCAAGATTGCCATCGATGACTTCAACATCTACTTCTACTGTTTTGCCCCCTAGTTCAACTCTCAAGTTACTAAGGATACCGTAAGGGGTATATGTCCTTCCGTCGAATGCTTTTAATGTTGTTGATGATCGCGTCAAGGTTGGAGATCCTAAAGTTTTCCAGCAACTCATCGACATAATACATGTCGATGCCCCCTCATCAATAATTGTTGGAGATCATAAAGTTTTCACAGTAGAGGTCTAGGTAGAGACGTGTTCCGGCGTCGTTAAACGTAGTGACTGTCGATCTCTACGAAGGTGGGTGATTCCTCCTGAGGGACGATAGCACTAATACGGACTTGAGCTCCCGCGTACCGTCGCGTATATTGGGAGACCCCTATAGGCTTTTATCCTTTATCCTTAGGAAGCCGTGTCGACCGCCCTACTAATCGCGATGCAGTGAACACAGCATTCACGAAGATCGACCACCCGTACCGTAAAACGTATTCTGTGGTTTCGCGAAAGGTTTGGCACACCCTCTGCCTAGATCTCCAGAGCAGTTTCTTTTGGCCTTTTTCAAACTCTATAACTGAAAAGGTCCAACCGAGCATTTGTCACTTCGGGCTCGTTAATACATCGAAGGCGACTAGAGTCATCTTTAGCTTTTTCTCGACTCTTAAAACATGAAAAAGCAAAGTTGTGTCTAAAAGCGTCTAATAAAATTCATTCAATACGGAAACATAATTCCCCTTTTTGTATTTTAGTTGATCAAGTAATCCGCAACCGTGGAGGAAAGTCAATTAAAACCCCGTCGTTCAGGGAGGCTTGCAAGTCAACCGCCTTTGTCTCCGGAACCGAGAGTAGTACGGACGAAGCGAACTCGCTTGACCAGGTCAAAATCTCCTTTTAAAGTTAGAACGGAAGTTCCAACAACATCTGAGATTCTGGTCACTCCCAACATTTCTGGAATCCCTGCCTCTATTGAAGAAGTTCAACAGCAACAGAAAGACAGTTGTACTGATCCTAGTCTGAAGACAAGTACTTGCATAACTGAACCAGTTCCATCTGAAACCGGTCCACAGAGTCTTGTTGTTCAAACGACTGTCGCTGTCGAAGCAACCCCTTCTTCGGCACCAGAAATCTTTTACGGACCTGACGGTCTTCCTCTTCCTCCTGGTCTGATTGCAATAGAGGAAATCGTAGAGGACCAGCAAGCAAATACTCCAATTCATTTTGGAGTAGGTACCACTCTTTTTCCTTCTGCATCAGAAGTTTGTCCATCGCCACTGGAAGTTCCTGAAGAATCGTTAGGAAGTTTATTGGATAGACTTAAAATGTCTGAACAACCGTCGACATCTAGGACTGTGCCAAACGACACAGCGACAGCAGAAGCTCCTGCTGCCAATCCAACGATGTTTGCCGGCATACCAACCGTCCCGACTAGCTCTCATCAGCTAGAAGGAGTCCACCCAGGGACTATTATGACAACTTGGTCTGTTCCAGTTTGTTCTTCCGGTATAATACCCGGTAATTCTTATGTTGAAACTAGACAAATTGATCCCTTTGGGAATCAGTTTGGGCCATCCAGTCCTCAAAGGCCATCTATACCCTTGAGCTCCAGATTGTTACCGTATGGGGGGCAATATGCCCTTTCACTTCCCCTTCCGCGGGGATACCCATACGGCAGTTTTCAACCACATTCAGGTTTGACTGAAGTAACGACGAGTGGTTGGGTACCTATGTTACCCCAACAGCCAAGAGTTGTATATTCCATGCAACAATGTGTACCTATGTCTAGTATCCCGACGACGCCAGCAATTGTAACCGTGTCGCAAGTTCAATCGATGCCTGTTGTATGTCAACCCCAAGTTGTAATGCAACAGCCTATTGACCCTGCAACACAACCACAATCGCCAACTGCCGGGACGACACAGATACAAACGGGAACCATAACCCCGCATCTTGGTCCGTCGGTTAGTGTCGCACAGCAAAACATGGCTTCACAACCATGGATGGTGCAATACCAACAACCTCAGTTTCAACAGGTGTACCAGGGATCTGAGCAACAGATCTTTGCAAATAGTGGGCAACCCTATATTCAGAACGGGTTAAACCAACCACTTTACAGTGGCCAAGCCCACCAACCATATCAGTCATATCAACATCAGTTGCATTATGCTGGTGTGCAAAGGCCTACTGCTCAGGCGATTCCATCATATCGTGGGTACGCGTCGCCAAACCTGAATCAGCAGTTGCCATTCGTGGCGACCTTAGAATTACCAGATTTACATCGATTGACGAACGATCCAATCGCCTATGCCCATTGGTGGCCAGCGATTCCTCACAAACTTCCTTCGGACATTCCTAAATTCAATGGAAATCCGGGCGAAGACCCGTCGAATCATGTGATGACATTCCATCTATGGTGTTCGTCGAATACCTTGAATGATGATTCAATAAGGCTTCGCCTTTTCCAGAGGACATTGACTGGTCCGGCGGCCAAATGGTATATTGAATTACCTAGAGCCTCGTTCGACAATTTTAGTTCCCTAGCCACGACTTTCTTAACACACTTTCAATTACCTATAAGGTACGAAACTGGAACAGAGATCTTGACCAATTTCAAGCAGACAACGGCCACACATATATCAGATCATATACATGAGTGGCGTCGTCATCGCAGAATGGTAAAAACCTATGTTCCAGATCAGCTATTAGCTGAGTGGTTTATAAAGTCACTTCTGCCTGCAATAACAGAAGATGTGGCCAAGGGAGGCGTCGTAACAGAAGAGCAGGTTATTGCTCGTGCTCAATATTTGGACTTAGTATATACTCAGTCGGGCACGCTCTATGATAAGATACCTGACGCCCCCAGACCAGAATTTTCAATCCCTCCTCCTCCCGGATCGAATAGTGACTCTCATGCCGGTGATGGCGTGATTGGAACTGCAAACGCTAAGTCGACAAGGGATTCGAATAAGAAAGCCCGTAAGACTTCGAATCAAAAAGCAAATCAAGAGATTCTTGCTTCGGAGGTAAATGCTGTATCTACGGATAAAGGAAAAAACTCCAATCAACCAGGAAGCAAGAAGAATCAAAACAAAGGGAAGAAGAAGAAACAAGGAGAGTCATCTCCTCGAAAAACTTCTTCAAGCCCTCCTCGAGATAGGAAACCACCTTATGGGTGTCAGATATGTGATGAGGATCACTGGACGAGAGAATGTCCATACAAAGCTGATCTAAAAAGATTCTTAAAGAGTTCGCAAACTCCAGCTGTGTTAACTGATCCGTTTCCCGATCGAGGAAAAAATCTGGTTGGTAGTGGAAATGCTTCACCGTCGCAAGTGCTTATGTTATCGATATCGAAGCAACAGGATGATGCTTTAATTTCGACAAGGAACAAAGATTACGGGAATCCACAGGTGTCGAACGATAAAGGTAAAGATCAACCTAGCAGTTCGACAACAACTTCGGCAGAAGTTGTACCCCCCCTCACGCATGAATTAACAATAAAGCCACCTAAGGGAGTAGTACACAAATCGACATTTAACCCTCGCGCCAGAGCGGCGCAACACTATAATATAGTGGAGGATTTGGCGCAATCGCCATCTGCTATGTCGACTCTTGAAGTACTACAACATTGCCCATCCCAAAGGCAGGCATTGTTATCAACAATTGGTGGGGTGGATCCTAAAGATTCCAATCTTGTATCCCATTCCCAGGACTATGGGCGGCACAACTTCGTTCAAAGTTGTTGTCGAACTACTAGGTTGTTTATCAGCCTTGTTATTCGACCGATGTGGATTCCGGTAACCTTTATTCCTTGTCAAAGCATTATTCTGCTGCTTTGAGGTGGACAACATAAGCACTTGGGATCGGGAAGCATTTTGATTAGCAACCAGATTTTGACCAGGATTAGGAAACGGATCAGTCAACACAGCTGAGGTTTTCGGACTCTTAAAGAATCTTTTAAGCTCAGCTTTGCATGGACAATCTGCTGTCCAATGATCCTCATCGCATATATGACACCCCGAAGGGGGTTTCCCTTTTCTCCCTTTCTTTTTCTTCTTGTCTCCTGGTTGCTTCAGTTGTTTGCCCTTGTCGTCCGACACGACACTTACTTCCGAGGCAAGAAGTTCTTCATTTGCATTTTGATTCGAAGTCTTACGGGTTTTCTTAGACGAATCCCGTGTTGACTTTGCATTTGCAGTGCCAATCACACCATCGCCGGCATGAGAGTCACTATTTGATCCAGGAGGGGGAGGAATTGAAAATTCCGGTCTAGGGGCGTCAGGTATCTTGTCATAGAGCGTGCCAGACTGAGTATATACTAAGTCTAAATACTGGGCACGAGCAATAACTTGCTCCTCTGTTACGACGCCTCCCTTGGCCACATCTTCTGTTATAGCAGGAAGAAGCGACTTTATAAACCACTCAGCTAATAGCTGATCTGGAACATAGGTCTTTACCATTCTGCGACGACGACGCCACTCATGTATATGATCAGATATATGTGTGGCAGTTGTCTGCTTGAAATTGGTCAAGATTTCTGTTCCAGTTTCGTACCTTATAGGTAACTGAAAGTGTGTTAAGAAAGTCGTGGCTAGGGAACTAAAATTGTCGAAAGAGGCTCTAGGTAATTCAATATACCATTTGGCCGCCGGACCAGTCAATGTCCTCTGGAAAAGACGAAGCCTTATCGAATCATCATTCAAGGTATTCGACGAACACCACAGATGGAATGTCATCACATGATTCGACGGGTCTTCGCCAGGATTTCCATTGAATTTAGGAATGTCCGAAGGAAGTTTGTGAGGAATCGCTGGCCACCAATGGGCATAGGCGATTGGATCGTTCATCAATCGATGTAAATCTGGTAATTCTAAGGTTGCCACGAATGGCAACTGCTGATTCAGGTTTGGCGAGGCGTACCCAGGATATGATGGAATCGCCTGAGCAGTAGGTCTTTGCACACCAGCATAATGCAACTGATGTTGATATGACTGATATGGTTGGTGGGCTTGGCCACTGTAAAGTGGTTGGTTTAACCCGTTCTGAATATAGGGTTGCCCACTATTCGCAAAGATCTGTTGCTCAGATCCTTGGTACACCTGTTGAAACTGAGGTTGTTGGTATTGCACCATCCATGGTTGTGAAGCCATGTTTTGCTGTGCAACACTAACCGACGGGCCAAGATGCGGGGTTATGGTTCCCGCTTGTATCTGTGTCGTCCCGACAGTTGGTGATTGTGGTTGTGTTGCAGGGTCAATAGGATGTTGCATTACAACTTGGGGTTGACATACAACAGGCATCGATTGAACTTGCGACACGGTTACAATTGCTGGCGTTGTCGGGATACTAGACATAGGTACACATTGTTGCATGGAATATACAACTCTTGGTTGTTGGGGTAACATAGGTACCCAACCACTCGTCGTTACTTCAGTCAAACCTGAATGCGGTTGAAAACTGCCGTATGGGTATCCCCCCGAAAGGGGAAGTGAAAGGGCATATTGCCCCCCATACGGTAACAATCCGGAGCTCAAGGGTATAGATGGCCTTTGAGGACTGGATGGCCCAAAATGATTCCCAAAGGGATCAATTTGTCTAGTTTCAACATAAGAATTACCGGGTATTATACCGGAAGAACAAACTGGAACAGACCAAGTTGTCATAATAGTCCCTGGGTGGACTCCTTCTAGCTGATGAGAGCTAGTCGGGACGGATGGTATGCCGGCAAACATCGTTGGATTGGTAGCAGGAACTTCTGCTGTCGCTGTGTCGTTTGGCACAGTTCTAGATGTCGACGGTTGTTCAGACATTTTAAGTCTATCCAATAAACTTCCTAACGATTCTTCAGGAACTTCTGGTGGTGATAGACAAACTTCTGATGCAGAAGGAAAAAGAGGGGTACCTACTCCAAAATGAATTGGAGTATTTGCTTGCTGGTCCTCTACGATTTCCTCTATTGCAATCAGACCAGGAGGAAGAGGCAGACCGTCAGGTCCGTAAAAGATTTCTGGTGCCGAAGAAGGGGTTGCTTCGACAGCGACAGTCGTTTGAAAAACAAGACTCTGTGGACCGGTTTCAGATGGAACTGGTTCAGTTATGCAAGTACTTGTCTTCAGACTAGGATCAGTACCACTGTCCTTCTGTTGCTGTTGAACTTCTTCAATAGAGGCAGGGATTCCAGAAATATTGGGAGTGACCAGAATCTCAGATGTTGTTGGAACTTCCGTTCTAACTTTAACAGGAGATTTTGACCTGGTCAAGCGAGTTCGCTTCGTCCGTACTACTCTTGGTTCCGGAGACAAAGGCGGTTGACTCGCAAGCCTCCCTGAACGACGGGGTTTTAATTGACTTTCCTCCACGGTTGCGGATTACTTGATCAACTAAAATACAAAAAAGGGAATTATGTTTCCGTATTGAATGAATTTTATTAGACGCTTTTAGACACAACTTTGCTTTTTCATGTTTTAAGAGTCGAGAAAAAGCTAAAGATGACTCTAGTCGCCTTCGATGTATTAAGGAGCCCGAAGTGACAAATGCTCGGCTGGACTTTTTCAGTTATAGAGTTTGAAAAAGGCCAAAAGAAACTGCTCTGGAGATCTAGGCAGAGGGTGTGCCAAACCTTTCGCGAAACCACAGAATACGTTTTACGGTACGGGTGGTTGATCTTCGTGAATGCTGTGTTCACTGCATCGCGATCAGTAGGGCGGTCGACACGGCTTCCTAAGGATAAAGGATAAAAGCCTATAGGGGTCTCCCAATATACGCGACGGTACGCGGGAGCACAAGTCCGTATTAGTGCTATCGTCCCTCAGGAGGAATCACCCACCTTCGTAGAGATCGACAGTCACTACGTTTAACGACGCCGGAACACGTCTCTACCTAGACCTCTATTGTGAGCGTTATGTTACAATGCGTTTTTAGATTCATTCAATATATTTTAAGTTGATCTTGTTTATCAGTTTGTCTTTCAGGATCACCACGAGATGTATTGGTACAAATTCCTAAATGCAGCTAAAATGATAAGCAAGCTTTCACAATCTTTTTAGCTTTGAAAATCCTAACTAATGAGGGGAGAGAAAAAACAATATCTTTCCACACAGAGCACCAAGCACAAACTAATGCACTTTCTCCTAGATCAGACACCCAAACTTACCAAAATGCAAATGCAAGATGCATGTATTTCTTTTCTTTTCCTTTAATGTTGATGTAGACAAAAGGAAAACTGTTGTATGATTTTCGAATTCAATTTGAAGCGTAAACAAACCAGTTTTTTCTAAAATGAAAAGACGCTTTACAGGTACTTGTTTCAACACTAAAAATATATGAATTCAAACCATAAAGTGAAAAACAAACAAACTTAAACAGCCATGAACAGTAATAAAACTAGCTCATAAGATCACAAAGACACTTTTACAGTTCAGGATCTAAGAGGCCACAGCTATACTGGTTCGCTTTTCACAATGGGAAACTGTAACTGAAATAAGAAATACTGAAAGAACATTCATAGTTTCATCACACAACTGAGGCGGAATAATGTCAAGGAGAAGTGGCTTACAGCAAGTACAATAACCAGCAAGCAATCAGCCAAAAACAAGTGCAAACAAGGCCAAGACACAAAGGGAAAGCTAAGCCAGACTAAGGCCAACTGGACCAGCGCAGGCACTGGTCTGCCAGTTTCACTCTCAGCGCAGTTCCCGAAGGGAGCACCTGCGCTGTAATGCAGACTGCCTGTGGACAGCCTGCACTGACTTACGAGAGTTACGTCTGCTAAGAATTCCGGGTCATAAAAAGCTCAAAAATGTACTGTTTTGACTGAAATAAAATGCTATGGGTTAAGTACAGGCTAAGGGATGATCAAGAGGATAAAGATCTATCACTAAGAGTAAGGATTCATCTGTAGATTAGCTCTTTAAATCTTGAATTTGCTCAGCAAAGGAGCAAGAGTAGCAAAACCCTCTACTTCGCTTTTGATAGAGTCAAAAGCTTTTCGATTCGGTACTCTTTTCTTCAAGAAATGAATAGCAAAATACTACAACAACAAGATACTAGGATCTCCCCAGTGGAGTCGCCAGTTTGTTGTGGGGAAAAGTATCCGATGCGGATGACACTAACCCTTTCTAAAGGTGACAGACTTTAGCAACAACTGAATGACAAAGTTTTCATGTTCATCTTTATGAAAGCACAGAGAGAATAGAAAGAGGATCAACCAACCTGGTGTCTTGCGCTTAGTCGATCCTTGTCCTTCTCGCTTTGTATCCCGTTCCCAGCTCTTTACTCTCCAAGCCGATCCAGCTACACACAGAATCTGCACAACAAAAGGGAGCAAACTACGAGATACAAGCAATCATAATTGAAGCATGGATTAGGTTGCATCAAATATACATGTAAACACAAAAGCATCTATGTAAAACAAGTATATAGAAGAACATGCAAAATTTATTGATAGAAAGTAACAGGGTTCCAGAGGAAGTTACAACCAATGATGTTGGCCCCAATCCAGCAGCACCTCCTCGGCAGCAAGAACTCTCTTCTTTACCTCTAGTAAAACAATCACCCAATAATCCTGGCAGTATACCAACAGCACCTCCTTTCTTATACAAAATTCCAGCCTCCTTAGACCTCATAGAAGAGCTCTATATATAGGAGAGAAGAAGAGAGGATGAGTCAGCTTGAGGCTGGCATAGAGCTGACTAGTGTCCTCTCCCTCTTCAGTTAATCTTCAGTTCTTGAGTCCACTTGGAGATCCTTGGTTACACATGGTGATCAAGTACCTCTTACTCATCACAAGGCGAATCTGATGAACCAAGTGTCAGTTTGGAAGCTTCCTGGGCAATTGACACCTTGCAGGAGGACTGTGCCACTTGGCCAATCTCGCCCAGCGCAGGTAGCCTTCATTGTTTTTGACTTCCAGCGCAGGTACAGAGTGGGACAGTTGCAATACAGCGCAGAAGCTCAGTTAAGCAGCTGACATGATCCAAAATAAGCCTGTTCTGAAGTGTTTTCAGGTGGAGAACTGATTGGAAGTGCTGTTGATTGATGACCTTGTTCTTTTAGGGGTAAGAACAACATGTTTAGGGACTGAGGATCCCTGTAATTATCGACATTTCCTGCTCCTTGACGCGAGGCACAAAAATGTCTATAACAACGAGGCAGTGAGATATCCCTCTGCAAGGCTAGAGGGGATGGACCTTAGCCTACAAGTGGTTTTTGGTTACCCCAGTCATCCTCTTTTCAGCCTAGAGGTCATTTTAGGGTGCTAACATATTGGCGTCATTTTTTTTTTTATAACAAGATCGAGTACTTATATATTAAAAAAAATCAGAAGAGGGACAAGTCCCATTACATATGCCTGAGGTAGCACAGTGGAATTGTTGCAAAATGGGCACGTAGTCCCGAAATCCAATTCACTGTTTTTGTTTTTTAAGATTTGAAAGACATAACGGCTATATTGCTGTAAGAACTGACCTAGAAGCAAACAGTATTTACAATGCATGTGGATTTATCACCAGAACTGGTTGACCGAGTCATCTAGGGGCTGTTCTTTCTTATCACTATTCTTGGTGGATGCTTCACCTTGGATACTTTGATTCAGCGTTCTTATGTGATTGATTACTTCTTCCAAGTGATTGCACTTCTCTTTAAGGTCTTCAATTTCCGCCTTCTGTTTTTCAAGTTTTTTCTTCTTTGATTTATTCTCGGACTGGACTTCTGCTTTGAGTTCATTGAAATGCTTTATGAAACGGGCTATCATAAAGCAGTGCGCCTTGCAGAGGGTGCAACTGTTGTTGGTTACAACGTGATCCAATGGATTTTCTGACATTGTTGAGGTGTCTTTGATTGGCTTGTTGATCTTACTTCGGAGCTTGAACAGCTTACTCCAGAAGGGAGAATGATGATTAGCTAAAATTCTAAGAGTTAAAGACAACTGAATCAAGATATTGAGGACAAAGGAGTAGTCTTGGGAGGGGAGAATAAGCAACAGATCTCCGGATATTGAGATGAGCGGGAAGCAATTGATCACAGGGAAGGGGGAGAAGCTACCAGGGATGAGCTGTGAAGGAAAAGAGACAGAGGAGAAAGCGAGGGATGTGGGGGGATGGAAACAGAGTGAAGAGGGGACAATCCACAAAGAGTCAAATGCCGAGAAGTTCGAGTGAGTCTGGTTCACAGAGACATACCAGAAGTTAGAGGAAAAATAATAAATACAATCCCAGAAGGTGAAAACAATACCTCTCAGAACTGGCAGAGGGGAGATGACTCTTCCACCAGGACTGCTACAACACCTGAAGCGCACAGCAAGCGGCCTGATTCGGAAGCAGCACGAACTCGAGCCTTTGCCAAGAAAACAAAGCACTCCTACCTTAATGCCACAGGCAATGAGATTCTGAAGGAACCATCGCTCCCCGGGCTGCTTATAAGCCCGCTCTTTCACCAAAACCTCGAGAGGCAGATCATCTTGCACTGGATTGCACCTGTCCCAAGCGTCATTTCGGATTTTGCTTGTGCAGTCTCTGAAGATATCGAATTGACTGATGCCTAAATTTTGAGTGTCCTTCCCACGAGACTTTCCCAGCTCCGTCATCCAATGCGGATCTTCTCTATGCCTAGAGATATTCCTGACTGTTCTAAAGATATGATAGAGGGTAATGTCAGTGCTGAGTAGTTCGGACATCCTGCTGTTTTGTCTATGAGGAGAAGCAGTCTTTTTGCTGAGGTGACTGATGGAACACTGAGTCACATGCCCGACCACGAGGAGGGACAAATTATGGAATTGATTTTTCATATGAACTATTATTCTCTTGAACCTGCCCAATAGGTCTGTTTACTGCATTATTGGCTAGAGAGTCAGCCTTAGTGTTAAAATTTCTCATGACATGTTTATATTGGATGATCCCCAACTGTTTTGTGTTTTCCACGATCCTTTGCTTAATTCTATTGAGGGCCTAGTTTTTGAAATCTCCCCCTGATTCCATAGCTGCGATTATTATTGCTGAGTTGCCTATTATTACCGGGTTTTTAGCTTGGAGATTTTTAAGAACGCAAGTGCCAAGGAGAAAACTATAGGCCTCTGCTTTGTTTTTTGTCATATTGCCTAGTCCCCATTCGTAAGTAGTGATAGCTTTCCCCTCTTGATCAGAGGTAGTCCCCCCGGCTCCTACTTTATCGGGGTTATTTTTGGAGGCACCATTGAACTGAAGAGTGAAAGTCTTTTGGTCTTGTATCCATTGTTCTATTTCATTTTGGGTTCCCCTGGGTTTCCATTCTTTTTTCCTTTTTCCTGACTTTGCTGCCTCTTGTTTGTTCATTGAGTAAACCAACGAGAATTTGTTGAACCATTCTTCCTCATCTTTCTGCCAGTTGATATGATTGATTTTATACACTGAGTTGGTGCTGATCATTTCTGCAACTAGCCCCAAAGTTTTAGCCAGAATGAGTGTTGGGTTTGGCTTTTGGTTTTTGAAGATACAGCTATTTCTGGAGAGCCAAATTTTCCAGCAAAGAGCAGATGGGATGCATTTCCAGATTCTAATAATTGTGGATTTACCTTTTTTTGCATATGGGTAGCCTTTTTCCCAGTTTCTATTTAGAGTTGTGAGCTGATCAAAGTTTTCCATAGGTAACCTCAAAGGACTTGTAATTTGTCACCAACAGTGCTTAACAAAGGTGCATTCTAGGAATAAATGTTGACTGCTCTCCTCCTCATTGCGGCATAGACAACACATTGATGGCCCTTGAATCCCTTTTTTCTTGAGATTTTCAGCAGTGAGAATTTTACCCTTCAAGAGGGTCCAAGCGAAAAATTTTATTTTTGGAAGGCATTCATTCTTCCAAACTGTTGACCGAAGGTTCCAGTTTTCAAGGTTATTGCTGGATTGTAGGAGCTGATACCCAGCTTTCACTGTAAACTTCCCTCCGCTTGGATCCCAAACAAAGCTGTCTTGAGAGGTTTTATTTGTTGGGGCAGCTCCGGTCAACGTTATTTTCAAATCAGCCCACTGATTTTTTAAGTGGTTTGGGAGAGGAAGGTCCTTCCAGGCGGACCAGCAATTTTGATCCCAGACTGAAATGTCATGGAGGGAATTTAGGCTTTTTGCCTCCATCCAATTTTTCAAGAGTCTATACTACTGATAATGACTTCGTGGCTCCGAACCCATTATTCTATCTGTCCATAGATTTATATCTTTTCCATTTCCAGGGATCTTTGAAATATAATTTTTGATTTGAGGAATGACCTTTTTGATGAGTCTCCATGCTTGAGTGCATGGTCTTTCCGTGATCAGATCAGAGAGAATCTTTGAATGTTGTCCATTGAGGTATTTCTTCAGTAGGGCCTCGACCCACCAGCTGCCTTTTTCCATTAGCATTCTCCACACAAGTTTAAAGCCCATCACTTTATTTGTTAAACTTGGGATCTTGATAGATATGCCTCCTTTTTCAAAGGGAAGGATCACCTGTTCCCAGCGAACCAGACTGAATTTTTTTGTGTCTTGTTTCCCTCCTTGCCAGAGAAAGCCTCTCATGATTAGCTCCATTTGTTTATGGATGCTAGCTGGAGCCAAAATAACAACATACTGATAAATAGGAAGGGCTGAAAGGAGAGCTTTAATGAGGATGGTCTTGCCCGCTAAATTTAACCACATCAGCCCCCAGCTTTGAAGGTTCCCTCTCATTTTTTCTATTTGCTTGTTCCAAGTCTCAGACTTGACCACTTCCTTTGCCAGAGGAAGACCAAGGTAGGAAAAATGGCTCCAGTTCCTTTGGACCGGGATATCCATGATTTGTGAGATCCTTTGCATTACTTGGGGTGAGACATTCCAAGTATATATTCTGCACTTCTTATTGTTAAGCAATCCCCTTGAAACAGCTAGGAAGTCTCAAGAATTTTCTTGAATCTCCTAGTTGTTAAGCTTGAGGCTCCTCCAATTAGGAGAGTATCATCGGCAAAGAGAGAGTGATTGATTTCTTTTATTCCTCTCGCTATGCTGATGCCAGTTATCTCCCTTTTTTCCTTTGGTTTTCCAGATGTATGCTTAAAGTTTCCGCCATGATGATGAAAAGGAAGGGGGAGAGAGGGCAACCTTGTCTCAAACCTCTGGAACTTCGGAAGTAGTGGCTGGGCCTTCCATTGATCAAGGGGGCTATCCAAGGATTTGAAATGCATTCCATTATGATGTTGATGAATTTGTTAGAGATTCCAAACTTCTGAAGTATAGCCACAAGGAATTTATGGTTGACCCTGTCGAAGGCATTTGCCATGTCAAGTTTAATGACCATGCCTTTTTCTTTTCTTTGTAAACTGCTGTGGATGGCTTCTTGCACCAGAATAACATTATCCGTTATCTGTCTTTTTGGGACAAATCCTCCTTGATTCTCTGAGATGAGAGTGGGCAAGAGATTTTTCAACCTATTTGCCAAGATTTTTGTGACAATTTTATAGGAGACATTACAAAGAGAGATGGGTCTGAAACGATCAAAAGAGAGGGGGTTTGGCTCTTTGGGGATGAGCGCCAAATGGGAAGTTTTTGTATTTTCTCCCATCTTGTTTTTTTTGAAAACATTTTTAACCATCCTGATAAGATCTTTCTTTATTATGTCCCAATGAGTCCTGTAAAAGGAAATGGTGAAGCCATCTGGCCCAGGAGCCTTGTCTGGCTACATACTCCACGTAGCTTCTCTAATTTCTTCCTCAGAAACATCCTGTTCCAACTCGCTGTTTTGCTACCCACTGATTTTACATTCCAACGGAAGGAGAAAATCCACGCTGTCCATAGGTTGGGCATCAGTTGATAAGAGGGATTTGAAATGGTTATGGGCTGCTTCTTTGATTTCCTCTTGCTCTCTTACTTCTTTCCCCTCAGCAAGGATTTTGTCTATTTGATTGCCAGCTCTTTTGAGCTTGAGATTGTTATGGAAGAAAGATGTATTTTTGTCTCCCGCTTTGAGCCAAAGGCACCTCGATTTTTGTCTCAGCTCCTCCTCCTCAATTCTGTTCTGCCTATATAATTCCATGAAAATTTCTTTTTCCTGGACTTGCTCTTCCTCTGATGTTTGTTGGCTTTCCTTTTCCTGGTTCCATTTTTCCAATTTTCTATGCAGCTCAATTTTTTTATTTTTCTCTGTTATTGCATTCTCTTTTGCCCACTTTTTGATTGCTGTTCTTAAATTTTTTAATTTGGATTCCCAAACAAAGTGAGGGGATCCAATAACTTCCATCTCCCAACTGTCTTTGATGATCTTGCTGAAGTCCTCCTTGTTGTCCCAATTTTTATTATATTTGAATGGGATTGGCCCAAAATTTTCTATTCTATCTAGAATCAAAACCACTAGTTTGTGATCTGAGGCTGTGGCATGGACAATCTTGCTTTTTATGGATGAGAATCCTGCTGCTATACTTTCATGAATTAAGATCCTATCTAGTATTTCTTTGATATTATGAGTTCCTGCTCTTTTGTTTCTCCATGTAAATTTTCCATTACATGGTGGTATATCAATGAGTTTATGGACTTCTATTATTTCTTCCAAAGCAACTCTTGATGGGTCAACGAAATATTTTCCTCCCATCTTTTCTTCAATGTTCCTTATTAAATTCAAGTCACCTCCTAAAACCGTCTTACTTCTTTGGCATTCCTGCATCTCTGATTTAACAGAGTCCCAACAATAGGATTTGTTCTTGTAATGATTTGGAGCATAAATGTTTAACACTGTGAATTTTTCATTTGTGATTTTGTTTTTGAGATCAGTTCTGACCCACCAGTAATTTGATTTTTGACTGATGAGGTCCCATTTCCTCTTGTTCCACATTGTACCTATTCCTCCTGAGGCACCCAATGAGTCTATCACTGTTCCTTCAAAGCTTTTATGTTTTTTTATGAATTTTTGAAAATCTTGGTTGGACATTTTGGTCTCTTGGATCAAAAAGATATCTGGCTATTCTTGACTGATGATATCCCGGGCTGCGTTGGATTTTAGAGAGGAGCCCAAACCCCTGCTGTTCCAAGAGACCAAAATCATTACTTGTTTTTTGGTGAGCCCCACTCTTCTCCTTTATCTTCTCCTTGCTTCCTCTTTGCTTGGCCAAAAAAGAATCCATCGGTTGTTGAGTACCTGTGGCCATTTCTTTAGCTGCTGTTTCATCTCTTATTTCTTTATTCGACTTCCTGCCAGATTTTTTTGGTTGCTCTGAGGTGTTGCTTGCTTCTTTGACTTTGTTTCTTGTAAGGATACGGTCTATGGTGGGAGGAGGTGAAGGAAAGTTCTGAGTAGGGGAGTGTATAACTGCTAGAGCTTTGACTTGAGAAGGAGAATGGGGGAATGAAGGATCTTCTTCTTCCACAGATTCAAAGGGTTTGATGATGAGGGTATTGTTTGGGTCAAGATGGGAGGGGGAGAGGAGGTTGCAGCCTGGTTTTCTAGGGGTTGATTTGGTTTTGGACCTGGTTGCTTGGAGTTTGTTTTCTTTTTTTTTTAACTTGCTCCCATGTGTCTTCGTTGGCTTTTGCATTCTCTGTCATTTCAGTTTCTTTTAATTTACTACACCTATTAGCAAAATGACCATATTCATGGCATACCTTACATTTGAATGGGATTTGTTCGTAGTCCAGCTGTTGAATATGGGTCCACTGGTCCACTTTGATCTTGATTGCTTCCAGGAGGCCCTTCCCTAAGTTGACTTCAACACAAATCCTGGCGCATGCGTGCATGTTGTCCTTTGGTTCACATCTGTCAATGTATTTTCCAACAACATTTCCTATTGCTTTAACCGATTCATCTCCCCAACAATGGAGAGGAAGGTGAGGCAAACAAACCCAAACCGGGACTACATTAGGTATATCCATTTCTGGGTCAAAATCTGGTGATCATCTATTCAGGTAGAGACCTCTCGAGTCCATGAAGTAAGGGCCGTTTCTAAAGATGAGATTCCGGTCTTCTTTGGTTTCGAAGAGGAATGTATAGTATCCTCTTCCACAGAATCTTATTGCGATTTTTCCTTGAATGTTCGCATTCCAGTTACACTCCACCCATTTCTGAACAGCTCTGGAAGAGGGCCACAAACCAGTAAATTGGCCAACCAGACCTCTCTCTGCTAGAGAGATTGTTGCTTTCCTTGGAAGACAAGGAGGAAGAGAAATTTCTGGGATATCAGCCAGTTTTTTAACAAACTTTGAAGCTGTGGGTTTGTTTCATGGGGCACCATTTTTAGAGATTAGAGAAGTGAAAATCACATTTGTTCATCAGAGTCTTGTAGCTGGGAGGAGTCACTCCCAGCCATGAGTGCCATGGGGCCGAAAAAAAGCCAGCAACAACATTGGCTAGAGGAGGGAGGCAGAGCCCATTTGTGGGTTTTCCAGGAGTTGAAGCAGAGAGCCCAGCAGCAGGGGCTGCCAGCCAGAGGGCCGCAGGAGCCAAGGTTGGCTAGGGGCATGGGAGCTCTAGTTCAAAAACGAACAGTCCAAACAGGATAGTGAGGGATGTTAGGGAGCTAAGGAAGGTGCGTTCCTAAAGTCTTCGAACATATTGGCGTCGTTTTTGGGGATAAAAAAGTTTCATATTCTCTGGGAAATATTATCAAATTCTTAGATCCGGTTGTCGATGGTGGAAAACAATCAGACATATGAAGGATGAACTATTCACCTAGTGACTTTGTAGGCTCAAGATGAGTTCTATATCTGTAAGGTATTCTCCTTTAAAATGGGATCACATTCAAGGTTTTCCAAACCACATGAATCATCTAGATTGTATTTTTTTTTAGAAAAATTCAATGATCAGGTAGGAGATGATGGTGCTCTTCATTTGGTCAAATTTTACATGTATGTACATAGACTTAAGGTTCACTTTCATGAGGAATGCCTGATGAAGATGTTCATGGTATCATTGGAGGGAAATTCACAATCATGGTATGAAATCTTACCAAATGTTTGCTTGTATTCACTTAGAGATTTTCATTTCGTATTTTGTGATATGTATGAAGAATGCCATCCTTCCTTGTTCCTGGTCAAAGAATTTGTACACATTTTGAAAATTTTATTGAGCATTTGGAAATTTTTTATGAAGATGATCAATTTATGGATGATGAAATTATAGAGGCCTTCCATGTGAACCCTTTTAACCAGGAAGAAGATGTAGAAGCTGGTTTCCATGACACTAAAGAAAATTCTCAGGAAATAGTTATTTCTCCCTTGGATGAAAATGAAATAAATATGCATATCAATGACATGCTTTCTCTTGAGCTTGTTGATTAGATTCAGTAGGCTTTAGACATTTTAGAAGAACAAGAAAACAATAAGCTCATTTATAATGAAGAGTCAATACTTAGATATGATAGTCATGTTCCGTCCTCTGAGTTTGATGAACATTTGCAGCAGTCTTGCCAATATTTTTGTGAGCAAAGGTATGAGGATAGTCATCCAAATGTGTCTTTATATTGTTTATTTCGTGAATCTTTCATTCAAGAAAAAAACAGTCTGAATCAATTTTCTAAATAAGAAAGTGTAGAAACTTTAGACACTCAAACATCACATATCATAGAGCTGTAAGAAAGCAAGAGCCTAGTATATGACACACTTCAAACAAAATTAGATGAAGGGTTAACTTTTAATGTTGCTGATGTATATAATGTGGCTTTCCTTTTTTAATTTGTTCAAGAATATTCAAAGCCTCTCCTTGCTATTAATAATGAGGATGATAAACAAACTGCTGCCATTTATTTTGAGAGTGGTCTTGAAACTAATGACATAGGACAAGAACAGGCAACAATTAGGAATGAAGTTTATTTTTCTCCTTCTGCTGATCAAAAAGAGGTAATCCTTCATATTTTGAAGATCCTCTGGTTAGTATGTTGGAAGCATAAAAAACAGTGGAGTTCATTTTTTTCATCACCACAGGTTTTGGACTTAGGTTTCATCTTAAGTTGCTAGAATTTACACCCTTTTGTCTACTTACAAAGGGTGTGACCATAATGACAGTATATTTCCATATCCTTGCTTAGCTTCATTGGAAATTTTGTATCGCTTGAGTGAGCACGTTATCTAGTAATTAGCGTAGATAGAAGTATCAATAAGCTCAATAGTTTGAGCATCCTTTTTAGTAGTGTTCTAGCTTCCAACAATTTATTTCAGAAGTTTGGTATTATTGTTCAGATTTGCAGGTATGGAAAACTATCATCAATTTTTGAAGCCTGAGGAGAAGGCCTTAAGACTTTGGTGATGTGTTGTCAAATTTCTTATTTCCTTAAAAGTTTTCATCTTTGTAATTAGTGATTCAGTTGAGTTTTAGTCCTTTTGTTTTCGACTTATTTCCCAATGGTTAGGCTACTAGCCTGTGGTGTTCTTGGTGCCTCACTAGAAGGTTTCCATCCCCATTGGAGCCAATGTTAGGGCCCTAGGGTCTAAGGATCAAAGTGTCTTTGCCTCTTTATATCCATTTTTGGGGTTTGTATGTCAGTTTAGCCTATGAATCACAGATACCATAGTCTAAAGAGTCATTGTCTAAGGTCACTACGTTTCCATGTCATAAAGGGGTCTTTAAATAAAAAATTAAATTTGAGAGGGTCTAAAGTCCATGAGAGGGTAATAAGGCCGTATTTCCAAATATGTACTCATGTAGAGAAAATGAGGCATTGAGGGTTCAAGGGGTCATTTCATGGGGTCCCATTTATCACAAGTCAAAACCATGACAGTGAGGTTCCATTATTTAAATTTCTATGGGTATGTTAGTCATGTCTATCATATCCGCATGTCACCATTCACTTTTCACCATTTACAATTCATAATTCACCTTTATGTACTCCTTCCATGAACTATTTACCATCATATACTCCCTTCATACACATTTTATCATCATGTCACCCCTCAATTCATGTCTCATCATCATACCATTACACCCCCTAAATTCATAATTCATAATTCACATTACCATAACCCACATTACTTAAAGTTCACCTTCATGAAAAAAAACAAGACATAGGGAGGCGCACAATTTCAAATTTTTTAAAGCTGCCCTCATTCTCTCTCGATTTTCAACCCAAAATCTGAGAGGTTTCGATATGTTGTAGAGAAGAAGGCAAAAAGCACAGCAGAGGGTTGAAGGAAGGTTGCAGGAAGGTCGAAGGGAAGTGATGTTCAGGTGGAAGAAGGTCGCTACACAAATACTGCACAAACTAAGAACAACCATTATGGAGGTTTGCAAGCATGGAAAAAAGCACTTAGAGGGTGTTACATCATCAAAATGTCATCTCAAGCACATGTACACACTCAGCCTTGCAAAAAAACCATCTATAACGATATCAAGCATGGAGGTCTGCCGCACTCTGCTACTAAATTGCTGCAAAACTAGATTTTTAGCAACCATTTTCAAAAGCGTTTTCTGACAAAATGGTAAATTTTTTTTGAAAAATAGAAAGAGTTGTTTTCGAAGCATGGCCCAAAGAACAAAAACCTAATTTATTTTCTGCATTGTTGTTATGGTTGTGGATATATTCAACACTTGTGGAGGCTTATTGTTAAAAAAATAAAATTCTATTTTTTCCTCCTATTTCAATCATTGTTTTTCAGCGCATTTTTCTAACAGAAGGAAATCATTATTTCAAAATTAAAAGTTTTTTTCTTTGATAATAGGCCAAATAACAAAAACCTTTCTCAGTTTGTGCACAGGTGTTACGATTTTGGAATTACAGGTATCACTTGGAGATCCATTTTCCACAATTTCTTGCTGACAAAATTCTGAAATGTTTTTGAAATTCGAGATTTTGATAGATTTGAAGTATGTTAGGTGTTATAAGGTTGGATGAGATGACTAGTCGGTGACTACAATTAGTTTGTAGCAACAACTGTCAATACAGATTCAAAGTTTCACATTTGTTGCGCAAGTGGTGAGCAGTCAGTTGGGAGGTCGACAAAGGCTAAAGGGAATATATTAGGGGTTCTACACCAGAACAACACTATTTCAAGCACACCTATTAGATCAATTTTATCTAAAATGATCTGCAACCATTTCAATCTCGAAACCTACTGCACCATATTGCACAACTGTTATGCAACTATATCAATCAAGACCATTTTTGTACATTTGTATTTTGGGACCTTCTAGAAGTATGTTAGTGATAAGATAGGTGTGGATAAGATAGATTATGGTTTTCTAGACATGATGCTGCTAAATTTGTTTTTAAGTTTTAAATCATGATATTTCTAAATTAGGATAGTCTCGATCTCCTTTGCAAATATATTGTATCTAGTCTTTTTAGTTTCCATGTAGTCAATTTCACCCCCTAGTGGTAATTTCAAATTCCTTATTGTATTTAAGGAGGTGTTGATATGCAAAAATGACCTTTCAAAATTTTAAGGGAGACCACCTGGTCGAGAACTTAAAACAATTCCTTTTTCATTGAAATGGTGATTCCAACTAGTTCAATTGGGTCCATTTACCCTCTCTCTATCTCTACTAGCTTAAAGTACGACTTTCACCTACCAATAGAGAAGAGACATCATATCGACTCTTCTTGCTGATCAGACAAGAAAGTGATCCTTAAGCTGACATTATGGCTTATCCAAACAACTCTAAATATTGCTCCTATGTGAGGGGACTTCTAGGATGCAGAAAGTAGAACTAAATGCAATGTATAATCTAAGATGCATCTAATACCAGACCTATCTTGATTGAAGGAAGGATTAGTATTTCTCTCAATCAAGAGCAAGCTAAAAGAACAGGAAAAGAAACAAAAGCATGCTGAAATTAGAATGAGATAAAGGAAATGGATCAAGGAAATAGTTCCAAGATCTAATCCTTGTTTGATCAAATGTATACTGTTATAGATCCAAATCTCACTCTTGAGGTTTGTGATGCTACACTCATGGCCCAAGGCAACCCCTCCTTCCAGACCTGGTCCAAAATTTAAAAAATAGTGTTTTATTCCCTATACATGACATTTCCCTGAGCTAAACGCATGTGTACGTGGGTCTATGTATACCCAACCCGCGTATATGTCGTAAAACACTTAAAAAAATAAATCTCCTTAATTTCGGGCGGAGATCGTGGGTTTTAATTGCTGATTACCTGTTAGTGCCCGTGGCCCAACTGTTCCCAACGAATTCCCAACTAAAAAACTACTTTGGGAGAAGTATAAAAAGGCTTCAATGGGAAGGCCTCAAGGAGGAGAGAAGAGAGAGAAATTTTACTATGCTGAGATTTCCCTGACCAGGTCTGAAGATCCTAGTGCCTCCTGCACTTCCCCCATTTACAGGAAACCCTTGTTTCCTTGTGTGATGATGTCTATCTACTACTTGATATATCATGTAGTAAGTCATGGAAGGAGTTTGTTAAAGGCTTGAGACTGGACGAATCCAGAGGACGGTTCCGCTTGGAGCCTGCGAAAGGACGAATCAGGTGAAATTATTCCTTTCTGTACTTTATTTGTTTATAATAAAAGAAACACTTGTCTTTGTTCCTGATATAAATCTTCTTCATGTTTATGATATCCATGTTATGATTCACATATGAATGGTTGTTTAATTGCATAACTAACTACCTTTCAATATATTATGAAGATGATTTCTTTATGATGTTTAGTCCAGATACTGTTGTACTTTCTTGAATTGATTGTTTTGCAGGTTGAAGGAGCAAAAGGAACTCCAAAAGGGTTTGGACCCTAGTAGGATCTTCTCAAACGAAGGAACCCCAAGTATGCCCTTTATCATATAGTTTGCTTATATTAGCATTATGGCTGTATGGAATGTGTGTTTCTCTGTATAGAAAACCTCTGATCTACTAGGGTATCAACCCAAGACCCTAGGGGAATTTATCCCTTAACAGAATTGGTGACTCCGCTGGGGACAACAGTATTGTTGTTCCTAGTTTGGGTTTATTCAAGCCAATCAGTGCTCAACTATTTGTTTGCTTGCTGTTACTGTGTAGCCTGTTCCGGTAGGAATTTGAATTGTAAGTTTGGTCAGTTTCTTTAGACAATTTTTTGTTTTTCTTGAAATATTTTATATACGCTGTTTTTCTTGTTTACAAAAGCGTATATACGCATGTTTCCTTAAGTTAACCCGCGTATACACAGGTTTCCTTAGGCTTAGTCACGTATACACGCAACTGTACATCAATACAGTCACGTATATCTTGTAATTTTCAAGATTTTTCAAATCTTTTTGTTTCTAAAGGTTTGTCTGCTGGTTTGATTCAGTCCTGAATAATTACTTTTCTGTGTCAGTTTTTAGTTTTACAGCAAGTATCTGATTTCAAATTCTCTCTGATTTTGGAAAGTGTTGGTCTTATTGGTTTTATTGCAAGCGTCATCGTTTTTGTTAAGCACACAAGATTTCTTGTTAGGAGTCTTGGCTGCTCTGTTTTGTCAGGGCAGAAAGGTTGATCTTAGTCTTTGTGTCAAATCTTGTTTTGGTGACTTTTTTGGTTTGCATGTCAAAACTATATCTTTATGACCATCTGCTTTTCTTGCTTTCCGAAAGTTGTTGGTTTACACTTTCTTGAAAGTTGTCTTTTCAATCCTTTGGTCTTTATTGCCAAGCTCTTGTTGCTGCTTTTTGATTGTTAAGAGCATTTTGAAACACATTTTTGTTGAGTTCTCACTTGTTTTGTGTTGCAAACTCGCAAAGTGTTTCATTGCCTATTCTTCGATCATAAAGTTTCAGTCTTGTTTAGAGCACTTTTGAAAAGTCATTTTTTGTTTTTCTTTTGAAGAAAATTTCTTGAAACTTGGTTTTGCTTTCTTGAACTTGGTTTTGATTTAGTTTCTTTTAGTGAATGAAAGTGCATTTTTGTTTGTCTTGAAACTTGCTTTTAGTGTAGAGACAAAAATGAGCATCAACAACTCATATTCCATCTAAACATTTTAAGTGGCAAACTAAAAAATTGATAAACAAGTAATTTTCATTTCTTGATTTAAGAGTAGTTTTGAGTTTTGCATCAGCATGTACTTGTTGCATTAGGATAAATTTGCACATCTTTTTAGGACATCCATATTTTTGTTAATTTTTGTGAGTGTGAAGTGTGAGTAAAAGAAAAGAAAAGATTTGTTGCTTTCTTTGAAGTTCCTTTGAACCCAGTAGAAATTTCTTTCATCTAAAAACGAAAACAAGTGCATTTGCATATAGTTTGGTTTTTATTAATTTCTTTTGCATCAAAACACCACTAGTTTCACTTCCGCTTATCCCTTGACTTAAAGAATAGCCCATTTAAAAACAAGCGCTAATTAAAATATACTAGAACTTTTTATAATTGTCAAGTTAGACACACCAACAAGTTTTAGGATATTTTAGGGCCTTGGATTAGGCGAGTGGAGAGATAACTCTCCAAGGCCATTTAAATTGTCAAACATAGGAGTCTGAATAGTGAGTGAAAATCCAATAGCATTAGGGAGACTAAGAAAGCTCTGGATCTGGGAGTTAAGCACGAGGGTTTTTTAAGACAGGGAAGAGAGATACCCCCTCTCCTACTTGTTAGATCTAACCTCAAGACTATTCTGCCTGGCTTCTGATACAAGTTGGTAACCTTAGTTGCTACTCCTAGGGATCTACATAGGTGGCTATGGAGGGGAATCCCGTGGCACCTGAGGTTGACGTTGTATCACTCTCAACAGTACTATTGGAGGGCACCCTTGCGAAGCTTGGGGGCTTGCACCGGCGTAGGCTGTTGTTAGGAGGTCAGCGTAACTTCCTCTGCTACCTTCGCTGATAGGATTGGGCCGTCATTATCCCAGACTATCTTCGGAAGGCTCCTTACTTCACTTTCTTGTATTTTGGTGTCCGGTCCTCATCACCCGAAGTAGAAATACTCAAAAGTTGTTTGACTGGTTGGTATCTTTTAGGGACTTTTTAGTGTGTGCTCTGTGATCCTAGTTGGCCTAGCTTTCAATTTTTTGAGTCTTTAGCTAGATCTTAATAAAAAATTCAAAGTGGCTGACCGATCACTTAGACGGTCTCGAAGACTTCTTGGTCTTTCACCACCAAGTTTAGAGCCTTCTCCTAGAAGGCGCAGAGGTAATATTGTCGGTGGGTTTCATCCCATGGCAGCTGATGCATCGAGGATTGATCCTCCTCTTGAGGGCATTAGTGTTCAGATTTGGCCTGGTACTTCCACAGAACAAGAGAGGAACACTCTAGTTCTTTCTCGAGCTCTCTTTCAGACGGAAGATAACATAGAGGTAGAAGAACTCCCAAAGCCATTAGTAGCTCCAAATTCTCCCCTACCTTCTAGTTATCCAGAAGTATTACGATACGTTGGGACTCCGATGCATAAACTATCAAGTCCAGGTCACATTACGCCATCGATGACCACTACTGGAAGCATGGCTTCTACTACAAGTGCTACAACTATGCAGACTCCAACATTAGTACAAGGGGGAGGAACTATTTCCATCCCCTCTGCATCTTTATTTGGGTCTTTTGCTAGCACATCTTTTGTTGGGTCTACCCCCATTCCTTCTACGAGTGGAAATTCCCAAGCCAATGCTTTTAGTACTGGATTCTTCCCATTTGGCACCCATTCACAAGGTATTCCATCAGTTCCATTTAGTGCCTCCACATCCATGACGGGTGGATCGACTTCATTTCAGGGTTTTCCTTTCAGAAGTGGTCATATACCACATTCCAAATCAACAGTAGGATCTATGCCTTTTTCTTCTACAGGACAAAGCAACAATCCTTTCCAAGGTTGGACTAACCCTGCGGTTAGTGGCATGGGAACTGGGAATCCATTTTTCGGCCAACAAGGGAATGGGCCATACTCCACAGCTAGTTTGTTTCGAAGTATTCCTCCCTTAGCTTTTGCTCAGAATCCTTATCAGGGGTTATCGACTCCTTATAATCCTTTAGGAGGAAGCTTCTCCGGTTATGGAGGTTTTGCAGTAGGAGTTGGTCAAACTCTAAGTTTCGCTGGATCACAAGGATTGCCTTTTGGTTCAGTTGGTTCTGCTAGATACTTCGGGCAGCCTGGTGCCTTTCAAAATCCAGGCCAATCTTTTCAGAACTTTGGGAACTTTGCCCAGTCTCGGTGGAATCCCTAAGGTTCTCCTAGGCTTCATTTTTTGGCAACTTTGAACTTGCCAGATCTCACAAAATTAACAAATGATCCAATCAAATATAACCCGGCCTGGCCTTCGGTCCCAACCAAACTCCCTTTAGACATTCCAAAATTCAAAGGGAAAGGTGGTGAAGACCCAGGCGACCACAAAACCACATTCCATCTGTGGTGCTCATCAAACTCCCTTATTGATGACTCGATTAGGTTGAGACTTTTTCAACGCACCTTGACTGGTAATGCAGCCAAGTGGTACATAGAGTTGCCAAGGGGAGGCTTTACATCTTTTGCTGACTTAGCTAATATTTTCTTAAATCATTTCCAGTTGCCTGTCCGTTATGAGGCCGGAACTGAACTTCTGGCCACTTTTTGTCAAGATACGGAAACTCACATTTCTAATCACATTCAGGAATGGAGACGAAGAAAGAGGCTCATTAAAGTTGAAATTCCTCTGGAATACCATTTCGAATGGTTTTTGAAATCTTTACAACCTGAAATCTCTCATGATGTCTCCATGTCCAGAGTCTATTCTGAGGAGCAAGCTATTTTTAGGGCCTAGCAATTAGAATTGATTTACTCTCAGTTTGGGATCCTACAAAAAATCTTTCCAGATGCTCCTGGGTCTAAGGTTGATATAGCCAAGTCGAAGCTAGGTCCCCATGCGGATGGTATCGTTGGATTGGCAGACACAAATGTGGTGAACTTGTTGAGCCAACTGCAACAGTTGTCTTTACAAACTGCTTCTAACAACCAAGTCACATCGTCTAACCCTTCGTCTTCCCAACCCTCTTCGATTAATACCGTCCAATCTGATAACCCCAAAGGAAACCAAAATTCCAATGGGAAAAGAAAGGACAAGGTAAGAAAAAGAGTCAGGATGGGAAGGCTGACACAAATAAATCCGGCAATAATGCTGGTGGTGGTAGAAATGAGTCTAGAAAGAAAGTCAAGTTTCCATGCAAGTTATGCAGTGGAGACCATTTAACTCATCTCTACCCCAAGATTCAAGATGCTCAGCGCTTGTTAGGGCAGCAAGGGACTTCTAGCTCTCAAGCTGTGTTAACCAACCCTTTTCCCCAAGGGCAACAACTTCTTGCTGGCACGAGTTCAAACCCTGGTACCTCCGCAGGGGGCAGCCAGGAAGGGGAAAAATCATCAAATGTTTTCATGATGGGTTCTAATGTCCATGTGGCCACTCGGTCATGTGATTATGGTGAAGCAGAAACTTCCAAGGAAAAAACTGCTCCCAGAAATACCGACCTTCATATTGAGCGACCCCCTATCGAGACTATACCACGGATACCGAAAGGTTCCACTAAACGCGCGACTATTAATCCTAATGCTAGGGCCACCCAGAATTACTCCATTGTTGAGGATCTGGCTCAGAGTCCATGTGCCATGTCTGCTTTAGAGGTGCTTGAGTTGTGTCCAACTCAATGAAGTGCTTTACTTTCGGCGATTGGGGCAATTGATCCAACTAACTCTTTAGTGCTCACTTTTGACATGTTGAATGTCAAAAAGCGACTCCCTCATCATATGGCTTTCCAAATAAAGTCTACATACCGGAAAATTAACATTTTTCGTACTATTATTGATGAAGGAGCTTCCACGTGCGTCATGTCGATGTCATGCTGGAAGGCTATTGGATCGTCGTCGGCTGTTCCTTCACCTACCGTCCTGACTGCATTCGATGGACATTCTCATAAGCCACATGGGATTATCCTAGCCTTTCCCATATGTGTTGGGGGGAAGGTCGTTAATATTGAAGTAGAAGTCATTGATGCTAACCTAGACTACAATCTCCTCTTAGGAAGGAACTGGGTATACGAAATGGATGTCGTTGTTTCGACTCTCTTTCGTGTCATTTACTTTCCTCATGAAGGGAAAATCGTTAAGGTTGATCAATTGGATTATTGTCCAGTCGATCCTCAAGCAAATTCTGACTCTACTGTGCCTTTAGTGGATAACCTTTGTCCGCCTACTGAGAATCTAGGAGTTGGGATGTATTCCTCATTTATGGGTACCTTTTATTTTCCCTCTCCTATCGCTAGAATCAATGTCGTTTCATCATCTAAGGAGTCTCCTTAAAAAGAGTTCTTCCGAACTCATTATTTTTCGGACCCTTGGACCTTTCCTTCATCTACGACCACATTAGCTGAAGGGAAAGTTAATGGAATGGCATTTCCTATGTCTGAAACTGAGCTTAGATACTAGTCTATCGTTAACTCTACAGACAACCACTCTACTCCTTTTTCTGAGGAGGAGCTAGATGGTGATGTGGCCCCGGCCTAGACCCTTGATTCTAACTCCACCTTGGACTGCTTAGATATGGTTTTACCTTTTGAAGAAGTAATCCTAGAAGCAATGATGGGTATAGATCGACCTTGGGAAGACTTACACCATCGTTCATATTTTCTTCCTCCATTGCAGGAAGTAGAATCTAGGTTCTCCGAGAAATTACTAGTGATGTTTGTACGGTATCAAATCCTTTGCCTCCAGCACACTTTCATGCCGAAGGTAATATTTTAGTGATTTCAAAAATGATACCTATAAACATCTCTACGAACCCTAACGTGATCGAGAATCTCTTCATCGGAATTGAAAGTTCCCTTGAAGAAATTCAAGTTTACACCAACATTTTCAAGGAATTTCGAGATGTATTCACTTGTTCTTATGAAGAAATGCCTGGAATTGATCCATCTATAGTTCAACATGAGATCAAGACGTATGAAAACGCCAAACTGATTTGTCAAAGGCTTCTGCTGGTTAATCCTAGGAAAGCAGCAGCCATTAAAGCTGAAGTAGAGAAGCTGCTCAAGGCGGGTTTTATATACCCTGTTCCTCTTACCGATTGGGTTTCTAATCTAGTCCCCGTGGACAAAAAGAAAGGAAAAATCTGAGTCTGCATTGAATTTAGGGACCTAAATAAAGCTTGTCCCAAAGATAATTACCCCACACCATTTATTGATCAGATTATTGACGAGTGTGTAGGTAATGAGATTTTTTCCTTCATGGACGGTTTTTTTGGTTATAATCAAATTTCTATCCATCCTGAAGATCAACATAAGACAACTTTTATATGTCCCTGGGGTACCTTTGCATACATAAAGATGCCTTTTGGTCTTAAAAATGTTGGAGCTACTTTCTAGCGGGCCATGTCATATGCTTTCCACAACATTAAACATATCATCGAAGCATACTTGGATGATCTCGCTGCTCGTTCTCAAAAGAGAACTGATCACCCTATTCATCTTCGATTGGTTTTTGAGCGATGTCATTTTTATAAAATCTGGTTGAATCCCAACAAGTGCGTTTTCGCAGTTACGTCCGGTTGGTTATTAGGGTTCATCGTGTCAAATGAAGGGATTCGAGTTGATCCCTTCAAGGTTGAGGCAATAATTCAGTTACCTCCCTCGTCCTCAATTCAGTAACTTCAAAGTCTTCAAGGGAAGGCTAATTTCCTAAGACAGTTTATAGCCAATTATGCTGAGATCAATAAAAGGTTTATGCATTTGCTACACAAAGGAATTCCATTCATGTGGGACAACTTTGCGCAGCAGTCGTTCGATGCTTTGAAAAAGGCATTAGTCTCTGCCCCGCTTTTGAGTCCACCGAATAATGGTAGGGACTTTCTTTTATATCTCGCTGCAGCAAAATCAACCATTGGTATGGTTCTTGTTCAGGAAGATGATGCTCTCACGGAGCATGTGATTTATTATTTGAGCTGAGGCTTGATAGGTCCTGAACTTCGCTATTCTCTAGTTGAGAAGTTGGCTTTGGCAGCTGTCCATGTTGTCCAGCGGCTCCGTCATTATATCTTGCTACGCAAAACTTTTGTCTTAGCAACGGTCAATCCATTTCAGTTTGACCTCAGTAGGCGAGTGATTGGGAGAAAATACAATCGATGGATAGTCATTTTACTAGAATTTGATCTTGAGTTCTTGTCCGCCAAGTCTAAGAAATCCACGGTTTTTGCTGAGCTAATTTCCGAGCTGTCTTGTGGAGAGGATACTATTTATGAGGAAAGTTTTCCCGATGAACATTTATTCCTCATCTCTTCACTCGACCCTTGGTATGGAGATATCATTGTCTATCTCCAGACTTCGAAGTTTCCCTCTACTTTCTCTAAGGATGAACGCTGAAAGTTACGTCACCTAACTAAAAATTATGTTATCATTGGTGATACATTATATTGTCAAGGGGTTGATTCAATCCTTCGGCGATGTTTAACCTTAGAGGAAGAAGAGTCAGTGCTCAATGACTGCCACAGTGGAGCTTGTGGTGGTCATCTATCAGGGCCGGCTGCAGCCCAACATATCTTGCGTGCTGGCTATTTTTGGCCTTCGCTCTTCAAAGACTGTGTTGAAATGGTCAAACGCTATCACCCCTGTAAAATCTATACTTGAAAGATGCATGCACATCCAGCTCCTCTTTTTCCCGTTGTCACTGTCGGTCCTTTTACTAAGTGGGGTATCGATTTTACAACTTGTAATCCACCTTCAACAGCGAATCACAAGTACATTATCGTGGCTGTAGACTACTTCACGAAGTGGGCCGAGGCCATGCCCACTTATAAAAACGATAGTGAAATGGCAACATTGTTCCTTTTTAATCAGATTATCTCAAGATTCGGTATCCCGAGAGAGATTGTCATTGACCATGGCAGTCATTTCCAGAATCAAATAATGTCTGAATTGGCTCTCAAATTGGGTTTCCGATAAGAGAATTCATCTCCTTATTATCCTCAGGCCAATGGACAGGTCGAGGCAGTCAACAAAACTCTTAAGACGATCCTGCAACGGACAATCGACAAAAATTGGTCCAATTGGCATCTTATGTTGTATCCGGCTCTTTGGGCATACCAAACCTCCGTGAAGACTGCTACTAGTTTTACACCTTTTCAGTTAGTTTATGGGATGGAATCTATCTTTCTTATCGAATGTGAAATCCCATATCTTAAGTTAGCTGTTGAGCTCCTTTCAGAGACTTCTAGTCTTGAAGAGCGCCTCCTTCATTTGGAACATCTCGATGAGCAACATCGAGATGCCGCCATGATGAATGAGGCTCATAAGAAAAGGGTTAAAACGTAGTATGATAAAGCTGTCCGTCCTCGAGTCTTTTATGAAGGTGACCTTGTCTTGGTCTATGACCAAGATAAGGACACCTTGGGGGCAGGCAAGTTTAAGCCTATGTGGTACGGTCCCTTCATTATTAAATGAATTTTAGAAAAAGGGGCATACGAGTTAATCAATTTTGAAGGAAACAAGTTGGCGGAGCCCCGAAATGGGCTCCACCTCAAGAAGTACTTTGCTTAAGTAGTAGCTAGGCAATTGCTTCTTTGTACATTGTGTATATTTGTACATATCTCATCGAGAGTTTTTGATATCAACACTTTTTGGTCTGCTGTGGAAGGTGTTGATGGATGACTTGGTCTATTTTGGATTCACCGATGGTGCTAGTTGGCACACTCGGAACCTCACTTCCACAGCTTGGGTACTCTACTATCCAACTGGTTAGTTGTTGATATCAAGGAGAGTATGCATTGGTCCCGCTTCAAATAATATGGCTGAGTATACTACCGTCATTAATTTACTATCTGAGGCAATTTCTCATGAAATCGACTTGTTGGTAGTTTATCTTGATTCACAATTGATAGTGTCACAATTGAATAACATTTATCGGGTAAGAGATCCATGTTTATATCGCCAGTATTTAAGGGTGAGGTTGTTGTAAAGATCATTTACTTACATTAATTATTTGCACATTCCAAGATCTCATAATTGGTTAGCTGATTCTATTGCTAATCAAGCATTAGACTGGCACATCAATCATTCATCACAATAATTCAAGCATCAAAAAGTTGAACTGTATATATATATATCATAAAACATCTCGAGTGTACATAAGTCTGTCCAAAAATAATATACAAAAATTGGAACTCAAATGCCCATAATCATGTCTAGTACATCTAACGCCCTGGCTCAGGATGAGCGGCTAAGTAGGTAACTATCGCATTGGCCACATGCCTAAGAGTGCGAACCCATTCACGTGGCATGCCAACCACATGACGTTGCATATCCTCAGGAATATCCTCTACCGCCACCATCGGTACTCCGTGAGTGAGTCTCACCAAGTGCCACTGGACTGTGTGAAGTAGTCGCTCTATGTCTGCAGCTGCCTCTTTGGCCCCTCGGCCGTGACGTCTGTGCCGTGGGAACTCAACTAGTCGTACCGGCCTAATATCTGGAACATGATCATCATATTAGTCATTTGAATCCTATCAAAAACATTTTTCAAAATTCATTATTATATTTGAAAAATCACAAAAATCATAAAATCAAAAAATATTTACCAATGTTGCCCCATGCTGCGGTCGGTGGTAATACTAGATCGGGATCTCCTCGGAAATCCAACCCAGCATAAGGGTAGTAATCTATTACGATGATCTACTGATCCCACCAGGAAAAGAAGTCATCGTCAAATGTAGTCCGTGGGATGTCCCCACCTCCTAGACGTTTCATCAAGTCAGCCCACCTGCCCATTCGTGGATCTCATGGGGTGCTGATTAAAACTGGTACTCTAGGATGAAGTGCAGGGACCCTCTCAAAAAATAAAGAACACAAAATAGTCCCATATCCAAAGTTTTTGGTCTGCCATCTCTTGATGGAAGTGAGCTGGCTTTTCAGGCTGGTCAGAAGAGGAGTACACCAGTCGAATATGGTGGTGAGACAGTCTACCACCAAGCTCATGGCTAGCCGTGATGCCTGGTGCAGAGAAGCTGATCCGTTCACTCTAGCTATGGTGAACAGGATTATCCTCAACGATAAACTCTCCACATGTGTGATTGAAATTTGACTTCCAACCTTTTAGGATGTCTCAGGCAATATATATGTACGTAGTCCTCGATCAAGAGACTGCCTCGTGTCCTGCCCCTGGAATGTACTACCTCTCCCCTTTGGAAAAGGCCTGTGATGAAATAAATATCTTCCACTTCTATCCTGAGTGGCATCTGGTCGATCATAAATGCATCATCCTCGATACTCCAGTAATCAATGAGCATCTCAAGCAGACGTATGTTTGCTTTCATATTTGGAAATTTGAAGAATTTTAGCAAACCACATCCCCGTAAGGCATCCAAAGCATTAGGATCATTCATGACCTCATCATCCATTAAGGTATGCTCTCTCTCTCACCAGGTGACTAGCATCCTGAAGAAAAAATGATTTTAGACCATTAGTTTTTTTGTTTGAAATGTTTGTGGCGTATACGCGGGTCCATTTACACACAGTCGCGTGTAGGGCCCGCGTGTACGCGGGTTTCATATTTCCAACCCGCGTATACACCGCGGTGAAATTTTTGACAAAAAATTCAATGGTAAAACATAAATTAAAAATTCTAAAACTAGTCACAATCGATTGCAAGACAAGTATAAGAGTTACTTGGGGATTTTGGAAGAATCTGAATGGTTGAATTTGGCATATGAAAAGTTTTCTCCTTTTGCTCCACTTCTCTACTCTCAAACTCAAATGGTGAAAATGGTGAGTCCAAAAGCTCTTTTATAGGTTTTGAAAATGAATTTTTTTTCAAAATTTTATTTTGTTCGGCCTCATGTAAATTTTAACTTCGGAGCTTGGAATGTCAAGAATGGTTTGATTTTCAGGAAATTTTGGACGTTTTTTCGACGGTTTTGAGACGGTTCCATGACTGTTGACCCGTCATGGCAGGTATCGTTTTCTCACTAGCATATACGTTAGGGAAGCCATTTTTCCGTTGCATTATGCATACTAGCCTCCATTTGTCGATACATTTTCCATAGGGTCGATCCCATCGTGCTATGGTTCATAAAACATCTTCACTTGCCGATTCTTTAAATCATGACACGATGGTAGACACCATCCTTTACATGGGCATCATAGTTAGCACCTCACTGATATTTTTTGCCCATGCTGCTCCGATCTGAGTAGGCTCAGGAGTCCTCTGTAGTCCCACCATGACTAATACGATGAAGACTCATTCCTCTTTGCTTCTTCGCTTCGTTCTGGCCTTATACCCTAAAGGCTCCTTTGTGTTGAGTTGTACTACTGCATTGCATGTTGACCATTTGCACCTTTTGGCCTTGAGCTGGCTTCACTTGGACTCGTGTTTAAGCCAACTTTTGACCATGACGACTGCAAAATCAAACTTGCATATCTTTGACTTCTGCAACTTAACACACCCTGGCCCATGGAAGGAACACACCTTTGAGTGTCATTGACCAGTTTTCACCTCCCTGCATTGAGCATAGGAACGTTCCAATCCCAAGAACTAGATCATCTGTTTCACCGACACTCGTTCTTTCCATTGTACTATAGTATTCTTTTATTCTTTTTCCAGCTTAAAAGAAAAAGACAAAAAAAATTACATATTCCAAAAAAAGAGCAGGAACGGGACAATATTTCCATTTATTGTTGGCAGCTGGAGTCAGTCGTGTCGCCCTTGAACAAAGCACTCAAAAGCAAAGTCTCCTCCGTTTGGGCATGATTTAGTTTGACTTAGGTATGCCTTAACCTTGTTATGGAGTCATTTCTCTCCCGATTGGTTATCTCTTCCAATCATATGGAGGGTTTGTTTGTGCCTCCTGCATGAAGAACTTATACAGAGTCATCATATGCTGCCACATAGTCACATTGAGTCGTGCTTTTGTTCAAGGGAAGTTAGCCTAAGTCGGCCTTTCTATGGTGTCTCTTGACTCATTTTTTAGTCGGCCATCCCTGGTTGTCAGTATCATGTCTATCATCACATCAGCTATATTGGTCCTTTACTCGTGCCAGTTTGAGAAGGTCTCCATTGACTTCTTGTTGGCGGGTCTTGTCCTTATCGACGACAACATCTTTCTTTGAGGACAGGCCTAGAGCTGCACCCTAGCCCTATTTTCATTATTGATAGGTCACCTTGTGCTCAACATCGATCAGTATCATGGGTCTTTGACCAAGTGGTTTCCCTTGTGTTCGACATTAGCTTACATTATCACACATTGGGATTCATGCAGTAACTTGGTTTCCATTTGAACCTATTGGTGGATACCTCACCTCTATGTCAGCTTTCATTATTAGTTGGTTCAAACGGTTTCTGTCGTGCGCTAGCCACATCTTGTGTACGCCGGAAACATACTTCAGTTGGGTTACTACATCTTTTTCGTCAGATTCCTTCCACATTATTGGCCTACGGGTTACACTCGTGCTAGATTGATGAAGAATGCCTTAATGCCTTCCTTCTAGCTGATCTTTCCCCATCGACTATGACTCATTACTCTGGGGTAAATATCTAGAGTCCATTTGGTAGTACCTTGGGTTTGCAGTCATTAGTGGCAGATCCTTCGCTATTGACAGTGGGAAACCATCATTGTCTCCTGATTGATAGATTCTTACAGGTGTTCAACTTCAGCTCATCCATTCACACATTTTAGATTGTACTGGGTACCTTGACACTCATTATCATTATCGGTGAGTAGTCTTGCGTTTGTTAACAGTATACATCAATGACCGGTAATCAAACGATTTCTCACATGGTCGACTTTAGATCATTTATTCCCATAGTGTAGAAATGTACCACGGTGGTCGGTGAAGACCTCAGGTTGTATCAACATTCATTGGTTCACTTGATAGTTGCTCCTGTTGCTGCTAGTTGATACCACTCCACCTTATATGTTGCAGTCATTCATGGTGACAATCTATATGCTGGCACCTGAGTTTTCAGTGTAGTTCCATCCTATTCCATCATGTTCAGTTGGTACCTTTTGTGATCAGTCTTTGATGTCAGTGATCCGGTTCATTCTTCAACATCATTGACATTATTATATGTGATATTCATACATGTACTTGTTCGATCATGATCAGATGATCCATTATGTATTTTCCAGTATTTTATACTTGTATACTTAGTGGATCCACTTGTACTTGATATGTGGACACGCTGTACTTTCTTTGAGCATGGGTATGCTCGCCTCAAACAATGTTTCTTTCTGATCTCCTTTTGTGGCTTGGCAGGTTGAACTCTAGTGAAGTCCTTCTCAGTTTTTGACAGATTTCCTTTCCATGTACTTGCTTAATACATTTCGGCCATCATGTACCCCTTCTGACCTCATATATTAGGGGGCATCTATTATAGCTCCAAATCTCACTCTTGAGGTTTGTGATGCTGCACTCATGGCCCAGGGCAACCCCTCCTTCTAGACCTGGTCCAAAATTTAAAAAACAGTGTTTTATTCCCTATACGCGACATTTCCCTGAGCTAAACGCGTGTGTATGTGGGTCTGTGTATACCCAACCCGCGTATATGTCTTAAAACACTTAAAAAAAATAAATCTCCTTAATTTCGGGCAGAGATCGCGGGTTTTACCTGCTGATTACCTGTTAGTGCCCGTGGCCCAACTGTTCCCAACGAATTCCCAACTAAAAAACTACTTTGGGAGAAGTATAAAAAGGCTTCAATGGGAAGGCCTAAAGGAGGAGAGAAGAGAGAGAAAGGTTACTATGCTGAGATTTCCCTGACCAGGTCTGAAGATCCTAGTGCCTCCTTGTTGAAGCCTCGAAAATCAGGTCTACAACAAGGGGGATACCCACCCGGTCCGGACCTTGGTTAGCAGCTCCTTTTCCATTTGGTATAATCGGTCCGACTAGGGATATGGGACCAGTTTCCCAATTTATGTGCGTGTGTGTGAAGAATTGATATTTCCTTTCTAAAAGTTCCTAAGTGAGATGCTCTACTTCTAACTCTAATCTAATAACATGCAAATTGTATTCTAATAAGTAGAAATATCTAAGTCTACACTAACCTGAGGTGTAATCCTTCCGTTATGCGATCTAAAATGATTTCAAATAACAATTGGTAATAAAGATCATTCAACTGTTATGAGAAAAGAATTCAATAAAGATGAACCACTTCGTATAAAAAGTTAGACGAAACAGTTGTGAAAAACATATCGCATAATAAGTTACTCATACATTAAGCATAAATAAATAGCTATCACCATACAGAAGTGCCAAATGATAACTCAAGCATTCACGCATGAATATATAAATAATTGAACATAAATATCACCTTGACACAAAAGAAGAAATAGTTAAGAGATAGAAGTACCATTTATAACTAGTTCTACTTATGAGCTTCAAGCGATACTGATTTATCTCTTCTTAATCCAACATCCATTAAGAGTACAGAAGTGCAACACCAGTAGCAGATATTAAATACAGATATCAATAAATCCTGTTCCATTCATTCGTCAAAACCTCCTCAGAGGGTACAAAAGTGCATGTTCTGGGGATAAGTTTTTGACAAATTTCAGGACTCTTCTCTAAATGCATGAGAAGGGTTTAAATACTATTAACTAAATCTAAAAATAACTTATTACAAAATGTAGGATGCGGTTTAAATGGCCGTCCTCATTTCAGGAAAAAATAAAGCAAAATTAATACTAATATTAAATCTAAAATTAAAAATACTAACTAACTATTTCTGTATCTGCTCCTTGAAATCGCATGTGTTCAGCATTTGTTTGAGAAGAGTCAGTTGGCCGACTTCAGATTTTAGTTGTGCTGCGAAAACGGAATTGGCAAGAGCTGGCGCCATCTTCTCGGCAGAATTGATGATACAATTGAGAGTCATGCACTGGATGTGTGGTTTTACCAAGTACGCCCAATAAGAATCCCAATTCAACTTAGTTAATCTTTTGATTGATTCTGCCTTTTCTTGAGTCTTCTACAATTTTTGTTCATATGTACATACCATGTTGAAGATATTTCGGGAAATTACTACTGGTTTTAGGATTCAAGTTTTACTTTTTATTTAACCTCTAACATTCTTTTTACAAATTTTTGGGCTTACAGGTGAGAGAGAAATTAGAAGCTTTCCTTTTCAAGAAGTTTTGCCTAGCGATGTGCGATTAGCGCTAGGAAACTGCCTCCGTTTCTTGATTCGGGCTTCCTTGGTGCGTTTTTCGCCTTTTGCGCATTTTCTTTTAGTGGATATAAAGCTCAAATTTTGTGAAAATAATGATTCCGTAGGCTCTTGACCCTGAGTTTTAAATTTTCTATTTTTGATGTTAGCACTGTCCAGTACCCATTTAACCATGTCCGTGTATGGAAGAATTTTGGGCCTCGCCGCTATTTGGTGTAAGAACGAACAAGCTAGCTCTATAATGGATGCCTCAGAAGAACCATGTGAGCCTGCAATAGCCGCAACTTCCATCACTCTGGGATTCTCTTCCTCAAGTAGACTATACATGCCTTCCCAAGTAGCAATACTAGTGCCTCTGTTACAGGCAGTGTCTGTATACAAGGCCACCATTTCTTTCTCTTCAGAGCTTGGAGCTTTGCCTTTCTTCCCCATAATATCCTGTATACTGCTTTGTCTAATTCTTTGTTCTCTGTTCCTGCAGTTTACAAGTGAAGTGACAATCATGATAAGGAAAGGTGACGGGAAAGTTTTAAATGTAGAAGACATATAAAATACACCACCTTACGTGAAATGACTTTTCGATAAGCACAAAACCATATTTCATTAACAACTGGCAACTAACTCATTAATTAGCATTAAAGCGCATAACTAGGTCTCAGTTTATAGAAAATATTTTTTTGAACAATGAGCTCGAAAGATCTGCGATGAAGCAATTTTGCGATTTACTTCGCAATATCGCAGATCGCAACATCGCAACATCGCTATATTGCTATATCGCTATATTGCAAGATCGCTATATCGCAATATCACAAGATCACAATATCGCAAAATCGCAACATTGCTATATCGCTATATCTCAAGATCACTATATCACAACATTGCAAGATCGCTATATCGCAATATCACTGGATCACAACATGTGTCAATCATTCGTTAATCTGATTTCCGCGAAATGCAATTTGCGATATGCGCCATCGCATATTGGCAGTTTGAGGTTTTTCAGCATAAGTGATTTTCTGAGGCATGCGGTGCGATAAATGTTTTTTTTAAATGCGTAGCTTCGCATCGCAATCTCGCAATCTTAGACTCTTGCTTGTAAGGAGGTATCCATTATCTTTTTGCGATGCAATATTTCTTAAGGTGTGATTTTATCCTACCTTACCATAAAACTTAAGACTTTTAGACTTTTCAAGGATATTCTTCTAATCTTATGACGGTAAGTTTTATTAAAAAGGAAGTACTAATTAATTTTTAAATTTTTGACTAAGGGTCCCCACTTATTTAGTATTAGTAATAACACCAAATAAGAAGGGGAGTTTTTGCTGGCCACAACACTCTTGCACTTCCCCCGTCTACAGGAAACCCTTCTTTCCTTGTGTGATGATGTCTATCTACTACTTGAGATATCATGGAGTAAGTAACGAAAGGAGCTTGTTAAAGGCTTGAGACTGGATGAATCCGGAGGACAGTTCTGCTTGGAGCCTGCGAAAGGACGAATCAGGTGAAATTATTCCTTTCTGTACTTTATTTTTCTATAATAAAAGAAACACATGTCTTTGTTCCTGATATAAATCTTCTTCATGTTTATGATATCCATGTTATGATTCATATATGAATGGTTGTTTAATTGCATAACTAACTACCTTTCAATATATTATGAAGATGATTTCTTTATGATGTTTAGTCCATATATTGCTATACTTTCTTGAATTGATTGTTTCGCAGGTTGAAGGAGCAAAAGGAACTCCAAGAGGGTTTGGACCCTGGTAGGATCTTCTCAAACGAAGGACCCCCAGGTACGCCCCTTATCGTATAGTTTGCTTATATGAGCATTATGGTTGTATGGAATGTGTGTTTCTCTATATAGACAACCTCTGATCTGCTAGGGTATCAACCCAAGACCCTAGGGGAATTTATCCCTTAACATATATGTTAGAGTCGGCCTTTACATCCCTCCGTCGGAGATCATTTCTCTTTATTGCATTTCATTTTTAGGTGTCTTGCTCGATTCAATTAGTTGCATTCCGCTAGGAGCATGCCATAAATCTGATGGAAGGATCCTGTCATTCATTACCCCTCATGCCTTATCCATTGCTGGCTCAGGTCTATTCATCAAAAACAAGTTTTAAAGTCACTTACAGTCCTATTTCAGTTTCTAGATCACAAAGCTCATTTCAGTCATTAGGTCTAGGGTTAGTCAATTTGGTCTTCAACAATGTCTAATAATGCCAGCAGAATCATGAGGGAGGTTCTTAATAAGTTGTTATTTCAAAGATTTTCATCATCATATGGATGGATTATGAATTTTCTTCAAAACTCTGTTTTGAAGAAAATTCAACATTTCGTTTTTGTAATAATTTTCAAAAGTTTTTCAGTTGTTGAATTCTTTAGGCGCAACCCTGGTCTCCTTTTCCAAATTCCATGTCAGCTATCCCTGCAAAAAATTTCCAAGAATTTCATCATTTAAGTCAAAAAATCAAAAAGGAAATTTAAAAACAGCGTTGCATTAAAATGGAAAAAGTGCCAATGCCAAAACATTACAAAGATGGGTCTTGGAGAGTCAAAAATCAAATCCATGTCTTTATAAAGATATTTTCATGAATATCAATGTCATTTGCATGCCAAGACCAAAGAGAAGCCACTTAAAGCAAATTGGTTGAGTTAGTGTGCGATTTGGGTGAAGTTGGAGGAAACTTGGTTGGTGCGGCGCATAGAGCAGGTGGCGCAGCACACTGGGGAGGCGCGGTGCACTGGGAGGAGAAACCCAGTGTAAATATCCTTAGGCGTGGCACACTGGGACGACATGGCGCGTTGGGTATGCGGCGCAACGCATGCAGTCCAAAGCCCGAAAACGTTTGAAATTTCTCCAAATTGCCATTTATTTGCGTGGATTTTCCAGGTAGGGTCGACATGTTTATGTTTCATCCATTTTTGTGCTGAGTGATGGTGGTTTATGGATGCTAATGATTGAAAAAAAATTCAAACCCTACTTCAACGTGCCTCAAAAGAAATTGCTGTGGTTTCCACAATTCACTGTTTTTCTACCAAAGTCACTCCTCCTTCCCATTCCTCGCTTGTTTTTATCATTCCCTAATTTTATACCCCCCTAAGCTCATTAATTCCTTCTCCTAAATGCTCTGTCCCAAATTCTCCAATCTCACACCTCAAACCCTACACAACAATTCCTAGCCCTATACATCAAACCCCTTAGCAACAGCTTAACAGTGTTTATCATTTTTCTCTTATTAAGATTTTGGTGGTTCATCAGCTTGGATTACAGGGCATCACTTGGGATGATTTCATCTCTCGTGACTTCTTCAGAGCTTCATAGGGATTATCAGTGGTTAAGCATGAGGTAGGTGGACCTTCTCATCAGTATGAGTGCCATGAGACCACTAGTGTGCCGGTATTCATCACATATCAGAGGGGCACTAGACATTTGTTTGCAGTAGCGAAGCGAGTGTTATCTCCACCCGGAGTGGAAGGGGCCTCACTTCCTCCATCAGCATCATAGGTACATGACAAAGGAAAGAAGCCAATGCAGGATGAGGGGCCTTCAGGTGAACAAGAGACTGACTTCATTCTCATTCATGATGATGATACAGATACGGGCCCACAAAGTGCCAAACTTAGGGAGATCATCCAGGAGTAGAAAACAGAGATCCAAGCCTTATCCCTTGACTTGGAGAGAGCTAAGTGGACTATGAAATACTTGGTGTAGAGGAAAAAATAGCTTGAAGATCAGTAAGCAATCATGGAGTTACAAAACATCCGCAAGAATCACCAAGCTGCACAAAGGAGAAGAACTGAGCTCACGTCATTGGAGCAAGAGATTAATGAGGATCGGGAGTCTAATCTCGAGACAATCAACATCCACTTGGAGAGAATATTGGACAAGGCTGATAAGGACCATGCATTTCTAAGACACATGGCTTTCCACTACATGGCACGGAAGAAGATTTGCAAGGCACGAATCAGGAATTTAAAGGCAAAACTAAGGAAGGCATCAAAAAGGAAAAAGAGGCAAAGGGAGCTTGATCGTCTTCAGATATTGGCTGAAGCCTCTTTAGCCAAACATGACACTTAATTAAGAAGCTCCAACCCAAATTTCAAGAAATTTGGGGCATTTTTGGGATTTTGACAAATTTTGGCACAAAAAACAGGGTTTTTCTCCCTATGCGCCGCACCACGTGGCGCGCACTTTTGCTAGGGAACTCCAAATTGAAAAAAGTTTAAATTTTTGGATTTTTCATGAAAAATCATGGTTGCTGGTGCATGGCCAAGAAATTTGGTCAAGTTTTGAGTCCTCGGGAGGTCAAAAACACTCAAAAAATGACCTTACTGCCCCTATTTTGACACACACGAAACAGTCTTTGGAGATTGAAGTTTTGGAGGGGAAAATGACATCCAAATTGGAAAATTCCACTTGGGTTGGAAATTAGACATGTAGGGATTTCCAATGAGCTATCTTGGGATCAATTTGGACTTCAGGAAGTGCCTCAAACTCAGCCTCAAAGTGGTGCGATGCAGAGAGGATTTGGCGCGGCGCATAGAGGATTTTTGCTCAATTTTTCACCTTCCAGCTCAGAAATTCGGCCAGTTTGACTAGTTTTTTTTTTGATGTAATTTTTGATCTATCTTGATGTAATTGTGTAATTTTGGCACTTATTTACTTGTTCTAGAGGATTCATTCACTAAAAAGTGAAAATTTAATGAATGAATCAATTTCCTACCTTATAGAGGCAAGTTGTTTTGATTGCCTAGATTTTAGTGCTTTGTTTAGAATTGGTTGAAACAGCTCCGAGAATGATGAGCTTGACCCCTAGAGGCAAGGGAATGGGTTGGGCTAGTCTATATCATGTAATTCCTAGGTCATTTTCAGGTTTGGACACTTGGGATTTCTTGGCATATCATTGTACATTATATCTCTGCATTTTTGGCTAAGGAAAGACCAGGGTTTTGCAGCACTGTTTGGGATCCATGTGGCTTTATGTTTTGATGGTGTTCTTCTCTAAGTAATTGTAATTTCATTATTTTTATGTGTATAATTTTCCTATCTCTTCTTCTGAATTTGAACAAATGAGTGATTAAGGTAGAATCCATTAACTGCTATGCTCTACCTTTGACTTTGTTTAAATTTCCATGTTTTCATCTGTTTAAGGAGAATTATTGAGACTCTCTTGCTCTCCTTAGCTCCTCACCAGTCTGATCTATCCATTCACTCACTTTAAAGCATCAAAACGATTGCCTTCCTTGCCCCAATCAGAACTCTGCAGAAACTGTGCCTCATCCTCGAGCCCAATTTGCCTTTCCCTGTTTCCAGCACAAAACCCCCAAAAACTCAAATCAAACCCTTGTAATTCATACCTAGCCTAAAATTAGTGTTTATTTCAGTCATCTTGAGCCCCATTGCTTGTCTTTTTCCGAGATCAACCCAGAGAGAGCCCTCTCCTATCCTCGTAGGGCTAGCTACGAGGCTGAGCATGGTTTGATGTGGACCTAGAACCTTGTCTTTTCAGCCTGAGACAAATCTAGGCTCTAACAATATACAAATAAACTCCTATTAAATAGTTAATACACATGCAACTGCAGACATATCCAATTCCTAATAAAACATATGCATAAGAACAAAAAATATTCATGCCACAATACTGAAATAGTTCAACTACATGACATGTAGAAAGCAAGACACCTATAAGATTAAACTATTAGATAACTAGTAGCTTAAGGATATAAAGGTATGTCCTTATGCAATTTCCAATTTCAGAACTTATTCTTGATTAACCCTGCAATATAGCTTAACCATATTTTAAATGAGCATTTTAGTAAACATTTAACAATAGTGCTAAAGCCAAACCAATATACTTATACACAAAAAATGATATCTAAAAGCTGAAGCATTTACTTTCAATAACAGATCAAGTAACAGCGTTATGCAACCAATTACATAAATAAATATTATTATAAAGATGAAAGTTACAGAAACAATAGAGATTTATTTTAGTGTAAGTTCTTTGCTACCTCTTAACTCGATAACCTGCCTGCAGAGATGGATCGACTCTCACTATAATAGTGCAAATGAATCACAAAATCCCTCCTTACAAACAGGTTGTAAGCCCAAGCATTACTCTTCCTCTCTTCTCTCAAATTTGAATCCCATTTATCAAAATTAGATATGGGTATGATACATAGTGGAAATATTAATAGTCCCCCTCTATTTCTCAACAACTGAGTTAATTATAAGGAAATGAAACAAAATGATTCCTTCGGTTGGGGTTATCTCCAAATGTAGATGACCACAGTTGAGAAAAATCGCCATATTTGGTACGTGCTGATGATTTTGGTTTGCTTTTGACAAGATAGAATGTAACTTTTCATAGTGAAGTCCAATTTTAGCCTCATTGTTTCAGCCAAATCTATCTATTCTTATCCAATGTTATGCCACTTGGTGGGGTTCCTTCGAGAATATTTACTGGATCTATTTGTTCTTTGGACCTGGAAGCTTCTTTGTAAAAAAAACAAAATTAGTTGCATATGATGTTTTTACATCGAAAAATGAATTATAAAAATAAAATGTAAATTAACTTTTCTTATGCCCAACTTCATAACTAATTGGATTTTACTTCATGAAAAAGAGGGCATATAGAATAGTGATAAGTGGAAGAGCTGGGTGGTATCAGATGTAAGCTCATCGGGTCCATTATATCAAAGGTCTTGTATCAGAGATTTGATATCATGGTTTTTACAATTGTTACCATTTAAAAGTTCTGATATACAAGCATACACGATATTTTGACTAGGCCACTGTTAATATGCAAATCGAGTTCGACTTATCGGAGCCTGGAAGATATCGGAAGTCAGAGATCAGAGGGATATCATTATCAGAAGTTGGAGATCAGAGGGATTGTTGTATCAGAGTTTTTAAAAGCTTGCTCAATTTAAAATCTCGGATAAATGTTGACCCTGATGGGAGCGGGAGTAATGATGTGGTAGGTGGGCTCTCCGATATCCTCTTATAAATTATAATGGCTTTATATAATGGTCAGAATTTGGTTATATGATATGTTTGTTTTAATACTCCGAAGTTTATAAAAGGGGTTTGCCACATATATATCTCGAACTTAATATTCTCTCCATGCCACTTATAATATAGATCAGGGTTTTTACATCGAGGAATTCTAAGAGGATTCCTTCAATGTAAGAATTTCAATATCTTTGATTATTTCATTTGCATAAAAGAACCACTCGTTTAATGGTTAAGGCCTAACTTAAAGCCAGTTAATTATATCAATCTTGGTCTCAGGGGATATGTATAAAATATAAATTAATATTTACAATTGAAAATTAGTTATCTACAAATAAATAAATTTATAAAACAAAATTAATGTACAATTTATACATTTTAATAGGCCAAGGCAGTGAAAAGTCCATGAGAGGGTCATAAGGTCATATTTCCAAATCTATACTCATGTAGAGAAAATGAGTCATTGAGGGTTCAAGGGGTCATTTCATGGGGTCCCATTTATCACAAGTCAAGACCATGAGAACGAGGTTCCATTAGTTAAAGTTCTATGGGTCTATTAGTGGTGTCCATCATATCCCCATGTCACCATTCACAATTCACCATTCACAATTCATAATTCACCTTTATGTACTCCTTCCATGCACTATTTACGATCATATACTACCTTCATTCATATTTTATCATCATGTCACCCATCAATTCACATCTCATCATCATACCATTACACCCCATAAATTCATAATTCATAATTCATGTTACCATTACCCCCTTTACTCAAAGCTCACCTTCATAACAAAACAAGACATAGGGAGGCACAAAATTTCAAATTTTTTGAAGTTGTCCTCATTCTCTCTCCATTTGTAGCCCACGCTCTGAGATGTTTCAATAGGTTTTATATCAGAGGGCCAAAAGCATTGCAGAGGACCGAAGGAAGGTTGCAATAAGGTTGAAGGGAAGTGTTGTTTAGGTGGAGGAAGGTCACTACGCAAATACTATGCAAATTGTGAACAACAATTATGGAGATATTGAAGAGTGGAGGACAACACTCAGAGGGTGCTACACCATCACCAGGTCCTCAAGCACATATACACACTTAACCTTGCACAAAACACTCTACAAACATATCAACCATGGAGGTTTGCCACACTCTGCTATGAATTTGCTGCAAAACTGATTTTTTTAGCCATCATTTTCAAAAGCGTTTTCTGACCAAATGAAAAATGAATTTCAAAGAAAAATGAAAGAAGTGTTTTCCAATAACGGTCCAAAGAAAAAAAAAACCTTCAGTTTCTACACTGATTTTATGGTTTTGGAGATATTCAATGCTCTTGGAGGCCTAATTATCAAAAAATAAAATTATATTTTTTCCTCCTATTTTAGCCATTGTTTTTAGGCCTTTTATTCTAACAATATGAAATTAATTTTTCTAAACTAAAGCAGGTTTTTGTTTAGCTTAGGTTAGGTAACAAAAACCTCTCTCAGTTTGTGCGCAAGTATTACGATTTGGGAATTACAAGTGTCACTTGGAGACCAATTTTCCACAATTTCTTCGTGACAAAATTTTGAAATTCAAGATTTTGTTAGATTGTAATCATGTTAAGTGCTATAAGGTTGGTCAAGATGACTGGATAGTTACTACAATCAGTTTGGAGCAACAAATGTCAATACAGATTCAAAATTTCAAATTTGTTGCGCAAGTGTTGCCCAAGTGGTGAGCATTCAATGCGGAGGTTAGAAAAGGCTAAACATAATATCTCAGGAGTTCTACACTAGTAAAACACTATTTCAAGCACATCCATTAGCTCAGTTTTTTACAGAATGATCTGTAACCATGTCAAGCTTGAAACCTACAATGCCCTGTTACGTAACTATTGAACAACTATATAAGTAAGGCCTATTTTTGCATATTGGTATTTTTGGACCTTCTAGAAGAATGTTAGTGATCAGATGGGTGTGTATAAGCTAGATTATGATTTTCTAGACATGATATGATAAATATTTCTTTAAGTTTTAAATCATGATGTTTCTAAATTAGGATAGTCTCGATCTTCTTTGCAAATACATTGTATGCGGTGAATTCGACCACCTAGCAGTAATTTCAAATTCCTTATTTTATTTAAGGAGGACAAAACATGAAAAAAGGGTTTTGTTGGGTCTAAATTGAGAGAGGCTAAGGCTATTTTGTATGCATGTATTGTTTTTCCAAATGAATAGAAGAAGGTGAATTCTATTTGGATAGGGATACTTGTGCCATGCTTACTGGTTTGTTTTCTCTTTATGAATCATATGCATTTTATTTTCAAATATGTTTCTAAAATATAGATTCATACTATATAAGTTCTTCATGCTCAGCCTAAAAGAATTTTTATTTCAAAATTCATGTTTTTTTCTCTATTTATATTAAGCTGATCATATGTGTTACTTTTCGTCTATGGAAAATATGAGTTCAATTGTGGCTTGATGTTCAGTTTGTCACTTTTTCCCCTACCCCACTCATCCTTCCACTACAACGAACTTTGATTAATCACTAGTAAGTCTTCTTATCTTTTCTTGTTGAAAATTTCACTATGCCCTTTATTCATTTGGATCTATAACCTCGATCCAAATTAGTTCTTTCTCTCTACACGCACCTTCAAAAATAAAACCAAAAATATTTTTCTGATCATCATAGCCAGCCTAAAACCCAGATCCTATCAGTCCCCTAGGTGATAATAGTACGAGACAGTAAGAGAGCCCTCTCCAAGGCTAGGGGGGTTGGACCTTTGCCTACAAATGGTTTGTGGTTACCCCTGTAAGCCTCTTTTCATCCTAGAGGTAATTACTGGGTGCTAACATATTGGCTCCATTGCCAAGGATTGAAAGGTTTCATCTTCTCCAGGCAAGATTATCAAAGTTTCAGATCTAGTTGTTGATGGTGGATAGCAGTCAGAAACATGAAGGCCGAACTATTCACATAGCGACTCTGCTGGCTCAAGATGAGGTCTATGTATGTAAGGTATGATCCTTTAAAATGAGATCACATTCCAGGTTTTCCTAACCTCATGCTTCATGTAGATTGACAATTTTTTTGCCAAAATTCAAAGATTAGGTAGGAGATGATGCTTCTCTTCATTTGGTCAAATTTCACATGCATGTACGTAGACTTAAGATTCAATTTCATGAGGACTTCCTGATGAAGATGTTCATGGTATCATTGGAGGGAAATGCATAATCATGGTATGGAAGCTTGCCAAATGGTTGCTTGTATTCTCTTAGATATTTTCATGTTTTATTTTATGAGAGGTATAAATAATGTCATCCTTCCTTGTTGCTGGTCAAAGACTGTTGTACACATTTTGACAATTTTATTGAGCATTTGGAAATATTTTATGAATATGATTAGTTTATGGATGATGACATAATAGAGGCCTTTCATGAGAACCCTTTTAACCATGAAAAAGATGTAGAATCTAGTTGCCATGACACTCAAGAAAATTCTCAGCAAGTAGTTATTTATCCTCGGTTGAAAATGATATAAATATGCATTTCGATGATGTTATTTCAAAAAACTTTAGACATTTCAAATAACAAGAAAACAATAATCTCAGTTATAATGAAGAATCAATGCTATATATGACAATCATGTTCCATCCTCTAAGTTGATGAGAAATTTCAACAATTTTGTCAATCTTTTTGCGATTAGAGGTATGAGGATAGTCATCCATACGTCTCTTCAGATTGTTCATTTCCTGAATATTTCATTCAAGAAAAAATTGACCTGAATAAATTTTATAAAGAAGCAAGTGTAGAAACTTTAGACACTTAAACATCATATATTATAGAGCTGCAGGAAAGAAATAGCTCGGTATATGACACACTTCAGACATAATCACATGAAGGGTTAACTTTTAATGTGGCTGATGTATATTATGTGGATTTCTTTTTTCAATCTGTTCAAGAATATACAAAGTCTCTCCTTTCTCTTAATAATGAGGATGATAAACAAACTGATGACATAGAACAAGAACAACCAAGAGTTAGGAATGATGTTTATTTTTCTCCTTTTTCCAATAAACAAGAGGAAATCCATCATATTTTTCAAGATCCTTTGGTTAGTATGTTGGAAGCATCAGAAAGCCAGAGTTCATTTTGTTCTTCAACACAGGTTTTGGACTCAGGATTCATATTAAGTTGCCAACATTTAGATCTTTTTGTCTGCTTAGAGAGGGCGTGAGCATAATTTCAGTAAATTACCATCTCCTTACTTGGCTTCATTAGAAATTATGTATCGCTTGAGTGAGAAGGTCATTCAGAAACTAGCATAGATAAGAGTATGAATAAGCTAAATGGTTTGAGCATATTTTTCAACAGTGTGCCAACTTCTAGCAATTTCTTTCGGCAGTTTGGTATTATTGTTCAAATTTGTAGGTGTGGACAACTATCATCAACGTTTGAAGCCCAAGGAGAAGGCCCTAAGATTTTGGTGATGTGTTTTCAAACTTCTTATTTCCTTTAAAGTTTTCAACTTTTTAATTAGTTAGTTTGTTGAGTTCTAGTTTTTTTTGTTTTTGAATCCTTTGCGCAATTATTAGGCTACTAGCCTAGGGTGTTCTTGGCACCTCCCTAGGAGGTTTCCATCCCCATTGGAGCCAATGTTAGGGTCCTAGGGTCTAGGTATCAAATTGGACATTGACTTGGGTGTAGTAAGATGACGAATATTGGTGTCGAAGGCCAATAGAGAGGATAACTCACAACATATCTCATACACAAAGTGTCGGCCATGGTCAGAGACCAATTGTTTCGAAACCCCAACTCGAGCGATAACATGGTTAAAGCAAAAGAGGGTTGTAGTGACCACGGTCTTATTGAAAATTGGCATGTATTCATCCCATTTGGTGAAATAACGATGACAATGATAATATAATTATGGTTACTAGCAGATGGGGGTCGACACTCCATAAATTCAAAAGCCCATTTATTGAAAAGATCGACTACGATGATAGGATGGAGGGGAGTAGGTGGAGATCATGCCTTAGGGGTGTATAACTAGTAATTTGGATAGTATTTGGTTGCCTCATTACAATTGCTAAAGAGAGAAGGCCAAATATGACCGACACACATAATTTTCTAGGTAGTGGCTATTATGGAGAGGTGACCACCACAAGCACCACCATGGAAGACATTGAGCACTTTATCATCTTCAGCATGGGAGAGACAATGATAGAGGATAATGTCGACACCGTGATGATAAATATTGTCACCGATGAGGAGGTAGCGAGGGGATTGATGTCGAATACGTCATTGATCGTCACGAGTGAGATGGGGGGTGAATTTATGGGTTTGAAAATAGGTAAGGATGTTTCCATAATAAGGATCATTCGAGGTAATGGAGAACAAGTGTTCATCTCGAGGATTATCATTTACTAGTGGATTAGGTGCACCAGTGGGAAATTTGGAAATGAATTCAGTAAGGGATAAACCTTTCTTACTCTTGGGTGTGACAAATTCAAGATCGAATTCTCGAAGGATAACAATCCAATGGGCATACTTCCTATCAATGATCCATCGAATCAATAGTAAGGCCATGGGTTTGGAATTGCTCACTACTTTGGTGGTATGCATAAGGATATATTGATGAAGCTTTTGAATAGAGAACACAATAGCTAGTTTTATATTTTCTTCGTGTGAATAGGACACAGGGGGACCATGAAGGTTATTACTAACATAATAGATGACATGCTAATTTCCGGCACAATATTATTAGATGAGGATCCCATCAACCGAATAGGAAGATGCAAAGATATACAAGATGAAATTTCTCTCAAAGTTAGGTGGCCTGATCAAGGGAGCAGAAGTGAGAGCACGTTTGATGGCATTGAAAGACTATTGAGCATGGTCATCCCAAAAAAATGGAATGTTAGATCAAAGGAGTCTAAGAAACTTGTCTCCATGGCAGCATAGCCAGGGAAAAACCTACGAAGAAAGTTGTCTTTGCAACAGGAGAAGGGTACGAGGAGGAGGCAGTTCGAGAATGGCTTGAACTTTGAGAGGGTCAGGAGTGATACTGTATTTGGACACAATGAAGCCAAAAAGTCAGCCAACAAGAACACAAAAGACACACTTAAGGGGATTGAGGCGAATTTTATACTTGCAACATCGAAGAAAGATGGTATGCAAATCATGAAGATGTTGTAACTGAAGTTTGGAACGAGTGGTGAGATTGTCTAGATATGCAAGGATAATATGAGCCAGGCCATGAGAAAAATAAAACATGGCATGCTAAAAAGTGGCCCCAACATTATTTAAACTGAAAGGCATGACCCTATAAGCCAAAGTTCCCCATGGACTACTGAAGGCAGTTTTAAGATGATCAACATAATGGATATGCTTTGGTTATATCTAGAGAATCTATCCATAAAGGACAGAATCTCATGCCCCACACACTCATCAATGATTTGGTCTATGAAGGGTGTGCGAAAATTTTCTTTGGGACAAGCTTTGTTCAGTCATGAAATTTCATGCATACATGAATGGTGCCTTGTTTCTTTAGAATGAGAACATGATTGGACACCCATGTGGTGTATTTGATAGGATAGATGAAACTAGCTTGCTCTATCTTATTGATTTCATCTTTGATAGATACATGTTTGGAAGGATGCCAGATAGGCCTTTGATTTTGGTCGACAAGGATGGCATCAGGCCAGGTGTTGATGTGATGTTCAACAATGGAGGGATCAATTCTAGGAATTCTAGAATAAGAATAGGTGAAAACATAAAGGAATTATTTGAATAAATTGGTTTAAGCATCAATTTCTTCGAGGGTGCATTGTGCCCGAAGATGATATTTCCTTTGATCCCTTGTCTATTGAAAATGTTAATTTTGATGGTATGGTAAATCTTAGCCATATTTCCTTCTTCAAAAGAATCTAGTGCAGTAATGGTATTTTTAAACCAAACGACTTCATCATGAATGAAGTCTTTTGATTCCACAACACATTGATCAAGGGCTTTCTGCAGAAGAAGTATGCACAATGGTGCATATCATCCCAAGGATAATCAGGGGTGGTCATGGCTTACATGATGTCTCCATCAGAATGGGAGATGGGGGGACTGAAGGAATAGAGACCACATAATGAAGAGGGGCTACCTAAGGTATCTTCATGAGAGACAAGGTTTACATGTGCATCATCAATGTTAGGAGACAAATGACTAGTAGATGTGACATCTACTGATGTTGATACTGAAGTGTTCATCGAAGAAGGTTCAACATAATCACAATAGGAGATGTGAAGGGAGTCCCAATATATTGATCCCATGGATGACGAAAGGTAGAGAATAGGAGTGGTACTATCCATCATCTCGACTTCAGGGGGGTCACGATGGGTGGTTGAGAGACCTCCTACTGTGGCATAGGAGTGGAATGAGAGACCTCTAATTCGTCAAGAACTTAAAGTGTATCAAGAAATTCTGCAAGACGGGGAAAATGATGAGAATAATGGACATAATTATCACATAAATCATAGGGGGGATTCATGCATAGATATGTTCTTCTTAACTGATTCAGGTAAGGTGACATGGACCTCGGGAATGTTAAAATCAGGGAAGGTATCAGAGACCTTATTCTTTATATGAGGGAGTTTGGGACAATGATTGGTGGCATGACCAACAACATCACACAAAGCACATGAAGGAGTAGGCTTTCATGACTTAGGAGGAGTTGGAGTTGGTTTTGGTGCCTCGTCTTTGGTTCCATTTTTCTGGGCGTTGCCCCCCTCACTAGATGCTTTCACAATAGTAGTAGGTTCTTGTGGAACTTAAGCAAAGGAAGGGTTAGGAACAATAGGTTGAACTAGGGTCATAGAAGTGTAATGTTTGAGTTGATTGGGGGGAGTGTTTGTGGGAGGATCAATGTACCAGACTGGAATCCCCAAGGTAATGTTAGGTAAACTCAACATAACCGTGGCAAGTGTAGAAAATCACGCGGGTTGAAATAAGAATGTATCTGACCAAAAGGGTAATGACCTAGCGGAACAACTATGAGCTGGTTAAGACTTGGAGGAATAGTTCCGAGATGAAAAGGACTAGGAGAGATACCAGCAAAAGGAAGAGGACCTTAAGGAGTAGTATTGGAAGGCTGTGTTGAGTTGGGAACAACAAGTTGCAGAGGTGCTGGCTGTTGTGAATGCATACCAGACTGCTTGTGAGAAGTTTGTGACACTTGAAGCATGTAAACATCGAATGTGCTAGGCTCAGAAGGAGTAGGTGGTGGACCATAATAATCATGAAGAATGGTGGAATCATTGTAGACTCCAAGAGAGACATTGGTGAGGGACAAGAAAATATTATTGTTAGTAATCGATGAGATAGTGGATTGAGGTGAAGTTTGAGACTTAAGATCATAATACGTCAGATGATCGATAGTGATGATCTTCACATTATGAGGGACGTACATCTTATGGAAAACCACAGATGCGACAACTAACATGGCATAGATGTAAATACAAACCAAGAGGATGTTATAATCTAATGGTGCATCAATGACTTCGATGTCAATAGAGGCAGTCTTGCCGACAATAGTGATAGGACAATTGTGATATATGCCAATGGGCCGAGAGGGATGACCATCACAAGAACAAAGAGTGATGGTGGAATGAGATAGGTCAAGTGAACAAAGTTACTTCCAAACAACAACAACCATGACATAGGTGGAGGTGCCTTCATATGTGATACACCACTTAACAATGGCGTTTCTTATGGAGACTGGTATTTGAAATGAAACAGATGAAGGGAGTGGGGGATGTTCCGACTTGTCAATGTCAAAGACAATCACACAATAGTCAGATGGATCCACAACACCCAAAGGAGAGAGTAAAGATTTCTTTTGAGATGGGCACGTTCGGAGGACTTCTAACGTTGAGATGGCAACAAGACATTGCACCAAGTCATCTACTATGTTATAGGTATGGGAGGCTTCAACAGAAGCAACGTTTTGACATAATGGACCTTTGGGGATCTTAGGGATAACATTTACCTTAGGTGGAGGTATCTATAAGGTACCATTTGATAATGACAGGGGTTTGGTGGAAACTTGGGGTTGGGACTCAGTCGCTAACTTAGTAGGTGGTTTGTCATATTAGCACAATCGAGTTTGAAGGTTGACTTGTTCAATGTTGACTTCATCAGAATTCATCATAAGGATCTGATAATCATTTTGACCAGATGTTGGAAGTGGGGTACCTTCATGACCTTGTGTAGGATGAGTAGCTAGATATACTTGGTGAGGAAAATGATTTGTAAGCACAGGCGGTTGAGATGAAGCAGAAGGAGGACAAGGAGACATGGGCTTCGGTCCTCTAGAAGCAGCTACTTGAGCTTCCCATACTTGATGCATCTATGGTAAAATGGGACACTCATGAGTAGAATTTCCATATACTCTGCAACAAGCACAATGTTTGTTGGTATGAAGATCCTTTGTTTTCTTGGGTTTTCCACCCTATTCCTGGGTTGCGGGATTAGGTTGATTTCCCTGAGGGGCATTAGGTGGTGGACGCTGGCTACCTTGATTACCTTGAGATTGTTGGTTGTGGTTACTGTTGGGTGTGGCTTTTTACCTATTTTCAACACCTTCTTTCTCCAGTTTTGATCCTTTTATCCTCCCGATCTATGAACTTTACATGATTAATTTCCCTTTTTCTCACTTTTATAACCTATTCTACTGTCATGTTATTTTGCCATATTTTATTGAATAATACAATACTTTATTCCTTTTTGTGGATAACTGGGGGAGCATTGAAGAAGTATTTTGGGAAGCTCTTCTCCTTTTCAAGTGTTGCTCACAGGAACAAGGTTATGGAGTAGACAGGCATCACTGATTAAATACAGAGCAGGGTAGAGCAGTTCATTATTACACCCTGTATTTTATTATAGGTTGCAGTTACACATTGAATGATGTTACACCTGCGCTGATATGAAGGTATGTTGTTACACCAAGGGTGTTGTCGCCAACAATTGTCGTAACATCCCGAACCGTTATTCACTCGTAGGATGATGTTGCTATTAGAATTATGATACAAGTGTTGTCCTTCATGGCAACTCAATCACAGGTTAGTTCAGTTTTGATGAAAGGTAACTCACAGTGTAACAAGTCTATTTAGATGTAATAGGGCATTGGTACAAGAGAATAGGTAGATGGAACTAAGGTTTATTGATCAGAATAAAGAAGTTGAAGGAAAAGGATGGTGTAAAGTAGTTTAAGATGTGTACATTAGTCCACTTAGTCAAAAAAATGTATACACATTGGTTCACAGAACAAAAAGAGCATATACGTATACATGCACTTTCACAAGAAGAAAAGTGCATATATGTTGGAAAATCAAGGAAATTCAATACTAAACAATAACAGGGCTCAATACCATGGTATTAGCCCAAAATATTGAGCAAAGTAATGACTATTTGATCCCGTCCAAGAATACCACGAGTCCTAAGTGATTTTGGTCTGAGGTATTAAGAAATGCCTAAAACTATATAACGAGGAGAAGATCATAAGGCTAGAGTGTGCAAGTAAAGGGTTTTCTCAGGAATACTTCTATCTGAAGTATCTTTTATGTTTTAGGGGTTGTGTTTGTGATTTGATCTGAAATATTATGTGCACCTTGAATTCAATGTTGGATAAGGATCATGAGACCTGAAATGACTTATCATTGAATGATCTGATATTGGTTGGGCTAGATCTGATTGTGTACACCTGTTTTATTCTTTAAATGTCATGATCCGAGTTTGTCTGAAATCCAGAATAGCAGCGAAGTTATAAGTTATTTTCAGATCTATATGCTGGTTTGTCTCGGTAAAAGGGCGTATACATGCAGGTTCTACTCTTCCAAGTAGTGTATAGAAAATAAAAGCCTATTCTTCAGATCTGACTGATCTATCTGATTAGTTTTTTTGTTTTACTGTTGTCTGTCAATGAAGTCTTCTTAGATCTGAATGTAAAGCTGAATGCATAAGGAGTTTGGTGTCTAATTGATTGATTATCTAAGTAAGAAGGGTTATCTCTGCTACTGCCTCTGTAAAGCTCTGTAAATTGATAGTAGATGTTTAGTACATTGCTGGCTGGCATAGACTTGATTAAGAATTTTTATGTTTCAGTAGTTTTGAAGGTATGCATAGGTTTTGTTAAAGGAAGTAGCGTATACACGCAGGTTGGGTTCAATAAAGTAGCATATACATTTTGATGCATGTTTTTTGAAGTTGCAACTAGTTCTAAATGATGATGCAGGTTTCTGGGTTCAGCACATTGTTCTGGTGACAGTGATATGATTGTTCAGATTAACTGATTATTGGTTGATGCAATTTGAAAGTTCTGATTGGTCTAGTATGAAAATTTCATGAAACGAGGCCTTCATTTGTATTTTTGTGTACCAGGAGCATCTAGCCTGAAAATTTATGAAACGTGGTCCCTGGAAGAAGAGAGAAGGTCGTAGCCTTCTGTAGGTTGGTGCCTATGTACTATTAAACACATTGGATAGTACAAGAGCTAGGGTTTGTAGCTCCCTTCCAGTAGAAGCTGGAAAATGAGAGAAGGTTGTAGCCTTCTGTAGGTGCGTGCCTATGTACTGGTATGAGTCTGCACCAGTACAAGATTGTAAACATATTTTCTTATTATTAAAATAAGTCAGAGATGACAACAACAGGTGGTTTTTCTCCCGCATTGGGTTTCCACCTTAAATCTTGGTGTTCATGTGTGTTTCTTATGTGTGATTGTTTATTATGTTTTTACTGCACTGCTTAACAAGTTACTGATGCACTGATTAAAGATCAACACATGATAAATTGATTAAATCATAAGTTCTCTAGGTATACAATGGTTTTTCTACTAACAATAACGTATACATGCTAGTTCACCTCATAGAAGTAGCATATATAATTCTATTTGGGAAATGAAAAATTATTGAACTGATAATACTGATTCACCCCCCCTCTCAGTATTATTTCCAACATTTGCACCGGAGCTGGAAAGTGTGGGTACTATTCCACATAATAGTTGTTGACATTAGGAATTGTTTATTTTGGAAGCAACAGAACCAAGTGGTTGCAATCCTAACTAATGTATATTTGTATTTAGAAATAGGTTGTAACTACTTTTATTTTTTATCAGCATGAGAATCGTGAGATTCTCATGACTGATATGTTTCTAATTTCGAGTATGTAATAACTATAAAATAAACTCGATTTCCTTTGTACAAGGACACAACATATAGAAGAGTATTGTTACTCTGCTTCTGTAACTCTGAATTATTTTTAATATTAATCATCATGTTGATGCTGTTACTGCTCTTCAGGTGATTCGTTAGTTACTTTTGTGTTGTTCCTGTGTCGTGCCAAGGAGGAAGGACCCTCCTCTTTGGCAGGGACTATAGTGATAGAGGTAGTGTACATTGTAGTTTTGCTAATTGGTCTATGGTTTCTTATTGTTGTTGTACAAATTGAGAATTACATTCGCTATTGTACTAATTTATATTATGTTGTTACATTGAGTTAATCAACAGAATGTTAGTAATCAGATGGAGTAGATATTAGTCATTGCATGGCACACCCTTACTTTGATAGTTGTGAAGTGTGATTCAATTATGTGGAGTTTTTTTTATTTCTACATGAATTATTTGATTTAGCAATTTGGTTTAGCGACATCTTTTACTGTTTCCTCCATTTTCTCATTCTTGGTTGTAGTGTATCGGCACAAATAGTGCGAACTCCATTGAAATAGTAAGATATACCCTAGGTTGACAATTAAATGTTGTAGTCTCAGTAAATTAGGATTGATTAAAAGTACACTACATGTTGGCGTTGTTTCCTTCGATGGCAGTTGACAATACAATCAACCAAGTTGTTTGTTTGATGAGATTGTTCCTAGTCCACAATCGTTGGGTGGTAAGATGAGAGCTAAGAACCTGCACATCATTCTAACATACCTAGGCGGGCTCACCATTGTGATCACTAGTGCACTTAGGACATTTTGGTGTTTTGTTTAGCATGTCTCCAACTCTTCAGTCACTGGGCGATAAGATGAGAGGTAAGAACCTGTGGATTGCTCTAACATACCTGGGTAGGATGACCATTGTCGAAGACTCAGACACTTAGGGTGTGAGTTAATACACATAGGGTCCATGTGTGCAACTGTAGGAATTACAGAGATACCAAAACTATCCCCACTCTAATTAGTCACAGGAAAAACAGGTCGTAAAAGGGAAAGGAAGAGTGTAGATTTGGGAATGAAAACATTTATCCAAGAACTAATCTCTAAGGCAAGAAAAGAAAAATCTAGCTCTCAAAGGGATGCAAGGAAAAAAATGCACAAAAAGCTGTTACTCCCATAGCAAGAGAAGAAACCTTTGATTCCTCTATCTTGGGACCATATCATTCTAAAGCTAGCACCTAGACCCCCAAGATCAAGAATCCAATTCAGCAGCAGGAGGGGGAAGCTATTAGCTAGAACTTGAGGATTGAGGGACAAGGGGAAACTAAGGGGGAACATCAAACACTTGAGACAGAAGAGCACATGTTGGTTTATCAATATCCAGATACAGGTAGTGTGGTGAAAAAACCAACCCCAAGGATACCTGAGCCATTAATCACACCTACAAGACCGTCACAATAATAGTTTGAAGGACATATGTTACAACAAGGGTTAGAAGGATTAGTCATGGGGGAAAACAATGAAAACAACACTAAAACGAAAGCTACTATCACCACTTTTGAGTTACTAATCGAGGATATCAGATGTGAAGCTCCTATGAAAAATATTCCTCTATCATCCTTACCATCCTTCTAGGGGATGACTATGGAAGATCCAGACACCTTACTATTTGAGTTTGATGTCATATGCATAAGTTATGATTATACCTCAAATGCACAGAAATTGAAATTATTTCCTGCTACTTTAAAAGGGGCAACCTTGAGATGGTTCATGGGACTAGGCTACACCTCTATTCAAACATGGAACAATATGAAGGAAACATTCTTATCAAAGTACCAAGACTATCGTAGAACCAAGGAATTAAGGGAGGAGGTATTTAGAATGACACAGAAGGAGGATAAGAGGATGGAAGACTATGTAGAATGGTTCCACTATAGTCTGTAGAGGTCTAAAGATAGCGATTTAGACAATGAAATCTTGAAGACTATATTTATTAGAGGAATGAGAGACGATTGCCTTGATACCCTGGACATATTTGGGAAGGTGGATATATCGCAAGAACCATTCGCTAAAATTGTAAGTCTCTATTTAAGATGATCTAGAGGATCGTCTAAGGGGAGGAGCACAATTCGAGATGCCTCTGCCCGAATACAAAAATATGTAGGATTGGAGTAACCAGAGCAAATATTGCGAATTTGTTCAAAAATTTCAAGACTGATATCCTCAATACTCTCTACCTAGATAACAACAACATAGATCAAGAAGGCACAAGAAGAAGCTAACACACCTCTGGCTGTGTTCTGTCCAAATTTTTGGAAGAAACATCCTTTGAGGGAATGCGAATTAAACATCATTATCTTGTGTAACATTTGTGAGATGGAACATTCAATAGGGAAATGTCCAGAGCTCCCTAGACTGAAGGCAATACTTAGAGAGTCAAGTGAGGAAGTGCAGTCCTCTTATTTCATCGCACCAAGGAGGCCATGGGAACCATGACCTCCAGGTATGTGTCAAGAATTTTCCTCTTTCAATTCATGGAACAATGCATATAATACTCAGAAATATCCATGGAAATATCCTTCTCCTTCTTCAGTGCAGTTTCCTTCACCCTGGAACCAGTGGTCTCCATCTCCCTCTATCCAATATCCTCAATCTCAACCATACCCTTAGAATCAGAAATGGAGAGGGCATGCCTAGAATTCATCTTTACCTGGATTACCCATGTAACAACAGATGCAGTTACCTCCTTTCCAAACTTCTGCTCCTCCACCGCCTGTGTGACCCCAACTACCTATGCAACCTAACCCAAACCCAAACGATAAAGCATCTCAGGGCATAGAGGCTCTGACTACCTTGCAGACCTACCTTATTACCCCCATGGGGCTTAATGAAATAAAATTGTGATTGAGCAAGGTAATTAAACCAAGTCACTCCCCTATCATTACAGAGGAGAAATGTGAACCATCTACAAGAGGTATCGAAGGCTCTGAGGTGACTACTGTGCCTATAACAACTGAATAAGAGGAAGTTGTTACGTCTGTAACAACCAACTCGTGAAGAACTGTTATTGCTATAACAACCAACTCAGGAAAGGATGATACACCTGTAATAGCTGATTCGACTGTTATAACTTAAGAGTCTTCGTATCCTGAGAGATTGGCTGAACCTGGGATGACTTCACAGCCCGAATTTGATTTTCTTAGGGAGTTGAAAAATCTTCATGTGAGAATTCCTTTGCTACAAGCACTTAAAGAAGTACATATTTATGCTAAAACAGTGAGAGATTTGTGCATCAAGAAACTTGGGAGGAAGCCTAAAGACCCTGCCACCATACATGTGATGGAAAAATTATCCGAATTAATGTTAGCCCAGCCTCTTCTAACTAAGTATAATTATCCAGGAAATCCTACGGTTATGGTCTACATTAATGATCAACCCATATCTAACATGTTGATCGATATCGAAGCTTCCATTAATGTAATGAAAAAGGACCTCTTTACCACTCTCGTGCTACACGGACTTAGACATACTCCTACTATACTTGAATTAGCGGACAGGTCCCGTGTTAAATCCGAGGGGGTGTTAGAGGATATAGTGATTACAATAGCTTCCTGGAGGTATCCAGATGACTTTCTTATCTTACAGCACAAATCCAATTTTGGGAGACATCCTTTGATCTTAGGGAGACTTTGGCTGGCCACTGTAGATGCATTTATAGGCAACATATCTGGATCTATGGTGATATCAGATTGCTAGGCGACAAAGAACCTTAATCTTTACCCCCCAAAACCAAATGTGGATGTATACAACCCTTGGTGGGATGAGTTTGAGCCTGAGTCAGATCTTTCCCTGCCACTCCTCACTCTGGGGAAAGCCTAGTATTTCAAAGATGAGATAGAAGATGATGTCATTAATGGTTTTATTAGTAACTATATTTCTGTCGCTTCTGTTAAAAATGTGAATGAGGAAGAAGAGGTGGAAGATATAGATTTTGAACAAATGAGAACCACTGTGAATATTGACAATAGTGCAATTGAGATAGAACTTGGAAAGTTTTTGAATATTAACCCAAACTTGACTGTTGAGTAAAACCAACTGTTGTTACAACTGTTATAGAAATACAAAAATGCATTTGCATACGACTATACTGATATGAAAGAGATCCACCCTAACCTATGCACTTGTCGTATTTATTTGAAGGATGGCTGCAAACTAGTCAGACAACCGCAACGCCACATGAACCCTACACTGAAGGAGGTGGTGAAGGAATCATTACAAAAAATTATGAGTGCTATTTTTTTTTGTCCGATATCTGACAGTTACTGGGTGTCGATGCTTGTCATCGTTCCTAAAAAGAATGGCATGTGGAGAGTCTGTATAGATTATAGATAACTCAATAAGGCCACTCAAAAGGACCACTTTCCCTTACCATTTATAGACCAGGTCCTTGATACCCTTTCCGGAAGAAATTATTTTCATTCTTGGATGGATTTAGTGGCTATAATCAGATACAGATTGCCCCAGAGGATGAGGATAAAAAAAATTTTACTTGCCCTTGGGGAACCTTCACATAAAAAGTAATTCCTTTTGGACTCTATAATGCAACAACAACCTTTCAAAGGGAAACATTGGGAATTTTTTCTGACTTTTTGAATTACTGCCTTGAAATCTTCATGGATGATTTTACACTTTATGGAGATACTTTTGAAACAACATTAATTAATTTGGAAAAAGTTTTGGAACGGTGTGTACAGACTAATGTTTCCTTGAGCACTGAAAAATTTCACATGATGATGACTGAAGTGATCGTGCTTGGACACTACATTTCTACTAAAGGAATCAAGGTAGACCCTACAAAAATAAATGTAATTTTGAAATTCCAACCCCTAAAAAAAAAAGGAGGTACGTAGTTTCTTGGGGCATGCAGGGTATTACAAGAGATTTATATAATTTTTTTCAAAAATTGCATCACCATTATTTTCCTTTCTCATGAAGGATGTCTAATTTTTGTGGACAGGGGAGTGTGAGAATGCCTTTTTAAAGTTGAAATGTTGTGTATCAAAAACTCTAGTATTGCGAGGACCTAATTGGGAACTATCTTTTCACATAGCTATAGATGCACCTGATATTGCTGTAAGTGTTGTTTTGGGCCGACTGGAGGATAAAAAACCTTATGCTATTTACTACATAAGCTAAAATCTAACCTCGGTTGAGCTCAACTACACAGTGACCGAGAAGGAATTCTAGCAGTCATGCACGCCATCAATAAATTCCGAAATTATATCACCGAGTATCAAGTATTTGTACACATTGACCATTATTCCATTCATTTTTTAATGAGTAAGCCAATTACCATTGGTAGGATCACACACTAGTTATTGCTGTTACAAGAATTTGATATCACAATTATTGATAAACATGGAAAATATAATGTAGTAGCTAATTTTCTTTCTAGGTTAACTATTGATGACAATTTCATTTCAGCTGAGGATTATTTCCTGGATGAATATCTCTTTACTATTTCTACTTACTCACCTTGGTATGCAGATATAGCCAATTATCTTACTGCAGGGAAGTTTCCACAGTATTTGTCTTCCAAGGAGAAAAGAAAGATCATACAACAAAGTGCTACATATACCTAGATAGATTGGAAGCTCTATCACATTGGACTAGATTTCCAGATTGGACGTTGTGTTAGAGAAGATGAGGTCTTTTAAATCCTTAAAGCTTGTCATGAGGAACCTTGTCAAGGGCACGTCGCAGACAAACAGATAGGACACAAAGTCCTTTCAACAGGGTATTATTGGCCAACAATATTTTAGGATGCCAAGAAATTTGTGAAGGGATGTGATAGTTTCCAAAGGATGGGCCAACCACTTCAATCAGATGAGATGTCATTATAGCCCCAAATCGTCTTATAACCTTTTGAGAAATGGGCCCTAGATTTTGTGGGACCAATTAATTCTTCATCTAGATAGAAATCTTACATCTTGGTATGCACTGACTATGTCACAAAATGGTTTGAGGCAAAGGCACTAACCAGAGCCACGGAGAAGGTTGTCTCAGACTTTCTATTTGAAGACATATTTGTCCAATTTGGCATACGCTGGGAGATAGTCACAAACGAAGGTACCCAATTCAAATATCATATGATCCAGAGTTGGTTGAAAAATATAAAATCCATCATAGAATCACAACACCTTATCATCCACAAGCAAATAGCCAAGTGGAAAGCACTAACAAACTCAATTATGGGATCCTTACTAAGACTGTGGCCGGTCACCGAAGAAATTGGGCCGACAAACTTCTAGAAGTGTTGTGGGCATACAAGAATAGATGGAGGAATACCATGGGATTCTCACCATATGAACTTGTGAATGGTAAAAGCACCTTATTCACCATTGAATTTGAAATCAAGACACTAAGAACAACATTGCAGGTCAATTTGGATTTGGCTACAACAAAAAAGTAGAGATTGAACCAACTCAATGAATTGGAGGAGAAACAGTTAGCTGTTATCTAACAAATAGAGATTATCCAATAGCAGAGAGCTAAGTGGCAAGATAGATTCATCAAGAAGAAGAAGTTCCAGAAAGGATATTGGGCTCTCTTATATGATTCAAGATTTAAAGACTTCAAGGGTAAGCTCTGCACCAAATGGCTAGGTCCCTATGAGGTAGTTGCAATCTTTGACAATGGGACTGTAAATTTGGTGACCATTGACAGTGCGAGGACACCATTGATTACAAATGGGCATCATCTTTGGTTATATCACAAACCCGCTTCAAGGGATTCATTTGTCAACATTGTCACAAATTCTGATCTTCAGATTACAGGAACAGGGGAAAGCCCCCCTGTGTTGTAAATCTTTAAATTTTTCTAATAGGTGTAATAGCTGAAAATGAACTACGGTTGGTGGTTGTTACACTTTCAAACTTATTAAAAAAAAAAATCTGGCTGTGAAAACCTTTCCCGGGCATAGACAGACAATTTTTGTAGTAGTTGAAAACCACATTGTGGCAGTTGTTACACGCTCTGTAACAACATCTGTTATTTGAAAGCATACCTTACTATAGTGTTGTTACATGATCTTTTCTATTCTATTTTTGTAAAAATTAAATAATATATATTAGTTTTCTTGGCTGTTACACCTGTAACAACTGACGAATTTTAGAAATAAGTGGAATAAGATATTTTATTGCAATAAATAGCAAGCATCATCATGATTCTTGTCAGCACAGTTAAAGTTCATGCGTCTTGCCACTGGAGCTAGGTTCATGAATCTCGCCACCCATAACTTCTCCCCACGTCACCCAGGTATGTCATACAAGGTAATATTGTTATTCACTTTATTAAGTAATTATGGCAGCTTAACACGACTTTTGACGGCTGAGGATGACTGTCACATTTAAGCCGGGGGAAGCGAATCATATTGGGACATGACCTTCACATGACCTATGATTATTCAAAAAAAACCTACAATTAAGGCATGTTGACTTGGTAATTATTGTTACTTAATGCTCGATCATACCAAAAACGGGAAGTGTACCTTCGACGAGACCTCCCATAACCCAGCGTTAATAAGGCAATATTACTGTGCAGTATGAACCATGATTGCAAAATCCTAATTTGAAATCCTTACCTGTGCACCTTACAATTTACCTCTGCTGGAGCATTGCATCCCCATTCAGAGTGCTCATAGAGGTGGGAAAATAACAATACAGGCTGAAACAACTAAGTAGTGTGTCGACTACCCCGAAACTTCTAAAGGAAAGGGGAAGGAAGAGAAACATCATTGAATTTGAGTAGTAATGGGTGAAGTAGAAATTTGGCATGAGCCAGGGTCCACAAAAGCCTTGGAGAATTGCCATGAAGCATGCTAGATTTTCAAGGATGTAGGCTGGTTTGAGTTCTTCCAGAGATTGTAGGGATCAAACGATGATGCTGCCATGGAATTTGCAAAGAATTTAGAGAGAAACCAGATAGAGATTAGGGGGTTGAAGCCAGAGGTTACAAAATAGGTGATTTCTTGAGTGACAGGATTATGAGTGGAAGGAAAGGGATGGTTTAATAGGAAGGTTAATGACCCCTCCCTGAAGGGGGATTTCCTATAAGAGGAAGAGTCGCTGGTAAAGAAAGGGAGGGGGATCGATAGGTTGTCACTTCCCCATCCATGGGTTGATGTTTCCCTCTACCTCATCAAGTACATTACTCGCAAGGTAAGGGAAAAAATTGTGTTCAATTACCACTTTCCATTGCTAAATCACCTTCGGCATTGGAAACTGATCAATCTTTCCTACTTCTTGGTGGGAAACATTAGGCATATGGTCACGGACATGAAAATAGATACGCATCCAAAAACATGCGTCGCCAACCATGGCCTCATCAAGCTCATTTTTTTGGATGCCTTAAGCCACCATTGCAGGAATTGGGAAGAATTCATGAGGAAGAAGGCTAGGACCACCCGCAAGAGGCAAAATGGCACGTCTAAGGAAGCTCCAGCGGTGATAAAGGAGCAACCCCATCCTTCAACAATAAGAGTTGGTAAGAGGCCAGTCGACAAACCAATTGGTGATAGGCGACCGAAGCAGAGGATAAGGGTTAGTGGGCACCCAAAGTCCCCATCCATGTCAAGGAAGAACAAAGAGGTAGTAGAGCAGAAGGACGAGGAGCAGGCTCAGCCAGAGGAACCTTCTTCACCTGGTAAGAGTGAAACTCAATCCTTGCTATTAAGAATTGAAAATTTAGAAAAATAAAATAGAGAGATAAGGGAACGACTAGTAGAGGGGAAGGTAGAGGCAAGAGCCCCAAGGTTAGACACTTTGGCTGAGGCCGTGGACAGGGCCAGAAGGGGAGATGTCCCAGCCACTGTGTGCATGGATTGTGCTGAGAAGCTAGTGACAACAAGGTTTAGAGTCTGTGTAGTAGAAACCACCTTGAGGGAAACACAAACTGAAATCTAGGAGGCTGAGACACAAGAACCCATTGAGGATGCTTCTGTTACATGAGAACCAACAACGGAGATGGCACAGTCCACAGAAAGTGATCTAGTAGCGGATACACAAGAGCCCTTGGTTGACACTGCTGTTACACAAGAACCAACAGTGGGAATGGAAGCTGATTAAGGAGATAAGGAAACTATAACAAAATCCATTGGCTAAGCAGCTGTTACACAAGAACCAACAGCCAAAGTGGAGCAGTTTCACCCTTGGGAGGCTGTTACACCCTCAATTGAAAGTGCATGTGGGAGAACACCAAGTGATGATGAAGGATGGTGTTCTTAAAAGATGTTGTTATTACTAGAGCTACAAAAATGAAAGAAGAATGCACTCTCTCTACAAGAGGGGGTGATCTCACTCAAGGCAAACAAAAGGATGATGGATTCCCTTAGGGAGAAGTGGTTAAAGCAAGAATGGGAAGCATAGAGGCACAAGGAAGCCATGAAGAAGAAGTATGAACAACTATATCATCTACATCTACAGGTCTCAGACCTGATGAATGGCAAGACCAAGCTCTATGACCTTTCCCTAAACCTGCTAGCATGCTGGTGTCCGTCCTCATCATATCATGTGTTCCTTTGCGAACGATATTATTTATTTCAATTAAAATCAGTTTTTGAGAATAGGTCTTATTTGGGTTTTTCAACCTGAACTTTTCTTGATATTTTTCACTCCTGCGATTTTGATGAACAGAGCTTGCTTTGCGAGCTATTTTTTCATAATATCATGTGTGAGTATGTCAGCATGAAAATGGTAGCAAGTGTCTTCTCCTATATGGGAGATTTGCAGTTGCGGACCTTCCTTTCATTTATGAGGAACTAGATTGAGTGGCATCGGGCCATGAAATCAATAGAAACCAACGAAGAAAGGGCAACATTATGGGTCAGAGCCGAACCAGGGGTGGTTTATGAACTCAAGCGTGAGTTTAAGCTATTCTTGAGCACTCCAGAGATCAAGAAATAGTTGGTCATCTATAGGAAAATGATTGTGAGGATTTTCCTCAACCTGTATGCACATATGAAAAGACGAGCAGTAGCAGGATGTCTTAAATGCACTGATGCCTGTAGCGCTGAGTTACAAGAAAGGGATCCTTTTGAGAACAGAAAATTTGTGGCTTGTATTACATGGGTGCCTAAGTATTCTTGGATCATGCAGACATTGGAGGCATTCTAGATTGGACTCAGATTTAAATTTCCTTTGATTTGGTTGCCAATAGAAGAGTATCAGTCAGACTACCACCTATGTGATTATGAATAAGAATCCTAGCCACATCAGTTGATGGCCATTCAAGGGTACAGATGATCCAGGTGGATGTTGGTGGCCACCCACCTATCCCATTTGGACCCCCACAACTGTCTCTTTCAGTCTTTTCATTTTCCTAAATTGTAGCACAGTTTACTATTTTTAATAGTTTTTCAGGTCCTAAACTTCCAGAGCCGTTTTGAGGCCCTAAACGACGTTTTTTTGGAAATCTACCACCAGCAATTTTCTATTCCAAAATCATCTTTCCCATCGTAGTCCTCGGAGAGATCTTTCCAACGGGCTATCATGTGCGTCAAACAGAGATAATACGACCAATTCGCGACCCCGGGAAGTTGGCTGTCCAACTCACCCTAAAACGGGGCCCACAATTTGGCGTTTCATCTTCTAGGGTTATGTTTTGGGATGTGAAGGGTTTTCCATTGTTTCTCAATAATAAATAGGCCTTCGAGCCTCATTGTAACACAATTTAGAACAGTTCAGAGGCATGTAGCCACCACATCTCTTCTCAGAGATAAGCTACCATTGCCCTAGCTAGTTTATTTCCATTGTTGTTTGTAAACATATTTTAGTATTAATGAAATGAAGTATTATTTCCGGTGCATATCTGTGTTATGGTTATCTCTATAATTGGTTGCGTTCATGTTTAAATCCGGATCAGTGGTATTAGAGCGGTCTACTTTTTCTCTGTTTTTTCTTTGCATGTCCCCAATGAGGTCGGGATATAAGGAGTTGGGGCTTCAACTGGTCGAACCTTTGCATGACCAGCCTTGCAAATCTCAACAACCTCCCATGGTGGATGAGAAGAAAAGCGAGGGGGCAGGAGATCCTATCAAAATCTTGCTCGAAGAAGCCCTCGAGTGACAAAGGAACGCGATGATGGGTAGCTTTGCGCAGATCCTTCAGCGGCTACCCAGAGGTGACGCATCGGCTTCCAACAACTACTCTGAAAATGCCACACCGTTTAAGGTACAAGTTAATTTTGAAATCCCCATATTCGAGGGTCAAATAGACGCAGATGCCATAGATAAATGGTTAAATCTGCTAGATGGGTATTTTTCTGTTCATGAATTTTCAAGTTGGGAAAAGCTTGTTTTCTCTCTTCTCAAAGCAGCCCCCCACGTGAAGGACTGGTGGGAAACCTACTGCGAGCAGAAGGATGAAAGTACAGGCTCACTATTTTCAGCCGCACCCACTTGGAATGACTTTCGGGATGCCATGAAGGAGTAGTACTACCCTATCAAAAGCTATGAGGACAAATACATCAAATGGACCAAACTGCGGCAGGGACGAGACCAAGATTTGCCGGAGTTCACAAACATTTTTCATACCCTTCGCACACATTTGGGTATCAAAGATTCTGAGCTGCATCTGGTACTCAAATACCGCGGCTGCCTACACAGATACATCCAAGAAGAGATGGAGTTCTTGAACATCTCCTCACTCGGCACAACATACTGATACACTGTCAAAATCGAGCAAAAGTTCAAATAGAAGAAACGAGACTTTGGATCTGCAAATCCAAAGCCCAAAGGACAAAGCCAAGGCGGGGTGACCCAAGACAACCCCTCGAAGCCGCAAGAAGAGAACAACACCACGAAGCCGAAGAAGGACACATGAAATTGGTGTGAGTTCCACAAGAGTCCCACTCATAACACAAGTGAGTGTCGGACCAAGCAGTCGCTGGTGGCCGAGTTGAAGGCTTTCGAATCAGATGTATGTTCCGACCCTGAGCTAGAACCTGACAAGGGGAATGGAAAAGGGAAGCAGATCATTGATGTGGAGCCTAGCGCCACTGTTGCCACCGCCAAGATCCAGAAAAATGGGCCCAAAGATCCAAAGGAGGGGGAACATATTTTCCACTCACAGATGTGGGTGAAGGGTTTGCCGCTGCAATTCATTGTCGACAGTGGCAGCCAAAAGAACCTCATTTCAGCAGAGGTCGTGAAGCGGTTGGGCCTAGCGACTACACCACACCTGCAGCCGTACAGTATCGGGTGGCTTCACGAAGGACGAGATCACAAAGTTTTCCAACAGTTTTGCCTTCACTACAACATCAAGCCCTTGACAGACGAGGTATTGTGATATGTTACACCTCTGGATGTTTGTGATGTACTACTAGGCCAGCCATACTTGTGGAGGCGACATGTTGTGTATGAGTCAAGGCCTCGCGCTGTCATTATTTCTTTGGATAATTCATTATACAGGATACCGGAGTTAGCCCCACCTACCGCCACCTCTTTGATCACTGCTAAGAAAGGCAGCAAGCTCATCTCACATACTAGGAAATTTATTTTCTATCTGGTTCGCTCTGAAAGTAAGGGGAAGATCGTTGCTACATCCATGAATCCTGCAAAGGGTTCCTCCACGCATCAGTAGCAATAGAGGGATACAGTCATGATAGAACACAGGAACAACTTCTCCTTGCCCAGAGGGGTACCACACAAGTTTCAGGTGGGTGACCAAGTTTGGTTGCATCGACAGAAAGAATGCCTTACCAGAACCCATCAGAAGCTCAGACCACTTCGACATGGTCCTTACACTAGCACCAAGGCTACGCGAAACAATGCTTTGAATCACAACATTCCTCCATTCCTTCGCTTGCACCAAGTGATCAATGTGGACCATCGTCGACCATGCTTCCCACCATATTTGGAACATCAGAGGTTGCAGAATATTTCACTAGAGATCCATCTCGGCAGAAGCTTCCTCATCTGAGGGAGGAACTCAACGCAATGGGGACCATTGCTTCCTAAGGGGGGAGGAATGATCCAGGTGGATGTTGGTGGCCACCCACCTACCCCATTTGGACCCCCACAACTGTCTCTTTTAGTCTTTTCAGTTTCCTAAATTGTAGCACAATTTACTATTTTTAGCAGTTTTTTGGGTCCTAAACTTCCAGCGCCGTTTTGAGGCCCTAAACGACGTTTTTTGGGAAATCTACCGCTAGTTATTTTTCTGTCAAAAAATCATCTTTTCCGTCGTAGTCCTCGGAGAGATCTTTCCAATGGGCTATGATGCGCGTCAAATGGAGATAATACGACCAATTCACAACCCCAAGAAGTTGGCTGTCCAACTCACCCCAAAACGGGGCCCACAATTTGGCGTTTCATCTTCTAGGGTTAGGTTTTGGGATGTGAAGGGTTTTCCATTGTTTCTCAATAATAAGTAGGCCTTCGAGCCTCATTGTAACACAGTTTAGAACAGTTCAAAGGCATGTAGCCACCACATCTCTTCTCAGAGATAAGCTACCATTTCCCTCGCTAGTTTATTTCCATTGCTGTTTGTGAACATATTTTAGTATTAATGAAATGAAGTATTATTTCCGTTGCATATCTATGTTATGGTTTTCTCTGTAATTTTTTGTGTTCCTATTTAAATCCGGATCAACAGAGCTCTGGGTGAAGATACTCTTGGTGCTTAGAGTTTTACAGATTTGCATCAGGGGTATAGTAGGAGAAGCTGAGATTCTGGATGGGGACATGTAGTTGCTTCAATCAGGGGGAGATGTTGGGTGTGGCTTCTTACCTATTTTCTGCACCTTCTTTCACCAATTTTGATCCTTTTATCCTCCCGGCCTATGAACTTTATATGATTAATTTCCCTTTTTCTCACTTTTATAACCTATTTTACTGTCATGTTATTTTTCTGTATTTTACTGAATAATATGATACTTTATTCCTTTTTGTGGCTAACTGGGGGAGCATTGAAGAAGTATTTTGGGAAGCTCTTATCCTTTTCAGGTTTTTCTCGTAGGAACAAGGTTATGGAGTAGACAGGCAGCGTTGATTAACTACAGAGCAGGGTAGAGAAGTTCATTGTTACATGCTATATGATATTACAGGTTGCTGTTACACATTGAATGTTGTTACAGCATGTTATTACACCCACGCTGATACAAAGGTCCGCTGTTACACCAAGGGTGCTGTCACCAACAATTTCCGTAACATCCTGAACCATTATTCACTTGCGGGATGTTGTTGCACTGGAGGTGGCAAGTGTGAGTACTATTCCACATAACAACTGTCGACACTAGGAATTGTTTATTTTGGAAGAAATAAACCCAAGCGGTTGCAATTCTAACTAATGTATATTTGTATTTAGAAATAGGTTGTATCAACATTGCAAATCGTGAGATTATCATGAGTGATATGTTTCTAATTTCGGGTATGTAATAACTATAAAAGAAACTTGATTTCGTTTGTACAAGGACACGACATATAGATGAGTATTGTTACTCTGTATCTATAACTCTGAATTATTTTTAATATTAATCATCACGGTGATGTTGCTACTACTCTTCAACTAATTCATTAATTACTTTTGTGTTGTTCTTGTGCCCTGCTAAGGAGGAAGGGCCCTCCTCTTTGGTAGGGACTGTAGTGATAGAGGTAGTGTACATCCTAGTTTTGCTAATTGTTCTATGGTTTCTTGCTGTTTCTGTATAAATTGAGAATTACATTTGTTGTTGTTCCAATTTATATTATGCTGTTACATTGAGTTAATCAATAGAATGGTAGTAACCAGCTGTAGTAGATATTAGTCACTGCGTGGCGCGCCCTTACTTTGATAGTTGCGAAGTGTGATTCAATTCTGTGGAGTTTTTTTTATTTCTACATGAATGATTTGATTCAACAATTTAGTTCAGCGACATCTTTTAATTTTTCTCCATTTTCTCATTCTTGGTTGTAGTGTATCAGCACAAACAATGCAAACTCCATTGGAACAACAAGACCTGCTCTAGGTTGACAATTAAATGTTGCAGTCTCAGTGAATTAGGATTGATTAAAATAACACTACAATTACCTTTCCCCTTGTTCCTTTTCTTGGGCTTAGGGGGATTGGATACTCTCTGTTGAGCATACTCTTAACCTTGTGGAGGAGGTTGTTTTTGTGGCAGAGGTGGAGGAGGCATGGGAGGCTGGGGCTATAGTGTCAGTGGGGCTAGAATGCTAGGCGATGCATAAGGATAATAAGGAGATCGGGCAACATTAGGATAAACATGCGGAGTAAAATCTAGCGCTAACATGTTTTGATGTGCATGGGGATATGCATGACATGCTGGAACCTAGATAAGAGTTTCCATGTGGAAGATTTGTAGAGGGATAAATGTAAGAGGAATTGGTTCCTCTCGGGGATTGACCATAACTCATCGGAGGTGGAGCATATGGTGGAAGTTAAGGGTGTGAAATGGATCCATCGATATTGTCAGTAGCATGAGATTCCCCCAGTGCATTAGCACCGCTAGGCTAAGGCAGATCAAGAATAATAGTATAAACATAACCTGATTGGGTAGATTAGATAAAATTTCAAGGCTAATTGGAGCACATCTTCCTCAGATTGGGGAAAGTGAGAAGCAACATATTTAGCAATGGGGTCCAAAAGTGATAGAGGGAACCAATCCATATAGACGCAGTCTTCGAATTCAAGAGATTTAGAGATGCTCCTCCTTCTATGCCATTCCTGAACATGGTTGGATAGGCAAGTGGTAGAAGTTTGACGAAAATAAATCAATAGTTTGGTACCAGTGTCATAATGGAGAGGTAACTTGAAATAGGCTAGAAATGCTTTGGCAAGAGTCGCGAAAGTGGAATGAGTGGCTCTAGGTTGATCAACATACCACTTAGTAGTTGTTCCAGTAAGAGTGCATTGGAAAAGGCAAAGATGGATGGAGTGATAGAATTGGATGAACACCACATATGGAATGAGAAAACATGATTTGTGGGATCTTCTCCAGGATTACCTTCAAATTTAGGGATTTCGGAAGGAAGTTTAGTAGGCATAGTTAGCCAATTGGGGTCATGGAGAATAGGATCATTGATGAGCTGGATGAAAGAAAGGAGACTCAAACCATTCATAAAAGGAAGCAATGGAGTAGGAGTGATCATACTGGTGGAGGTCCCTCTTGCGGGGTTACCCTGGTTAGTAACTTGGTCACCATCTTTGTTTCATGCCCCACGTTGGGCCTGACATGGTGATGGTATGAGGTTGAGAAGACACAAAATCAAAGGAAGAACTGGAAGAATCAGGAGAACCAAAGTCAGAATGAGGAATCGATGGAGGACTAGGAGGATGGACTATAGCTCGATGAGGAGGAGTAATATGTCCTAATGGAAACTGAGGGTGAAGGCCTCAAATTCTCTACGAAAAATGCCTAGGGGTGAAATGATGTCAATAAAATGATGACGCTAAAGACTAAAGGATGATGATATGAGTAAAAGAAGAACAAACAACAACCAAACATGTAGCGCAGTGGTGCCAAGTGTAAACTAACTATATTAATGATGTTACTCTAATACAAGTAAGCACATCCTATGAAAGAAAAAGACCTATAGCCTATAGTTGGTCTAAATCCTTAAACAATCCTAAATCTATTGATTTAGATAGCCTTCCAAAGAACTTATTACTTGACATAATCTCATCCCCGAAAGAAGAGTTTTCCAGAGAAAGGTAGGGTAGAGAACCAACTGCTTCCCACAACCAATCCTATAGGGTGTTTTCCTAATATTGGTCACTATGGTTACCTTCATCCCATAGGGGTGGTCAAGTCTTGAGCTTCTTGGTGATCAACCACTGCACGGGATTCCCTGCCATGGTTTGGGTAGCCTCGAGGAGAACTGCTCACACGATGACCTAGCCTAACCCCCTTTGAATTGGGTTTCTGACGCACTCCGGCTTTGGACCATGGGATGGTGAAGGATTTCAAGATCCAAAATATGTCAAATTGTATGTCTCAAGGTAAGCGATTGATGGGTGTGTGGTGTAGGTAAATTCTCGATGTGGGCAAAGACAATTCCTTTAGCTCGAGAGAGCGGGTCTATATAGAAAAAAACAATCTATGGAAAACTTCCTTAAGCTAGAATCAAATAAGAGGGCCTACCTCTTAGAATGCTATTCTTCTTGGTGATGATCTTGCTTCCTTACTCCAGCTACTTTTCGTTTCCTTCCTTTGAATACTTGAAACACGAAAACAAACAATGACAACAAACATGATAGCATACAAATTGCATTCAGCCTACTTAAAAGGTCAAGGAATCTTAAGTCATCAAATGTAATATAACATTTCATGTAGGAAATCAATCAATAGTTGTATACATATAAGTTCAGAAAGTGATTACAACCAAAGCCTTGACGTTGCAGGTCTCCTCGGATGTATTCATGTTCCCACACCTCTGCTAGCATATCATGGATAGCCCTAGCAATGGAAGTTTTAAGGCTTCTTCTCTTTAGTTTCAAACCAAACCAAACAGACTATTCTCCCTCCAAGAACATAAACTAGAAAGCTACAAGTTATAGATATCTTGCTGGTTATTCAAGCTCCAAAAAAGATTAGTTCAGCTTGGAAAAGGAGGAGTATATATAACTTTGATGGAGGGGAGATGGTTCCTCTTATGATGGGAGAGGCCTTATCTCTTGGGTTTGTTCCATATTAATGGGGGAAAGGATCCCAAACTAAATTCCTCAGCTTTATCCAGTCCAACCATTTACCAGACTTCCGTTACGAAGATTCTAGAAATGGAAGCTTTGACTCCATATTTAAAAAGCTTGCCAAAAGAGGATCGACGCGAGTGATGAAAGGCTCACTTGCACCATATGATGCTAGGCATGGTTTTAAACCCTGAAAATAGGCGTGAGGAAGGAATTGAGGACTAGTGCCAGTCTTGTAAACTGGGATAAAAGGAAGATTCTTGGGAAATGATGCAAATGGGAAATGTTCTACCCATGAAGAGGGACATAAGGGAAGTCTCTTCATGATGGGAAAGCATGTAGGGTTCACTGTAGAGGTCCTCGAGGATCGAGGAATGAGGAGTACAAGGACAGTGACAAAATGCTGTGTAACAAATGCCCCCTAAAGCATGAAGGCCAAAATAGAGTGGGGTGAAATGCTTTACAAGTAGATGCAGGGAATCAGAGTCCATCATCGGAAAACCTAGAAGAAAGCATAGATAAATATACATCACTAAAATCTAACAAATGATACATGAATCATGGTATGGACGCAGACATCTAAAGAGAGATCATGTAAATGGATCCAAGGCATGGGCACAACCATCCAATAAAGAGGATCATATCGAAACCAAGGTATGGTTGTAGCCATCCAATAATGAGATTAGGGTTTCTCTTGAATCACACATATAAAAAATCATGGTATGGTCGCAACCATCCATTTGAGAGAGACATGTATGTCAGCATGATCATGTCACATCGCCTTGCAACCCGAGCTTTTTTAATCTGAACCCAGGGTCTTGCGCTCCAACATGAACCTATCAGAGTGCAAATTCTAACATGTGAATAAATGTGTTGAGGTCGAACATGCTATAAATTCGCTTTATTACCGGTCAATGATGTGAACTGTTAACAAGCACGAGAGAAACCACCAATAATGAGAATGGATCTAAAGGTACTAGTAGTGCAATCCATAGAATGTGAATAAGGGAATTGAAGTTGAACACCCATGAAATAACTCGATTGAAAGCCAATGATGTGAACTTGTTGTCAAGTGTGAAGATCTTGCCATTAGGGCATGCAATCTCTGAGGTACTCGAAGGGAATCTCTCGGCCAACTTCCGGGATAATGAGCTAAAGTTGATATGAAGTGATTGTGCCACGAGAGGGCCATGATGTATCCCACATCACTGACACGAGACAAAGGGATGCAATGATTATGGATGATACAAAGAATCAGGAATGAGTATAACTGTAGAAGGAAAACTCTTGAACATATCTATGACACGACCCCGGAGTTTGGTAGCTTTTGGATCCATAGGATCAGAGGTCATGATGATGTGGAAAAGATCAAATGGAAGGAAAAAATGAATGGCCCAACCTAGGAAGGTCAATGATGAAGTAAGGATATCCCAACCCGATACATAGCAGAAAGTGTCATGTTCAAAAGTGAGCTTCCAACACAACTGATAGAATTTCCCATTTCCCCCCACCATTTCTAGCAGGTACCCCAATTATTTTTTAATCGCAAGCACGAAGTGGATAGCATGTGCTTGCTCTTTAAGTCCATCCTTCAAATGAACCTGACCTAGAAAGATTAATGATCCCTAGGAAGGAGAAGCTCATGTTCATCATGTTGACAAATCCGATGTCGTTTAATGTTTTAACGAGTCCGACAAAGGTGTAACTCAATATCTTTTTCATGTTTAGAGAGTTTGAAAAAGACACGGAAAAGAAAAATCCAAAAGGTCCATTTTTGTACATTTGTGTCTCTCAAGCCTGAAAAGGTAGAAAATAATACTTGAGAGAACTGCTTGACCATGTCAATCAAGGAGTACCTTTTTCGTAAATAGTTTATCCCATCTCAAAAAAGGGGTAAACGTATACTGGGTAAACGATGTTTTGCAGCCTTTAATGAGTTCAAAAAGACAAGAGCTTGACAATCTTTTCGTGTTTAAAGAGTCGAAAAAGAGCTTGAAAGTGGACCCCACATTTTTATTCTCATTAATGAGTTAAAAAGGGAAAAATACTCGGCGATCTTTCCATTTGAGTTTTTATGAGTTAGGAAAAGGTGACTCGTCATGCAGGAACAAGTGGTATAAAGGGTAGCAACAGGGTCTGGTTAAGGAATGAACTACTCGAAACACTAAAAGGTTAAGAGGATAGCTAGCAAAACCACTCATCGCTGCGGTTCCTCAGGAAAGGGTAAAACATCCAAGTGAAAGCGAATGATCAGCCAATGAGATGGTAGCGATGGAATAAAACAACCAAGGCTCATCTAGCAAATATTAGCTGATAAAAATGGAAATCACGAGAGTTAAAATGGAGATGGTTTCATTCTTATACAAGCCTAAACCATGGGGAACTATGCTTAGGTTCAGTTTCATGTTTACACAAGCTTGAAATGAAAATCTATGCTTGGATAAGAAAAATGGCATGCCCCCAATATGATGAGAGCCACGGAATGTGCCCCCCAAACTTCATTTCATTCATCTAGGTGGATGGAATGAAGGTTCACTTTTGAGATCTAGGAAAGACTTGACTAGGATTTTACGAGATCTTAATCAAAGATTCAATTTGGAAAAGGGAGTTTTTTCATTTTTTAACGAGGTTGACATAGTAAAATAACTATTTGTAAGACTCCTTGTTTCATTTTTTAACGAGCTTGACATGAGATAAGGAATTATGCTCACATTCCTTGTTTCATATTTTAATGAGCTTGACACAAGACAAGGAACTATTCTCACATCTGTTCATGGACCATATGAGAACATGGCTCCCAAGAGGTCCTCACTAGACGGGAGAACCATGCTCTGGGAGGAATACATGTCAACTGGTACCAATGATAGATCGGGTTCCAATGCCCCTAGTACATAACGTACTATATGATCTGTGTGATCATCAACAAATGTGGAGACATAAAGGATAACCACATAATTGACCCGTGGTGGGGAGGGCACTTCTTGAAAAAAATAACCGATAGGGGACGATGGTTGCATAGGAGGCACCTGGTGACCAATGAATGACAATTGATCAATGGTCATTATTCTCCCTTTGTGTAAAAAACAAACCACATGGAAAAGTGAAGAAACAAGAGATCCCATGGCATAAACATTGTCACATCCAAGGAGAAGATTGAAATCTAAGGGACCTTGGAATACCATCATGTCTATATAGACAGTCTTTCCTCCCAAAGTAATAGGGAACTTCATAAGGATCCCTAAGGGCTGATTGGTTCCTTCGTTGAAAGCCAACATATCCTGGGTGACAGGCACAAGCTATGGGGAACCAAAATCTTGCTAAGTAGTAGAACACATGATGCTAACAAATGTGCCTTCATCTAATATAGTGTCATGTACTACCATATTATAAGCTTGTACTGTGATATGGAAAGGCACATAAGATGGGAGGCAGAAAGCAATCAATTGACTCCAATCAAAAGAAACAACAAAACTACTTGGTGGGAGTATCATATGATTGCCCCCATGCCCTTTAGGAGAAGGAGAAAGACTCTCCTAAACAATTGGGATGGGAGGGTCACTCTTCGATTCACGAGAATCTGAGGAGATGAGAATAACATGAGCAGTATGATCATCACTACTCTCTTGAGGAACATAGTGAACAATTGAAGGCAAAGCCAAGTCAACAGTATTTTTGACCAATGGCTGGTTGGGAACAAACACAAGAGAGCCATGCTTAGGAAGAGTAGGATGGGAAAGATATGAATCCAATTCAATCTCTTTACCAACTAGAAGAGGGTTAGAAGAAAGCCTTTGATAACCAACAGGAAGTTCGGGTTGAGGAGCTATAAGGTTTTCCAAAACTTTAGAATCTTTACCCATAAGAGGACAAATGCGAAGAAGATGCTCTCCTTCACATAACCTATAGGGAAATTTAATTTTTCCCTTCTTCTTACCATCACTAGCTGAAGGCATAGCATCGACATGATCTCCAGAGGTCGACGAGGGTGGCGGTCCAGGTATTGAGACCATACCTCTAAGACTTTGAGAATGCCAAGATAGTCTCGAAGGAGATGGTCACCCTTACACAGCTTACAAGGGAATTTGACCTTCTGTAGAGGATCAAAAGGTTTTTCTACGGGAGGTGCATTTGGAGTAACAATTGCACGGTTTGCCTCTCACTTATCTGACTTCTTCTTCTTCTTCTTAGCCTCCTAGTTACTAGATTTCAAACTTTCACCAAGCGAAGTAGAAAAGGAAGGTGAAGAAATAGGGAAAGAAGGGGAGAGGTCAACCTTAGAATCATCGTGATGTGATTCAAATGAAGGAGATGGATAGGCAGGAGTTGGGACACTCGGGACCATCGAGGTAAAAAATAACAAGATAGGTAAACCAATGGTTAACCCAGGAAGGGACAACATTGGCATATAAGGAGCACCAATGTTTCCAAAAGAAGGGAAAGGACTAGGATTCCCATCCAAGGGGAATCCTTGACTGGTAGACTCTGGAAATGTTGCCATTGGGATCGACCCTAAAGAATCACTAAGAAAGATAACTTTAACTAGGAGTATTTCATTGGTAGTTAATTTTAAGACAGTAGAGTAAAACTTTTCCTTTTCATATTTTAAGAGTCAAGAAAAGGATGAAAGATGAATCTAGTCACTTTCGGAGTTAACGAGCTCAAAAGGAAAAGTGTTCAATGGTATTTTAAATTTAAAGAGTCAAAAAGACCAAAATGATTGCTCAAGATAGTCTAGGCAAAAGGGATTACCAGGTAAACGTGAACTACAGAATACCTCCCGGTGAACCGAAAAGTACGAGCAAGCAATCTCCCCGAATGTTGTGTTTGGTGTATCACGTTTACAAGGCAGAAAACTTGACTTCTTATGGATAAAGGATTGCAACCTATAGGGGGTTCCCTTTATATACGCGATGGTATGAGGAGCACAAGTCCGTACTAGCGCTGCATAATGCCAAAGCAAACGACAGCTCCTAGGTTTAAAGATGTCGGAACACGTCTCTAGCCTAGACCACTAAATGTGAGCGTTAAGTTTCAATGCTTCCTTAGGTTAATTCAATGAATTTTGACAATTTATCTTGAATTAGGTTTCAATTCTAAGGCCCTACCATTGTCATCTGAAAAATCCTATATACAGTTGTATGAGAAAAAAAACTTTGTCTTCGATGAAAGTTTACACTAATTGAGGGATATAAAGCACAAAATCAATGCAAGAATCAAATAATGAAATCTTTGACTAATAAATGTCCTAAATGCACTTAATCTTCCCTCAATAACAAAAGAAGTTTCATTTCATTTCCAATGCTTATGATGATGTAATTATAGCTTCTCAATAATGCTACTAATGCAATATTTTCACTTAAGTAAACTAGAATGATGTTCTTCTTTTCATAAAATGCAAAATGAATCTTTCACATAAAGTAGTTTAATGAAAATTTTCACAATTTGGAACAAACAAGCATCAATCAAATCTAAAGAATGAAAAATGAAACTAAAAGCAACTTCTTCCCTGAATCGAACAAACCAAACACATAAATGCTTCAACTGAGAAACCATGCAATGTAATCTATGCTTAGAAAGAGTAAAGAGACACTCAAAATAAGAGAACAAACAAGACTCTTTCACTCATTCAATTGAAAATTAAGCAATGAAGATGTCGCGACTAAAATATGGATTAAATGAAGTAGTAAATCAGAAACTTGACAAAATGAGTAAATAAACAAATGAACGGTAATTGACCTAGATGCCCTAGGGTCATAGAAACCATCCAAAAACTCAAAAATTCAAGAAATGAAACTTCAATCCAATCAATAAAAATCAGCAAATAAAGCATTCTAGTCACTTCTAGGCAAAAGAAGGGAGTCTAAGGGTCAGGACACATTGGCACTAGAAAGGGAGAAATTCAGATTTTTTTCTTAACTCAGAGACCGACATGATTGGCCAGGCTACAACTAGCACTGATCGACACGACTAACACAACTGACCAAGTTACAACTAGCACTGATAATCTTGATTAGCGCGACTGGCCAGGCTACAACTAGCGTTGATTGAGGGATTCACAAAAAAAAAAAAAACTTCACAGAGGGCTAGACTTAACACATTAGAGGGTGGGCTAGTGTTTGTATGCCTTCAAAAATGCTAAGAGGTAGAAATTATGAGGGCAAGACACACTGGTTATGATTAAGGAGAAACCCTGATCTTCACCTACAGGAATCGATGCGATTTCCTAACTGACAACAAGCACCACAAGGGGGTACGACGCGATTGTTTAAGAGAAAATCACACTGGTTGGCGCGACTGTCAGAAAATAAAATGAGTTGATCAAGGATTTCAAAGAAAAAATAAAAATTTTCAAAGATCAAAACCAAACCTGCCACTCTAAATTTCAAAAACAAAGAAGTAAACCAGGTAAAGCAGAGAAAAAAAAAGGGAAAGGGTGATACTACAAAATTTCACACAAAAAATGAAATGAAAATCAATCAAATGAGAGGATTGGCTCCCCAGGGAAGTCACCAATTTGTGGTGTAGGTAAATTCTCGATCCTAAAAAAGACAATTCCTGTAGCCCAAGAGAGCGGGTATAGCCATAAACAAACAATCTATGGAAACCTTCCTTAAACTAGAATCAAATAAGAGGACCTACCTGCTTCCTTACTCCAGCTACTTTTCGTTTCCTTCCTTCGAATACCTAAAACAAGCAAACAAACAACAACAACAAACATGCTAGCATTGTTGGTTTGTGTTATATTCTTTCCACGACTAGCCCACGTAGTTAACCAGGGGGTTAGAGAGGGGACGGAGCCCCCCTTTGTAGCACCAATTGTGTAGTGGGGGGCCCACAAGGGGTTTGAGGGGTGCAGGTAACCCCCCTCTATGGGGTCCGGGGTAGCACCCTAGGAAATTTTATTTTTTGGACCCTATATTAGGTTGGGTGGACCTACCTATGGTTTTGTGCATGATTTTCGCAAATGGTTTTGGATGCGATGGTTTTTGGTCCATGGTTTTGGATGTCATGGTTTTTGGTCCATGGTTTTGGACATGATGGTTTTCGGTCCATGGTATAGGATCCTTCAGCATGTATAAATATGTTTTGTAACATTGAAAGGAACATAATGAAAAATCAAGCTGGTAGTCACAGTTTTGGGATCTGGGGGAAATCTTTGTGTATATGTGTTATGCTCTCGCATTGTTTATTTTCTTTGTTTTAGAATTCATATGCAGGTAATTTTTGTACGGGGTTGAAACCTACATTTGGTATCATAGTTGTTTTTGGCTTCAAGGGGATGCCTTTACTACTGAGGGGTTTCGCTCGATCCTATGGTAGACCCTGTTCAATGGGAGATCTGCAGGATCGATTCTGGTGGTGAAAGAAGATGGCAAGTAGTGGAAAGATAGAGATAAAGAATTTTAATGGTTAGAGTTTTGAGTTATGGAAACTCAAGATGGAGGAGTTGTTGGTGGATAAAGATCAATGGATCGAGGAAGATCCAGGTACTAAACCAACGAGAGCGTCTGATGAAGAATTGAAGAAGTTGGATCAGAAGGCAAAGAGAACAATACAATTGTGTGTCTCAGATTTAGTATTGCTGAATGTATCACGAGAAGCAACGGTGAAGGATTTGTGGGACAAGTTAGGGACTTTGTACCAATCTAAGTCTCTAGTGAATAAATTGTTCCTATGGAAAAAGTTGTATAACCTGAGGATGAAAGACAGAGAATTGGTGCTAGAGAATCTGAACGCATTTAATACTATGGTAAGTTAGTTATTATCTGTTAATATTAAAATTTCAGATGAAGATAAGTGCATCATTTTGTTGTGTTCTCTACCAGATTCGTGGGATAGTCTGGTTATTGCAATAGGTAGCAATGTAACTGCCTTGCAATTTGATGAAATAGTCTCATCCTTGCTGATGGAGGAAATGAGACGGAAAAATATGGAGAGCCAGAATGGTGATGCCTTGCCTGTACGAGGACAGTCCCAAAATAGGAAAAAAAAAAAAGTCATCGAGTGGGATGTCTAAATCTAGAGGGATATCTAAATCTCCAGGGATACCTGTAAAGGTGGTGTGCTGGAAATGCGGAAAGGAAGGGCACTACAAAAGGGACTGTAAATCTAAAGCTCCTGATAAAGGAAAGGGATATGGTGATGCTCCTTCTGCATAGGTGAAAATCACCTCAAATAAAGGTGGGGATGTGTACTTGGATTCTTCAAGTACACATGTAGATCATGAGGCATGGTTGATTGACTTAGGTGCATCTTGTCACTTCACTCCCCATAGATAGTGGTTCTGCAAGTATGAGAAATACGATGGTGGTGATGTCTTCTTAGGGGATAATAGGAAGGCTAGAATCATTGGTCGCAGAAAAGTGAAGTTGAAGTTGCAAGGTGGAAGGATTAGAACACTTTCGGGTGTTCTGCGTATTCTTGCATTGGCCAAAAATCTGATTTCTGTAAGCAAGCTGGATGATGTAGGTGTAAAAATAGTGTTCGAGAAGGATACCTGCAAGATGATTCGGGGAGCACTAGTATTGATGCGGGGAGTTTGGATTGGAACTCCGTATAAGCTGTAAGGTAGCACTGTTGTTGATGGGTGCAACAGCTCTATGTTTCCTGAAAGTGGAGCAGAAAATCTAGTGGTCTATGGAGAGAAGACCATGTTGTGGCATCAAAGGCTTGGACATATTGGAGAGAAGGGACTTCGAATACTTCATGGTAAAGGTATGGTAGAAGGTATGAGTAATAGCTCTCTGGATTTTGATTTCTGTGAAAATTGTGTATATGGGAAGCAGAATCGGGTGAGCTTCCCCTCTGGTGGTAAGAGGGCGAAACAAATATTAGAACTTGTGCACAGCAATGTGTTTGGACCTGTGAAGGTTCCATCACTGGGTAAGTCTGTGTACTATGTATCATTTATAGATGAATTCTCAAGGAATACATGGATATATTTCCTTAAGAATAAATTTGAAGTCTTTGACAGGTTTAAAGAATTTAAGGCTCTGGTGGAAAACCAGATAGAGAAGAAGATAAAGGTGTTGAGGACAGATAACGGTGGAGAGTTTTACAGTAAGGAATTTGAAGAATTCTGTACGAAGTGTGGTATACCACGACAGAAGACTACTCCATACACACCTGAGAAAAATGGAGTTGCAGAAAGAATGAACAAGACGTTGATGGAAAGGGCAAGAAGCATGCTCAATGGTGCCAGGTTAGGATAGGAATTCTGGGCAATGGCGGTGGACACAGCATGTTACCTGGTCAACTGATCACCTTCATCAGTGTTGGAAGATAATACTCCACAAGAGGTATGGACCGGTAAGAAACGCTCACTTTCACATCTGAGGGTATTTGGATGTGATGCATATGTACATGTTCCAAAGGAGAAATGAACTAGGTTGGATATTAAATATGAAAAGTGCATCTTTATTGGGTATAAGGATGGTCTAAAGGGTTATAAGCTTTGGAACCCAGTAACAAGGAAGGTTGTGTACAAACGAGACGTGGTGTTCAGAGAGGTAAAGGATCTTATTAAACATGAAGTCCAATCAAAGGAACCTAAGAAGATAGAGTTTGAGCTTAAGGAGGAAGAATCAGACTCTACAACAGAGGAGGAACCAAAAGTTGAAGAGCCACAAATTCTTGGTGTGAGAAGATCAGTTCGAGAAAGAAGGCAACCAGAAATGTATAGTCCATCTGCTTTCTGTTCAAATTTTGCTTTATCTATTATTGACGATGATCCTAGAATTGTGAAGGAAGTAGTAGATTCAGAGGATGGCAAACTCTGGAAAGAGGCCGTGGTTGATGAAATGGCATCTTTGCACAAAAATGAGGCTTGGGATCTGGTGGAGTTTCCGGCTGGAAGGAAACTCATTGGTAGCAAATGGGTGTTCAAGAAGAAGACAAATGTAGAAGGAAAGGTTGAGAAATACAAAGCTCAGTTGGTAGCAAAAGGTTATTTCCAGGTGCCGAGAATTTATTTTGGTGATATTTTTTCTCCTGTTTCCAAGGTAACTTCTATTAGATTACTTTTATCTGTTGCTATTGCTTTTGATTTTGAGGTGGAACAGATGGATGTGAAGGCAACATTTCTTCACGGGGATCTGGAAGAGGAAATCTACATGAAGCAACTTGAAGGCTTTGCGGTGAAGGGTAAGAAGGAACTGGTATGCAAGTTAAAGAAGTCCATGTATGGGTTAAAACAGTCACCAAGGATGTGGTATCAGAAATTTGATACATTTATACGGGGACTTGGCTTCACTAGAAGCAAAGAAGATCACTGTGTGTATTTTAAATTAATTGGTGTTCGTGTTATTTATCTGGTCTTGTATGTGGATGATATGTTGTTGGTTGGAAATGACAAAGCAATTATCCAAGATTCGAAGACCCAATTGTCCTCCAAATTCGACATGAAAGATATTGGTGCTGCAAACTATATTTTTGGAATGGAAATTAAAAGAGACCGGGTAAAGAGGAAGCTCTAGTTAAACTAGAGGAAGTATTTTGAGACAATACTGCAGAGGTTTAACATGCAGGATAGTAAACCGGTGAAGTTTCCTATTCCTGTAGGTGTGAAGTTATCTGCTGAACATTATCCCAAGACACAAGAAGAGGAAGAGGACATGTCCTGTGTTCCATATGCAAGTGTAGTCGGTAACCTGGTGTATGCAATGGTCTGTACTAGACCAGAAATTGCACATGTGGTGGGAGTATTGAGCAGGTTTATGTCAAAACTAGGGAAGGAGCATTGGACATAAGTGAAGCAAGTTTTCAGGTATTTACGTGGCACTAGTCATTATGGTTTGTGCTACCAAGTAAGACCAGGATTGGACAGAGTGTTGGATATTCGTGGCTTTGTTGATGTAGACTGGGCTGGAGATCTGGATCAGAGAAGATCTACAAGTGGGTATGTGTTTAACCTATTTAGAGGTGCAGTCAGTTGGATGAGTAAGATACAATATGTAGTGGCACTATCAACTACAGAGGCATAATACATGGCAGCCACTCATACAAACAAGGAAGAAATTTGGTTGCAGAGATTGTGTTCAAGTATGGGGTTAGTACAGGGATCTATAAGGATAGGCTATGACAACCAAAGTGCAATTTTCTTGGCAAAGAACCCTGCATATCATTCAAAGACAAAGCACATTGATGTTCAGTATCACTTTGTGAGGTGGTAGAATACAAAAAGGTGTTGCTGGTAAAGGTGGACACTTTGAAGAATACTGTAGATGCATTGACAAAATATGTGAGCTCTGAGAAGTTCTCTTGGTGTAGAGAATCAATGGGCATTATAGGGCTGGATAAACGACTAAGCTCTCTTGTGGCCCCCTGTAGAAAGAAAACAACAAGTGGGAAAATGTTGGGTTGTGTTATATTATTTCCACGACTAGCTCACATAGTTAACCAGGGGGGATAAAGAGGGGGTGGAGCCCCCCCTTCGTTGCACTAATTGCGTAGCGAGGGGGTAACAAGGGGTTTGAGGGGTGTAGGTAACCCCCCTCTATGGGGTCTTGGGCAGCGACCCAATTTTTTTTTGTTTTTTGGACCCTATATTAGGTTGGGCAGATCTACCTATGGTTTTGTGAATGATTTTCGCACATGATTTATGGTTTTCGGTCCATGGTTTTGGACGCGATGGCTTTCGGTCCATGGCGTTGGATGCTTCGACATGTATAAATATGTATTGTAACATTGAAAGGAACATAATGAAAAATCAAGCTGGTAGTCCCGGTTTTTGGATCCAGGGGAAAATCTCTGTGTATATGTGTTTTATGTGTTATTCTCTCACATTGTTTATTTTCTGTGTTTTAGAATTCATATGCAGGTAATTTATATATGGGGTTGAAACCTACATTTGGAATTAGAGATTTAGATTGGCCAGACTACAACTAGCACTGATATGCTTGATCAGCGCGACTAGCTAGGCGACAACTAGAGTTGATCGAGGAATTCACAGAAAAAATAAAAAAATAACTTCACATAGGGCCAGACTTAACACATTAGAGGGTGGTCTAGTGTTTGTATGCCTTCAAACATACTAATAGGCAGAAATTATGAGGGCAAGACCCACTGGTTATGATTTAGGAGAAACCCTGATATTCACCTACTGGAATCGATGCGATTGCCTAACTGAAAACAAGCACCAGAAGGGGGTATGATGCGACTGTTTAAGAGAAAATCACACTGGTCGGCATGACTGTTAGAAAATAAAATGTGTTGATCAAGGATTTCAAAGAAAAAACAAAAATTTTTAAAGATCAAAACCAGACCTGTCACTCTAAATTTCAGAAACAAAGAAGTAAACCAGGTAAAGAAGAGAAAACAAAAGGGAAAGGGTGATACTACAAAAGTTCACACAAACAATGAAATGAAAATCAATCAAACAAGAGGTTGGCTCCCCAGTGAAGTCGCCAATTTGTGGTGTAGTTAAATTCTCGATGTGGAAAACGACAATTCCTCTAGCCCGAGAGAGCGGGTATAGCCATACACAAACAATCTATGGAAAGATTCCTTAAGCTAGAATCAAATAAGAGGGCCTACCTCTTAGAACACTATTACGCTTGGTGATGATCCTGCTTCCTTACTCCAGCTAATTTTTGTTTCCTCCCTTCGAATACCTAAAACAAGCAAACAAACAACAACAAAAAACATGATAGCATACAAATTGCATTCAACCTACTTAAAAAGTCAAGGAATCTTAAGCCATCAAATGTAAGATAACACTTAGTGTGGGAAATAAATCAATAGTTGTACTCATATAAGTTCAGAAAGAGATTACAACCAAAGCCTTGACATTGCAAGTATCCTCTAACGTATCCGGGTTCCCACACGTCTGCTAGAATCTCATGGATAGCCCCAACAATGGAAGTTTTAAGGCTTCTTACCTTTAGTTCCAAACTGAACCAAAAAAAATATTCTCCCCCCACAAACATAAACTAGAAATCTACAAGCTATAGATATCTTGTTGGTTATTCAAGCTCCAAAAAAGACTAGTTTAGCTTGGAAAAGGAGGAGTTTATATAACTTTGATGGAGGGGAGATGGTTCCTCTTATGATGGGAGAGACATTATCTCTTGGGTTTGTTCCATCTTAATGGGGGAAAGGATCCCAAACTGAATTCCTCGGCTCTATCCAGCCCAACAATTTACTAGACTTTTGTTACAAAGCTTCTAGACCTGGAAGATTTGACTCCATATTTAAAAAACTTGCCAAAAGAGGATCAACAAGAGTGATGAAGGGCTCACTTGTGCTGTACGATGCTAGGCCTAGTTTTAAACCCTGCAAATCGGTGCGAGGAAGTAATTGAGCACTAGTGTCGGTCTTGTAAATTGGGATAAAAGGAAGATTCTTGGGAAATGATGCAAAAGCAAAATGTTCTGTCCATGAAGAGGAACATAAGGGTAGTCTCTTCATGATGAGAAAGCATGTAGGGTTCACTGTAGAGGTCCTCCAAGATCAAGGAATGGGGAGTATAGGGATAGTGAAAAAATGTTGTGTAACAGGGTGTTATTTGAAGCCAGTCCCTCTGATCCTACACCTAACCTACAAAGGTTGTTTGGCCCTGGTGCCCAAGTGGGCTTAATCTATGTATGTTAAATTATTAAGGTGTCGTGTTTTAAGTATTGTCTTGGAGGTGTTAACCAAGCTCACATTCGCATAGGGTGTGAGTGTGTGAAAATGATGTGTCAAGTAGATGAGTTAATTGAGAATGTTTTATGATGCATTTGCTACTGAAAATAAAGTGCTGAAATGCTATAAATAATGCTAAAATGACAGAAAAAATAAATAGCCAATCATGCACACAAAAACCCCACCCAAAAAGGTTATCAAGCAACTAATCAAGAGAAGGAAAACAAGCTACTCAAAGAAACATAAAATTCCTAAATTATCTAATGTCAAATGGACTGGGATCTAGAGGAACTAATCTATTGTAAATGGTGCAGATACACAACAAACATCAATGGTGACAATTGTTGTAAAGGATAGGTATGAAGCTCTAAAGCCTAGGATGCTCAAGGGGATCCTAAGGGGGAAAGGAAAAACGAAAATATAAAGGGAGAAAATGTGAAATAAACATATCCACAAGTGTTGTAAAGTAATGGATCAAACTCTGAAAATTAGTGGTGAAAAAATGTTGAAACCCTAGACTCTTCACCTAGCCAATCTCTTCCTAAAAATATGGAGGTTTACTCTAAACCCTAGGGGGGATTTTCCTTCCTTAAAGAGAAAAACTAAGAGAATATAGGACTAGGGGAGACTTAAATAGAGATAAGAAAACCTTCCTAGTCTACATAGAAAACTCTTTGCAAGTATGAAAAAATTATGAAAATTTCTCGGAAAAAATCCAAAGCACAGTTACTGACTTGGAAACATTGAAAAACACAAATATTGAACCAAAAGGTGTGTTCTAGAACGTAGATCTAGGGACGAAAAGTGCATTTTTCTCCCAGGACTCTCGATCGATAGATCTCAAATAGAATTTGTCATCTTCTACTTGGATGGTACCCGTGACTTGTGGAAAGAACCAAAAATCCACTAGAATCCGAAAATTTGACAAAAAAGGAAAGAAAATTATAAATAGAAACTGAGAGGCTAAAAATTGTTGTAGAAAACCCTGAAATTTAATGAAATTTCAGTCACCTAAGAACTGAATAACTACACCAATAGAGTCACCATTTGTTAGTATGAAATTTCTTGGAAGGTGTACCAAAAACATCCCACTTAAGTCACTGGTGACAAGTGACCTGTTGACAGTGCTAGACCCACAATCATGTCTAGGGATCTCCTCGGTAAGAATTCCCAATTAGACCTCAGACCATTTGGTGTACGATTCCCATCAGTGGGTCGTACATTATCGCCTTAACTGCGGTTTCGCACAGAGGCAAGTAAGATATCCCTGTTGTTAGCAAGGGTGTGACAACTGCAGTGAGTCAAGGAAGGTGCATGAATGGTTCTAACACACAAAGATTGGGGTGAGCATGCCCCTTGGAAACCTGTAATAGCACGCGGCTTAGAAGGGAACACACGAGAGAAGATTCATGACAAGATGGAAAACAAGATAGCGAGAAATCCAAAGTGATGGTTAAACCAATCAACACATTTCAGTGAGATTCATACATACTTATACAGAGTAGTCCATACATGCATGCGTAAGAAAACAAATACATATATCATTTAGAGTAAACAAGATAGCTGGAATACAATATGAGATATGCATGAAACATGTTGGCTCTATTATATTAAGAAGTGTAAGTTCCAGTGATACAATACATCCATGTCCAACCACTAGTCCTGATAGTGGAATGTTACAATCACAACCACCTGCTCCTCCAAAGAGATATACTAGCTCTGCATAGTGGAGAAGCCAAGGCTCATTGCAATACTATCCAAGATTTCTCTAAGATACTCCTATTGGAAGCTTGGCTGACCAAAAGCCTATATAATGAGTTATGAGGTACTCTATATATAGAAAAGGGTGGGGTGACCCTTGACATTCCCATTTGTGACCATTCGTCTATCCTCATGACTCTTCAACTACTCTATGACTGTTACATTCAACTATCGACACTTGAACTTCCACTTGACAAGACGTTACATACAATCTGCACATGTACCCATGTGAGAGAAAATAGCTTGAGCAAGCCATGCAAGACATCACTAACACTTAGACAATTTTGGTGAGACCAACTCTTTGACATCATTGTGATGGTCGATGATGGTGAAATGATGCTAAGCTTGGTCATCTGTGATGGTGTCCATGCACTTAATGGTGACATCCTGCTGAGGGTGATATGGCCCCTCTATCCAACTCATTCGATAGCATGCACATCATCGTCTTGAGTGTGATTGGACAAGCAACATATTGATGCATAGTGTCTGTGTTGATCTCCAAGTGTGTGATGGTGACCATGTGCATCAACTTGTCAAAGTACATGTTTAGCTCCAGTTGGACTTTCTTCTTGTATTCACCTTGGTGAGTGTTCCAAATGGGTGGGATCTCATGCTTGCGCACAATGGCATGTATGTTGCCAAATTCCTTTGCATGCGATCAACAACACTTCTCACCTTGTCTACTCCGTGCCAGTTGCTCAGATGGATCTATAACTTGTGTGGGGACAGTTTCATCTGTCTATGCATGTTGCACACCCTATTGTACCTATTCCTATTACAACTCATTCTCTCGTTTGTGCAACTCCTGTTCTTCCTTGAGTTTCTACTTCAGCACATGCGACTCCTTCTTTGTTTCTCTCTCTGCCTTCATACGATATTCATGTCACACCGTCACCTCATACCCTCAGTCTCCAAATTTTCTTTCATCACAAGTGGATCTGCTTGAGCTTGCAACTTTGTTTCGCCTCTGCCTTGTCAATAACCTTCCTCTTGTATTCGTTGCATGCAGCTGTGTTGCCTTCTACTACTACTGATGGTGCTTCTTGCTATGATGTTGCTGCCATATTATCTTGATTTCCTTATTTATAAGAAACTTGATGTCTTCATAGGTAGGAAAGATCATAGACACTTTCTTGGCGGCAACCCCTTTTGTGTTCTCAATGGTGTCCTTTGATTTTGCTCTCCTGAAGGCCATTGTACTTGTGTTGCTAAGAGACAGACAAAAACCTGCGATGCCTGGAGACATAGCAACACTTATGGAAAGCAATCTGACAGTCGAAAACCAAAAAAAACTTGAGGACTAACATGCAACATACCGATGTGATTGATTGTGAAAGCTGTGCAATTTCCGCTGGGAGGTCAGAAGACTAACTACCAAAATTGTGCAAGGCATAGCCCGGGATGTTAGGAGGCTGACTGACTGTTGGAACTGTGCAATGCATAGTCCAACTTGGCTTGCTGAGGACTGAAACATCACAATGCACAATTTCAATCAGCAGTGACATACAACCAACAAACTGCATTACGCAGTTTCTGGGGCCAGCAAGACACTGCCTCCAAGAATTGGGCAATGAAAGCGTAAAGGTCAATGCTGGGCTAGACTTGCTCAATTTCTAGAGGGAAGGTAGAGTCTTCGCTTCGGGGAATGCACAGTGCTAGTTGTGCAAGGCACGATCTAGGCCAAGGTAGCCTAGGCCGGTCGATGGGAAATTGAAAAAATGAGAAGTCTGAATGCATGATGAGATGAGTGCAAACAAGAATGAATGGTCATATATGAAAACAACAAGTTTAGGATTTGAAAAATGGGAAAGAATGCATGTGTGTCAAGCGAGTTGCCACAATGACGACTGTTCATGCAAAAACAATGTCATTCATGCGACAACAGTGAGATGCAAACGAAAATTGAAACGATGCTTCTACAAGATAACATATATCAAAATGACAAGCGCTCACTAAAATCAAGCAGACAACACTCACATGAAGTGAAACAAAAAAATGATAGAAACACAGCTCGAGACATGAAGAGCGAGCTTACCTCAAAACAACATAGCTGAATGTATCGACGACTCCTAGATGCAATGTGGGATGTTAGAGATGCAAGGTCAATGTGAGGAATGATCTCTGTAGCATCTGGTTGATGAGTTTCTATAAGATCGAGTTTGTGATGTGCATGCCACCAATCTAGGAAAAGAGAAACTTGGTGGGAGGTTTCTGAAATGATCCCTGCATGTAACCTCCAACTACTAAAAATAGATCCCTAAATCAAGGGATGTCTTTGCATGCTACCTTGGGAGAAGCAGTCCATGCATGAAAATCAGTCTTTCTTGCTCCTAGAGGGAACCAGTCAATCTGAAGGCACATGCATTGGTCTGTGATCCTGGAACGGAAATCTGCACAGTTTCTGTGCTGAGCAAAGATGGTTGTCCCAGAGGTATTGCACAATTTCTAGGCTAAGTAGTTGTCCTGGGTCAGACCCCACACTTTCCTCAAGGAAGCATGTCTGATTGTGTCTTGCAATTTCTGCTAGCTACTGGGCTGGCTGTCTATTGGTTACTTGGAGCCTAACCCAGGTTCAACAGTGAGTTTAGCAAAGCAAATCCTAGTACTACCGGTCCTTTTGGCAACAGTCCATGGTGTGCAAAGTGAGGTCTCACTTGAGGTAGTATGGGAGGGTTCTGGAACCAGGGTTTTGCACCCTAGGGATGTCTTGATGAAGTTTGCAAAGTTTGCAAACCGATCTTGCATGCTCGCACTGCTCTGTGCAGCCGTCTATCCTTCGCGCCTTATGCAACTATTCCGCGTAGCTCTGTAAAGGGCGTGAAGAGATGCTGCCTAGATCCCTTATCCTTACTGTGCCTTATTATAGATATTAACTTAATTATATGGGCCCAATATTCTTATTAATAATTTAACAGTTATAACCAGTGCGCACAATCATAAATTGTAAAGAGATGCATAAATATTACATAAACAATAACACATAGTATTCTAGAATCAACTTATCCTTTATTAAACCTTTGTTCAATTACAATCCCAACTTTTCCCTATGCACTCAACTACAGGGGTCTGCGCACACAATTGTGGACTCTACCAGGCCTTGCGCACATAGCTGCAGAGCCTCTCCTTACTACTACAACCCAAGACTCGGACTTACAGACTCAGAGCGAATTCCTTATTCAACAACCCATATTACTTAAGATCAAGACTAACAAAACCTGACTTTACATTTAGAGCCTCGCTCTATTTATACAATCCCATGGTCCATGGACCATGGGTAGGCCAACTCATTCTATATTAATTTACATTATCTTAGGGAGGACAACCCTAGACTTCCGCACTCTGTGCTCACATTTTGTAGGGTCTTTACATTATCTTGACCAAACCTCGGGCTTTAAGCCCCAAACATGTTATGGGGGGATTCCCTACCCAACAGGCCCCCAACACAATCATTGTGACTCGTCCCAAGTCACTTGGCTGGTGCGTTGATCTTTGCATGGAGTTCATCCAGCAACTTCTGCGCTTCGCTGACGTCCACAACACATTCTTCCCCTATCTGTTGTACCAGTTGTGTGCATATCTGTGATGCGTCATTGTTCAATGCAATTCCTTGCCTGACTGCATATATGCCCTGCATCTGTGCCAACTTTCCGTCGATCTTGGCGGTGACCGTGAATGCTTCCTTGAGCTAAGGCTGGATGCGTGCTTTGAGCACTACTTCTTTTTGACGCGCGGCGTCCACCTGTTCCTTTAGAGCCTGGGCTTCCCTCATCTTGGCCAGTCGCTAAGTAAGGGAAACCATCTGCACGGTCCCCTAGACATTGTCATAGGCCTATTGCAACTCCTGTGCTTCTGACTATAAACGCTGTAGCATTGGTTCTTCCTGCAGTAATGTGAGGGTGACAAGTGACTGATCTAATAAGCCCATGCAATCCTGTATAGCACGCTCTATTGCTTCCAACCCCGATTGAATGGTGCGGTGCCATTGCTCTCTGACTTCTGGGGGTGTAGAAGGCTACGCATTTAGTTGCAACTCCACGATCTACAGGTTGAGGTCCAATTCGATCCTTGTTGCTTCCTCGTTTGCCTTGCGGAATCCACTAGCCAATTTGTGGATCCGTATACCTACTGGCAAGTCTGTTGCAATCTCTGGTTCGGGAACATGACGACATGCCTCCTTGATGATTTGCTCCAATTGCTAAGTCTGTGCTACCGCTTCATCTTATTGGAGGCTCAATTTTTCGATGTTGATTTGTTGTTCACTGAACATCTGCACTACGCGTCCTTCTCGAGTGTGGAGCTCTTTCATTGCTCCATCTTGCACTTGGTATAATATCTCATGCGGGAGGGCAGCCAAGTTTAGGCCTAGTCCCTTGAGCCGGCCTACCGCAGCTCTGTCTTCTATGTTGCTCACTGTCAGTGTGCCTTCCAGCAGCGCGATGGTATTAGCCATTTTGGCCCGCAACAATTGCTCTGTGGCTGACATACCCGTATCCCCATAGGCAGCTGCCATTCCCTACTGTGGGGGCTGCACCTGAAGTTCCTGGAGTTTCGCCTAGAGTGCCCCCAACACAGTCTGTTGCTCCATCATTGCTTCTTAGAGCGCCTCTTTGGTGACCTTGCGAACTGTGTCGCCGATGTCGTATAGGTCACCCTCAGTCAGTGTGATGGGTTCCCCATCTAATTTGGAAGCCTTGGTCCTCTTCCTTGGCCCTGTTCGTTTTGTATTGTGTGACCGCTTTAGCTGTGTTGATGATGTGGGTGGGTCTACGCCTTTTGTTGTGTCCTCTATCCCTTGTCCCCTTTCTTTCTGTGTCATGGTTTCCTCAGATGCTAGTGCTGCTGCTATCTTTTCCATGAAAGGCTTCGTGGCCTTGCGAGAAGCCCATACTTCTTCAGCTAGCTGCTCATTCTGCTTCTGTTGTACTAGCAGCCTAGCGGCCTCCTTGTACTTTTGAATCACTATCTCATCACGCACTGCTAGATCTGGTGCGCGTCATTCTAGTGGCTATGAAGCGAGCACCGCGATAAAAGCATCATCAATTACGATGAAGGGGAGCGTGCTCCATCTCTGCTCCAGATCCTTGCGTGCCTTGATATACACATTTTGCATATCTGATTTGAATTCTGCAAAGCTCCACAGACTGTCATACACCATGGAGGATAGGCGCGGTTGTTTGTTGATCCACATCTATATGCTCGCCTCCATAAGTATCCAGAAGATCTTGATCTTGCGGATGCATGTGGCATGCCTTGTCACCCAAAGCGACACATATTTTGCTGCCTCTAGTAGGTCCTAGTCAAGGGGAGGAAACTACTATCCTCAAGCAATTCTCCTGCAACCAACAGGATGGATAAGAGAAACCACGTAGTAGTGGAATGTCTTACCCTACTCCTGGTCCTCCCTGCAGTTCGTCAGGAACTCCTCAAAAAGGAACTACACCCAGTTGAACCATACCCCGTCTGTGCATTGCTCGGCCAGCGCGATGACCGTTGCTGGTACCTCATTGCTATGACATTTTCTCATCACTTTTCCTGCCAGTAACTAGGTAGCGACTCAGACCCCTTTGTTTTGAATGCTAGTAATAACGTACCCGCTCTGCTTTCTCTCCAACCTATATTTATTTTTCATGGCCTCTACAATCACCAAGTCTCCACTTGTGCCAACTATTTCCGCGGGGTCCCTTCCTATACAGGGAAGCCAAGAAATCCTATGTATAAGCTCCGCCGTGATGGTAATGGGCTCTTCCAACCACAAGTACCCATCGTGCACCAAGCAAAGCAGTTTCCTGATGACAAATATCGTGATTGGGGCCCGATGAAAGTGTGGAATCCATAGGAGGTGGAGTAGCCCGGCCTCCTCCACCCAAGACAAACATTTTTGTGGCTATAGCGCTGTAACTACCCCCTCCTTGCTTTGTTTCATCAGTTGACTAGTTTCCAAATGAGGGAACTTTTCGCTATCCGTGAGGTCCCAGTCTTCAAACTTCATCATGGGTATGCGGCTCACAGCTGAACCTTCAAACAAAATTCCCTTGGGGAGGAATGGGGTTTTGAGTGTGCTTTTAAGGGCATCCAGATCTTAAGGTACCTTTACCCTCCCCTTCTGCAAAGGGACATACTTGGGTAGCTTTGTTGCGGTGCATACTGGCGGGATGTCTTCCTCCATTTCTTCCTCTCGTTCAATCTCCTCTACGAATGCCTGGAAATCCTCCCCCTCATCATCGCTTTCAATGGTAACCGTTTTTCCCTTCTCTTCCATGGAAAACTTACCAAACCGCAAGTTGTGTGGAGACATACAGACCAGTCCTGCTCCCTGCGGATCTTTTTTAGTCCTCGGTGTTTGGGGTGATTTTGGGATTTCTAGCACATCCCCCATTGGTGACATACAACTCTGCATGGCTCCCTTGGTTGTTGACATCATTCTGACTAGGGAATCCTGTGTCTCCTATGGCAACGCTTCAAATCACGGACTTTCTCTCATAACCTCCAAATTCGTCAGGTTCATACCCTCTTGATAACGCAACAACTGAATTCTCAAAATTCCAAGGTTTGTTTGGTGGAGAGCCCCCTGTGATTTATAGGCCCTTTTGAATTCAAATTTGACCATTCCTCCCATATTCAGCACATTAATGCGACAATGGTGATAGATTGTTTCAAATCGAGTTCTGACACCATGTGTTAATTGCTCGTTGCCTGCTCCTTGTTGTCTTAAATGGGATATCTTATCATGAACAGTGACCCCAATGGTCACTTCCCAGTCTACTTGCACGACAGCGTGGCCTCCCATGCGCAGGCGCGATCTTTGGGACTAACTAGTTCTGTGCGTAGTCCTCCTATTGCACTGCTTCCATATAGACTCATTTATAGTCTCGCGCTCTCTTCCAATCGCTTGGAGTGCTTAGACTGTGCTTTCTATGGATAGTCAGGTGGTTACTCCACCCGCACGAGGCTTCCCTGTACCTTCCATCCTAGCCCACGGCTACCCCAAAATTACCCTAATGTCAGTGAGCGCTTTGCTTTCTTCTTTACATGGCACACTCCCCCGATTCCTTTGTCTAATGAGGTGCGGCCACAACCATGGCAGCAAAACCCCAAGTCCTTCCAATACGATAGTGTGGCTGCCTGCCTTTTGTTCTATCGGACTTAGTTTCTCGGTGCAGCCTGCCTATGCAATTTTGATTTCTAGTTTGTTGATTTCTTCATCCAAGATCCTACTTTTCATCCACAACCATACTCGATTTTATTTGAGTTTGCGAATTTTCAAGTGCCCTTGCCAAATGGCTTCCTAAATTTGCATGTGTTTGGCCCTACGCGATGACATAATTCCTTCGTTCGGGTCCTTACGACTCACAGTTATGTGAGGATTCTTTCCTCCCAAACCTATGGCCTCGGCTTTGCCCGTCATCTTTAGGATCATTTCCGCACTTAGATTCTTGTACATTGCTCTAGAGGCCCATTGAACTGCTGGTACGCATTGTTCCCAATTAGTTTGTCTGGCCTGGTGAACCCTATTCCAGATCCCGCGTACCCCCTTGAATGCTTTTACGCGGAACTTTTGTAGTGTGCGGTGCTTTTCTTGCTACTGTAGTTGGTTCCGAGTGTCGATACTTAGTCTGGGATGTGCTCGCACAACATGCGTCTGCACCCCTCGAAACAAGTGGGCATGTAGACTTCCTTGTCCTAGCTGCCCGATTCTTATTCGACAATGGGGGCCTCCAACCTATACCCACATCTTCCTTTTACCTATGCACCAGATTACCATGGTCTCTTTTCATGTACTCCCTCCCTGTACAGGTGTCGCGCATAGTATCCCTTCCAGTTTAGCGTATTGTTGTTGTTATGGTACTGTGCTTTCAACCTCCTCTAGAAATTCTTCTACCACCATCACATTGTCATGTGTTGGTGGTTCCATTGCTTATGTCGTTACACAATAGAATGATCTAATCATCATGTTACAATTTAGTGTCATTACCTCGTGCAACCAATTCTGCCAGCGTTTTACTTATCTGAATCCGAAATACAGGAACTATTGCGTTCCCACGAAATTTTCCCATTTGTAGTCAGGTTCACCTGATCCTAGTCTTGTGCCATTATTTGGTAAATGCAATCTAGCTCATCGTCGTTGTCATCGTTGTGCACAGGTTTGGTGTAGTGCGTTCCTTTGGCTATATCTAGCAGAACTACTACGCATAGGGACTTTTTTACGAATATCATCTTCTGCTTCTTCAGGTTGATGATTCCATTTATATCAGTGGCCCAGTCTATCCCTAAAAATGCAGGATAAGGGTTGTTGTCATCAACAATCTCTATTACTTCAAAGTTCGTCTACGTACTTGCGCCTTTGATATCAATTGTTACCCCTTGCAACCTCCCCATGGGCAAAATATTTTGTTGGTTCGCCATTCGTAATTGAATAGGGGACCACTGTAACGCGGGCCCACCCATGCGTTCCCATGTCTGCTTAGGTAACACATTCGCGTCGGACCCCAGGTCCAAGATTACCTGATCCATTTCGTATTCTCCAATCTACGTTGTCAATCTCATTTCCCTTCTAGTGCGCAACGTATGTTTTCCCAATTTCTATAGTACGCGCGGTTCACCCGACCCTGCACACCTAGTGATCAGCTCTTGTAGCCCTTTAACTTCCCTATTATCGCGCAACAACTTCATGCATGTCTCTAAAAAGGTAGTAAGCATAGAAGGATCCATTCCTGGCTCTGGTTGATCCTTACTACCTGAGGTAGAGGCCTCCACGAAACTCTTCTTAGCTTCCATAAACATATCTTTTGGGCGTTCTAAGTCAAACTCAGGTTCCTTTGTAGGAGCCTTGCAAACCCATGTGTCTTCCTCAAGCTGCTTCCACTTATCTTCCCTTGTGGTTGCACCACTTCTTAGCATCATGTTCATGTTGGGGTCTTCTTTGTGTGGTTCATACCTCATCATTTGGATATTCTAAGTTGGAGTAGGTTGTAGTACCCCTTTCTCACGCATCTGTGCAATTAATGTAGGACATTCTATCATTTCATGATCAAAATGATTGCAATATGAACAAGACATTCTTTTTGGATTAGTACAATCATGGGTGTAGTGTCCTAATCCTCTGCAATTGTAGAAAATCAACTATCCGCAACCCCTTTTTGGCCCCATCCCTCCTCGTCCTTGACCTCAGCCCTGAAATCCAGTGCACGCCATCCGTACAGCTGGGTCAAGGCCTCGCGTTTCTATCTGCATTCTATAGGCTGGGGTTCACTCCATCATAAACTCATAGCTAGGACAAGTACACTTGTCATGGTCCACTGACGTACAGAAATTACAAAACAGTTGCTCGGGAGCCTGTGTGTACTTCTGCAACAAATGACAGTTATCCATCATGTGCTTTCCCCCTATCTGACAGATCACACACCATTGCATGAGTGCCGCACTTGGCCCTGCCTGTGCCTCTAGTCTCAACGGCATTAGCCCCCCTCCTACTAAGTAGTTCACGAATACTGGGCAGTGATCCTTGTTGTGGCCCTAGCCTTTGCATTTTATGCACCACACTTCCTTGCATGCCTCCGGTCGTGGTGCCCTATCCTGCTTCAGGCTCTGCATTTCCAAGTAGAGATTCTGTAGCTGCGTGTGGATTTGTTGAACTCCTAGCCCCGAATCCTGTATCGGTGTTTCATGCAACCTCATCACCATTTACAATGCTCAGCCTAGGTTGAAAGCTTCTGCTGTGACAGCGCCATCCTTAGGTGCAATGTCAAAGACGCCACAAACCACGCATGGTGCTGCGCATCCGTTAGCGTCATATTAGCGTCACGGATTATACTCTTCAGCCGTTGATCTAGATCCCATGGGCTCTCGCCTAGAAGCATCACGATCTCTTTAAATCCGATGATTAACTGTGTCTCTGATTTCGGTGACTAAATTCTCTGTTCAACGCATTCTGGATTTCCACTATTCTTGCATTTGGCTGATCATTCGAGTGCTTGATATACCATGTCAACATGCGATCCTATAGCATGCTCATTAAAGTGGCCTTCTTAATGTTGTCATCTATGACCCCTTGTGCTTCCCACACTGCTCTTACTACGAACCAGAACTGATCTGGATCCTCATTTCCTACCCCTCTGAATACGAGTAACTTGATCTCACTCGCCATGCTGAACTATGATGTAGGCAGAGGTGGGGTGGTTGAAGATGTAGGTGAAGGAGGTGACTTGGGGGTTGGCATAAGTGGAGGTGGTAACTGCAGAATGAGTTGCCTTATCAAACTAATCGCACTTTTCGGAGAGACTCGAGCGAGCTCTTCCTCGCTTTCTCGTGAAGGTGAAATAAAGGGACTGTTTCCTAATTCCCTGCTACATTTGTAGATTTTCCCACTTCGCATTGTTCCAAACATTAATGTATTCACATCACCCGTTTTTCACATAACAACATCTTAATCCAGGTATTCAGGGATTTAATGTACCTACCTCATGGTCCCTTGAGGAAAAGTCGCTCTGCTTTGCTGTAACTTACAGTCGTGTATATTGAAAACTCAGTGATAAATCCCCCTATTATCCGGTCGAGCCAATGGTCCACAGCTCGCGCGATATTATCTTCTGATGTCTCTAGTCTTCGCACTAATTCTAGAGTCCACACTATCAGTTGATTAAGCTTATACCTTCCCTAGCTATTGGCTAACCTCGCGATCCACTCATACAGTTCAGTAGAGAAAGACATGAAGAAGATCTTGTGGATTTCTATATATACGTAGCGATCCAACCAACTCTTCTCGGATATCTGTGGAGTTCTGTTTTCTTTTGTTACAAGCTCGTGAAGCTTCTTGTCCAACCACTCTTCAATTTCCTCCTTTGTGGGGTTCCAATGGCACGACATCAGACATCCCTTAGGTAGATCCTGGTCCTAGCAATGGAACCATTTGTTGGCTACTTGGGGCTTGACCCAAGTTCAGCAGTGAGTTTACCCAAGAAAATCCAAGTACTACCGGCCCTTTTGGCAATATTCCGCTGTGCGCGGACTGAGGTCTCACCCGAGGTAGTATGGGAGGATGCTGGTACCAAGTTTCCACACCCTAGGGATGTCTTGATGAAGTTTGCGAAGTTCACAAATCAATCATGCGCGCTCGCACTGCTCCGTGCAGCCGTCTGTCCTTCACGCCTTACGCAACTATTCCACATAGCTCTGCAAAGGGCGCGAAGAGATGCTACCTAGATCCCTTATCCTTACTATGCCTTATTATAGATCTTAACTTAATTATGTGGGCCTGATATTCTTATTAATCATTTGACAGTTATAACCAGTGCACGCAATCATAAATTATAAAGAGATGCGTAAATATTACAGAAACAATAACACATAGTATTACAGAATAAACTTATCTTTTATTGAACCTCTATTCAGTTACAATCCCAACTTCGCCCTGCGCACTTAGCTACAGGGGTCCACACACATAGCTGTAAACTCTACCAAGCCTCTGCACACACAGCTACAGAGCCTCTCCTTACTACTACAACCCAGGACTCGGACTTACATACTCAGAGCGAATTCCTTATTCAACAACCCATATTACTTATGATCAAGACTAACAAAAATTGACTTTACGCTTAGAGCCTCGCTCTATTTATACAATCCCATGGTTCGCGAACCATGGGTAGCTCGACTCATTCTATATTAATTTACATTATCTTAGAGTAGACAACCCTAGACTTCTACACTCTGTGCCCACATTTTTCGGGGTCTTTACATTATCTTGACCAAACCTCTGACTTTAAGCCCCAAAACATGCTATGGGGGGAATCAACTGCCCAACACTATCCCAGAGGGATTGCACAATTTTTGGGAATAGCAGGAGACTGCTGCCCAGAATTGAGCAAATTTTTGGTTGAGCAATTGTCATGGGATGAATTGCACAATTTTTGAGAGGAAGACTGTCAAGAGAATTGCACAATTTTGGAGCCCAGCTGGGTGTCTACCTGGGTTTGCATAATTTCTAGAGGGAAGGCTAGTTCCCCTTCAGAATTGCATAATTCCTAGAGGGGGCTTCTCAACCAACAACTGACACCAAGTCCGGAAAGCACACTGTGAAGGAGGTAGAACAAAATTGCATGAACAGGCTGACAAGACTCTATGAAACAACTGAAGATGATGCGCTTGATAGTGCAAAACATGCTTTTGAGGATGGTTGGAAGGGAAGCTCCAAAATGAAGCTAAGGCAACATTTTGGAGGGTGCTTGTAGCTACTACAAAACTTGGTGACACACTGGTAGAACTCCAACTCTCTGAATGGACCTTGTTCATGAAAATAAAATCTAACACCTCCAGAAGTATTGTTCAGTTCTTTATTCATCTTAGCTTCCACACTTGCTTGATTGTAAGCTGTAGCATCTGCCAAGATCATGGTTGGTTGATACACATTCCAAGCCAAGCCAAGACAATTTTTTTAATTAGTGATGAGGGGTATATTGATGCACAAGTCATATGATTGTTATATTTTTAACTTTCATCTCTGGTGTTGCTCCGCTGCTAGCAGGCCTGGACAGTACCCTGACAGAGTCATGCAAGAACACAAGCATTTCTCCACCGCCAATGAGCCTGGTCAGTAGCCCGACAAATTTACTTGCATCACCTCTCTACACATGAAGCCTTTCTCTTCTTTCACCTTGTTCATTTTTTATTTTTTCGATTTTTTTTTGCACATTGTCACTTTTTCATTTTTCATTTTCATAACTATGCATGGCACTTATTCATTTCAAAGGTGGAAGAGGGATCCCAACTTATTGAGAGAAGAAGAGGTTGTTCCTTCTGAGAAGTAGTTTATATATACCTCTGACAGGCTTGTTAAGGTTTTCCCCCTCACCTTACTCTACTTGATTGAGATGACAAGGATTAACCCAAAAAAAATCTACTAGAGTAGATGATACTAGTTAGCACGCAAGCATTGTATTTTCACCAAGGTTCACTTCGAATAGTACGTGTTTTCCATTGATGTGTCATGGATTGAAGGTAACAAGTTGTTCATGAGAGAGTGAACAACATATAACCAAATGTTAATAGTTGTAAAAGTCCTTTTATACTTTATCCAAGCTTGTTTCAAGAGTCACACACAGTCCATGTGAAACTAACCTACGAACGAAAACAAGAAAACAAAACAAAATGCAAAGAAAGAAGTAGAAGAAAATGTGTATGCAAAGAAAATAAGAAAACAAACAAGCAAGAAATAAAACACACAAAGAAAGAAGCAAACATGCATGCAAGCAACCTACTCAAAAGCAAACAATACTCCTACTCCTAAGCTAACAATGCATGGGCCATCTCACATGTAGTGATACTTCCAATGCAGCCACCGGTGCATTGGTCGACCCATCTTGGTGAAGGCACAATTTGCGAACAACACCGTCGTGCAAACTAGAGAACATGAAGATATAATGATGAAGACAAACACACTCCAAGCTTACAAGCATCCACAAAACAAAAGTGAGTGAAATCCCATGGCATGCACTCTGTGGAATTGCCATGGTGTTGTGCTACACTACATGCAGATGTTGAGTGTATGCATTCTCTTGATTGTGACATGCAAGAAAACATGAGAAAGGTAGACCACTTACGTTGTGCAAGTGTGCTTGCTATGTAAGATTCCTCCAATGCATGAGTGATGGGATCGTGTAGTTCGAGTGGAGGAAGTAAAATCTGAGTGTTAGATTGATCTTGAATGTGAAGCAGAGAGTGATGAGGATCCTTGTGTGTTTCAACAATTTCCTGATCGGAAGTGAAACCAACCTCAGGACAGCGAGGGCCTAACATAACCATAAGCTTGGGCTGAAGTGCCTCGACAGCCTGCGGGGTTTCAACTTCGTCGACATATATATCATCATAGACCAATGCCTTAGACAGATTAAAGATGATTGAATCAACATCGTGATCAGATAAAGCAAAGAGTTCACGACAACCAAGATCAAAAAATTCAGGATGTTTGTCAGCATCCTCATGATTTGATGAATCATGTAGAGGGGTAGAAGAGAAACAATGATGTTCACCCTTTGTGTTTTGAGAAATGGCAGATGATAGATTGGATGGATTTTCGAAGGAATATGTGTCCTCTCCACAATGTAATGAAGGAATGACATCCGACGTGTCCTCTAAACGATCGAAAGTAGAAACATTCGGAAATGATTTTTCACAGGGGAAATCAGCAGTGGTAGAATCGAAAGGGATGTCAGGATAAAGTGGATGAGGTGCGACCGGAAGAGAGTCATCCTTCACCGCGAGTTCTTCTTTAGATTCCTCCACATACTCATCATCAATGATGGCGCAGGTTGGCTGCACAACACCGAATCCGTCAACAGCCTGATCCTCATTCACAATAGGTGAGGACTCGAGAATGGAAGAGCACAAGACAGTACAATCCAAAGGATCAATAGAACGCAGGGATGGAGGTTGAGGGAATGAAACCACATGACAACCAACAGGCTCACAAACGAAATCTAAATAGATATCAATAGTAGGTGGGGTGGGAGGATGTGACAGTTCAACAAATGTGTGTGCATAATCTCCCACATCACTTTACGATGGTGGAGTTGTTTGATGAGGTGAAGGTAGAAAATCACTTGTGACAACAATTATACCTACCTGTGATTGTGCAGCTCCATCACCGAAGTGTGTTGAGTGGGATTCGAATGATTTCTAGAATTGTGGATTTTTGGATATGTGAAGAAGATACTCAAATCTCCCATCGAGAAATTACCAATAAATTTCATCTTCGACGAATTGATATGCGAGATTACAAAAGTGTTCATAGAATTGTTCAATGGATTCAGTGGGTGATTTTCGTAATTTCAGAATTTCTTTATCAAGTGCTTCATAGTTAAATTGATTGAAAGCACGATCTATCTCTATGACCAGATGAGCAAGAGAATGAATAGATTTTTCAAGCAGCGTGGCACACCATTGCAATGGGTTCCCTCAAAGCATGTAGACAAACAGTGTGTAGGTCATGTATTCTTCAAAGATTCCATGTCTTTCAAATGAGCCTACAACATTGATCACGTGCCTAACCAAGGCTACATGGCCTCCACCATCATATAGAAAAGGGTGGGGTGACCCTTGAAATTCCCCTTTGTAACCGTTCATCTATCCTCATGACTCTTCAACTACTCTATGACTGTTACATTCAACTATTGACACTTTAACTTCCGCTTGTCAAGACGTTACATACAATCAGCTCATGTACCCATGTGAGACAAAATGGCTTGAGCAAGCCATGCAAGACATCACTAACACTCAGACCATTGTGGTGAGACCAACTCTTTGACATCCTTGTGATGGTCGATGGTGGAGAAGTAGTGCCAAGCTTGGTCATCCATGATGGTTTCCGTGCACTCAATGGTGACATCCTCCTAAGAGCTAACTCTTACCTTTGTTGCATCTAGGTACACTAATATGGCCCCTCTATCCAACTCACTCGATAGCATGCACATCATCGTCTTGAGTCTGGCTAGACCAGCAACATACTTATGCATAGTGTTTGTGATGATCTCCGAGTGTGTGCTTGTGACCATGTGCATCAACTTGTCAAAGTACATGTTCAACTCCAGTTGGACTTGCTTCTTGTCTTTGCCTTGGTGAGTGTACCGAATGGGTGGGATCGCATGCGTGCACACAATGACATGCATGTTGTTGAATTCCCTTACATGCGATCAACAACACCGCTCACCTTGTCTGCTCCATGCCAATTGCTGGGATGGATCTATAACTTGTGTGGGCATAGTTTCATCCATATTTGCATGTTGCACCCCCTACTATACCTGTTCCTGCTACAACTCATTCTATCCTCTACGCAGCTCTTGTTCTTCCTTGAGTTTTTTCTTGAGCACATGAAACTCCTTATCTGTTTCTCTCTCTACCTTTGCGTGATCTTCATGTTGTGCTGTCACCTCATAGTCTCAGTCTCCAAAGTTGCTTTCATCACAAGTGGATCTACTTGAGCTTGCAACTTTGTTCCGCCTTTGTCTTGTCAACAACCTTCCTCTTGCATTCATTGCATGTAGATGTGCTTCCTTCTACTACTATTGATGGTGCTGCTTGCTGTGATGTTGCTTCCATATTATCTTGATTTCCTTGTCTACAAACAACTTGATGTCCTCATTGGTAGGCAAGCTTATAGACACTTGCTTGGTTGCAACCCCGGTTGTGCTCTCAATGGTGTTCTTTGACTCCGCTATCCTAAAGCTCATTGTACTTGTGCTACTAAGAGGTAGAAGAACACCTATGATGCCTAGAGAAATAGCAACACTCATGGAAAGCAATATGTTAGTCGAAAACCAAAACAAACTTGAGGACTGACATGTAACATACCAGTGTGATTGATCGTGAAGTTTGCGCAATTTATGCATGGAGGTCGGGAGACTGACTACCAAAATTGCACAAGGCACATTCTAGGCTCTCAAAAGGTTGAATGACTATAGGAGTTATGCAATGCAAAATCTAGCCTTGCCTGTTGAGGATTGAAATTGCATAATGCACAATTTCAGTCAGTAGTGACATGCAAACAGGAAACTGCATTGTTCAGTTTCTGGGGCTAGCAGGACACTATCTATAAGAATTGTGTAATTCAAGCCTCGAGGTTAGTGTTGGGCCAGAATTGAAAAATTTATGGAGGGAAGGTAGAGCCTTCAATTCTGAGAATGCGAAGTGCTAACTGAGCAAGGCATGGTCTGGGCCAATGTAGCCCAGGCTGGCCGACGAGCGACTGAAAACATGAGAAGTATGAATGCATGATGAGATGAGTGAAAACAAGTGTGAATGATCATACATGCAAACAACAAGCACAAGATTCAGAAAATGAGAAAGCATGCATGTGTGTGAAGCGAGTCGCTACAACGGTGACCAACCGTGCAAAAACAGTGTCATGCATGTGATAGCAGTGAGATGCGAATGAAAAATGAAACAATGCTTCTACAAGCTAACATACATCAAAACGACAACAAGAGCTCATTGAAATTAAGCAGACAACACTCACATGAAGTGAAACACAAAAAGCGACAGAAACACAGCATGAGACATGAAAAACGAGCTTACCCCAAAACAACTGAGCTGAATGTGCAGACGACTCCTAGATGCACTTTGGGATGTCAGAGTTGCAAGGTCAATGTAAGGAATGAGATCTGTAGCATTTGGTTGATGAGTTTTTATAAGATCGAGTTTGCGACGCACATGCCACAAATCTAGGAAAAGTGACACTTGGCGAGAGGTTTCAGAAATGAACCTTGCATGTAACCTATAGTTGCTAAAAATAGATCCCTGAATCAAGGGATGCCTTTGCATGCTGCCTTGGGAGAAGCAATCCATGCATTCAAATGCACTCTGCTCGGTCCCGGAGGGAACCAATCAACCTAAAGGCACATGTATTGGTCTACGAGCCTTGGATGGAAATTTGCACAATTTCTGGGCTAAGCTGAGATGGTTGTCCTAGAGGGATTGAGCAATTTATGAGAGGAACAATTAATTGTCTCCTAGGATTGCACAATTTCTGGGTTGAATAGTTGTCCTGGGTCAGACCTCTCAATTTCCTCAAGGAAGCATGTCTCACTGTATCTCACAATTTCTGCTAGCTACTGGGCTGGTTGTCCTAGAGGGATTGTGCAATTTCTGGGAGTAGCAGGTGAATGCTACTCAAAATTGCGCTATTTTTGGGCTAAGAAGCTGCCTTGGGATGAATTGCGCAATTTTTGAGAGGAAGACTGTCAGGAAGAATTGCAGAATTATGGATCCCAGCTGGGTGTCCAGCTAGGTTTGCGCAATTTTTGGAGGGAAGGCTGGTTCCCCTCCAACATTTTGCAATTCCCATAGGAAGCTGCTCAACCAGCAACTGACACCAAGTCTAGAAAGCAGCCTATGAAGGAGATAGAAAAAACTTGCATGAATAGGGTGACAAGACTCTATGAAATAGCTGAAGTTGATGTGCTTAATAGTGCAAGACATGCTGTTAAGGATGGTCAATATAGAGGCTCCAGAATGAAGCTAAGGAAAAATTTTGGAGGGTGATTGTAGCCGCTATAACATGACCATAACCACAATTTGTGGTTTCTAGCACTTCATATATGCCATAATAAAATGAGAAAAACCTGCAACAAAAATACATATGTGATCCATAACAACAAACAAATATATATACAATGTGATAACCTAATATGGAAATAATGTTAAATGAATAATAATCTTTATTGATAACACCTGGTGAAGAATATCTACAAAAAATGTCTACAAATCCTCCTCTATGAGATGGGTCCTTTGATGTCCTTGATGCTTCAATAATCAATTCTCTCTCTCAATATGTGAAAAACCCAAAGCAATGTGTAGAACTCAAGTGGGAGCTCAAATGAAAAGAGATGATAATGACGACAATGATAATGATCAAGGTGAAGAATGAATGGGAAACCCTCCTATTTATAAAAAAGTATTGGGTTGATCTCAAAAATGGATAATAATAAAATAATATTAACCAAATCAAGTTCTAACCGTTAGGAATAATTTATTGTATTTTTTGGAGAGCAAAATGATATTCAAAATGGTAAAATATCTTTATTTATAAATAATTAACAAATATAATGATTGATTAATTATTTCACGAGCATTAAAATATTTATTAAATAGTGATTTAACAATTATTCCAATAATAGAATTAAGGAATAATAAATAAATAAATATTTATTTAATTATTCCTAGGTGATTTAGTCAAATGTGACAATGAATAATTATCAAATAATGATTTAATAATTATTGCTAGAGAAAATTAAATAAAAAATGATTTATTCAATTATTCTCACGGGGTTTTTAAATTTTAACGAAAAATAATTTAATAAAAATGGTTTACTAAATTAGTTCCCATGGTGAAAGTGATTTTACTAAGGTAAAATTGATCCTACATGGTGTATTTCGACCCACCTAGTTAAAAATGGCTAGGTAATAATTTTTGGTGTTAACCAAAAATACTGAATCAATTTTGCCTTTGTGCTGCAAATGTCTCTTGAGTCTCTGACTACTACTATCACTCAAGATCTGACTACATCATCTAAAATTTATCCTTCTTCTATTGAATACTGTGGGCCCCTCTAGCAAGGGTAATGATCCATGAGAAGAGTATATTGCAACTGCTATTGCTCTCCTATGGACCCTGCCCAGATCTATGCAACTTTGGGACAAAAGCTCTACATTACCCCACCTCACTCCTATAGGTATGGATGAATGCATGGCCAATCCACCTCTAGGTTGTAGAGATTTTTAACTTGAACACCAATTTTTTTACTTGTCCCATAGTAACATGCTTCAAATAATCTTTCCCCTTACTGAACATCACATCATATCAACGGTCTTCAAGTATAACTACATAAACTAGTTTTTTCTTAAGACCAGGAACATACTTTAGATCCTTTGAGTGAAGAAGGGAGCCTAGCTCCCTCTTAAAGGTGATAGTGCCAATTCCTTTGGTACTATACCTTCCATCATCTCCAAGCTCTATGTGTAATTATAAGTCCTTCTCTTCTAGGCTACTGAAGAACTCCTTAGATACTATCATATGAAATGAGGCTCCAAAGTCCAAGTACCTTATATTGATTCATACAGTACTTTCCATGCATGCAATGAGGGTGAAATCCAATTTGAATTATAATGTGAGAGAAATTCCTCCTGTTCTTGCTGCAGGATTCTTTCCATATTTCTTGTGCTGATACTTGGTTGCATAGTGTCCATATTCATGGCAGTGAAAACATTTAATTTTGTTGAAGTGTTTCTTATTTCCATGGTTCTAGTTAGATTCTACATTTCCTTTGGGCTTCTTTCCCTTGGTCTTATTTCCTTTTCTTGCCAAAGAATTTTTTTCTTCCTCCTTAGATTTGGATGTCACAACATATCTAGTGTTTGTTCTATTCTTCTCCTGCACCAAATCAACCAAAAGTCTCTCCCAATCTGGTAGCTTGTCTCTTCCATTAAATGAATATTGATAGTTGTTCTAGGATTTCGAAAGGCCAGAGAATGCTAAGATCACAATTTCAGATGTGGTCACTGGTGGGCTCCAGTATTGTAGCAATAATGCTACAACTCCTGGAGCTTCCTATCTCTAATTTTATCAACCCGGTAGTTCGTACAAACTTGGAAGCGACGGTGCTGTATGCACAAGTACTAGCTCTTGTCGCAGCTGTCACTTGGTCAGCTGGCACAAGTCCGCTAGGGCTCAAGCCAACTTCTATAGGCTCTCAGAAGAAGCTTTATGAATGATGGACGAAAGCTAACTGAAAGAAGACTAATCTAGTTGCAGAAAGGAAATGAAAGTCAACAAAGCATGAAAACCCTAGTAAACCCTAATTTGACTAGCTAGACCCTAACTTTGAAAAACTATGAATGAAACTACTACCACTAATGCCATTACTTGCTGTGAACTGAAATACATGCATCTAGGCTACTTGCATCTGGAAAGACATGTTTTTGTATTTTTTCATTAAGTGGTTGGATTTATTGTGATGATGCTTTTGATTAGGGTTTGGTTGTGCAGGAGCGGTTGGAATGGGAGGAAAGCATGGGCAAGGTCAGGATGGCTAGGGGAGGTCCCAGAGGGTCTCTAGCATCGATCCACAAAAGTCTACCACGTTCGGATGCTCAGCAACCGAGTTTGCAGGCTTCTACAGGAAGTCTGCAGGGGATCCTACAGGAAACTCAGGGGTTTCTACAGGAAGTCTGTGCAATTCTACAGGATGTTTGGCCGTGGAAGTTTTGGGAGATGGTGAAGTGTTGGAGTGGTATGGGAGGATAGGTGAGATGGAGATGGAGCTGGTGATGGCTCTGGAGCAGAGAAATCAAATGGAGGAAGAGTGCATCTAGTGGGTTGATGGTTGGAAGGATGGGATCAACGAAAGTGTAAGTAAATGGAGCTAAGTGATTAATGGATGAGTTGGAGGGTAGATGAGTTGGACAGAGGCTGAGTAGGTGGATTGAGGAGAGATCAAGAAGAAGAAGAAGGAAGTGGAATGATAAGGAGCAGCGTAAATGAAACAAATGACTTATGCACCCAAAAACGAGAAATTCATTAACCTATGATAACGGTGCTATGAAACCTATGAACAGCAATGGAAAACCAAGAAATGAAACTCGTGCATGGAAGTGAAATGTAGAAGTATGGTTCGATGTCAACAGTGCATGGATGGATCTTCAACGACAATGTCTATGTTGCAGCTTGCATGGAAGTGAGAAGAACTGCGTTTCTTTTTGGTGGTTGGTTATGGGCTGCACCCCAATCCCTAAGAGAGATGGCAGTGAGCCTTAAAAACCTTTTGCTGGAGCTCCAATAATTTTATAACTATCCTCCTATCGAATCTAAGCAACTGAAACAAATTCACCATAAACTAATCCTATCTAAGCTCATGAAAAAGACTAAATTAACAAACTGTAAATTCGAATTGCATGTGAAAGTAAAAACTCAAAGTGCTGGAACGAAATGCAAACACATTACAACACCGAGGAGATCTATTGCTCTCAGGTTGGGCCCTAACCTGAGAGCTATAGCTCCCTTAGAAACTCAGAATGAGATCAAAATCTGCCTGCCTTTATTCATAAACGAAAGTCTGATGACATGCCAACATTGGCTTACAAAAGGAACAAAAAACCGAGCTGTAGCTCGTACTTCCCAATTACAAGAGTAACACAAAAGTTCAAAAAGCTCCTATCCAAGATTACAGCCTCAGTATTTATGCAAAATGTTCATCCAACAGGTGTCCTTGATTTGAGGAGCTCGGCTGTCCAACTGAAGTTTAAACTGCTGATCCTGTAGGACAGTCATAACTGCTGTTCCTGTAGAACAGTTATAATTGCTGTTCCTGTAGAACAGTTGGCTGCTTCTAAGCTCGGTGGGGAGATGGATTGGAGCTCGGAGCTATGGTGGGAATCACGAGGAAGGTCCCCAAGACCGTGGACATCCTCTCCTAAAAACCAGCAGTGCCACCTCATTGTCTCCTTGTCTCCTTTCTCGTGGTCTTTTCTCCCTTTTAATGCCAAAAACCTGAAAGCATCATGCATTAGTCACGTAGATAGAATGCCTACCCTTCTTCCTACAAACAACACGAATAAACCAAGAAATGAATGCATAAGCAATAAAAAATGAATGGTTTGAGCAGAGCAAGTAGGCCAAATGAGCCCAAATTGTACCAAAAATTGGGGCTCATCATCACCCCCCAGCTAAACTATTTGCTCATCCTTGAGCAACTTAGTCCAAATCCTCATCCTTCATTGCTTTCACTGCTTCCCTTGCATCCCAAGGCTCTGTGGTAGTGTCTTCTCTGTGGATATGAAACCCTGCTTTCCTGTTCACCTCTTCCCATTGTTGACTGTCATCCTCCTCGGTATTGCCTTCAGTCAATCCCAGCAATAGTGGTGGGCTGAGTTTAAGGCCAATCCAGCTGGCCTGGAGGCTTTGCATGGATTTCTTGTAAAGTTCAACCCTTGCCAAAGCTTCCCTCATCCGAATGGGGGTATGGTACTCTCTGATTTTTAAGCTGTGTGCCAGGGTATTCCATCTTCGTGCACATGCTTGGGCAGCACTTTCTTCCAACAACCTTTCCATGTCTTCAAAGTGGGCTATGGCTTGGGCCTGTTTGTCCATGAATCTCAAGGAAGCTGTGGGATCTGTAGCCAACTGTTGGTGGGCTGAGATGAGTGCCACCGGATCCTCTAGTTCTGGTCGAATGAACAGTGGTTCACTCACTTCTCGGTTCATGACCGATTTTGCTTCAGCTGCTCTCTGATCCTCATGGTTTAACCATGAGGCGAACGCCATCAATTGCATATCACCCAAGGCAACATTGGGATCCCAGGAGACTTCATTAGGCAAAGCCAAATTGTGGAGGTAAAACTCTGCTAATTTGGCTTTGTCCTCAGACGAACTAGTACTGCACAATTCAGAAAATTGTTGTGGGTCTTGGATATGTGAAATACCTCTTTGTGCCAAGGTGTTTATTTGGAACTGCAGCCATTGATATTTTAAGAACAATCCATAGGATTTTGAAGGTGTTCTGCACTGAATTGCCTCCATGGCCCAACTGGCCATGCAGGCCAATTGTGCTTCCTTTTGTTGCAGCTGTTCTCTTAGGGCTTGCACTTCAATTTTTGTTTGCTGTTCTGCTTCCTGTAGAAGTGTCATTGGTCCCTCAAGGCTGGTGGTCAGCTCCTTTTTGTCTTGTTGTTCATTTGTGATGTCCTTGGAGGATGTTCCTGCTCCTGCCCTTAGTTCCTGAAGCTGCAATCTTAGCTTCTGATTTTCTTCCTGTAGAAGCACACGTTGGCAATTAGCCACATGTTTAGCCATGGTGAATTCACTCCTGACCTCCCTGAGTTGATCTTGTAAAGGGCCTATGTCCGCCACACCCTTTGATTTGGCGATCTGCATCCATGTGTGGGAACAGACTCTTTCTTTCTCTAGTTCAAAAAATAGAGGCACAGTAAATTTCTGCGGTATGATTTTGCCCGCCTCTAAAAAGGTGTAGTATGAATTCAGATTAGGTGAAGGGCTAGGTTCTGGTATATGTTCTCTTTCTATCTCTTCAAGTGGTTCTACCTCACCCTCCCTTGGTGGTGATGAGAGTCCTTCTCCTTCCTTCTTTTCCGTTTCCTGTAGCCGGGCCAGAGTAGCCTGTAGAACATTTTCAGCTTCCTGTAGCCGGGTTTTTTCGGTCATCAGGTCTAACCTTTCTTGCCACGTATTTTTCTTTGGACTCCCCTTCTCGTAGGTGACTGTGATCCTGGAGGGTGACTTTTCTTTGGGAGAAGCAGGTGTATCTTCGATGACAATCGGGCTGCTGGATTGGGCCTGTGGCTTGCCCGTCTTTATCCTAACACTTCTTCGAGCCTTAAAGTATAGAGGGGTCTCCCTCTTCCTCTTTCCTTTTGGCTTAGGTGGCGTGCTGAGGCCAGCTAATACAGCTGCTGCCTCCCGTGCCAGAATATCCACCTTTTTCTCCTTGGGTTTCCTCTTTTCGGGGCTTCCTGTAGAAGCCTGTTTCTGCAATTTCGGGCTTCCTGTAGAAGCCTTTGTCTCTGTTCTCGGGCTTCCTGTAGAAGCCTGTTTCTCAATGATCTTTGGGCTTCCTGTAGAAGCCTTGGTCTTTGCTTTTGGGCTTCCTGTAGAAGCCTGCTTCTCAATGATCTTCGGGCTTCCTGTAGAAGCCTTTGTTTTTGTTTTTGGGCTTCCTGTAGAAGCCTGTTTTTGCTTTCCTGTAGAGACAGGTGTCTCCACCTCTGCTTGCTTGCTTGCCTGAGTTTTGCTTTTTGCTTTGGTTGTAGGTGCTGTTGAGGTACTTGGGCTGACGTGGACCACCTCAGCTTTGTCCATTCTGCTCTTCATCCTCTTTTCCCTTGCTGACAGGATAGGTGTGCCACCTTTTTCTTTGTCCTCCTTTCCCTCATGCTTCTTCCTTTGTTCTCTCTTCTGAACTGATGTCGGGGTCTCTTGGCCTTCTTCCCTCTGTTCCTCGGCCACTACTTCGTGTTCCTCACTGCTGGAGGAACCCGTTTCTTCGATCAACATCTTAATGTCCCCATCTTTTGTCAAATTCCGGAAGGATTCCCATGAGAGGGGTACCTTATATGAATGCAATGCATCCTCCACCAGAAGCTTGATCAACCCATGGTGGGCTATCTGATCTGGTATTCCCTCCTTCAGCTTTGTAGCACACTCCATTAGAGACTGCAGGAGGTAATAAGGGATGCTCAGTTTTTGTTCTACATGAAGGTCAATTCGGTGCCTCAATTCAGTGAGTAGCCGAAAGTGATATGCATACACGATGCTGAAACGACCTTCACAAGTAATATATTTCATGATTTGCAAACTGACTTCATTCCAAGGTGGCAACAGGCTCATTCTTCGCACCCCATTTTTGTCCTCCGAGAATTCTTCCTCAGGTGGAAAGAATTCTTTCTTTGCCTGCTGAATCAGCTTTCTCTCCTCTTTATCCCACGGCAGACCCATAGGAAGTTCTGTGATCCGACTGATATGTTCTGGGGTGAGCTTGAGGCTTAGACCTCTGAAGTTCACTGTGGTCAGTGTCTGGGATTTAGGCTTCAGAGCCTGCAAGAATTCTTCGGCCACTTCATCATCGTAACCCTGCAGCTTATCACAAAAAGGCATCCATTGTGCTTTGGTGAAGAGCTCTATCACTGCCGGGTTTTCCCTTAATTTGGTTGAATCAGTGGGTTCCCGTCTTATAAACCCACCTGGCATGATGGACACGGTCGTTTTAATTAAAGGTGGCAAATGCAAAAGAGATTTGGTCTATTAAGGCAGAGCATGCATATAATCCACAAAATTCAACACAGTCTACCTAAACTGACATCCTGTAGAACGACAGCATAGGCACAGCAAACAACAATTCCACCAATATCTTTATGACCCGACTGTGGACGATGGTCTTGCCACTTCTACTAACCAGTTGCATGAAGAGTTCAGGGTTACCTCTTTAATTGGCCACCTTTTTCGTGAGGCACCCGCTTCCCTGTAGAAGACTGTGTTCCTGTAGACTGCGTTCCTGTAGACTGCGTTCCTGTAGAACTGCGTTCCTGTAGAAGCAGTGCGCAATTCTCAGGGAGGACTATAGTTGGCCCGCGCTTGAGGTGTGCTTTACCGGCGTTCTGGTAGCCAACAGCTCGGCGTATCAAAGTGCAGAGGAGATCAGAATAGCCACCCGAGTTTGAAGTGTTGGATGATAAATGCATGCGCATGATCTAGCCGATTAGATTTTGAATCGGCGCAATCCGTGGCGCGGGGGATGAGCTGTCCCCGCCGGACCATTGGGCGATGTCATCCATCATCCGCCTGCGTATTCACTTGCTGCCGCATCCATTCCCACAGATTTTCCGCCGCCTTTTCCTGTTAAACTCATGCTCTAACGAGAGTGTTCTCACGTGCGTGCCGTTCATTCTCTTTGTCGTGGCCGCCACCCAAACATCCAATTACACTTTAACTAGCCGACGTGGCCAGTCGACTGGCCATACGGCCGCTCAACCGTTCAATTTTACGCTATGCAAACGATTTCAAAGTAAAATTCATGCGATTTGATGGAAGGAAGGGTTGAGACACTTACCTGCGTGGCTGCACACGATTTTTCCAGTTCTTGGACGATGGTGAGTGGATCTACCTGCTGCATGCGACTTACGCAGACCCGGAGGCTCGTGGTTACAGGCTGCCAATGATGGAGTGGATGTGTTGCTTGCATGCGCCCGCGTTTCATTTCAGATGGCGGTGCTGTGAATGGTATCCACTCGAGCAGGTTGAACTGTTACAGGATTCCCGCGAGGTGTCTCGTAACAGTCCTTTCTCCTTGGGTGCATGCTGCACGACAGAGGTTCTGGCGTTTCAATCACGTTCCCGGAGCTCTTTGATGCCTGCGGTATGAGATCCCAGCATTTGTTTAACTTTGAAAATGGCTTTTCCCGCGAGAACTCATCGATCTTCTTTGTTGGTGCAGGGAACTTGGTCGCATGTCGACAAGGATGGGGGAGCAAGGTGACAGCAATGTGCAAGGGTGCCAACAGAGGCTTGCATGCATCCAAACCAATCCATAGTCGCTAAATCTCCTTTTAAGATGAATTCTGGCCGTCCAAAACTCCTACAGGAAGTTTCCTGTAGAACACAGAGCTTCCTGTAGAAAGTTCGGCCTTCCTGTAGAAAGTCTGTACTTTCCTGTAGAAAATCCGCGCCTTCCTGTAGAAAGACTGCATCTTCTTGTAGAAAGACAGCATCTTCCTGTAGAAGATTCAAACCATGATAAAATTGCAGATACCTTGAAAAAAACATGGGTACCCTTGGAGGAGGTGCTGGTGAGGTTCCTTGACAGCATGGTAAGGACCCTTGGCTTTGAGTTGAAGGCTTCCTCTCCTCCATAGAACATCTGCAACCTGCATGCAATTTTACCATATTTTGCTTATTATTTTTTTTTTTTGAAAGATAACAGGGGTGCCTCAAAGAGGTTTTCACCCGTGCCATCTGCCCTGAGCGCCTCAGAGAGGTTTTCACTCAAGGATCTTTTCACCTTTTCTCTCTTTTTTTTTTTTTTTGAAAGACAATAGGGGCGCCTCAATGAGGTTTTCACCCCTACTACCTGCCTTGGGCGCCTTAGAGAGGTTTTCACCCAAGGATCTTTATTTATTTTTTGTTTTTCGTTTTTTTTTTTCTTTTTTTTTCTCTTTTTTTTTCTTTTTTCTTCAGGGTATGCCAGAGGCAGAGGCAGAACCCTTCTCTATGACCAATACAGATTTCTCTATAGTTTTGATGAACTCTTGTCTTGAGAGAGGTCTCCTGTAGATCTTCAAACGATGCCCATTGACAAGCATGGGAATGGCTTCCTCATCAATGGTTCGAATGAGGACAGATCCATTGTCATGGCATTTCTCCACTGCATATGGTCCTAGCCATCTGGTTCTCAGCTTCCCCTTGAAATCTTTGTATCTGGAGTCATACAACAAAGCCCAATCTCCCGGCTGAAATTGCTTGTCATGGAGATGTTGGTCATGCCACACCTTTCTCTGAAGTTGAACCACTTCTGAGTGAAGGAGGGCCTGCATTCGGTGCTCATCTAGGCCATTCAGCTGCAGTAGCCTTTCTTGTTGTGCATGGCTGAGATCTAGGTCCAGCTGAGCTGCCATCCTCAATGTGTTGTACTCAAACTCAATGGACAGCAAAGCTTTCTTCCCATAGACCAGCTCATACGGTGTGAAGCCGGTGGTGGTCTTCCAAGTGGTGTTGTAAGCCCATGTGGCTTCAACCAGGCAATCTGCCCAGTCCTTTCTGCTGCTGCTCACCACTTTAGTCAAGATCCCTTCTAGTGCTCTATTGGTGACTTCCACCTGCCCATTTGCTTGAGGGTGATAAGGGGTGGAAGTCCTATGCTTGATCTTGTGATGAGCCAGGAGATCTTCAACCAGGTTGGAGGTGAACTGGCTCCCTTGATCAGTGACCAGCTCTCTTGGATAGCCAAACTTATAGAAGATGTTTTCTCTTAGGAACTCGGCCACCTTTTCTTCTGTTGCTGCTTTGATTGCTTTGGTCTCGGCCCACTTTGTCAAATAGTCAGTACACACAATGATGTAAGTCCTTTGCCTCGAAGAGGGGTTGATTGGGCCCACAAAGTCCATGCCCCACTTCTCAAATGGCTCAAGAGTCACTTGAGGTTGGAGAGGCATCTCATCCCTTTGGGTCGGTTTCCCCATTCTTTGGCATTGGTCACACTGACTGACATATCTTCTGACATCTTGATGAAGTGTGGGCCAATAGTAGCCTGCCTGCAAGATCTTGAAGGCAGTTCTCTTTGCTGCAAAATGTCCTCCACAAGGCCCATCATGACAAGTGAGGAGGATATCAAAGACTTCCTCCTCCCTTACACAACGCCTTAAGATCTGATCGGGGCCAAGCTTGAACAGATTGCCCCCGATCCAAGTAAATGAGGCACTTTTTCTGATGATTCTGCTCTTCTCTCTGGAAGATAGGTGTGGAGGGAACTGTGCTGAAACAAGATAGTTTGCTATATCAGCAAACCATGGAGAGAGTACTGAAATAGCAAACAGATGTTCATCAGGCATCTGGTCATCCACTGTTCCATCCTCATCTGCAGACAAGTCCAATCTAGATAAAAAGTCAGCAACAACATTTTCTCTACCTGGTTTGTCAACAATGGTCAAATCAAACTGCTGCAATAAAAGTAACCATCTAATAATACGAGCATTCACATCTGGTTTATTCATTAAATATCTAATATCAGCATGGTCAGTATGTACAAAGGTCTGGTAACCAGTAATATAATGTCGGAACTTGTTCAATGCATGGACCACAGCCAAGAATTCTTTCTCGGTTACAGTGTAATTCAGCTCAGCTTTGGACAAGTTTTTGCTAACAAAGTAAATGGCATATGGAAATTTCTGCTCAACTTGTCCTAAAGCTGCACCTATGGCTTTGTTCGAGGCATCAGTGTGGATGTGGAAAGGTAGGGCCCAGTTTGGACCTCTCAGGATTGGGGCTGACACCAACTTGTCCTTTAATTCATTTAAAGCCCTCTGACAATCGTCAGTCCAATTAAACTCCACATCTTTTGCCAACAGGCCAAACAATGGCGAGGCTAGCTTGCTGAAATCTTTAATGAATCTCCGGTAGTATCCTGCTAATCCCAAGAAACTCCGGACATCCCTGACCTTTTGAGGAGGTGGAACCCTCTTGATGAGAGAAATTTTGTTAGGATCCATTTGCAATCCTTGGCAAGAAATGGTATGGCCTAGCACGGTCCCTTCAGTCATTAGGAATTTACATTTTTCAGGACTAAGGGACAAGTTCATCTCGGTGCATTTGGTTAGGACTTTTCCCAACAATGCTTCCTGGAAGTTGGCCCCATAAGGAGTAAAGTCATCCATATAGATTTCTACTGCATCATGGACCAACTCCGAGAAGATGCTCAGGACAGCTCTCTGAAAAGTAGCAGGAGCATTGCATAGCCCAAAGGGAAGGACTCGATAGGCAAAGGTACCCCAAGGACAAGTGAAGGTAGTCTTATCTTTGTCTTCTGGGCTGATTTGGATTTGGTTGTACCCGCTAAACCCATCCAGGAAAGAGAAGAACTTCTTTCCTGCCAGTCCATCCAACACTTGATCTATGAAAGGTAGGGGGAAATGGTCCTTCTTGGTAGCTTTGTTCAGTTCTCGGTAGTCCACACAGATTCTCCATTTCCCATTTTTCTTGGGAACCAACACTAGAGGGGACACCCATTCACTATCTGAGATGGGGTAGATGAATCCGGCATCCAATAGTTTTTGCAATTCTTCCTTGACAATGTCCTTAAGGGCTGGATTCATTCTCCTCTGAGGTTGCCTAACCGGTTTACAATCCTCTTTTATGTATATATGATGGGTACAGACCGAAGGATGGACTCCTTTCATTTCCTTATAGCTCCAAGCAAAAGCATCTAGGTGATTGGCCAACAGACTACACAGCTCCTTTTCCTGGGAAGGAGATAGGGAGGAGCTAATCTTCAATGCTTTCTCAGGGCTGAACTCCACATTCTTGACTCTGGGAGTAACAGGGTTGGTTGTACAAAGATCCACTAAGGTGCTAGCTTGGGCATCCTCCACCAATTTCTCTAAGGGTAGTGCACTGGAAGGTGGATTCTGGATCAAGGTCTCGATCAAGTCATCCTCGGTTGGGGGGTCTCTTCTAGTGGTATCTAAGGTGCACAGAGGTGCTGAGTACACCTCGTCTTCCTCTCCTTCTTCCAACCAGAGTGGTAAGTCATGCTCTAAGGAGGGTTGGGTAGGAGGGTATAGGACTAGCTGCTTGGACATGGGACCATTTTTGATGGTCATGTTTCCTGCACGACAACTTATGTAAGCATCTGCAGTAGCTAACCAAGGCCTTCCCAAAATGAGAGGATACCCAGTAAGCTTGGCCTTTGGTTGCAGAACCAGGAAGTCTGCAGGGTATTCCCAAGAGTCAATAGAGACCAAGACATCCTCCACAATCCCTTCGGGAGTCACGGTGGAGCGATCTGCTAATTGCAGTACTGTCGAGGTCTTCCTCAAGGAACCCTGAAGATTAAGCTGAAGCATGGTATCCCTGGTCATCACATTAATGGCAGCCCCCAGATCGATCAAGGTGTGAGGTATAATGGTGCCATTGATGTGAACATCTACTACAGGACTTCCAGGATCTAGGTACTTTGGGCAGATGACTTGTCCTAACATAAGGTCAGACAGTTGTCCTATGACATTGATAGTGGAGGCATCTTTCTTCCGTCTACCTGGGTGTTTGAAACACTTCTCCTTAACCAGCTTGTTGTATATTGGCACATCCTTGATGGCTTGGAGAAGTGGTATTTTTACACACAACTGCTTGAGCTCACCCAGAAGCTCATCCTCCTCTGGGTTGGGTTGTGTGGTGGCTGTTAGTCTCTCAGGAAAGGGTGGAATAGCCTTTGGTTCACTTTCCTGTTTATCTTCCTCATCCTCTGGGGGAGGAGGTTGGCGATCTGGTAGAGTCTTTCCAGATCGAAGATTGATCTCCTGGATCTCCACAGCATAGGTAGGGCACAAGGTAATGGAGGAGCAGGAGGTAATGGCTGAGGTTGAACTGGTGGTGGAGGCAAGATGGCAGGAGGAGTGTTGTATTGGGGCCTCCACCCCGACTGAGGTGCATTCCATTGAGGCTGTGGCTGGGCATGTGAGTGCTATGAATGAGAAGTAGGTTGAGTGGGGTACTGAGGTGGATAAGACCATGGAGGAGGCATGGACCATGAAGGATGAGCAGGGGGACCCCAGGAAGGCATAGGAGTCGATTGGTTGGGGCTGTAATATGCTTGAGATGCCCCTTGCATCCCCTGCTGATAAGGTCTAGATCCTTGTGGCCTCCTTTGGTTGAGGTAATAGAGAGGCTCTGTGGGAGCTTCTGTCCCTTGGTACATGGCTTTAAACACAGGTAAGGTTGGACACTGATTTGTGGGATGGTCCTCCTCACAAACGAAACACACTTCAACCGAATGCAATGGACATTCGTTCTTAGGGTGCCTCCTTGTGCACCTGGGGCAGAAGACAGCCAAGGCTCTCTCAGCCTCTTCTTTCTTTTGCTGAATTCTGAATGTGTCAAGCTGCATGGCAATGGTTTGTCTCACCTCACTCTTAAGATCTTCTAATTGATTTGCAAGCTCGTGTTTGGAGAAAGGGACACTAGTTGAGAGGTGGTTTCCTCTACCTCATTTCCGAGCTGCCCTGGAGTGGTTTCTAAACACAGTCTTGATGTCCTCATAAGGCAGTTGGTAAATGTCCCCCCCAGCTAACATGTGCAGGGTATCTAAGAGGTCTTCAGGGACTCCTCGGAGCAGGACCAACTTGAGGGATTCAGGGTCAAGTGTGCACCTGGCCCGCTTATAGCTTAGTTGGAACCTCTCCTCATAATCCTCTAAGGACTCATCATTTCCCATGGACACCCGAAAGATTTCCCCCTTTGTTTCCTTGGACCTACAGTAATCCCGGTACTTGGTATTGAAAGCTTGCTGCATCTGAGCCCAAGTAGTGATACTATTCCCAGGTAAGCCCATGAACCAGCGTAGTGCTGCATCCTTAAGAGTGGAAGGGAAAAGTTTCAACTTTTGCTCGTCTTCAGTATAGTCGTAGGTTCTACAAAGGACAACAAACTCAAACAGGAAGGTATCTGGATCTTCAGTGATCAGCCCATGGAAGTGAGGTAAGGCGGAGGGGCTAATGTTCTTCATTTTCATCTCTCCATTGGTCTCTCGGATGGGGAAGGCACCTTCTATTCTCTCATCTTCTCTTCTATTGTCAGCCATAGCTTCAGATGGAGTGGTCTCTAACTCTTCTTCTACTATAGGGTCTTTGGATATCTCAGGATGTTTACCTATAGGTTCTTCTGGGTCACTGTCACCAAAGAAGAGAGAAGGGTGACTCAGTGATGTGGTGGGGGTGTTTGGTAGGAATTTGCCTGATCTATCTCGGTTCCTACGAGGCATGAAATGGAAAAGGCTTTCTTTTTCTTTTGATTGCTTTTGCTTTGCTTTTCTTTTGGTACCTGCAAAACTGAGACAGATTGATCTACAACTAACTATGAAAGATGCAAAATTAAACTGAAAGCAGGAAAGAACTAATCTACTTTGCTCAAAGGAAATTGCAAGAATGGAAATGCTAGTCTACGCTTGCAGAAAGGAAATTCTAATCTAGGAAAGCAGGAAATGCTAATCTATGAAAGCAGGAAATGTCTATGCTACTTTTGCAGAATGGAAATGAAGCAAACTACTTAGCAGAAGGCAAGAGCAAGAAAATAGAAGAAAAGCAACAATTACTAATACTCTGACGCTTCCCCGGCAACGGCGCCAAAAATATGGTGGGCTCCAGTATTGTAGCAATAATGCTACAACTCCTGGAGCTTCCTATCTCTAATTTTATCAACCCGGTAGTTCGTACAAACTTGGAAGCGACGGTGTTGTATGCACAAGTACTAGCTCTTGTCGCAGCTGTCACTTGGTCAGCTGGCACAAGTCCGCTAGGGCTCAAGCCAACTTCTATAGGCTCACAGAAGAAGCTTTATGAATGATGGACGAAAGCTAACTGAAAGAAGACTAATCTAGTTGCAGAAAGGAACTGAAAGTCAACAAAGCATGAAAACCCTAGTAAACCCTAATTTGACTAGCTAGACCCTAACTTTGCAAAACTATGAATGAAACTACTACCACTAATGCCATTACTTGCTGTGAACTGAAATACATGCATCTAGGCTACTTGCATCTGGAAAGACATGTTTTTGTATTTTTTCATTAAGTGGTTGGATTTATTGTGATGATGCTTTTGATTAGGGTTTGGTTGTGCAGGAGCGGTTGGAATGGGAGGAAAGCATGGGCAAGGTCAGGATGGCTAGGGGAGGTCCCAGAGGGTCTCTAGCATCGATCCACAGAAGTCTACCACGTTCGGATGCTCAGCAACCGAGTTTGCAGGCTTCTACAGGAAGTCTGCAGGGGATCCTACAGGAAACTCAGGGGTTTCTACAGGAAGTCTGTGCAATTCTACAGGATGTTTGGCCGTGGAAGTTTTGGGAGATGGTGAAGTGTTGGAGTGGTATGGGAGGATAGGTGAGATGGAGATGGAGCTGGTGATGGCTCTGGAGCAGGGAAATCAAATGGAGGAAGAGTGCATCTAGTGGGTTGATGGTTGGAAGGATGGGATCAATGAAAGTGTAAGTAAATGGAGCTAAGTGATTAATGGATGAGTTGGAGGGTAGATGAGTTGGACAGAGGCTGAGTAGGTGGATTGAGGAGAGATCAAGAAGAAGAAGAAGGAAGTGGAATGATAAGGAGCAACGTAAATGAAACAAATGACTTATGCACCCAAAAACGAGAAATTCATTAACCTATGATAACGGTGCTATGAAACCTATGAACAGCAATGGAAAACCAAGAAATGAAACTCGTGCATGGAAGTGAAATGTAGAAGTATGGTTTGATGTCAACAGTGCATGGATGGATCTTCAACGACAATGTCTATGTTGCAGCTTGCATGGAAGTGAGAAGAACTGCGTTTCTTTTTGGTGGTTGGTTATGGGCTGCACCCCAATCCCTAAGAGAGATGGCAGTGAGCCTTAACAACCTTTTGCTGGAGCTCCAATAATTTTATAACTATCCTCCTATCGAATCTAAGCAACTGAAACAAATTCACCATAAACTAATCCTATCTAAGCTCATGAAAAAGACTAAATTAACAAACTGTAAATTCGAATTGCATGTGAAAGTAAAAACTCAAAGTGCTGGAACGAAATGCAAACACATTAAAACACCGAGGAGATCTATTGCTCTCAGGTTGGGCCCTAACCTGAGAGCTATAGCTCCCTTAGAAACTCAGAATGAGATCAAAATCTGCCTGCCTTTATTCATAAACGAAAGTCTGATGACATGCCAACATTGGCTTACAAAAGGAACAAAAAACCGAGTTGTAGCTCGTACTTCCCAATTACAAGAGTAACACAAAAGTTCAAAAAGCTCCTATCCAAGGCTACGGCCTCAGTATTTATGCAAAATGTTCATCCAACAGGTGTGCTTGATTTGAGGAGCTCGGCTGTCCAACTAAAGTTTAAACTGCTGATCCTGTAGGACAGTCATAACTGCTGTTCTTGTAGAACAGTTATAACTGTTGTTCCTGTAGAACAGTTGGCTGCTTCTAAGCTCGGTGGGGAGATGGATTGGAGCTCGGAGCTATGGTGGGAATCATGAGGAAGGTCCCCAAGACCATGGACATCCTCTCCTAAAAACCAGCAGTGCCACCTCATTGTCTCCTTGTCTCCTTTCTCGTGGTCTTTTCTCCCTTTTAATGCCAAAAACCTGAAAGCATCATGCATTAGTCACGTAGATAGAATGCCTACCCTTATTCCTACAAACAACACAAATAAACCAAGAAATGAATGCATAAGCAATAAAAAATGAATGGTTTGAGCAGAGCAAGTAGGCCAAATGAGCCCAAATTGTACCAAAAATTGGGGCTCATCAGTCACATTTTCTCCTACTCATCTAAGTTCATCTCGAACTTGAATGAATCTGGATAGGTACTGAGGAATGGCTTAGTTTTTTTTCATAGGAATGTTCATGAGCTTATCTCTCAATGCCAGTTTACCGACATCACTACTACTTTGGAATATATTTGTGATGTTTTTCCACGTCGCAAAAGGATTCTCCTTTCCATGCAAGTTCGAAACCACATGATCTCTAACACCCTTTAGAATAATCATCCTGGCCTTTATTATGTCTTTATTCCATTGAGAAAGTGCCGATGCATTTAGTGCTACTCATTTCAGAACATTAGTTTGTGTATATTCCCATACTCCATTCTCATCTAGGACAACTTCCATCCTGTACTTCTAAGCACAAAAAATTGAGGTGCTTTCCAATGCATACTCAAGTCTCAATCCATTGAAAGACATTTTTTTGGAACTTAAGAGAATATACACCAAAAAATGTGAAAATAGAAATTTATTTGAGAGATTATTTGGAACAAGGTTTCTATGTAGTGTTCTATAGCTCTAATACCATGTATAAATTGCAAGAAGTTACTGCTAATGAAACTTGACTAAAATCAAGAGACACAAATTTCTTCTACTATTCTGCAGAAAGGAAAACACATGATAGAAACACATGAAATTACATGCAACCATCAAAACACAAGGAACACAATGATTCTATAGGGGAACCCAACTTGGGAAAACCCGTTCACTGCTTTGCATTAATTCATATGAAAATATGAATCAATTACCATGTCTTGTTTCAATTTTGAAGCACACCCTACACTAAAATTATGATCTCCTGCTCACTGGCCTTCTCTAACCAACACTTAGCCAAAATACGCCACAACTATCCTCCTATTTCCTTGTGCAATCCTTGAGGAAAATAGCCCCTAAAAAATAGGATAATTTCATATTTCCTTATGTAATTCCTAAAGGAAATGATCACTTGATTCATACAATGTTTGTACACTCAACTAGTATACGATTTATAATTATGATGTTCCATTTTCTCCACTCCATCTAGGAAATTTGAATTCCATGCATGACTAGGGATATATTTTTTAAATTGATAAGTTAAATAAGAGATCAATGAGTTAAAAATTATGATAACTATTCAAATGAACTCTTACTGACTCCACTAAAGACTAGAGCTCAGTTAATTGAGTTTAACTAACAATAACTCCACTAGATTTCTAGATTTTAGCAATAAACCCATGCAAAAATCTACTTCTAGCCTACAAACTTGAATTTACTGATATAACTAGAAGACAAGGCCATGTCACTCTAGCTAATTTCAATCTATGCCATCATTCTGATGTGGAAAATTGAAATTCTCTATTTGACTAAGGCACAAGCCAAATGGAGCCTTTTCTTGCTACAATTTCAACATTAAAAGCATCAATATGGATGAAAAAAAATATAATGATCCAATCTTGAACATCTCATGTGAATGGTGAGGCTCACATGGGGACTAACATGTAGAAAGGAAGGGTTGCATGTGTGCTAAGTATTTAAGGAAATCCATACAAATTAGTTCATGTCCAATGGGAACTAAAAGCCAAATATTTACAAGAAATTATGTTCCAATGAAGCAAGAGAATGAAAACAAAGGTCTGTATGTATACAAATAGTTATAGAGAAAAGTTATAGGAAGATTTGTTTGGTCCAAGGGAGTAAACCAAGAAAAAATTTTGATTTTTTTTTTTCCTAAAGTTTTTGTTAAATTTTTGAGTTGTCTACTTGCAGGGAACTTTTTTAGGACTAAATGACATTTTTAGTAGCAAAAAAACACAACAACTATTTTTGGTATAAGAATTATATATAGCTCAAATAAAATATATTGGAGAGAGATTTCCAATGACATATTACAATCATGAAACTGATCCAGTATGAATAAGTTTTGACTAAAATAGTGTGAAGGAAAAATAGGGTATACAGTCACATCAAAAGGGAATAAATCTACAACCAAAGCTTAGATTGGGGCGTTGAAGCAGTTAATAGAAAACTATGATACAATAGAATGCCATCACGGAGCATAATTTTTTAGAAAATTTGGAAAGAGATGTTGTAACAAAACAAAGGAAATTGGGGTTAAATGGGCCAAAACTTTTAAAGGCTATATCTTCCAGCTAGAGACTTATATTTATGCAAGTAGATAGTTGATATGAAGATATTGAAAAGGAGAATATGCCCATAAACCCAAAATTTTGTTTTAGGGTAGGAAATTTCTCGAAATTTTAAAAACAAGGCATATGTGACGTAGAGGGAAGGACCAACATGAGGACTCGAAGTATGGGGGATGCTCATGGGCCCTATAGCCATGAAGAAGAGGTTAGAGGTATGAACATTAGCTTCGATAATGATAAGATAGAGTCAAATGGGCATGGAAGGAATAGACCATGGGATATAGACATGGAGGAAACCATGAGAAGTCTCAAAATGGAGGTTCTTGGCTACAAATTTGATAGTGAGAGACAAATAAGATAGAAACAAGAAATTAATACTCAGAATTTACACATCCTGAATAAATTATAAAATGAGAATGGAAAATAGATTTGATTCTAGGAAGGAAAAGAAGCATGACTAAATTTATGTGGAAATATTTTGAATATTCAAGGATGTCTAAGAGTGATATCAAGCAACATCATCATGCATTAAGGAAATCATCTAAGGGAGCCTGTAATTCTCCATCCCACCCCCTTAAATAACCCTAGCTAAATGGGAGGTGTTACTTTTAACTGAACCAAATTCCATGGTCTCATTATAGAAATGGGGTTATAAATTTCCTTCTCACCTAATGTGTGTGTAAATTTCTTTGTATAAAATCATCATGCTCAACTTATCGAGAAATTTCTGGCGATATAATATTTTCCCCAATCTAACCTTTGGATTGAAATTTATACCCATTTGAAGTTTGCATCCCATAACCTTGCCACATTGGTAAGGATCTACCATGTGGCACCCATGTGGCATGGACTCCTTACATGAGGTCTAACGTGGAACCTACCTTGTTACAGCACCACTCGGCCATCATGCCACAACCTTAAGGGTTTCCTATTCCAAACATCAACAACATGACATAATTCATTTTTAGTTAGGTAACAGAAATAATCTTCATCCAAAAAAGACCTCTATGGTCCTAAGTTCCATAGAGACATGAATCCCAACCATGTCTACTGCCACCTCAGTACCACATGACAACCCCCACACTAAGCAACACCACAAACCACCACGACATGTTAATTAATTCCACATCAGCCCAAAATCTACATCACTCGCTCCTAGTGCATCATGTTGATGTCATCCTACCACATACCATCCCTTGAGGGTGCCACATGTCACTCAAAAACTGACCGCATGGCCCTCCAAAAGGTCATTTATGCATGTGAAGTTTCATGCCATTTGCATGGCACATGTCACACCATTGGTGTGCCACATCGGTAACCTTGCCACATCACTAGTACACATCATATGTGTCCTATGTGGCATCTTCCATCTCAGCATAAGGCTTGGGGCACACTGGACTCAGGCCTTCATGCAAGTGATTCTCTCCCATTTAAGGATGACGAGGATTTTTTATCATTCCCTCTGTCAACATTGCTAATGCACCCACAAATAGAAAAACCAATGCCCCATCTCCACAGTGCGATGGTAAAACTCAGTGCTAAGTGTCGAGCATTTTCCCATCCCATGCCTTTTTTCGATCACACCCCCTTTTACAAATACATATTGGAAACCCCAATGTAGTATTATGTGAATAGTCCATGACAGGTAACTGAAATTTTCTAGTCCCACACTCTGTTAACTCTGTTATCAAGTATCGATCAAATTAAATATAAGATTTTTCTTTGTGAACTCGGGCTTGAATTATTGAAGCCTGTATAGCCATTCCTAGCACCTAGGATGCAATGTTTCAATTTTGGGTTAGGACTAGAGAAGAAAGATAATGACCCATCATACACAATATTAACCACATGCCTTCAATAGCCTTTACATAACAATTTTTCAAGATATTCATACATATCATATAATGGAAATTACAATAGTAATTGTTAACTAGTCATATAAAACAATCAAACATAAGCATATAAGTAACTCTGCAATTGAGTAGCACATTGACATCATAGGGCTCCACAAGTCCCTTAAAACCATTAGAATCATTCACATAACCATCACATTGCAACACACAAGAATTCATATTCCTCTTTCATAGTGCTAATACACTTGTTTATCATGTAATAACATTATTCATCATTCATATTGCACCAACATGCATGAATATACTAGTAAGAAACTTATCTTAGTAGTTGGATGACTTGAAACCAAGAGAGGGACTTAGTTCTCCTCCCAACCATAGGCCAACTGCACAACTATGCTCTCCTGAAATTAAACACCCCTGACGTAGATTTAGAGGCTAAGGTGTGAAATGCTCAAGGGAAATTCAAACCAATCAAATCACAACACATGGGAATACAAAGAACACATTTCCTCCACCTGAAAACCAAGAGTCCATAGAGCACAATATCTCAACCCAAACAATACTTTAGGGAATCCAAAGCATGTAGTGCTCCACCCAATAATCACTACAAGACTCCAAATTCCCTAGTTTCTCCACCTAATTTACAACACATGAATCTAAAGCCCATAATGCCTCCAATTGATAACTTCCACGAGAATCCAGAGTCCATTTTCAGGTTCTCCACCTATGAAAACACCAAGAGGAGTTCCATAGTTCCGAGTGTCTCCATTTACCTAATAGGAATCTAGATTCCATTGCTTCTCTACCTTCTCAACACCGTAGCTTTAGCTTATTTACTAGGGCCAACACGTTCCAAGGGAATGACACGTTCTTTTCTCAAGAACCCATATGACAACTTTAATGCTTGTACCCATTAATTTTTAAATTCAACAAGGATGTAGGTGTCCATTAAATGAAATCCTTTGAGATTAGTTATTTCCCCAAGAAATTCTTAAATAGCTTCTTCTCCACATACTTTGAATATCTTTCCACTCTCAGTCCAGTCATCATTTATAATTTACATTGATATTCATGATTAATTAATAGAATAATATTTACATTGGGGTCGCCAAAATCATATTTACAAAGCTTCTCTTCTCAAAATCAGGAAGTAGTCTAAGAATATCACTTTTAAGGTATCCAAGAAGGAGACTGGAATTAGATAGTCTAGAAGGAGAGCTCAGGAAAATAAAACCTTCCACATTTTATGGTGAGAACAAGAAAGGAGAGGAGGATAAAGATTGGCTATTATAAATGAGAAAGTACCTTCAGCTACATGATTATTCATCAAATTTAGAAGCATTAATTTCAATCTATCATTTGAAGGGAAAATAAAATTTGTGGTGGGCGAAGCTCAAAGAAGTAAAATATTTAGATGAAAATAAGATCTTAGGGAGTTAATTTAAAAATTATTTCTAGAGGAAATACCTATCTGAACATTACCATGAAAGGAAAATGCAATATTTTTTGAACTCAAGTTAGGGAACATGATAATTGAAGAGTATGTCTATAAAGTCAACAAATTATTGATATATGTTGATTTTATAAGGGATGAAGAGCTAAAGATACAAAGATTCATGAGTGGATTGCTACCATCTTATGGTGACAAAGTTAAATTTGATAAACCAAGGGATTTAGATGAATTTATGAGGACGTCAGAGTACCTCTATGAGAAAGGAAAAAATAAGCCAAACTCCCAAAAGAATTGGGATGACTAAAAAACAACCAATATGAAATAAAGGAAGAATGGGTTCAAACTATCACTTTTTAAGAATAATTCTTAAAAAAAATAAGCAAACTAATCCATCCCATAATGAAAAAAAGGGTGCTAGTTCTTTGAGTAAGAGACCAAGATTTCATACCATTAGGTGTTGGGGTTGTGGAGGAAAGCACATGTATAGGGACTTCCCTCACAAAGAAGGAACATTGAGGATTTTACATTGCATTCAAGGAGTTGATATAGTGGAGGAAATGGGTAGAACCATGCCTAGAATTTGTGCAACATTGGACAATAAGCAGGTTGAGAATTAGGTGCATATGGTCAAAGTGGAAGGTAATTTAAACAACCATACCATTTCCATTTTAATTGATTCTAGATCTATTCATAGTTATCTTGGTCCTAATTTTGTTGACATATTTAATTTGAAGGAAAACAAGCATGGTAGGACTTGGATAGTTCAGTTAGATACAAGAGCTAAAAGAAGAATAATTGAACTCATAAAAGAATTCCCCATCATTATGAATGGGTTAGATATAATTTCATATTTAATTATAATACCATTAAGATCATATGATTTCCTAATTGGTATGAATTGGTTGGAAAGACATTATACAATATTAGACAGTTATAGTAAAACATGTACTTGCCTTAATGGGGAATGGAAAAAAATACAAGTGCATGGAATCCTAAGGCCCATTTCTAATAGGAAAATATCAACCATGAAATTGAAGAGAAATTTCAGAAAAGGGTGCCAAATTTATGTAGCCCACATGGGGATATAGTTAAGGATTAGGCACTAAGCATTGAGGACCACCCAATACCTAAGGAATTTGGAGATGTGTTTGTTGAAATTCTAGGGATACTGCCTAAAAGAGACATTGACTTCTCTATAGAAAATAGTACCTTGAGTTACTTTGATGCTCGAAACACCATACACATGAAAGAATTACAAATAGAGTAATAAGAACTCTTAGTGTCACCTTAGAGTGTCCCAATGCTCTTTGTTAAAAAAAAGGATGGTATGTTAAGACTGTGTATCAATTTTAGGAAGCTAAACAAAGTCAATGTGATAAATAACTTAACTGAATAGCTTAGGGAAGCTAAGTTGCTTTCCCAAATCGATGTGATATTAAGGTATCATCAAGTAAGGATTAGAGAATATGACATTAGTAAGATGCCATTTAACACAAGATATGGGCATTATGTGTTCATAATGGTACTAGTCAGGTTATCGCTAGGTGTTTCCATGTGCCTCATGAATGCCATTTCTAGAAATTATTTTGATAAGTTTATTATTGTGTACTTGGATGACACCATTATATATTCCAAATCCGATGAATAGGATTAACAACAGTTGAGGGTGTTACAAGTACTTAAATAGCATCAGTTATATGCCAAGTTGAGTAAGTATTCATTTTATCGAAAACAAATTCATTATTTGGGTCATATCATTTTTAAAGAAGGGATAACAACAGACCCAAAAAATATCAAAGTGATCAAAGAGTGTCTAGCACCTAAAATTTGATAGAGGTAAGATATTTCATGCATTTAGAAGGATACCATAGAATATTTATTGAGGGATGCTCAAAAATATCTCATCCTATCACTTCCTTGTAAAATAGAGGTGTGAAATTTGAATGGTCACATGAATGTGAAAAGGCATTTTAGAAATGTTATTAACATGTGCTTCTATATTGAAGATACACTACAACAAAAAATGTCATTGGTGAGGGTCATACCTATGATAGACCTTTAAGGTTCATCACCAATGTTTCATATAGTGACGGTCCTTGAAAAATCATCATTGTAAGTGCATATAATGATTGTCCTTTGAGGTTTGTCGCCAAATCCATCTTCAATGACACTTTTGGTGAGGGTTGTTAAATGACCATCACTAATTCTCTCTTTGGTGACACTTCTAGTGATGATATTTTATTGGCCCTCACCAATGCTCTTTTTTGTTACTTTTAGTGGGGGTCAAAAGATGTTCATCATGATTTATCATTCCAATGTGTTTTTTATGACGCTATGTGGTTGTTGCTATAATTTTTTATCAAAATATAACAATTTAATACCATTGTTATGGACTATTTTTCATTATGTGTCCAAGGCCATAGTAGTTAGAGTCAATCAATTTTTTAAGAAGTAATTAGTGTGTATCATTTCCCTCAAGTAATGAAAATATAGTTTTCCTATGAGTCAACACATGATTCATCTATGTTAAGTTTATTATATATAAAATTCGCTTTAGATGAAGTTCCACTAGTGTGTGTAGGAACCATATTATTTAAAACATAATAAAGCCTGGTCAATTCTATTAATGAGAGAGATATAACACTCCTCAACACTCTTGACACAACTTGACATGCTTTGGCACACAATACCATTCCTTTGTACCTCACATGTCTTGGAACATATTTGTACCTAAAACATCTTGACATGACTAGGATGCCCAAGCACGTGTTGGCATGCCCTAACACAACATAACAATCCCATAGAATGTGTTGGCATGCCCTATATTCCCTAGCATGCCCTAGCATGCCCTAGAACACCTTGGCATGCATTGACATAAATTAGGACTTGGCACACATTGGCACTTGACATGTATTGGAACATATTGTTAGTGTTCCTAACATGTCCCTTTTGAAAAGGGTAAAGTCTTCACTTATTAACTCTCTTATGTGTTAGTTTCCTTTCATTTTAGCTTGGTTCTCCCTTTTATCACCTTGACACTCCTTGAAACATGTTGGCACACCCTACACATCCTGGCATGCCTTGGCACTATTTGGCACATGTTAGCACACCCTCGAACTCCCTAGCACACTCTGAATCTTCTTTAAATTCCCTAGTATTCCTTAGTATGCATTAACCCTACATAGGATACCTTGTCACTCCCTCCTTGGAACTCCTAACACTCGTTGACATTCCATGGCACACCCTCATATTAATTCATTTCCATGAATTTTGACTTAGTGCTCCCTTGTGTTGCCATAGTACTCCCTAAAAATCCTTGGTATGCATTGGAACTATCTGGCGCACCTTAGCACTCTTTGACATGCCCTACCACTCCATATCATGTGTAACACTCCCTGACACCATTGACACTTGGTAAGTCTTAGCATGCATGGCATGCGTTGAAATGCCTTGGTATGCTTTGGCATGTTTTGGAATGGTTTGTCATGGTTTAAGATTAAAGTTATTTGAGATCAATTATTGGAAAGTAGGGGAGAAGTAACAAAGCAATATTTGGCACTTAAAATGCAGAAACAATTAGCACTTGGCATGTATTAGCACCCACAGTACTAGAAAAATGACCTTTAGGGGAAGTTTGGCTTGCAATGGTCTTGCCAAAACCGCTTCTAAAAGCTTTTTTAGTGACTCTGGGGCAATTTTTGAAAACCTCCCTGAAAGTCATGAAAATTTGAACTTTTTAAGGGGGTTTTCTAACAACCGCCTCTAAAAGTGTTTTCTCATGACTTTTGGAGGGGGTTTTTAAATTATTCCCCTAAATATATTTTTCATAGCAGTTTTTGAAACCCCCCACAAAAAATCATGAAAATTTGGCTTTCGAGGGTAGGGGAAGTTTAAATGGCTTCCCCTAAATATATTTTTCATGGAGGTTTTAAACCCCCCCCCCTCGAAAGTCATGAAAATTGAATTTATTTTGTGGTAGGGGATTTCTAACAACGCTTCTAAAAGTGTCTTCTCATGACTTTTGTTGCAGGGGAGGGGGTTAAATGAATGTCCCAAATACATTTTTCATGGTGTTTTTTTACAACCCCCTAAAATTCATAAGCATTTAACTTCTGGAGGCAGTTTTTGAACCCCCCCCCCCCCCACCCTTAATTTTTTTTTAGATGTGGTTGTTAAATGACCATCTCCAAATGCTCAATTCTCATGAATTTTGGGGGAGAGAGATATTTTCGTGTATTGAATGGGGAAAGGGGACACAAGGGTAGCATGGTTGGTTAGAAGTGATATGTTCAAGCAAGGTTTACTAAGATATATAATCCTATCATTTGAAAATGAGAAGGGGCCTTAGTACCTCATGGCACAAGGGCTAGAGGGTCTATAGGGAAGGAAACAAGAGCAATTGATAGGAGGAATCCCCAATAATTGCGATAAGGGGTCCCATTATCACAACCCATAATCCCTTAACCCATACCCACTAAATTCCCTAGCCCATTAACGTCCCAGTGATAATCACTTAACCCCTACACTCATAACTCATAACCCATTAACCCCTTGATCCATTAAACCCTAAGCCACTAATCCCTTAACCCCCAACATAGAATATTTGAAACACCTAAGCCCTAACACGTTATCCTCTTAAACCATAAACCTTAACCTTCAACCCCTAACCCCCTTGATGGGCCTCCTAAATAGGTATAAAACAAGGCCCATTTGGTCATCCTTCAACATACATTTACCTCTCTCTTTACATTTGATAACACCTTTTTGGACTAGAATGTGTTTATTAGGGAGGTTAAGAAATATTTATCATATCATGTGGCCTAACATTACTAATCTGTGGTAAAAATAGTATTTATTGTGTAGAAAAACATTGGAGACTAGCTGGAGGAAATGTAGGAGGCTTGTTCCCCATGTTAATTCACCAAAAAACTTAGTTGGCTATTGGGAAGTTACTACACTTAGTGGTTGCGAGGAACTCAAGAGACTAGACCCACTTTTATAGGTATTTTATATGGAAACAACCCTTCTTGCGGCAAGGTGGCCCCCTAGCTCATTTTGTACAAAGAAATGAGCCCAAGAGCTTGGAAAGATTTGATTTTTTAGAGGAGCATACTGAATTCTAGAGCTAGGAGCTTGTACTTGTCATTTACATTTCCGTATCATGTACCTGAGCACTTTTTTATGTCAATGAAAAGCATTTTGTTTCCTCCAGTTTGAGTGTGTTCTATAGGGTTGAGCTCCCTTGGGGTAGGGCCCAAACCAAGCACTCTAGTCTCTCTCCTTTGTACATTACTATTATGCATTTTCTCTTCTGTACTTAGTTCAGAAATATTTCCTTTCTTGCAAGATTTGTTTATGTAAAAAGTTGCCTCTACATATTTTTCAATCATCTCTCTTGAAAAGTTTAGTTGTAGACTTTGTATTGGTAAGCTCAAATAGATAGGTCTTCTCTTGATGCAAAAGTTAGATTTTGATTAAAATACAATTCATCCTTTCCTTTCTAGTTTGATTTTTTTTTTTGTAATATGTTTTGAAAGTTGAATAAATTTCTGGTGTGTAGGTAATAGAATTGGTTTTCAAGGAAGAGAATTGTCATTTTCATTTGAAACCCTACCATCGACACCCTACTTTCATTCTCATCAACTTCTTCAAGCGATCTACATATAGAAAATTCAAGACATATTTGTTATAAGCCAGTATTTGCATTCCCTCATTTTGCAAGTTTGGCTCCTAAGGAGTATTAAGTTTGGAAATGGCTTCCATATCCTTATCCTACTTTCCACCATCCTTCCCCACCTTTATATCACCTTCCAAGCCCTTGGAATGCTATAACATTCAATCTTGTAGCAATACAAGGAAATCCAATAGCATCTTGTAGCACCGCACATAACACCTCAAAACTTGACCATAATTTAAGTTTTGGAGGGTAGGGACTCTACATTGTGCAGTCCCAAGAGGCAAGGTTGAAGCTTGAAGATTGAGACTATGGAGTGCATAGTTCAGGAAGGTTGAGTGAGGCCAAGTTGCTCGGGCATGACTTTTCCATATTTAGCTAGGTGTGGGACCAATTAGGCCAAAGTGAACAATGAAAAAAATGGAGCTTGATCACACACTTAGAATAGTTGACAACACAACATTGATCACTTAGAACACATTACTAACATACTTCCCTCAATGTGACGACATTGCGATGGCTTCAAGTGCAACACTAAGATACACTTTATGACAATAGGGATGAAACTTATACAATAGTGCTTGAAACTTTAGGAATGAGTATGATACATGTATACATGGTAAGAATCACTCATTAACACCAAGGCTACCCCTAGAAACAAACCAAAACAACATATGTGCGATGTGCGATGTTTTCCATGCTAAAATATGACACTTTGATTTTCTTCTAAACTCGACAAGAATACTTAAAGAAAACACATATGGTAACTCTGAATACTTGTGACAACAACATGAAAAGTCAAGGTAGGATATGAAATTTGGTTGTAGGCAAAAATTTTGGAGGTTGTTTTAGCAGCAACAACACTTGGTGACACACTGGTTGAATTCCAACTTCTCTACCTTGGGAAAATATTTTTTGCAAGGTTTAGTTCCTTAGGGAGTATTGATTCATCTTGTAGATTACTTTAGCTTCCCCACTTACCCTGCGTGTAAACATAATCCCCTTCATCATTTCTAAGTTGAAAAAAATCACTGATCCATCCATATCGCAATCTTTGAAACTAGGATAAGGGTAATGTTATTTGCGAGCTTTAGATTTTTAGAGTATATTTTTTCATCTTTGGTGTTGCTCCACTGCCAACAAGCCTAGACAATACCCTGGTGGAGTCAGTTCAGGAACACAAACATTGCTCCACTGCCAGCGAGGCTAGATAGTACCCCAGTGAAGTTTCTTACTTCACCTCCCTGTGTAGGAATCCTTTCTCTTCTTTCACCCTGTATTTATTTATTTTATATAGGACTATGCATCGACACTTAATCATTTCATGGGGCAAAAGAGAGATCTCGAATTATTTAGAGAAGAAGAGGTTGTTCCTTCAGAGAATCATATACAAAAACTATGATATTGGTTTTACAGTTTATATTCCCCCCTTGTCCTTCTCTCCTTGATCAGATTAGCAAGGAAAATACCAAAACATAAAGAACTAAGCATAGTAATGAGGCTCCTAGAATAGATACAGGTGTCATGGTTTCACAGAAGCTCTCCTTACGCAAGGATCATATTTTCCATCAAAACATCATCAACCAAAATTATGAAACCAAGACGAAGAATATGAACTAAAGGTTAGCAAAAAGTTGTAGTGTCACAAGGCCCTTTTTTGTTTTTCCACATTGTCTTTTGAGCAGAAGGGAACATCATTCATGCAAATTCTTATTAAATAAAACACAAAATAAGAGACAAGAGACAACAAGGAAACAAAATCGAAAGAAAAATAAGATAGAGGCTAAACCTAAAATAGGATGTGAGAGAAAATTAAGGAAACACAAGAAAGACTACAAAGAGCGAGTGCATGATGAATGTGCAAGAGATACTGGTATGTAGCTAGACCTACTACTAACCTAACTGACTATAATTTTAGGGTCAAGTGTAATGAAATTTCTAATGTAGCCACCATAACTTCTCCTGACCTCCATACATGAAGGTACGAGAAGTGAAAAAAAATATAAAACAATATGTGAAAGAAAGGCTAAAAGCTTGAATAAATTGCACAAAAAATAGGTCTTTCCTGCCAATAGAAATATATGTCACAACCACTACTTCTAACCAACTCACACTCTTACCTTTTTTATGAAAACCATAATTAAACAAACGTTACAAGCTTCTTGTGAATGTATCTTCATTTGTATTGTCCTTCTTAGCAAGCATGAGGAAATATTGAAAATTGTTATTTGCAACAACACTTGCTAGGTAATATTGCTTCAACCATTCAATGATTGGATCATGAAATTCACAAAAATCCTCTTGAGAACCATGAAATCCTTGAAAAGATGAATTTTAAATTAAAAGCATGGGATTAAGGTGAGAATATTGGAAGGGAAAATTAATTTGATCATATTTATAATGCTTGTCAAGATAGCAAGGACATGACACAACCATCAATGAAGGCTGAAGTGCCTCAGTTTCTTTGCAAGTATCCAAATAGTGAGATAAACAATAAATATTGATCAATGTGAAACAACTATAATCAGATATACTGGTGGGAAAATGATAAATCGAATGAAATTTAATATTATGATCATATGGACCATTTGAGGCATGAGATTCTTTGTTGTAAGACAAAAAATATGGATCAATTTGAAAAGCTTCACAAGTGCCTTGAACAAAAGAATCATCTCCCTCATGTGATAAGTATAACAAACCATTTCCTTGTAACTGGTTACACATTGCACTAGCATCTTAAACATCGAAAGAAGTGAAAAGGAATGCCAATATAGAAAACACATGAAACCAATTAGGATACAATGAGTGAATAAGTATTTGATTCGCCAAATAACTCATGCATTCATTAGCACTCGAGAGGATTTCTAGTGCGATGAAGAAAAACATTCGCAATACAATAAAAACAAGGAGCTGAATATTTTGGAATGTATTTGATAGACGTCATTCCTTAAACCAAAAACAAGCTTTGAAATGATCATCTTTGCATTTCTATGCTTCTAGGAGAGACACACACTCCAAACCAAAGTTAAGTACATAAGCCTTGCATGGATATGAATCAACTAAAATAGAATCTTAAATCAGATCAAACATCAAATCTTGAAAGTTTGAAAGATTATATCCGAAATACCAAACATCTTTCAAGAAGGAATATACATTCAGTGAAACCATACGAAGAAGAGAATTTTGTGAGAAAAACTAGGTTTTACATAATTTGGGGATCGTACTAGAGTCACGAGATCCTGAAATAACCATCAACAGAAGTTGAAGTGCCTCGACTTCCTGACAAGTCCTAAAACTTTCAAGGATTGTAAAATCACATTTTGAAGATTGAATCAAATCATGCATTGTGTGTGGATAGATACTACCAATAATTTCAGTAGGACCACTATTAACCGGATGGAAGCCATCTATATCACTGATTTGACTATATTTTACAACTTTGACAACTAGATTACTCAAGTCTAAATATTCTTCTGGATGCACATGTAAGGGTAAATATACCAGAAAAATTTCATAAGTAACCTGGAAAAAATCATTTTCTTCATGCAAAACTGGAAATGACAAGGGGTAGAATGGATCCTCAATGATTTGATTGTTTCCTTTTTCATCATGGATAATTTCACTAGCTTGTGTCGATTGATAAGTTAACTCATCAGATGAGGAATTTGAAGAGGATAGAGTATCTTCATCACAAGTAGATGCATCACAAATAGGAGAGAACAAGGGATAGTGAAATGAATAGGAAGTTTCCATAAGAACATCTACTTTGACTGAATCAAATTCCAAATATAATTCTTTCAAATCAAAATCTTCCTGAAAAAATGAAAGATCGTCTAGTGCACTTGAGCGTTAACCATCACAACATCAACAGAGTCATCATCATCAGGATGGTGGTTGTTCAAGACTTCAGATTGATTAAGAAAATATATTTCATTGGATTCACTACCGAGATTAGTAGATTCAAAATCAACCAAGAATGGAAGAGCATAATATTGACATAGGGGACTTTGAAAAATGGAAAATAGATCAAAAGTATCTTCACTTTCCTACTCTACCTGTGTAATGTGACAGCCTTCTACCTCATCAGAATTTGAACCAACAACTTGAAAATCAAGAGAGTGTGAAGAACGAGTTGGTGGAGAAGATTGACCAATCGGATCATGATACAAAGAGTCATGGCATGTAGATGATAAAGGATGCCCAATGTTTTTGGGTGTGGGTTATATTATTTCCATGACTAGAAACACGCAGACCCAATAATAGTTGGGCAGACCCAAAGATGGTGGGCGTGCCTACCCATGGTTTTGTGCATAGGTTTTGCACATGGTTTTGGGCATGATTGTTTTCTTCCCATGGTATTTTGTATATCTGATCAAGGGAACTATGGTTATGTTCTAATCCAAGGTTAATGTTGTAGAAATTCCTTGTAGATTCAAAAATAATAATGTAATTTACTTTAAAAAAAAGACTTGAATCTACTCTACTCATCAGCGGAAAGAAATTCCATTGATCAAAAAATCGCAACATAAACATGAGAAAAGATTCAATCACATATGATAAGATATTTATCTAGGGGAAAGCAACTGCTCAAAACCCTTCCTATCTATATTGCATTATTTAGAAAATAGAGAAGAAATAAGTGATTTCTCAAGCTTGAGCAGCCTGTGCACAAATATAATCTATCTCACTACTTCACAGACTATCTTTGGTCAATACTTCAACAAATTCATACCTTCCCAAGTCCCTATTTCCTTGCATTATTCAATTATGAATTAGCCCCTATTATTTACGAAAAGTTCCCCATCCAGAACTGTGTAATCTCTATAGGCCCTTCTCTAACTGCATGCACCACCTGTATAACTTGGAATTGTCTACAACTAATAGTACACTTCCCTTGAACTCCAATCTCAATTGAGTAACTCAAGTTATCTGAAAGCATCAATTATTCTGGGCTGATTGATGAGTTAATTGGTTGATCCCTGAGGCACACACCCCACTACTCGACCCTCCAATAGTTATCAAACAATTGAAATTAGTTAAACTCACAATAACTCAAATTAATTGAAATACATTGCTAGAAATTAGAAGTCAATCATAAATAAACATAACTCAAATACCTCCTACTTGAACTAACTAATTTAACTGATTGATAAGTGCCATATAACTTTAGTTAAATTCCTCCAAGTATTTTACTGAAATTGGAATTAGAATTTCTCCTAATTTAATTAAGGAAAAATTAAATTAGGAATTTCTTGCTGCATTTTCAACACTCCCTCTTAGTAAGAAAAGGATTATCTGATAGCCCAATCCTGCCTCTATGGAACTCCACTTTTCCTCTCGACAAAGCCTTTGTCAAAATATCTACATCATGTTCCTCTGTAGGAATGTAATCCAACAACATGATCCGCCTCTACACACAATCTCGTAGATGGTGATACTAGATGTTGATATGCTTGGATCGATCACGAAATACAAGATTCTCATAGAGTTTGATACAACTTTGATTATCAGAGTAAATCAAAATATGATCCATTATTTGACCAAATAACCCAACAAGAATCTTTCTCATCCAAATAATGTCAGATGTCGCTTGACTTGGAGCCATGTACTCTGCTTCTGTTGTGCTGAGTGCAACAGATCTCTGCTTCTTGTTGTACCAAGAAACCACTATTGAACCAACACTAAAAATTCCTCCTGATGTGCTCTTCTTGTCTTATGGACTCCCCACCCAATATACCTTTGTGAAGAATTGCATATTCACTCCCTCTGTCTGTCTGTACTAAAGACCAAACTGAGTGGTGCCTCTAAGGTATCTCAACACATGTTTTGTTGCCTTATAATATAGTTTGGTTGGCTTAACCATTGCTTGAATAAGATAGTTAACTACATAAAACATGTTCTATCAAATGTTGACCAAATACATGAGTGAACCCAGAAGCTTCCTATAAATGGTAGCCTCAACTACTTCACTTGAAGTAGCATCTTCATTTCTCCAATTCCCTGCTAGAGGAGCCTCCATGGGTTTGCTGCTCTCCATGTGGAACTTCTTCAGTATGTCATTTGCATAATTTCCTTGAGAGACAAATAGTTTCCCATATCCTTACCATACTTCCATATGGAGGAAATAATGCAGGAGCCCCAAATATTTCATCTCAAATTCTCTTGCAAAATCCTCTTTGAAAGACGATCAACTTCTCATCACCAGCTAAAATTAAATGATCAATAGATAATACTAGAACCAATAATTTACGTTCAACAAAAATGTGGAAAGGTTTTCATCTACTTCAATTTTGGCGAAGTCAAACCCAGTGAGATAGATGTCGATCTTGGTGTATCAAGTATGAGGTGTTTGTTTCAATCCATACAATGCTCGATTGAGTCTGCACACATGTGACTCTCTATCAAAGGTATCTGATACTTCCGACTGCTCAATGTACACTTTCTCCTCAATCACTCCATTGAGGAATGTTGTCTTCATATCCATTTTATGGATCTTCCATCCCATCTGCGTTGCAAGTGCTAGAATTGATATGATTGAAGTGTACCTTGCTACTAGAGCAAAGGTATCCTCATAGTCAATCCCTTCACTTGAGAGAACTCATTGGCCACAAATATAGCCTTGTGTTTCTCAATGCTTCCATATGATTCTTGCTTTACCTTATAGATCCACCTGGAACCTACCATTGACTTGTCCTCTGGTCTCAGGACTAGCTCCCAAACATTTTTTCTTATAATGGAATCATATTCCTCTACCATGGCATCAACCCATACTCGTTGTTGCACTACTTTCTCGAATGAGGATGGCTTAGTCTCTAAAAGATCACTCATTAGAGCCATGTAGCCATTGTATCGATCCATTTACCTCCTCTACTTGCATTTTAATGTGGGTTCTCCCACATTCTTCCTAGCATCATGCAATAATATGTTAGTTTCTCTCGTGTGCTTCCTTCCATATCTTGATATTTGTGCTTGAGTGGGTGTCTCCACTTTCTAGTCCTCTGCTTGTGGTGACTCCACAACTTCTTGAGGTTCTTCCTTTGGAGCTAAAATATCCTCAATTGAATGCAACTGAAGCTCCATCTCAAGAGAACACCTCATTGCCTTCTCCTCATCAAACTTCACATTTCTACGAACAACTATGATCCTGAGAGATGGAAAGTACACACAATAGTTGTGAGGTATTTCAGTGTACCCCACAAACATGCCCAACTCAACTATAGGCTCTAGATTTTTCCTTGCATCCTTGGAAACATGAAAGTAAATTGATGATCCAAATATCCTTAAGTGTGACACATCTAGTTTCTTCCTTGAAAAATATTCCTCTAGTGTACTCATGCCAAGAATCCGATGAGGACTCTTGTTATGGAAATAAACAATTGTGTTGCATTCTTTAGCCCACAAGTGCAATGATAGGCTCTGGTCATCCAATATGGCCCATTTAGCTCCCAAAATACTTTTATTCTTTCTCTCATCCACCCCATTTTGTTGTGATTTATGGGGTTCTTTCAACTCCAATCGAATGCCTTCCTTTGCACAAACATTCTTTAACTCATTCGACACATATTATCCACCAATATTTCTCCTTAGCGACTTCACTTTCTTGCCAACCTCTTTCTCAACAAGTGATTTAAATTTAGCAAACTTGGCGATAGTCTAGTCTTTCTTCTGCATGAAGAAGATCTAACACTTCCATGTCAAGAAATCATGTACAAATATTACATAATACCTTTGCTTGGTAGTGGAGGCTGTCAAGAATGGTCCAAACACATCAAAGTGAACTATTTTGAGGATTTCTTATGCTTTACTGTCCTGATCATTGAAGGTTTCTTTTGTGTACTTCCCCAATGTACACCCTTTGCATGTATCTTACTGCTCTAGTGCTCCTTTTGGAAGTCCTATAGAAATCTGCTACATGATCTTCAAAGCGCCATGATGCAAATGTCCAAGTCTTCTATGACATAATTCACCAATGTCTCAAATTTTCACCTTCTCTTCTTTTGTGCTTAATGCTACACAATATTCTACATCTAATTTGTAGAGTTTCTTCACATGAACCTTGATCCACCTCACTTGTCCCATTGTGATGTGTTTAAGGAAAGCCTTCCCTTTGCTAAATATCACATCGTAGGTGAAATCAAGCTCGAATTGTGACGCCAAAGCTTCACCTGTCTCTCCTCCTAAGGGATTTTTGCCTGTGTTCTTGTGTGGACACTTTGTGGCATATTATCTCAGTTCATGATAGTGAAAGCACTTGATTTTGGACAAGTCTTTCTTCTTGTCCCCTTGACTAGATTCTCCTTTAGATTGGGATTTATTCCCTTTCCCTTTGTTTTATTTTCTAGCCAATGAATAGTTCTCCTCATCCACAATCTTGGATGAGGTTCTATCTTTAGTATTCCACCTGATCTCCTCCTATAGCAATTCGGACTACAAGCACTCCCATTTTGGTAGCTTCTCCCTCCCATTTACAGAATCTTAGTAGATGTGCCAGCTCTTGGGAAGGCCTATAAGGGCTAGGCTTACGATATCATCTTCTACAACAGTAATACCAATATTTCCAAGCTCATCCTAACATTGGGTGAACCTGCTTAGGTATTGTGGTATTGTGTCACCCTTTTCCATCTTGATCTTTTGAAGATTATCCTCTAGTGGCAGCTTCCTATGGTCACTACTATTATGAAACAAGTATTTCAAGGCTTGCCACATTGCTTATGGAGTCTCTTTCCTATGGAGATTCGAGACAATATGATTTCAAACTTCCTTTAATATGATCCTCCTCACCTTTGCTACACATTTCTTTCATTCTGCTAGATCTTGAGCATTTGATGTTGGATGCTTCGAGATATCATTATCTATGAATTCATTCAACCTATTATCTTCCAACACTACCTCCATCCCATCCTTCTAAGAAATATAATTCGAGCTAACCTCAAGGGCATACTCAAGTCTCAAGCCATAGAAAGACATCCTGCAAGCTTTGAAGAATGATCCTACAAATTCGATTCACCTTGAAAGAAATCTTCGAATTCTTCTCTTCTATTGTGATTCCTACTTTGATACCATATAGAAATTTCTTATAGATTCAAAACTACAAATATAATTTACTAAAACAAAAGAATGGAATCTACTCTACTCATTAGAGGAAAACAATTTAATCGACTCGATAAATCACAACATAAACATGGCACAAGATTCAATCACATATGCTCATAAATTTATCTAGGGGAAAGAAACTGCTCAAAACCCCTTCTTATCTATATTGGATTAGTAAGAAAATATAGAAGAAATACAATATTTTCTCAAGCCTGAGAAACCTCTACACGAGTATAATCTATCTCATTGCTTCACATAATTTCTGAGGTCATTACTTCACCAAATTTATGCCTGCCCAAGTCCCAATTTACTTGTGCTATTCAATTATGAATTAGCCCCTATTATTTAGGGAAATTCCTCATCTAGAATTACACAATCCCTATAGGACCTTCTCTGACTGCATGCACCACCTATACAATTTGGAATTGTGTACAAGCAATAGTACACTTCCCTTGAACTCCAATCTCAGCTAAGTAACTCAAATTATCTACATGCATCAATTATTCTAGGCTTATTGATGAGTTAACTGGTTGATCACTAAGGTACACACCCCACTACTGGACCCTCCACTTATTCTCAAACTGTTAGAACTAGTTAAACTCACAACAACTCAAACTAACTGAAACAGATTGCTAGAAATTAGAAATCAATCATAACTAAACAGAAATCAAGTGTCTCCTACTTGAACTAACTAATTTAACAAAGTGATAAGTGCCATATAACTTCAGTTAAATTCCTCCAAGTATTTTACTAAAATTGGAATTTGAATTTCTCCTAGTTTGATTAAGGAAAAATTAAATTAGGAATTGCTTGTTGCATTTTCAACTCGTGGATTCAAGTTTATGATTGCTTCGGCATGTATATATATTTATTGTAACATTGAAAGGAATATAATGAAAAATAAATCTGGTATTCCCGATTTTGTGATCCATAGGAAAATCTCTGTGTATATTTATTTTATGTTCTCGTCATTCTATATTTTTCTATTTTATGAATTTGTTTGTAGGTAATTTCTGTATAGGGTTAAAACCTACATTTGGTATCATAGTTGTTTCATATTCAAGGGGACGCCTTTGCTGTTGAGGGGTTTTTATTAGACTTGTGGTAGGCCCTGTTCAGTGGGAGATATGCAGGATCAATTCTTGCGGTGAAGGAAGATGGCAAACAATGGAAAGATAGAGTTTGAGAAATTTAATGGTCAGAGTTTTGACCAAGAGATGAAGAGGAAATTTTCATAATAACATCTTCTTTTACCAAATCAAATTTCAGATCTAATTATTTCAAATAAAATATTCTTGAAAAACTGGAAGATCAGTTGGTGCACTTGAGCATTCACCATCGCATACATCAACAAAGTCATCAACATCAGAATGGTGTTTGCTCAAGACTTCAGATTGATTAGGAAAACACAATTCATTTGATTCACTACCAAGATTAGTAGATTCAAAATCAACCAAGAATGGAAGAGCATCATTTTGACATGGGAGACTTTGAAAAAGGGAAGAGATATCAAAAGTCTCATCAATTTCCTGCTCCTCTACCTGTGTAATGTGACTAACTTGTACCTAATCACAATTTGAACCAATAACTTGGAAATCAAGAGAGTGTGAAAAACTAGTTGGTGGAGTAGATTCATCAAGTAGATCATGATACAAAGAGTCATGGCATGCAGATGATAGAGGAGGGCCAATGTTTTTGGGTGTGTGTTATGACCCAATAATAGTTGGATGGACCTAAATATGGCGGGCATACCTACCCATGGTTTTTTGTGTGGGGTTTGCACATGGTTTTGGGCATGTTCGTTTTCTACCCATGGTATTTTGTAGATACAATCAAGGGAACTACAATTATATTCTAATCCATGGTTAGTGGATTGGGGTTTATGAATGCTTCGACATGGATATATATGTATTGTAACACTAAAAAGAAAATAATGAAAAATTTAATATGGTAGTCCCAGTTTTGGGATCCAAGGGAAAAAATTTGTGTAAATTTGTTTTATGTTCTTTCCATTTTATATTTTCCTATTTGAAGAATTTGTTTGTAGGTAATTTCTATACAGGGTTAAATCCTATAGATGTCTCCTGAAAAAGTAGTACTTTTAGTGGAAATGAATTCAAGATTGAGGTTAAGTGTGCTAATGTCATCTTCCAGAATGAAAGGATTAGCCTTCACCCTAGGCTCCATGAACCATTCCAAGGTTTCATCCATTGGATCTAAATCATGAGAAGTGGATGAAGGTTGAAGATATGGATCAAGAATTTGATTTGCATATTTTTGAGTTTCAACATTAACACATAGAGGCACCATGATCGGTACTGGAAAAGGAGGAGGAAAAGGACCAAAAGGTTAATAGGTTCCTCCTCTAAAATTAGAGGTGTCTTATGATTTACAAGAGTTAGGAAAAAAAAAAATCAAGGGGTTAAGATTCACCATGAAAAGAGATATGAACCAAACACTCAAACTTTCATTTAAAGAAATCCCAATCCATATCTTCTTCAGGAATTTCATAACATATGTGAAGGAATTGGTTAGAGAAATACTCAATTGATTCATTGGGCTTCATTATTAGTTGATTAATTCTTTTAAAAACATCTTAGTAATAATACCTAGCAAATGCTAAATGAAGCTCCTTGATAAGGTGTTCAAAAGAATGAATGGAAGAGGGTGGTAGGGTATGACACCACTAGTTAACTTGACCTTCAAGTGTGAGGAAAAAAATAATACAATCCATATCTTCACATTTAGTTTCCTAGTAGTTAGAAAACTTAAGAAAATGAGATGCATGCTCGGTAATTGATCTATCACCATCACTATCAAACTTAAATTGAGACAAGTCATCAAGTTGTTCTACAGAGATGAAAAGTTTCCCAAGGGATAGGTTAGAGAAACATTCAAGGATTATGATTTTGGGATGATCCATTTAAGATAAGAGATTCAAAACAAACTCAATGGGCACAAATTGTCATATGGCCCTCCTTCTAGTGCTATTGCACAAAATATTTGACCAAGGAAGAGAAGATGGAATTCAACTAGTGTGTCGCCAAGTGTTGTCACTACTACCACACCCTCCAATTTTTTTTCCCACATCCAAATTTCAGAGCCTACTTTGACTTTTCATGTTATCATCGCACATAATAAGGTTTATCACATGTGTTTTCTTTAAGTACTTTTGTCCCTTTTAGAAGAAAATCAAAGTGTCATCTTTTAGCATGGAAAGCATCACACATCGCACATATGTAGTTTTTGTTTTTTTCAAGGGGTAACCTTGGTGTTAATGATTTATTCTTACCATATAGAAATCTTTCACACTCATTCCCAAAGTTTCAAGCACTCCTGACCAGGTGTCATCACTGTCTTCCTAAAGTTTATCTTTAGTGTTTCACTTGGGGTAAGCCATCTCAATGTCGACACATTGAGGGAAGTATGTTATACATGTGTGCTAAGTGATCACTGTTGTGTAGTCAACTGTTCTAAGTGTGTGATCATGCTCCATTTTTGTCATTGCTGACTTTTGCTTCATTGATAACATACTTAGCCAAATTAGGAAAATTCATGCCCAAGCAACTTGGCCTCACTTAGCCCTCATGAACTGTGCACTACGTAGTGTCAGTCCTCAAGCTTAAACCTTTCCTCTTGGAACTGTGCAATGCATAGTCCCTTCCCTCAAGAACTATGCACTACATAGTCTCAGTTCTCATCCTCATCCCTATTTTAGGGAAAACTAGTGTTGATTTGAACTACTAGTCCCACTAAGATGGGTAGCTATCTTAGAAACAAACAATGAAATATTTTCAAGAGTTCCTTTGTGTGATAGATGGAAGAGAAGAAAAGAAGACCAACTTGGATCTTCCATTTTGATCCTAGCTTGATTTCTCCTTTCCTTGATAGAATTTGCCACTCTTCTCCTACTTGTCCCGCTTCAAAGAGTACCTGTAGAGTCAAAGTAGCAACAAACTATCAAAGAATCTCTATCTAAAAAATCATAAACAATGAGGAATCAGAAACACATTGACCATACATTCATAAACAAGATTCACAAATACATGATCATATGGAGGAAAATTCAAAGAACTTTATTAATAGTAATGTAAGAGAGGATTACAACCCAGCTATCTGATTCAGAAACATCCTCCCAGTTGTAGAAGCCCTCTTCACCTCATGAACAAGCAAATCACCCAACAATGTAATGTCTCTTCTCACCAACAAACCAACAACACTTCCTTACAAAATACAAAATTCCAGCCTTTAGATCTCTCAAATGAAGGATCCATTTATATATGTCTTGCAAGGGTGTGAGTCAGCTCTAGGTTTTTGATTAGTGTCATTCCAATGATAGTTCTTGGTTCCACTTGGAGATTTCATGATCTCTTACTCATCCCTAGGTGAATTCAGAGAGGCAAGTGTCACATGAGAAGTTTTTGGAAGATTCCATGATCATCAACCTTGCAAACTATCTCTGCCATTTGTCTATTCTCACTCATCACACCCCACAGAAAGCCATTTGAGTATGCATCGCACCTAGCCAGTTAGGCAGTCAGTATGCATCGCACCTTGCCTATGGAGCAGTCTATATGGTCTAGTTTTGGCTAGTTCTGAGTAGTTTTTCAGGTTGAACTTCTAGGAAATGATGTAATCAGTTGACCATGATCCTTTGGGGTGTGAAACAACACTTTTAGGGACTTAAGGAGCCCTTAGTTTATGGACATATGAGTTTGGGGTTGCAGTGCCCAAATATGTCTATAACAATCCCTTAAGCTCCAGAACTAAGCAACCCCTTCCTCCGGTCATCCTTTTCTGCACATTGTGGAGTCTCAATCATCAAGCCTCAATCTTGACCTCTTGAATTGCAAAACTACAAAATCCATTGGCCTTTGTCCCTCTAGAACTGTGTAGTGGGCATATTCAAGTCTCAAGCCCTCAGTCTGATCTGTTGATCCCTCAACTGCGTAGTTCTCTTGCACTAGCTTGCTTGAACTACACATTGCACAATCTTAAGGCTCATTCCTAGCTTTTGACCTCCTAAGTTGTGAAACTGGGAAATCCCTAAGCCTGTCTCCCAACCTATCACCTGCTTCCATCTCAGTTAGTGGCTTTCATGAAGCATGTTAGACAAGGAGCTTATGGGACTGATGTCGTCTATCATGAGTAGATTTCAGCTGCAAGTATTCTATCATGTTATCACAGGATGATGATGAAGGAGATGAAGAAGGATACCCTACTTGAGGACACCTTTGAAGCTACAAAAACAATCCCTAACCCCTTATCCTCTTGACCTATGCCAATTAACTCTTAACTTCTAACCCCTTCTAGTACATATGGGTGGAAAATACAACGTTGTACTCTGATAGTTTGGTAATGCTCTCAGATTTTACTTGCAAATATTTTTTGTCTTTTTTTTAAAGGCCCAACATTTTTTGGATATCCAACAAACAAAATTATTATCGGATATCTGGAAATATGTTAGTAGCATATTCGATGATAATTTTGTTCGTTAGATATGGGATAACAATTGAATTTCCATTAGATATTCGATGTTTGACCAAGTCAATTATCTATCTATTTCAATGCTGGGGCTTGACAAAGTCAATATTTTCCCAGTTGGACAATTTCTCTTTGGTCAATATCCATCGAAAGTCCAACGAATTGCTTATTTTTTTCATAATACAAAAATATTTTATTTTGTTAATTGCATTAAAAATAGTTAGACACTATTGACGTTTATTTTTTAAGATAATCATCACTGAAATTTTGGTAAGGAAAAATGTCACATAACATTCCTCCAGGAGGACAAGGAGACATGAGATAACATTGGAGGCTTTGGGTTATTGCATTCCCTTGTCTCATCCATGTTTATCATCTTTAAGCCATCACAAAATTCGGAATTATTTGAAAGATAATTTCAACCTCTAAAGTTTGAACATGCTAAAAATTGATTTGTTTCCAACCCATTTTTTTATAGTTGACAATCAGACATCATTGAATGAACTCATCGTGCTTCGTATGGGATGGGATCTAGGTATGAACACCTTCGAAAACATAAAGGTAGTCTGTGTACTAAGGCCTGGTTGGAACAACCTATAGCACAACAATTTTCATCTCAATTTGGCAATGACAAAACGAAAATTGAATTTTTCCCAATACTAGAATTTTTCTTGGCATTTCCATATAACAAACAAAACATCCTCACATGCTAGCTAAATAATAGTGAGCAAAGGAGTTGCACTCATAAATGAATTAAGGATAGAAGCAATATAGAAATCAACTACGAGTCTTCATATGAATCTGTGGAAATTTGAGGCATGCAAGAGCATTGTCCTTAACATAGTACAAACATTCATCCATTTATGTAACTATAACATTAGGCTATATTGTATATGCAGTGCATACAAAAACTAGGGCCGCAAGTTTCTCATTATCCACAAAGCTACCAATGATCAGGTATGAGACATTGACATTTAGTTCATGCTAGTTATGGTGTATAACATACCCTAGCATCTTATATTTGAACTATATATGGAAGCTAAGGTCAGTCTATGATTGAAAATAATGTTGATTAGGGGTAGGGTTTTATATAATTAAGAAACTTGGTCAAAACCATAGAGGAATAAACACATCAAAAGTAAGATTGACCTTAGAAAAAGAGGATACCAACTCCTCTTAACGACCCAAGCTAAACCTAATTGACATCCTAATTTGTTTTTGATCCCTTTCTAATGGTTCATATGTATTAAATTTAGATGGATGTTTTTTTTCATTTATAAAAACTATACCTCAAGCTCCATTTAAATTTTCATAGTGTGTGTTATCTTTAAAATAGATAAATTTAATTGGCATTAAGCATAACCATACTGAAACCTCGTCGAAAACATGTTTACACAATTAAAAAATATATTTGGTCATAGAAGGAGATCTAAAATTATTTTTGACTGGCTAAGAGCTTGTTTTCCTTACATACAAGGAAAAATGTTAACGACGCAATAAAAAAAGGCATCTCGCAATATTGAAATTGCAAATTCCACCGCCTTAATGGATTGCCAATAAATCATTTCAAATAGTGTAATTTTCATTGAATAAAATTCATGAATTAGCCCACATTCATAAATAGAAAGCAATAATCGCTATCCTCACTGTTGGATACAAATAAATTACCTAAAAATGACCATTTTCAAATAACTTTCCTTAAAATGTGGTGATATAATAATAAAAAATATACACTTCAGGCCCAGTCCCTTCAAAGTTCAAACATAATATTTACATTTTCTTGTCAGAGAGAGCAAGATTTCCTTCACTACCTCCATCTAAATTTTCCCCGAAGACAAAAATAGGGGGAGAATCATATGGAAAGAATAAAAGCAGGAGTGAATTAAATTGTTCACCAATCTTACCCGAAATCATTCAAGTAGTCCATTCCTCATCTCCATCTCTTATTTACTTCTCAAGACTCAACTTCAAGTTAACATTTTTCACTTGCATAAAATGAAGCACGTATCAAGTTTAAAATATAAGGAAGTCAGATTTATGAATTTTCATTGTTAGAGTCTTCCCTTCATGTCAGGTTGCTCCGCACATTTAAAACATTTCAAGGTTTGGATTTTGGTTACTAGCAATGTGTTTGAAGCAAGCAGAGGTTTTGTGAAAGGATTCAAGCCAGGGTTTCCGACAGGGAAATCTCAGTTATACTCGGTGTGTTTTGGAAATAATACGAAATTCATTGTTATCATGTTATGAACAAACAATGTAAGGACTCTCTGGAATCATTGTGCTTAAATTTCAGGTGTTGTTCATGTAAGAGAGGATTTTCCTCTTGAAACCATGGTTACATGGTAGAGATTTTATCCAACTACTAGAGGGGTAATCTCCTTTCGTTGTCCATTTAGGGTGTCGGGGCAAAAGAGAAGAGTTAGAATTTTGGGACCCTCTGATGAGAAGGTTGTTGATCAACATTTCTTATTCAATAAAACCTATAAACAATAGTAGGTGCACTTGAACCTATAGTTGGCTTGCGGATGGTTCTCTTGCTTTTTCTCATCTTTCCATAAGTTGTTTGGATGAGCTTTTTTTAGGAGGTTTGAGCCATAGCCCTTTTTCTCTATATTCATTCTTAGTGCAAAGTTGGTATTGTAAAAAACAAGTGTTTCCTTTATTATATCCATGAATGCAATATTTTTCTTCCAAGGTAAGAATTTCCATTTCATTTTAATTAGAAAATAAATTACACTTCTCATGTGCACTTGCACCCCCAGAGGTTAAAAAAATACTCCTCTTTCTTTGAAAAAAAAAAAACTACACCTCTTATCCATTAGAGACATAGTGTTCATGACAATAAATCATATATATTTTCATGACTAAAAATCATCTGGCACCATCTTCTTAAATTTACATCCTTACAACTCTGAATACACATCATAGCCTCTCAGGTTTGTCACCAACTTTAGAAGATACAATGACAAGGTAATTTTACCAACAATAAAAAATTTTGAGCATTACTACACATGACATTAACCATTGCATTTAGAGATAGGGATTACTCCATCCTTGTCTTCTTCACATAGTTATACCCCCTTCTACCGGTAACCCTTCACTAGATAGAGTGTATCCTATCACAATGTTCTCCCAAAAGATGTGTGATTGAAACAGATTTAAATAAATTTGCATATTTCTTTAATTTCGCATCCGAACACCATGAGTTCATATTATGCAACTCGTCAATTCCATTCATTCACTTGATAAGCAATCTTGAATCTCCAAATATCTAAGAGTGAGATACCCTATTATTCTAAGCCTATTTGAAGAGCCTTAATGCCACGTATCCTACATGGTATTAGTTCCATCACACAACCCTGTGTTCATCTGAACACAATGACATTCAGGTGGGAATGGTATATACCCAACGCTGCTAATATTATGTGGGCCCTAGCTTACCCCATCAAAGAAGCCATAGGTATGGTCTTTATTAATTACCAACTCTTCCAAGATTATTTCCTACTTTCGAGAAAATTGCATGCAATCAATATATCTCTACATCCTTATCATTTCTTGTTCTTCTGAAAGAGGAAGTTGTTGCCTTTCAACCTGCACAACTAGGGCACCTTTGTCTTGGTGCACACCAGCACAACTCCCACATCGAGGTTGCAAGTCCCTTTAGGCATTCTGTAAGCTCATGGTTCAACTTACCCCCCTTTGACTACAACTCATTTCTAGTTTTTTAATTGTGTTTTCCTTGGGTTGGGTCACTATCATGGAACAAATCTAGGTGGATGAATATTGGTAGGACCGAGTGCTAGAAGGAAACATTATTTTTATGCTAGTTGGCAAATTGGGGCTTGAAGGAAGCATGACACAGGGTTTTGTGGCTGCACTTTGTAGATTGGGGCTTGAAGGAAGCATCGCATAGGGTTTTATAGCTCCCCTTGGTAGATTGGGGCTTGAAGGACACACGGTACATGGTTTTGTTGATTCACTTGCTGACGAGGCCTTGCCTCTTTCTGGAGATTCACTCATTGAGGGTTTTCATTGGTGGGTTTCTATTCAAAGCAACAACATTGGTATAACTGGAGATTTGGGTTCTCACGTTAGCGTCATTCATTTTCTGGAATATTCCATTAGATGGGGTTTACATTCCTTGGAGGGTTTTTCATTTCCACCTTTGCACCCCCCCGAGTGTTGTTTGATTTTGATGATTAACTTGCTTATGGATCGCCAACTAAGGCTCTCTCCATAGGTTTATATGCTTTGTATACTACTCTTCATGGGTTACTGATTTCCATTACGAAGCCCTACATTTGAGACAGCCTTCGATTATTGTTTTTGACATACCTGACTACCCTTCCACCCATGGGATTTCTTCCCCTTCCTCGCCTCTGGCTCTCTTTGTCTCACATGTTAATTTTGAAGGATTTCTTCCTTCTAATTATCCAAAATTCACTCCTCCACCCGATAGTATTTCATCCATTCCTTTTTATTCTCCCATAGTCCCCCCACCAATCTCATCAACACCTCCACCCTTGACTACAACCCCCCACCCCCAAAGAAAAAAAAACCTTTGTTGGAGCCCACTCATTCCCTCAAGCCTGGCCCCTAATTTGCTACTAGAAAACAAAAGAACCCCTCTGTGAAAGAAAAGAAGGGTTGACTCTTCTTCATTCTGGGTGATGGGATTGAGATGCATGAAGTTGTTCAAATGTCTGAGTTTGAATTGGTGGGTTGTGCTCGTGGTTGTTGTTTTAGTGGGAAGACAATATCATAATGGATGATAAATGAGTGGGGGGCTGACATAAAATTGCTCCCAACTTTCTTCCAACTTTCAAGATACTAGTTAGAGGTTGGTTCATTTTATTTTTCAATAAGTCTGAAGAGTTTCATTAGGCTCTGAATAAGGTTTTGTGTATTGAATCCACCCCTTTCATGTTTAAGCATTAGACCCCTCTTTTTGATCCTGTTAGTTCCAGTGTTCGCAGCCTGTCACCAGGGATCAACATGAGCTCTTACTATGTCTGGTTTTGTTAGATGTTTTGCACATGATGTTTAGCACAAAACATGTCACAAGTGTGTCCATTAGAAGCTTGGAAAAATATTTCCAATGGTATATCACATTCCCGTAACTGGCTTCTGGATTAGAAGATATGATCGAAATGAATGAGTGATTCTTGGTTATGCATGTTTTTAGGTCAGTTGCTACACACAATGACATGTTTAGTACAAAATCATTTTCTGAAATAATGGTAGGGAATTTTTCAAAAGTGAAAGACAGTTTTTTTCATCACATACAAAATAACAAAAACCTCCTTCAGTTTATGCACAGGTGCTACTATGTGGGAGATATATAGTGATATTTGGAACCTACATTAAAACAAAGCAAAATTTTCATATTTTTTGATGTTTTCGTCATTTTAGTGCGGTGCCATTTCACAACAGATGGAAAGTAATTTTGAAAAAACCAAGGAGATTTTTTTAATCACAAACCATATAACAAAAAACTCTTTCATTTTATTCGCAGGTGTCATGAATTGGGATATGTGACTAGATCTTTATGGCTCATTTTCACAGATTTAATTTTTTAATGATTTTCTGTTTTAGAGATTCTTTTGTGGCACAGATTACGAGCAACTGGAAACGAATTTCCAAAATTTGAGAGAGGTTTTTCTCCAAAATGATCTTATCTACAAAAACCTCTTTCATTTTTGTAACAGGTGCTATGGTTTAGGAGATACGAGTTCATCTTCAACACCTATTTTCAGAAATTCGGTCCAAGTTTAATGTAACTAATTCTATTTTGAAGAAAATGGTTGAGCTCAATTCCTTTAGTACAAGGATGAGAAAATGTATATATTTTATGAATTTCATAGTGTAGGGGTTGGACTTTGGCAGAAGGTTGGACTCTTGTGGATGCATTGAGCTACTTTGTACATCACTTCTGCAGTTTGGCAAGGAAATAAACCAGGGTTTTGCAGCATTTTGTGGGATTCTTGTGGTAATGTGATTTAGCATTGTGTTATTCTTTGTAATTCAGTTGATATTATGTTTATGTGTGCCATCATATCTCTCTTTCTGCATAACTAAATGAATCAAGTTTAAAGGTGGAATTCATTGGTGTTTCAGTGCTCTACCTTGGGGTTTATTTAGTTCTACATGTTTTCTACTGTTTGAAGAGGACTCATGACATTTTCATGCCCTCTCCAACTCCTCACCAGTATTTAGACTCACCATCACATTCATTTAAAAGTGCTAAAACACTTCCCTACCTCGCCCCACAGAAACCTTTGCAAATCTGAGTTGATTCCCCGGACCCAAAACTGCCTTTCACTTTTGATCCAGTAAACCAACATAAAACTCAATCAAACTCCTCTGAGCATATATCTAGCCTAAAATTAGTCTTTACATCAGTCATCTCAAGCCTCACTTGCTATATTTTCCTGAGATTGACAAGGAGAGAGCCCTCTCCCGACCTGGTAGGGCTAGCTACCAGGTTAAGCGTGGTTTGATGTTACCCTAGACCTACCTTTCTCAACCTGAGGTAGATTTAAGTCATAACAGATCCCACTTGGGAGAGACTAGAAAAGGCCCCTATTTTGGTTTTGATTCTCGCACTAAAGTTAGAATTCTCCAAAATTCCTCAATGAAGTCCCAAACTTGGCTCAAGAATTTCCTAATCGATTCATCTTTTACAACATAAGGGTTCAACCAAGACTTGTCCAATGCTTGGAGCTTGTCATGATTATCTATTTCCATCCACCTTGAGGGTTTTTTAGGAAGGATGCATGATTGTTATTGCTCCATGTCTCTCCTTTCCATGCTTATGAAGAGGCAAAATTCAAATGAATAAGGTGTATTATCATTGAAACTCGAGAACACTGTTGAAAAGTTTTGGAGATATATTTCAAAACATTCTAAGTTAGCAACAACTAGAATTATCTGTAAAAATGAGAAGTTGGTTCCTTTTTTTAAATTCCCTTATCTAACATTAGATTTATCACGATGACTACATCATCCCATAGAAGTAGCATAGATGTTCAACAATATCAAATATGCTACATTCAAGTATCTTGAGTGGCCGAGGAGGTCAACCATGCATGCATGATGCTCCACTCTAAGCTTTACGTCAAAATTTCTACTAATTCAATCGAAATTATGCTAGCCTTCATTTACTAGTTTTGCGTGGTTGCGGGAAAATAAGATAGCAATGAATGTTATATGGAATACCTTAATGCTTTCTTCTTATATTTCATAAAAGAGTGTTAGTGCATCTTCCTCATGCCCATGCACTCGATACCCATGTTGCAAAGCCACTAGGTCAGCACACGAATGAAAAATAATTGAAATGGTAACAAAGTTAGGTTTTACCTTTGCAACTTTCATTCAACTCAAGAGTTTCAAGGATTTAACACTATGACCAAATTGGGTATATCTCACAATGACTGCATTCCATGTAATTACATCTGGGTTCGTTTCTATCAATTAGAAGTTGATAAAAGAGTTATATCACCTCATCACAATATCCATTCAATGCATAACAATAAATTTTTAGATTCCATGAGATCAGATCCCTCTTTGGCATATTGTCAAACACTTCATATGCATCATCCTTTTTTTGTTGTTGCAGCGTTACTAGTTCTCTGTAGGAAGTGAGAGCAGTGGCGATAGTGATTGGATTGTCTTTCGCTCCATCCAACTGCATTTTAGAAAATATCTCACTGCACCTATTCTGTGACCATTCTACTCATAATTGGATATCATTGCGCTTTAAATTATCACATTGTGTTTCAACCTTCCCAACTGCATTTCGTGAAGTAGCTTTCCTACCTCTTCACAATTTCTAATTTCGAAATGTCCTTTATTCATGGTGTTCCATGTAACTATGGATTTCCATGCCCTATTCTAGGGCTACAATCTCAGTGCACGCCTTAAGGAAAATTGGAAAGGTGTATCTCCACTTAGCCCTCCTTGTTGTGTTTTGGTAATACAACTTGAGGGCTTCCTATTAGTGTCCATCCCTAACACAACCTTTGATAATAAAATTCCATGTGGACACATTTTGCTTGGGAATTTTCTTAAACAATTTATGTGTGCCCTTCATACTTCCATAATAAGAATACATGTAAGAAGTACAACAGGATCACTGAAAAGGAGGAAACTTAGTGATATGGGCATTTCAATCCACAAGAGAAATTTTGGCCTTGTATCCATCTCATATTCAAGCCAGTACACCTTTATCTCCAACTTAATCCATTTGGGCTTAAACAACTATATCAAAATCACACTAGGCTTCAATTACAACTTAATGTGCCCAATAACCAACACCCTTTGGGTGAGATAGAACCACGAAAACGAAGCTACCAACACCTGCATAAACTAGCTATCTTTGTATCTTTTGTTTGAGTTCAAATCTATTTAAATCCCACCCTACTTCGGGTTTCTTTCTCTTAAAATATTCTGATGATGTTGATGATTGACAAATGATGCTAGTTTTCCCATATGTTATCAAGGACCTTCCAAAACGGCTACATATTTTGATCCTGCTCTTTCTTCTTTACCCTCTTCTTTAGAAGTCTATGGGCTAGAATTCAGATCTAATTTTGGCCTCGACCAGATTCTATCATTGTTGGGAGTTGGAATTTTTGTCAATCCCATTAAGTAACGATTATAGATATGGGGCAGAATAATTTCACCTGAGGTAAAAATATGAGAAGCACTTGGAGGGAATGAGTGAGAACTTAAGGAGTCCAAGCAAACACAATAGTAAAAGAGGCAGAGTTGAATCCAATGGGGTACCAAGTATATGGAAAACTAGGTGACTACATTGGATATGAAAATCCTGCAGTTGTAGATGATGAGAACCCAACAAGTGGCCTATATATATCTGCATGGAATGAAGGAAAGCCCTACCCTTGTCCTACAATGAAGAATGTTTTGGGAAAACCACAGAAAATGGAGATTCTAGCCTCACAGGTGCATATGTTGGCATTGCAACTATAGGAATTGGTCCTCTATTGTGAAACCAAGGAGTTAGATTTATTATTTCACTAGCCATTTTAAGGCCCACAATGGAGGAAGCTTGATTACCCACAACTTGTGCACTTCCCTAAAAAGAAATAGAATCATCTTCAACTATTATGTCATCCATACAGAGGCCATCGTTCAAGTCAAAATTATGCTTAATGCATTTTTCTCCACCAGAAGAACCATTGTTTCTGTTAGAGATGTCCATTACTTTAGTCTTCCAGTGATCTAAAATTAAGCCTAGTACATTTTCTTCACTCTCATCTGCACACTTCATATCCAAATCAAGTTTCACTCGATTGTATATTGCTTGGGGTGGCCGGCGATGAATTATGTGAAGGAAATTTTGCAGTAATTGTTGTCTCTTCTTCCAGTAGACCCTCATCAACAACATTGAGATCAAAATAAAAAAGAGGTTGAGATGTTCTTTTTCCTAGAGCCAATGGTATATTTGTTTCACTTTTAGCTTGGCACTTATATGAAGTTCTTCCAGTTGATTTGTAGCTTGGCACCTGTCTAGATTCCTATCTGTTATTTTTCCATCTACTTCAGTTGCGTTTTGGCACTTATCTAAATTCCTATCTATAATTCTTCGAGGTTTAGCAAGGGGGAAAATCACTTGTCGCTGCAGATCCTCTCCAGCCCAACTCACATTTTCCTTTAAGAGGACCCATTGGAGATATAAATTTTCCTTTTGTATCTAGAGTTCTTTGAGGTTCATTAGGGGAAAAAACACCTTTTACTATAGAGCCTCTCTATCTCAGCTCACCTTTTCCCTTAATAGGACTCGCTGGAGGTATAGTTTTTCCTTTTGTAGAAGCTATAACTGCAATTGGAACACTTAAGCTTGAAGAAGAAACTGCAGAATGTGAAACAACTGAGAAGCTTGGAATAGAAGAAATAGGATAAGAAATTGTACTTGGCTGTTGTGGGACTTCATCTAACATGATTCCTTCATTCAAATCAAAGTCATTCTTTTATGGTGCTAAAATATTAGTAGATGATGAAACCTCTGCTGTCTGGTCTAGAGTTGTTGTTCTACTGCTGGTATTGTTTGGAACTACCAAAACATGAGGAAAAGTATTTCATATTGTGCTTTGAAATGGCCTGGATGAAGATGGGATCCCATGTTGGGCCTCATCAACAATGTGTTTGAGCTTATTTGGTTCGTGCCATCAAAAGCTTCAGAGCCGCAAGCTATTTTTTTCTTTCTTTGCAAGTAGGACACATTGTGGGTTTCTCTACAGCTTTGTAATCACACTTTCCAATGTTCCTTTCCCCCATATTACAAGTTATTTCATTCATTGTTCTCAAGTTCCCATCAACCTAGCTATGCATACTGATATCAGACTCGCCAACATCCTTCAAGAAATCTATGAGTTTCAATTTTCTTTCCTTAGCAACTTGAGACTCTACATTATCTTTTGATATGACCATGCTTTGATGGCTTGTCTCTATTTCCAAAATCTGTTTCTCTTCCATTTCTTGCTTCACTTCCTTCATTACTTGCATTTCGACATCTTGCGCATATTGACTTGGAAATCTAAATGTAGGGTTGATGGAAATTTTGGTTCCATCATCCTCCTCATCCCTACCATTATCCTCCTCTCTTGAAGACCCATACCTTCCACTTCTGGAGATAGTAAATGAGGTGTTCACTATATTTCTCTTTGGATGGTGTAAGAGTTGTTTCTTGTCCAAAACATCTTTACTTTCCATATCAAGTTGAGAACCATAATATCTAGATAGGCGTGGTTCAACATTCCTTTCTTTTGTCTTGCGATCTCCATAGGCATACATGTCGATAAGCTAGTTACCATGAAAACACTATGGGTTAATACTCCCATGACAAGCATCTAGACATGGAATTTATGGCCTTCTGATGGATTTTTTGTTAATACCTTCCTACAACAAGAATTACTAAACATCTGAGTAAATGGCATATGTTTCATTGACACCCTGAAATTCAACCTTTATATTAGAAGAGGGTATCCTCATAATCATGGCAGTATTCATAATTGTAGTAATTTTTATAGTGTATAGTATTATGGTTGTGTCCGAGTCCAATCAAAAAACATATACAATGCATAGTGAGACAACCATAAATACCTCTAAATACAACTATCCAAGATGCATTCATTTTGTACAAGCATTATATCAAGCAATAGGTATGCAAACTATGTTCTAGCACTTGCCATACAAGAGTATCCTCAACAAAACTTTTCAAAGAGAATCCTCTTTTGTGTTGGTATTTATAACCCTTCTATAATATACCTTTGGAAATTTTCAAATGGCTTGTAACCATGCTCAATAATTTTTCTTGTGTTATAAGTCTTCAACCCATGTAGGCCTAGTATTGCAACCTGGGCACTCTGATACCATTGTAACATCCCTAGCCACCTTTAGGCGACACCACTCACACAAACCCCAAAATTTCTCCAAAATTTACCAAAAGCAAAAGCATAATTTAACCACATCATATAATTCTAACACACCGCCAAACCCTAATGCACAAAATACATATACATTTCCAACATAACCAAGAATACATATACATACACATAATTAACCATAACAATATTTTCACACATAAATGGACCATAAATATATAACCCTAGGAAAAATTAAACCAGAAATATATGTTTATGTGAATTGACCAAATTCATTTAATTGATTATATTGTTCCCAAGTATAACTAGAAATATATGCTTAACTTAACCATAATATATGATATTGAGCATAGTCAACCACAAGATTACAAAACCATATGTAAATGTAGCAGGATGAACAATAACAAGTTATCAAATACTTATCTGTGAATGTTGGCAGCTAGTTGTGAACCTTTGACATTCCACCCAACCATAGACCATGTTGTTCATCATCTTTTAGCAGTCGGTCACCCTTGAGCTGGGGCCTTGACTCCATGGCTACTCAAGCCATAACCAGAACCACCATGGCTCTCACATCAAGATGCATCCTATATGGCACGATTAATTGAATAACCATGCTTCAATCATTTACAGAGTCCAAGCACAGGGTTCACCGATTGGTTAATTAGTTACAGAGTCCAAGCCCATGACTCACTATCTCAAAACCAATTTCCCAGAAATCCATGGCCACCAAGTCATAACCAGATCCACCAAGCTCTCAGGACCACCAGGGCCCACAAAAACTCGGAAGCATCCCAACTAGTTAGTTTCAGAGTCCAACCCCCACGACTCACTCAGTCCTCATTCACCAAGAATGCATGCCCTCCCAAGTAACCTACTTCTCCATTTTATAAATATAGTTCTCCTTTATTTAATATTATATTATAATATCATAATTCTAACTTTTCATCAAGATACCTTTTCCAGCTATGGAGTCATAGGTCCCTCATACATTTTTTGTCTCACTCTACCAACAACCATTATCATTTTATTAATATACATGGATTAAAGATATTTATGGCTCCAAACCTATCAGTCTCATAGCATATAAGAGCATAACCATATGGGCACAATAACCCGAACACATAGCACACATACACATGGGCGTACTGCCCCAGAACCAACTCTCTGCTCACTAGCCTAATTATGTCCCGAATTACTAGCCTAAAAATAACAATCCTCAAACCCATTACATAGGCACACCAACCTTAACCATATTTATAACTTGGCCCCATTGGCCTAACATGTATATACATACAGAGGCACACAAGCCTTAATGAGTCTCAGGCTCACTAACTAACACATATTATACATGGCTATTATGTTAATCATCTGGGGGTGCTACAGTTATGTTCAATGTTCTTGTTGTCTCTATCGAGGCAATAAAGGGACTTTCTAGAAACCTTTGTTATGTATACTATATGCATTGTAGTATGTGAAACCAAAACCCCATGTCTAACATTAGAAATGTTTGTGGCATATACATTAATGAAAGACTGCAATTGGAAAACCTTTGTAATGTAGATGTACATTTCATGAATGTAACATTAAGTGGGGTATTTTCAGGTTTGAGCCAATGCTTTTCCCTTCAAACCAAGCCTCAATAGAATTTCACCACTAGTAAAGAGAATTTTCAACACTACATTCAAGTTAATAATGGCTTGACATGCCTTCACAATTGCCTCCATGAGCATATAATGAATATTGAAAACCTGGTCATGACCCCTTTTTCTCTAATTATGGTAGTCTACTTAGGGAAAAACCCTCTTCAACTAAACCAAAAAAAGTCTCCAAAAAAATACACTACAAATTGTCACTGCTATACTCCATTTAATGATTTCATCAAACAATTTGCAAACATTATAATAGTTTGTCTTTGTTGTTTATCTTCAACCCATGCATGTCCCATGTTCCATATTGTTGATAATAATTGCAGGTCCACTAACATTCACCACCACATCTAACACCATCAATTTTGTAAGATTATGTAACATTCTAGGCAATACCCCACTCAATCCCTGCACATACTGATCCTCTAGAGTCTTATCCAACTTGAAGATGTAGGTGAATGAAATTAAGGAATTAATAAGCTTCACAAGGAATCATCTAGGTGACATCGGGAAATCCATGAATGTGAAGGAATCAAGAGTTGACTCATAGATAACCAAATATACATGCTTGAAAAACTTCACATGCACCTTTGGATTGATTGGTAGTCCCAAAAAGCATGAACCAACAAAATCCATTTCCTTCGTATCCATGACCATATCATGTGTATGTATACATGCATACTAATTCAAAATAGCCACACAACCTGCTACTAATAAAAGAGTATGTGGTGTTATGTTGGCTTACAACACTATTGTAACTATTGAACTTTCTCAATTACTTTAATTTTATCCTCTTCAACCTCAATCAATCAATCTCAGAAGAAATATAAATTTGTAAGAAATCCAATTAGTGTCAACATAATATTTTAGAAAATAATAACCATTGGGACTGTGATGATACCCCATGGGCATATTCATAAAATTATCTTTGTGATCTTCATATTGAAATGTATCACTCTCACCAATGTTGATTTGATGTCATTTCTCCACTTCATGAGAAAAACCTATTTCTAAGTTCACATCATATTCTTTCTGGCATTGTTCCATAGGTTTGGACAAAGAATTTAATGGATTTTCCTTCATGGTTTATGAAAAAATGATCAATATCTCATGTCCTCCAGTTCCAATAACACCCCTTAGCTAAGGAAAATAATACAAGGAAAAATAGAACACTCCATTCTGGCACCAAGGGTGGAAAATATTCACCATAAACAAATCCTAGCATGCCACATATCTCATTATGAATTCAAATTGGGACCAATTTTTAAAAGGTTTCTCAACTATTGTAAAATCTATGTCCAATCCTAGTTAACATGCACAACATCATATCTGGGCCAAAAATGTGGAGCGGGATCTTCAATTAGAGTAACCTCTTAATTGGAAGACACAAGTTGCCTATTTATATCATGGTACAAGTTTTTTTATTCAAAGAGGTAAATTTTCAAAATTTTATATCACAATGGAGAGCAAAATCACAAGACATGGACCCACAAAACAATGGGAAAAGTCTAAGAAAAAAAAATGATTTCGATTCCCCAATAGAAAATCGACATAAAACTCCACAATTAAAATAAACTCTGAAATAGTGGCTTGCCTAGCTGGTAAAAGTGTGGTGTTGAAGTTGCCCATATATGTGTTCAAGCCTCTTTGATGACAAAATTGTGTTTGTGCTTATCGATGCAACAACACAAAAGACAATCACTGGAGTCAAATGCAAGTTATCAACATCTTTTGGCAGAATAAATGCTCCTCACTCGCAATCTCTTAGTGGATACTATTGGTTATGATTTGTCTCACTTATCTAGCCACATTGTGGTAAGAGGAAGCTAGTTCAGATTCTTTCTTCGAGACATACAAAATGGGAAAAATTTTCAAAATATGTCAGAGCAATCATCTCCATCAAAATTCCTTTTCAAAATCTTGGGTCAAGCTTGTTGACTAGCTTAGGGAAACATAATTAAGCTCATTTCATCTTGCTCGAACTTGACATGATTTGACTAGGTTTGGCCCAAACTCAAACAAATCAAACATTTAGGAACATATTTGGGAACTCTTATTTTAATGTTGGAGAGTAAGTATAGAGTGTAGTACATAACCCCAATGCCATACATAGAGAATTTATTCCAGAGTACAATAAAAAAGAGGTTGGGATTTTCTTCCCTTTTACTAAAGAAGTAAATACCATTTTATCAAGTGCATAATCAAGCATGCTGGATTTTTCTGTTTCCTCTAATTTTTTAGTACATGTGGACACATGTTCAAATTAGTAGATTTTGTTGTTGGTTATTTTTTTGTTTATCATCTTTATTTTTCCCACACTATTCCTATTATCTATGGATATTTTTGTTATTCCCCTAGATCTATTCTATAAAGGTAGAGGGGGGATGAAGCGTATTTTTGTATTGTGTAGTCCTTTTTTCTTTGAGGTTCTTGTATTCACACCCCTTTGCTAGTTGAAGTACTTGTGAAAGGACATAGTTATCATTGAGATAATGGATATTAGCCAAACTTTGTGCTTACAATTTTAGCACTTACTATTTAGTGGTTACATTTCATGATCATTAGTATTGATCATTGTATTTTGACATCTTGAATTAATTAATAACGAGAAGCACTCCCAATTAGTTTTGTAGACCACACAGCTAGTAGGATTCAAGCATGTAGCTCATTATTCATAATTGCATTATATATTTTCACTATTTTTTTACTTTTTGGCATGCAAATCAGTCTTTTATATGTACATTTTTGTGTTGTCACAATATATTTACATGATTCACAAGGTGAGAAATCAATCTTTGGTGTAATTGCAGATTTAATGTTTGATAATTATAGGTCATTTATAGGATATAAGTGTCTTCAAATTTTCACTTCTAATTGAGTATTAAACATAACATATTGAGTATCTTATACGTAACTATTTTTTCCTCCACCCACATTTAATAACTTCCATAATCATTAGGTAGAGACTTCCAACTTCGGTGTTATTTTGTTTGTTTAATAAAATATTTTCCAAGACTTTACAAAGTTTTATAATTTATTGAAAGTTGTAGAATTTACAATTTATAAAGTTTCAAGGTCTAATTTTGTAAAGTCGCATCTTCTAAAGGGTGGTAACTCAATGGAAGAGCACCCACTTTACTAGAAATAGGTTGGTGGTTCGATTCCATCGTACCCTGATATTTATATGGAATGGCATGGATCAAGTTTTGGTGATGAATACTCTTTTTTCTATCACCAATGAGGTTATGGTGATATTTTTCAACCCTACGAAATGGTGATGGTTAACGAATGCCACCATATATATGCATTAATAGTGACAGACTTTGAATGTCACCAAAACACCTATACTTTTGAAGATGTGGCCTTTGGTGACTTTCATTTTTTGGTGATAGAGGCTCTTTTGACCATCACTAATGAGCTTATGGTGACATTTTTCAATCATCGTCAAAATATGAAATGGTGACAATCAAGAAACGTCGCCATATATGTGCATCAATAGTGATGACCATGAAATGTCCATCGCAATAAATCATTGTTGTTCATATGAAATGGTGATGATCACTATTTTTCATTATAATCATTATTCGTGATAGATATTGAACGTCACTACAACACCTATACTTTTGGTGACTCCACCTTCTGTGATGTTCAATTTTTTGGTGACATAGGTTAAGGTCAGTCACCATTGCTCATAGGAAATGGTAATGATCACTATCTGTCATTATAAATAATTATTGGTGATACACCTTGAATGTCACCACAACACCTATACTTTTAGCCACACCACCTTTGGTGATGTTCAACGTTTGGTGACAGAGACTCTTTTGACTATCACAAGTAAGCTTATGGTGACATTTTCTGACCCTCACCAATGTCCTTTTTCTTGTAGTTATATATGATCCAAATGAAGATTTAATTGTGTGTACAAATGCATGTAAGGAGGGGTTTGGAGGAGTTCACATGAAAAATGGTAATCTGTTATGAAACCAGCTCACAAAAAGATAGAAAAGATAGACCAACGACTTAGAAATCAATCTCTTCGAGGGGGAAACCTACTTTACATTACACAAACGAACAATTCTTGGATGATACAAATGACAAAACCTCCTTTCTATATATAGGAGTCTAAGAGGTCACAATATAACCAAAACCGACCTAACAATAATAATATAAGGGCATAAAAATAACAATAGCGGGCTTCTATGGGGCACAATTATAACAATATGGGGCCAATAGGGGTACAACAATAACAATAAGGGATACAATGACAATAGTAATTGAGGAATCACTAGTATTATAGGGACCTAACATGCCCCTCTCCAAAAAAGTGTTGTCCTCTACACTTCAGTAGTTCTGGATGATTTTGTATAAAATTCTCATCCTCCCATGTGGAATATTCAATGGGTAAGTTCTACCACTTGATGAGATACTATAAAATTGATCGATTTCGTAGTTGTCAAGTTCTTGTTTCTTTGACTGCTTCAGGTTCCAATATGATTTTTCCTTCCTCATCAAGTTCTAGAAATATTGTTTGAACTGGGAGCTTGTCACCTATAACTTTGTTTAAGCATGACAAATGGAAAACTGGGTGCTCTCGGGAAACTGCAAGAAGCTCCAATTTTTATGCCATAGTACCTATCTTTTGCAACACCTTGTACGGAACATAATACTTTGGTGATAATTTATTATCCTTATTAGCTTGCTTGAGGGGCATTTCTTTATATGGTTGTAGATGTAGGAATACCTGATCACCTACATCAAAACTTATTTCACTGCGATGTTGATCTGCCTGTTGTTTCATTCTATTATGTGCCAAGGTGAGGTTATTCTTTAAGAGTTGGAGAACTTGTTGTTGATGCTCGATGTGATATTCCACTACTTGAACCTTAGAATTTTTTCTTAAATATGATGTGATGGATGGTGGATGATATCCATAAAGTGTCATAAATGGGGTCATTTTTGTTGCAGTATGGCAGGAAGTGTTATACCACCATTAAGCCAGAGGCAACCATTTGAACCATTGTGTCTATTTATCAGATACAAAGCAATGAAGATATCCTTCCAAACATTTGTTTACTATATCAGTTTTTCCATCAGATTGAGGATGATGAGATGAGCTATGAGCTAACTGAGTACCAAGACAAGAAAATAATTTTGTCCAAAAATTTCCAGTGAAAATGGGATCTTTGTCGATTATAATAATCTTTGGGTTTCCATGTAGCTTTTGAATTATTTCCATAAATGCAGTAGAAAGAATACTCACTTTAAATGGATGAGATAATGCACAAAAGTATGCATACTTGGTAAGTCTGTCAACTACCACCATGATAACACTCTTTCCTTCAGACTTGGGTAAACTTGTGATAAAATCCATTGAAACCTCCTCCCAACATTGGCTTGGAATGGATAAAGGTTGTAATAGACCTAGACTCTTAATTGTTTCAACTTTATTTTGTTGGAAAACCAAACATTCCGCCACAAACTTTTAAATATCCGATTTAAGACCATCCCAAAAAAAATCCTTCTTAACCTTGTGGTAAGTTCTTAAAAATCCAGAATGCCCTCCTACGGGAGAGTTTTGCAATTCCCTAAGAATCTTTTGTTTGAGTTGGGAATTCTTACATAGGTATAACTGATATTTGTACCATAATGAATCTTTTTTCCAACTAAATGTATCAGAAGTACTGGGATATCGTTGTAATTTTTGAATGAATGCCCACACTTCTTCGTCATTCTTCCATTCATCCCTTGCTTTGTTTATTTAATTTGGTTGGATAATAGAAATCGCGCAAAGAAATGCTTCCAAATCCTCATCCTTTCTTGAGAGTGCATTTGCCACAACATTTTGCTTCCTTTTTTGTAGATGAATTCAAAGTCATAACCCAACATCTTTGTGACCCATTTTTGCTGCTCTTATGAATATAATCTTTGTTCTAAAAAGTATTTAAGATTATCATTATCTATTTTTACCTTGAAGTGTCTTCCCATTAGGTAGGGTCGCCATTTCTTAAGTGCATGTAGTTTTGCCAACATTTCCTTCTCATAAATAGCTTTGTGTAAATACTTTCCTTTGATTAGATGACTTTCAAAAGAAATGGGTCTTTCTTCTTGCATTAAAACAACACCAATTCCATTTCCTAAGGCATCACATTCCACAATAATGGTTTTTGTGAAGTATGGTGTAGCTAAGAATGGTGCTTGGCACATTGCCTCTTTAATATGTTGAAAGGCCTTCGTTGCTTATGGAGTCCATGAAAATGCATCTTTCTTCAATAATGTTGTTAGAGGTGCTACTATTCTCCCATAATTCTCAACAAACTTGCGATCATACCCTGTCAACTCGAGAAATCCTCGTAGATGCGTTATGGATGTGGGTATTTTCCATTCCTTAATGGTTTTAATTTTTCTAGGGTCTACCTTGACACCTTCATGAGATACAATATGACCCAGATATTCCGCCTCTTGTACTCCAAAGAAACATTTGGAGATTTTTACATATAATTGCTTCTCCTCCAATAGTTTAAGCATGCTGTCAACATGTTGAATATGATCCTTCCAAGACTTGTTGTATGTTAGTATATCATAAAAAAATACTAACTCAAATTTTCTAAGGAAGGGTTTGAAAATGGAATTCATCAAACCTTGAAATGTATAAGGTGCAATGGTAAGGCCGAAAGGCATGACCAAAAATTCATAATGACCCTCATGAGTTCTAAATGTTGTTTTTGGAATGTATTCAATATTCATTTTGATTTGATGATATCCTGAACGAGGATCCAACTTGGTGAAGTAAATTGATCCATGCAATTCATCCAATAATTCATCAATGACAAGAATGGGGAACTTATATTTAATAGTGATCTTGTTGAGCTCCCTATAATCCAGACACATGCGCCATGATCCATCCTTCTTGTGAACTAATACTACTGGAGCAAAGAAAGAACTTTGACTAAGTTGAATTATATTAGCCTCTAGCATTTCTACAACCATATGTTCAATCTCACTCTTTTGGGCATAGGGATATCTGTAAGGCCTAATGTTTGGAGGAACACTTCCTGGAATCGAATGAATAGCATGATCATGATCACGAATAGGTGGGAGTCCTTTGGGAGTCTCAAATACATTGGAATGATTGTCCAAGAATTTATGGAGATTTGGAGAAATAGATGATTTCGACGTGGGAACCTCTAGAGAACATAATTGTGCAATTATGACTTGTTGTTCTTTCTTTAGAAGCTTCTTCATTCCGTTAGAGTTGATTATCCTTCTCGGTTTCCCTGCGATACCCCTTAATTCAACTTCCTTTCCTCCTAAAGAAAATTTCATGAAAAGTTCTTGAAAATTAAAAGCTATTGTACCCAAAGTTTGTAGCCATTGGACTCCTAGTATAACATCAGCAGCACCCATTGGAATGGAAAAAATTGGGCTATTCAATACATATTCTCCCATGGATAGTTTGATATTATGGCACTTGCCTGAGCAAGTTATGGTTCCTCCACTTGCAACCATCAATTGACACTTTGGCGCTAGATATAGGAAGCAATTCAATTCCTTGGCTATCTTACAATGAATAAAATTATGGGTACTTCCCGAATCAATCAACACTATTACCTTTTTCTCCTTGATATGCCCTTCTATCTTGATAGCTTGAGGAGTGGTAATTCCAACCAATGCATTACAAGATATGGTCAGGTTCATTTCTTATTTATCTAGGGTTTTTTCGTGGTGTATATCCTCTTCTTTTGACATTTCTTGTTCCTTTTCTTCCTCCTCTTCACATGAACTTTATTGTATTTGTTATCACAACTGTAACAAAGCCCTTTTCTCTTTTTTCTTCCAATTGTTGTGGTGTCAACCTTGTAGGTTGTGGATAGCTAGGGGAAACAACAATTCCATCTTTATGATTGTGAGTGGTAGGCTTCCTTGTTGCCATAATTTTGCTTTTCATTTTTCTTGCCAACCTGAACGCCTTCTCCAATGAATTAGGTTCCCAAAGGAGAACCTCATGTTGGATCTTATCCTTTAAATTCCCAATGAACACATCAATCATATGCTCCTCTGAAATATATTTTACCCTTATATTCAATTTTTGGAAGTCCTCAAAGTGCTCCATCATTGAACCCTTTTGTTTGAGATTTATCAATTGGCTAAAAAAGTGTTGCTTTTTGTATCCTCATAATGATCTATCATTTCATCTGTAAAAATAGCCCAGGTGACAATTTGTTTACGAGAGAAAATCCAATGATACCATATAAATTGATTTGGTTCCAAATATAAAGTTGCAATGCGTACCTTTTGTTTGTTTTGGACATTATGGAGATCGATTGCTCCATCTGTAGTATCCATGTTATGGGATCCTTGCCATCAAACTTCCTCATATCGATCTTCCGAACATGGTGGTTCTTCGATCCAACGTTAGAGTCTATGAAGTCATGATTAACATTTATTTTGTTCTCATCATGAGTTTCCTTTACTACCCTTTCTCTATTAGTAAGCATTTCTTGTAGAAATTTTGTCAAATTTGTCTTCCAATCTTCCATCTTAGCTTCTACGCCTTTCTTTAAATCATCCATATTAACTTCCACGTCATTCATATTAGCTTCTACGCATTTCTTTAAACCATCCATCTTAGCTTCTACACATTTCTTGTATTGTGTAGTTATTTTTGCTTTGAGGTTCTTGTATTCACACCCCTTTTCTAGTTGAAGTACTTGTGAGAGGACATAGTTATCATTAAGAGGTAGAGAGTGCTTTCCTTCTATCCACGCAATTTCATCTTTGTATACTCATACTTGGTGTGTATTTGTAAGTGTTTGAATACCTCTTGGATATTTTGTTGGTATAACAGATATTAGCCAAACTTTGTGCTTACAATTTTAGCACTTACTATTTAGTGGTTACATTTCATGATCATTATTATTGATTGTTGTATTTTGACATCTTGAATTAATTAATAATGAGAAGTACTCCCAATTAGTTTTGTAGACCACATAGCCAGTGGGATTCAAGCATGTAGTGCATTATTCTTAATTTCATTATATATATTCACTTTTTTTTTTTTACTTTTTTGCATGCAAATCAGTCTTTTATAGGTAGATTTTTGTGTTGTCACAACATATTTACATGATTCACAAAGTGAGAAATCAATCTTTGGTGTAATTGTAGATTTTAAGTTTGATAATTATAGGCCATTTATAGATATAAATGGCTTCAAATTTTCCCTTCTAATTGATTATTCAACTTAACATATTGAGTATCTTATACGTAACTATTTTTTCCTCCACCCACATTTAATAACTTCCATAATCATTAGGTAGAGACTTCCAACTTCGATGTTATTTTGCTTGTTTAATAAAAGATTTTCCAAGACTTTACAAGGTTTTATAATTTATTGAAAGTTGTAGAATTTACAATTTATAAAGTTTCAAGGTCTAATTTCTTAAAGTTTCATTCTTTAAAGGGTGCTAACTCAATGGAAGAGCACCTACTTTACAATCAATAGGTCGGTGGTTCGATTCCATCGTACCCTAATATTTATATGGAATGGCATCAATCAAATTTTGGTGATGAAGACTCTTTTTGCTATCACCAATGAGGTTATGGTGACATTTTTCAACCTCCATCAAAATATGAAATAGTGATGGTTAACAAATGCCACCATATACATGCATTAATAGTGACGGCCATGAAAGGTCCATCACCATAATTTTTTTTTGTTCATATGAAATGCTGACAATCACTATCTGTCTTTATAATCATTATTCGTGATGGACTTTGAATGTCACCACAACACCTATACTTTTGAAGATGTGGCCTTTGGTGACATTGATTTTTTGGTGATGGAGACTCTTTTGACCATCACTAATGAGCTTATGGTGACATTTTTTGATCATCGCCAAAATATGAAATGGTGGCAATCAAGAAACGTTGCCATATATGTGCCTCAATAGTGATGACCATGAAAGATTCATCATAATAAATCATTGTTGTTCATATGAAATGGTGAGGGTCAATATTTTTCATTATAATCATTATTCGTGATAGATCTTGAATGTCACTACAACACCTATACTTTTGGTGACTCCAACTTCTGTGACGTTCAATTTTTTGGTGACATAGGTTAAGGTTAGTCACCATTGCTCATATGAAATGATAACGATCACTATCCGTCATTATAAATAATTATTGGTGTCACACCTTGAATGTCACCACAACACCTATACTTTTAGCCATGCCAGCTTTGGTGATGTTCAATTTTTGGTGACAGAGTCTCTTTTGACCGTCACAAGTGAGATTATGGTGACATTTTTTTACCCTCACCAATGTCCTTTTTCTTGTAGTTATATATGATCCAAATGGAGAGTGCACAAATGCATGTGAGGAGGAGTTTGGAGGCGTTCACATGAAAAATGGTAATAATAGTATGTTATGAATCAAGGAAGTTGAAGGAGCATGAAAGGAACTATGGCACTCATAATTTGGACTTGACATCCATTACACATGCCTCAAAAATGTGGATGAATTACCTTGTAGGGAAAAGGTTTAAATTACGAACTAACCACAATGGTTTGGAGCATTTTTTTTGAAAACCAAATTTAAATATTAGACAACTTAGATGGCTAGAAGTTTTGGCCAATTATGACTTTGAAACTAAGCACATAAAAGGTAAGTAAAATAAGATGGATGATGGACTCAACAGAAGGGTGTATACAATGCACACTATAGCCATAAGCATATGTAAATCTAATTTAAAATTCATAATTTTGGAGGCTAAAAATTTAGATAAAAAATACATGGAAATGAAAAGCAACCTACAACAAGGTGAACTATAGCCAAAATACAAGGATTACAAAATAGGAAAAGATGGAATTATTTTGTATAAAGGTAGGCTTTACGTGCAAAATTCTTGGGGAATGATAAATTTAATGTTGAATGAGATGCAAAGGGTACGTTATGTTGGACATGTAGGATACCAAAAGAAAATCTCAACAAATAAGAAAAAATAATTTTGGCTAGGTATGAAAAAACAGGTGGCTGATTATATAACAAGGTGTTTGGAATGTAACAATGTTGAAGTTGAACATATACACTCAATTGGATTAGTACAACCAATACCCATTCCTAAATTGTAAATTTCTTCTATATATTTTATTATGAATTTACCAAGGGCTATGAGGCAACATGATTCCATCATGGTAGTGATAGACAAACACACTAAGGCTGCCCACTTTATTCCAATGAAGTCAACACATAAGACAACAAATGTTGTTGAGATTTATATGATGGAAATCACCAGGATACACAGTGTGTCCAAGGAAATTACTTCAAATAAGGATCCAAAGTTTAAATCAAAATTCTAAACAAGTTTATTTAGGAGATTTAGGACTAATTTAAATTTTAGAACAACTAACCATCCAAAGTCAATTGGACAAATAAATATATTCAATAAGGTTATGAAAGATATGTTGATGGTGTAAGTGATGGAAAAACAATTGAAATGGGAGGAATACTTTCAATTTTTGGATTTTTCTTATAATTATGTGTATCAAAAATCTTTGAAGGTGAGTCCATTTGAAGTCTTATATGGAAAAAAATGCATCACACCTGTGGTTTGGGACAATATAGTTGTTAGGTCCATTGTTGATACAGACCTACTTAGGGAAATGGAAGAGGAAGTAATAAAAATTAAATAGAAATTAAAGGTTTCCAATAATATACAAAAAATATATGCAAACAAGAGGAGCTTAAATAGGGAATTTAATGTTGGTGATCATGTATTCTTGAAAGTGAAGGCAAAGAAAAGTTCATTAAAATTGGGTTGTGCAAAGTTAGAAGCTAGATATTGTGGGCCATTTTAAATCCTAGAGAGGATTGATTTGGTTTCATATAGTTTTTCATTGCTAGAATTCATGCACATTCATAATGTGTTTCATATTTCATTACTTAACAAGTATGTTGCAGATGCTAACCATGTATTGGTTGGAATATGATTAGGTGGAGCTCGAGGGAGAATTTTGGGTCCATCCAATGTGAATTTTGGATAAGAATGTTAAGGTGCTCTGAAATCGAGCCATCCCCTTGGTAAAGGTGCATTGGATAGATATCCATCCTGGAGATGCTACATTGGATCATGAATATGTAATGACAGAAGAGTACCATCATCCTTTTGGATAATCTTGTTGTATCTATAATTCATTGAGGACAATGAATAAATAATAAGGAGGCAAATGTAACACCCCTAATTGACCCCTAGATTGTAAATAACATGTACATGTGAAACAAAGGCTAGTGAATTGGAACATATTAATTAGGCAGGCAAAACAAGGATTTAGTTTGGCGCTAGTGTTCCCATGTGCATGTGTTTTTTTTTTTTTAAATGTTTTGGGACTAATATCTCGATGTGAATATGCTATTTATATTTTTTGAGGTTAAAATGTGTTTTTTACCTTATTGGGGCCTGACCTAGGTTCAGAGGTGATTTAGCCAAACAAATCCCGGTACTACCGGCCCTTTTGGCAACAATCCGCAGAGCACAGGCTGAGGTCTCACCCGAAGTAGTATGGGAGGGTGCTAGAACCATGTTTTCGCACCCTAGAGATGTATGATGAGTTCAAGTGGTCCTTTCTTTGACCTTGCATGCACGTCGCTATGCGCGCTTTCCCTTACCTCGTAGCCTGTGATGCTGCCCTCGTGCAACCCTACTTGGGGCCCGAATGCTGTTATTGCCCAACTCCTTACTAGGATTCCACTGTTAGTTGATTAACTTATCTTATTTGTATGCATTAAGTTACACTTAGCAATATAAATCATTCATACATGTGCGCACAGTAAACAAATAATATATTTGCAATTTACATCAACCATGGATTAATTCAAGAACATATACACGAATTGGTAACAAAATCTTTATTTATTAATCTCTTCTTCAGTTACAGACTTGACTCTGCCTTGCACACTCAGCTGCAGACTACTAGGCCTTTGCGCACTCAGCTGCAGAGCCTTATCCTATCCTACAACCCAAGGCACACTTAGTCACTTCGACTCTATCCTTGCTTCTTCGCTGCTTGTTCCTCTCTTTTACATTTAGAGCCTTGCTCTATTTATAAAATCCCATGGTCTGTGGACCATGGGTAGGCCAACATTACATTTACAAAACTAGGCGGACAACCTTGTGACTCTATCATACATTTCGCACTCCACGCCCGCAATTCGCAGAGACTTTACAACAATATTGGGTCAAAACTTGGGCTTTGAGCCCCAAAACATGCCTTAGTGGGATTCCATGCCCAACATGTCGCCAACACAAACATCATGACTCACCCTCGAGTCACTCTATCAGCGTGGTGATATTGGCACAAAGTTCCTCCAACTGTCCTCAAACTGTGCTAATGTCGGCAGTGCACTGAGCCGCTGCTTGTTGAATCTGTTTCATCCTTTGTTCTAAGACTTCCGTGTTTGGGGTGCTTCTCTGCATTAATGTGTGCATCCCCTATATGTTCACGAGCTTTCCTTCGATTTTTTCTGTAATAGTGAAAGCCTCATTGATCCATAGTTGGATGCGTGCTTTGAGAACTTCCTCCTTATGTCGTGCCGCGTCCACCTGCTCCTTCAGTGCCTTAGCTTGCTGCATCCTCGCAAGCTGCTGAGTGAGAAATACTGTCCGTGCAATTCCTCAGACACTGTCGTATTACTGCTGGAGTTCTCGTGCCTCTATCTCTAGGTGCTAGATGTTGGGGTCCTCCTGTAGAGTTGTGAGGACCTCAAGTGCTTGCTCCAAAAAAGTGGTATTTCTTGCACTACACCTCTAATTTCTTCCAATCTTGCTACGATAGCGCTAGCGTGCTGTTCTCGGACCTCTGGGGAGTGGAAGGTTGCGCCTTTAACCGTAACTTGACAATCTGAAGATTCAGCTCTAGCTGAACCTTGGTAATTTCTTCTCTAGCCTCTCGAACTCTGGTTGCCAACCTATGGATCCGCACCTCTACTAGTAGATCTGCTGGGATGGCTAGCCTTGGGAGCAACGGTAAGCATCATCTACCACCTGCACCAACTGTTGATTCTGTGGCACAAATTCGTCGCGCTGCAAGATGAGTTGTTCCATGTTTATCTTCTGCTCGTTGAGAACTTGGATTGTGCAGATCTCCCTAGCGCGAAACTCTACCATTGTCCCATCTTGTAGCAGATACAGTGTCTCTCGTGGAAGGGCAGCCAAACTAAGGCCAAGGCCTTTCATCATGTTAATTGAAAATCTATCAGTCTCATTCGCTACTACTAGGGCCCCTTCCGGCAACACTATTGTGTTTTCCATCCGTGCGAGCAGCATCTGCTCTACTGCCGAAGATCCTGATGTGAGGTGGGTGGAAAGGGTACTCACCTGAGGGGGATGCACCTGTAACTCTTACAACTGTGGTCTAAGGGCCCCCAACATAGTCTGGTGCTCCTGCATAAAATCCTGAAGGGCCTCATTCATGACATCGTGAACCATCTCGCCAATGTCATGCAGATCACCTTCAGTTAAGGTGATCGGGTCAATGGCCAATTTCAAGGCCTTGACCTTCTTCCTAGGTCCTGCTCGCTCTGCCATGTGTGGGCGCTTCAGCTGTGTGGATGTGATCCCTGTCCACGCTCCCTTCTGTTTTTTCTACTTCCTCTGCCTCCTACTCTTGCGAGGGCATTTCTTGGCCCTCATCCACCTTCTTGGTCACTTCTTCTACCTCTTGTGTTGCTATTGCTGCTTCTGTAGCCTTTTTTTTCTCGGTGGTTTTCTGTGTTGCTTCCCGCGCTCCCCATGCCTCAGTTGCTACTGTTTCCTTCCACCTTTTCTCAGCCAGTTGTGTGACGTGCAGCTTGGCATCGTCCTTCTTCTTCTGTGCTACTGCCTTCTCCAGTTTTGCAAGATCTAGGGCATGCCATTCCGGAGGCCATACCTCCAAGATGGTGAAAATAATGTCGTCGGTAGCTATAAAAGGTAACTTCGTCCACTACTTCCTTGTGTCCTTATGCACCCTGATGTATATGCTATGCATGTCGGCTTTGAATTCTGTAAAAATCTACAGACTGTTGTACACCATGGGTGACAGACATGGCCTCTGATTGATCCACATCCGGATGTTCATATCCATGAGCACCCAAAAGATCTTTTTGTTTTGTATTCTTTTCACACCTGTCGTGGCCCAGAGCGAAGTGTACTTCACGGCCTCTGGTAAATCTCTGTCAATTGGGGGGAAATGACCGTCCTTTGACAGTTCCCCCACTGTTAGCACTATGGATAACAAGAACCACGCATAGTGGAAGGTTTTACCCTGCTCCTGGGCTTCGTGACAATTTTTGAAAAATTCCTCACAGAGGAATTCGAACCAGTTGAACTAGACCCCATCCGCGCATTTCTCGACTAGTGTGACCATCGACGCCGGTACCTCATCGACATGATACTTCCTCATAACTTTGCCAACAAGGATTTGGGTTGCTACATGTACCCCTTTGTCCTTGATGTTGGAGATGGCGTAGCCCTTCTTCTTCTTCTCCAGCTTGTATTTCATCTTCATGGCTTTTGCAAGGGCCAAATCACTGCACTTTCCTTCAGCTATGGTCGCGGGGCCCTTTCCTTTGCAGGGGAGCTGAGAAATGCGATGAATTAGGTCTGTCATGATGGGGATAGGCTCCTCCAACCATAGATACCCATCATGCACCACACAAAGTAGCTGCTTGATGATGAAAATGGTTATGGGCACGCAGTGGAAATGCGAAACCCATAATAAGTTCAGCGACCTGAACTTTTCCACACCGCACAACCACTTCCGCAGCTCTAACGTTGTCACCAGCCCCACACTATTCTGCTTCATGAGATTCCTAGTCTTTAGGTGAGGGAACATATCGTAGTCAGCGAGGTCCCAATCTTCAAACTTCATGGTTGGCACATAGCCCAGGTGTGTGCCTTCAAACACGATGTTGTCTGGGAGGAGCAGCGTCGGGAGTGAACTCTAGATTTCGTCCAGGTCCTTCGACACTTTGGTCTTCCCTTTCTGCAGAGGGACATATGCAGGTAGTTTTGTTTCAGAGCGTATAGGTTGAATATCCTCCTCCATGCCTTCGTCTTCTTCCTCTACGATGATCAGGGCCTGTAAATCTTCTTCTTCCTCATCTGTTTCTATCGTGACAACTTTCCCATTCTCTTCCATCGATAGTTTGCTGCGCAACGAGTTGCTCGGGGACACATGTACGGGGGCCATTCCCTGTTTATTTTTCATGGGCCTTGGCATACGCAGTGATTTGGGGATTTCTATCACAACCCCAGCACCTTCTAGAACATCCTCCACCATTGGGGTCTGTGCGGCCTCGCCGGCAGTTACCTATTCAATTCCCAAACCATCCTTAGTTTCTATCATCATATCTAGGTTGTATTCTATCACTCGCGAACTCAGGGGATCAATTATCACTTGGCTCTCAATGCTCAGTGCTCTGCTCAATCGCTCAATTCTCAAATGACCAAGTGTTGTTTGTTCTCCATTCCTTTGTATTTTATAGTGCCTTTTGAATTTGAATTCGATTGTTCCCCCCAATTCCGATCCGTTAATCCTTTCTTGGCAGTAGATGTTCCCAAATCTTGCACATAAATCACGTCTTAAATGCCCGCCACCCACTCCATTTTGCCTCAAGTCGAGCATCCCATCATGAATAGTGACTTCAACGGTCACTTCCTAGCCAACCTACGTGGTAGTGCAGCTCTCCGTGTGCGGTTGCGGACCCTATGGCCCGTTGCTTCTGCGTGCATCCCCAATATCGTGCAACTTCTGGGTAGAATAGTTTATAGTCCCACACTTCCTTTCAACTACTTGGAGTGCTAAGACTGTCCTTCCCGCGGCTAGTCAGGTGGTTACACCACCCGTGTGGGACTCCATCTCGTCCTCCACCATGGTTCGCGGAGAATCCCCACCTTCCATTGTTGTGGTTAGCATCGTGCACTTTACTACTTGCAATGCGCTACCCTGGTCACTACGTTTGGCGATATGTGGTCCAAGCCAAGGCAGCAGACTAACCAATTCACGGAGATAGTGCTCAAACTTGTTAGTATGATTGTATGCACCTTGCCTTACCATCCTAGGTTTTTCAATGAAAAACATTTCCTGTATCTTGTCTTCGAGCTTCTTGACCTTTGTGTCCATCATAGCACTTTTCTTCCTTAATCATACCCTTTCTTTCTTAAGTTCGCGGAGTCTAAAGTTTCCCCGTCGGATTTCTTCCTCAAGTCCAATGTGTTCTGTTTCTTGCGGCTATGTGATTCCTTCGTTCCGGGCTTCACAAACCGTCGTATCTATGATTGCTGCTATGCGCGGACTAGGCTTCACATGCTCCATAGGGATTACAACCCTTGCTTCATATCTTAGCTTCAAAAGTGCTCGCACAGTCATGGTTTTGCACATGGTCCTATAAGCCTATAGAACCGTTGGTACACATAGGTCCCAGTCAGTGCATCTCACATGGTGGACTGTGTTTAGTCCTTTGCACACTTTGTCAAAGGCTTTCCAGTGGATAATCCTTGATGTGCTTCATCTGATCATACTTCTTCATTCGCACCCTCATCTTGCTCGCTCCTACTTATTGGTCTCGGTTCCTATCGCAAGGACGTCGTGCGTTCATGCAGGTTGCATACCATATGCCTATACTCATATGGAGAGGTGGGCGCACAGGTTGTTTTTTCCATCATACCTGGCTTCCATCTGTAGCTGAGGCTTTCCAAACCATATAAGCATCACCCTTCTGCATTCGCGCTAGTCCTCAAAATGTTGCTGGCGCGTACCCCACCACCTTGCGGGCATAGCGCGTAGTGCCCATTTCAGAGCATCGAACCGCTATTGTTCTGGCACCTCACTTTCAAATTTGTTTAGGAATTCATCCACCATTGTCAACCCGTCATACATAGGTAGATCCCTTTCCTCTATTGCTACACAGTGTAGTGACTTTATCATCATGTTGCAATTGAGTGTGGTTACCTCATGTAACCGATTCTGCCATCGTTCTATTTCCTCATCTGAATCTGATGTGCAGGAGCTTTCGCGCTCCCATGAAATCTTTCCATTCACTATAGGATTCACCCAATCCTCTTGGCAAGAGGTTATCTTGTAGATATAGTCTAGATCGTCGTCGTTGTCAGAGTCGTGCACCAAATAGGTGTAGCGCGATCCTTCCGTAGGGTCTAAAGGTACCACTACGTGCAATGAATTTTTCTCAAAAATCATTTTGTGCTTCTTTAGATTTATCACTCCGTTCATATTAGTGTCCCAATCTATTCCCAGTAGCATAAGATAGGTATTTTTTTCGTCAACAATCTCTATCACTTCGAAATCTGCAAGCACGCTCGCACCTTCGATATCTATCATTATTGCCTGCAATCTTCCCATCGGTAGGATCTTTTGCTGGTTTGCCATTCTCAATTAAATAGGAGACCATTGCAACGTGGGCCTGCCCATGCCCTCCCATGTCTGCTTTGGCAGAACGTTCACGTCCGATCCTAGATCCAAAATCACTTGATCCATTTCATATTCCCGGATTTGCGCAATCAATCTCATCTCCCTTCCAGTTTGTGTTGTGTGCTTCCTGAGCTTCCAGACTACGCACGGTTCTCCTAGTCTAGTGCACCTAGTGATGAGTTCTTGTTGTCCCTTCACAGCCTTGTTGTCGCGTAGCAGCTTCATGAATGTCTCCAGAAAGGTAGTAAGCATTGATGGGTCCATCTCCAGTTCTAGTTGGTCTTTACTACTTAAATTGGAGGCAAGATCTTCTTAGCTTCTATGAATGTGTCCTTCATACACTCCAAATCAAACTCTAGTTCCTTTGTTGGAGCCTTGTGAGTCCAAGAACTCTCTTATGGCTGCTTACCTTTGTCATCTCCTGTCGTGATACCACTTTGGAGCACGATGTTTACATTCAGGTCCTCCTTGCGCAACTCAAACCTCATCATTTGCAAGTTCTGAGTGGGGGGAGGCTGGAGTATTCCTTTATCACACAACCTCGCTATCAGTGTGGGGTAGTCCTTCGTCTCATGATCAAACTGGGTATAATATAAACATGATGCTTTCATTGGATTTGTACAATCGCGGGCATAATTCCCTGGCCCTCCACAATTGTAACAAATCAGCTGTCCGCGACCCCTTCTTGGTCCCACTCCACCTCGACCTCATCCGCACCCTTGAAATCTAGTGCGCGCCATCCCTACATTTTGATCAAGGGCTCGTGTTTCGGTCTGAACCTTATAGGTAGGAGTCCTGATCTGAATTGGATCCTAAAACACTCTCTAAGTTTTCATAACTCTGAAAAATTCATGTCAAAGTTTCAAATACTTACAAAGGTTGAGCTTGTCAGAAATGCCCTCGGAATATTGTGATTTGTGAACAGCGCGAAGCAACGAGGACCCTCGGTCAAGCGTGTAGACCGTTGGCCCATGGTAAAACATGCTGCCATGAAACAACAAAACAGGAGGTATTTTTGTGAAACGGGGGAGGTTTTTGATATGAATTAGTGACAGTTGGTAATCACTAATTGTGGGGAAAACCCCTCAGAGAAGGAAAAGCCCCCAGCGACCTAGACCCGAAAAGTCAAAAACCATATGGAATTTGTCGATTCCATCAGAGGTGGATCCCACACAAAAACCGACAGGATATCAGAAGGGCTTCGAGCAGTAAGCGGTTTCAACTGAGCCCCACCCGATGCCACACACTGGGTGCCACGCGTCCTGCAGAAGAGAGAGAAAACTGCTCACATCGGATGGGTAAACATCATGCAATTTACCTGCCCAATATGGACGGAGACCGTAGGATCTGGAGGCTCCAGATCGATAGCAGACATGCAATCTGATGGATGACCAGATTCAACTAGGTAAACAGGTCGAGCTGTATAAATTTTGAAGTCTGGCATGAACGATGAGTTGGCAGGAGAATCATGTTCGCAGGCAATCTGGGAGTTAAACAGAAATAACGACCGTTCAAACATTTTTAAGAGAACTGACACTTTGTTCATTATGAAATAGGTGGCCACCTCCCTGTGAAGCGTTACACAATGATGATGATGCAGAACAGGGAATTCAAACAAATAGAGGCAAAATAACAGAATGTTGGGAAGTGAAAACGAACAGTCAGGAAGAAGATTGGCTTTAAAGCCACGAACTGACAAAGAAGCAGCAATGAGTTAGTCAAGGCAGAAAGCTAAGAGCGGAGAATAGAGAATGTAAGGCGAGTTGACTTGAAGGCACCATCAAGCCAGATAGAGCCAAAGAGAGTTAGAGAGTCTGTGTACTCCAGAGAAGGCTTGACAGGTTCAAGCGAACTCCTCTGTATATGCTTGTCATGTATGAGTATCAGATTGGGCTCACACTACTGTGACCAATAGAGGTCGAGTTTCAATAAGGAGAGTCTATGTACTCCAGAGACTTGGGGGATCCAAGTCCAGTCCTACTGATTTATATCTATTAGGTGAGACTCAAATTTAGCTCACTGTTGTAAAAACTCTGCTTTGAAAACATAATAGAGAGGCCGTCGCTGAAGACTGGACCGGGAGACGTAGCCCAGGAGTATTGGGTGAACTCCTTATTAAACTTGTTGTGTTTACATGTTTTCCTGTTATGTTTTTCGCTAACTGCCTCAATGCATGTGTATTTTGCAATCTTATCGATCCGTTGCATAAAGTAACATAGGCACATCCATGCACATGAGTATGTAATACCTTTAATTCTTTGTCCTAGATAAATTCTAGATCAAGTGGTATCAGAGCTCTAGGTTACTAAGGTTAGACAAGCTTGTGCTAGATTTTGTTGTTGAATGCTAACTAGATCAAAGCTTAAATTAGGAGCAGAAGAATTGGTTGAAGCTAACCTTGAAATTGGAAGAGTCTATCCTAAGAGGAAAATGTCAGAAGAAAGTCCCTTGGAATTAGACTCCCAGTTCATGGACAGTTTCTTGACCATGAAAACCATGGTAGAAGAAATGTATAGAGAATTTAAGAAGGGTAGAGGTGAAGATTCATAAAACTCCAAACAAGATAAAGGAGTAGAAGAATCTCTCCTCCATGACCACTCTAAAGGCAAAGGGAAGAGAAAACCTTCTGACACCTCCTAGTAGCCATAAAAATAAAAAGAAGACATCTTTAATTAAGTTAGATGTTAAATTTGATTTGCCGATATATAATGGAGAGATGAATGCAGAGAAGTTGGATAATTGGATTATACAGATTGATGTATATTGCAGAGTGCAGAGCATCAACTCAAACAACTGTAAGATTCAACTGGCCAACCTACGCCTTGGAGGCACTGCCTTGGTATGGTGGGAAGGCAGGACACAAGCTAACATGAAGAAACATGGTAAAATTCTTTTTGTCTGGAGTGAATTTGATTCTGAAATTAAAAAGAAATTCTATCCACTAGCATATATGCAGCAAGCCATGATGAGCTAGCAAACTCTTCGCCAATTAAAAGGGCAAAGTGTACAAGGATACAATCAAGAGTTTAGGAAAATATCTTTGGTTCTAGGAATTTCTTTAGACTCACCTGAAACTCTGCTGAAGTATATAGGTGGTCTACATAGCTACTTAAGTCATGCTATTCTCATGTTTAGTCCCACTAGCATAGATGAGGTATCCATTCAGGTTACACATCTAGAGGCTAGAGGAAAGAATGTGAACCTAGAAGTTGGGCGATCATCGAAAACCACTGCAAGCAAGAATAAGGAGAAAAGAAAACAGAAATGGAAAGAGAGGAAGACAAATACTGTACAAAAGACCAAATCTTCATGCACTCATTGTAAGAAGGATGGGCATGATGATGAACACTGCTAGATCTTGCATCCAGAGATGAGCCCCAAGAAGTTTGGGGGCAAAAAGAAGAAGTCTGCTGCAGCTATTCAAAAGGATTTGGGGTCAGACTCAGGAGATGAAACAACAATCGCAGCCACAGGCATAAAAGGTAAAAATTGTGAAGCATCTACTAGTAATTCTACACGAACTACTGATAATAAGGAAAATGAGAGGAAAAGACATGAGCTTTTTCATATTCGAGTTATTTCCAAGCATTAAAATATTGATACTTTGTTTGATAGTGGCTCACAAGTAAATTTAATTTTTGAAGAAATTGTAAAGAAGTTGGGATTACTAACCACACCTCACAAGAAACCATATCCATTAGGTTGGTTATGTGATAAAGCAAAGCTATAAGTGACTAGACAATGTAAACTTAAGTTTTCTTTTGGGTCAGAATTTGTAGATGAGGTTGAGTTAGATATAGTTCCTTTAGATATATGTGGAATTGTTTTAGGAAGTCCTTACTTGTATGATAGGAAAGATATTTTCTATAGAGCTGAGAACAAGTATCAACTCGTTAAAGATGAAATCGAATATATTGTAAGAGCTCATAAACTCAAGAATAATTATACTCTCATAAACTCAGGGCAGATGAAAAGTATTGTAAATTCATGTAAACAATTTTTACTGATGGTTGTAAAGGAAAATAAACCTGATAAAACCGGTATATTTGAGGGTTGTAATGTTAAACAACAAGCTGATTTAGAAAAAGTTGTTTTGGAATATGATATACTATTTCAAGAACCTAAAGGTCTGCCACCCAAAAAGGAAATAGTACATGATATTAATTTGCAGCAAGATGCTCCGTTTCCTAGCAGTGGAATGTATAGGTTGTCCACTTTAGAAAATGCAGAAATCAAGAAGCAGGTACAGGAGCTGCTCGAGAAAGGGTTCATAAGACCTAGCAAATCACCATGTGGGTCTCCAGTTGTCTTGGTGAGAAAGAAAGATAGCTTATGGAGAATGTGCATTGATTACCGAGCACTGAATAAGATAACGATAAAAAATCATTATCCCCTTCATCACATAGATGATCTATTAGATCAGTTAAAAGAAGCTGTTTATTTTTCCAAGTTGGACTTGCATAGTGGCTATCATTAGGTCAGAGTTGCAGAGCAAGATGCATGGAAGACTGCTTTCAAAACAAAGCAGGGATTATATGAGTGGTTGGTTATTCCTTTTGGCTTAACTAATGCTCTTGCTACTTTAATGAGAGTAATGAATGATGTACTCAGAACTTTTCTTGATGATTTTGTCATTTTAGATTTGGATGAGATTCTTATATTTAGTAAAACATGGGAAGAAAATTTGAAGCATGTAAAGCAGACTCTAGATGTTTTGAAAAGAGAAAATCTTTATGTTAAGCCCTCAAAATGTGAATTTGGCAAAACATCTTTGAATTATTTGGGTCATATTGTAGGGGATGGTGAATTGAAGATAGATCCATCTAAGGTTGTAGTCATTGTAAACTGGCCTAAACCCAAATCTACTACAGAAGTTAGAAGCTTCTTAGGAGCAACACAATATTGGAGAAAGTTTATTTCTAACTTTTCCTTAATTGCAGCTCCCTTACATGCTTTAATAGGATTGAACAAGGTGTTCAAGTGGGGAGGCAAACAACAGAAAACCTTTGACACCTTGAAAGAAAATATTAGTACAACACCAGTACTAGCACTTCCCGATCTTCAAAGACCATTTGAGATTGAAATAGATGCCAGTGACTATGCCATGGGAGCAGTGTTGATGCAACACAGTAAACCCATATGTTATCATTTTGAGACATTTAATTCTATAGTAGTTAACTATCCTACATATGATAAAGAATTGTATGCATTAGTACAGAGTGTGAAAAAGTGGAAACATTATTTAATGGGCAAAGAGACAGTTATACATACTTATCATCAACCACTTCAATATTTACACTCCCAAACTAAGTTGCAACAATCAAGACAATATAGATGGATGGGTTTTCTACAACAGTTTCATCTAGTCATCAGATATAAAAAGGGCATACAAAATAAAGTTGCAGATATACTTAAGCATAATTCAGTATTGCATGAAAGCTACATTGAACAGTATGCTCAAGATATAGATTTTAAAGATGTATATGCAACTTTAAATCATGGAAAACAAGTAGAAGAATTGAATTATCATATTAAGGAGCAAATCTTGTATCATTTTGGAAAGTTATGCATTCCACAAACTAAAAGAGTAAAGATAATTTGAGAAGCACACACTTCTCTAATATCAAGTCACTTTGGTGTAAGTAAAACAGTTGCACAACTGCAAAGATTTTGTTATTGGCAAAAAATGAATTCTAGATATGTAAGAGGATGTACCATGTGTGCTAAAAGCAAGACCAGCAATAGAAAACTAGGCTTGTACACTCCACTACCAGTTCCTTCTCATCCTTGGGAAAGTGTTTCCATGGACTTTGTTGGGGGACTACCTAAATTTAGAAAAGGTTACGACTATTTATATGTTGTTGTGGATAGGTTCAGCAAAATGTGTATTTTAATTCCTTTTAACAAATAGATTACAGCTGAACAAACTACAAAGTTGTTCTTTCAGCATGTATGGGTTCATTTTAGATTACCCACTTCCATTATATCTGACTGAGATACCCTATTTTTTGGGAAATTTTGGTCGAGTTTGTGGGAATTGATGGACACCAGACTGAAGATGAACACAACTTTTCATCTGCAAACAGATGGCAAAACATAAGTGGTCAACATGACAGTGATCCAGTTGCTTAGAGGCTATTGCAACAACCATCCCAAGCTTTGGGATGAACATTTATGTTATGTGTAGCATGCTTACAACTGAGCTAAACATTCTTCTACACAGAGATCTCCTTTTGAGACTTGTTTTGGTTTCACACCAAGGTCTCCCTTGGATTTTGTCTTTGGGAAAGACATAGCTGTTGATGGACACAGTAATGTGGACAAGGCAACCAAGTTCATTGAACAAATCTAAGAGACTCACCAGGCAGTACAAGAACAACTGGAAAAGAGCCAAGCCAAGTACAAGGCAAGGCATGATAAGCATCAGATTGAGCATAGTTTCTAGGTTGGTGATCAAGTATGGCTGTATATCAGCAAAGACAGAATGCAAGGTGAAGGTAAGAATCTGAACCCAATAAGGTATGGACCTTTCAAGATACTTGAGAAAATTGATGAGAATGCTTTTCGCCTTGATTTACCAGATTACATGCACATCTACTCAGTTTTCAATGCAGATAGCTTGAGACTATTTGAACCTTCATTGATTGAAGATCCTGAAGAGCAAAGTCAATTGCCTTCTATTAATGATCTATTGCCTGAATATCTCAATGAGTTGTAGGAAGATATAGTTCTAGACAGCAAGGTGAGAACTACACGCAAAGGGGATGTTGAGTACCTTAGGGTTAGGCTCAAATGTTCAAAACCAAGCAGTGCGAAATGAACAGAAATTGGGCAAGCAAGGAATCTATACCCTCACTTGATGGATGCTTAAAAACCAACTTTTGGTGGTCCAAAAGATTTTTCAATGGGAATGTCGTGATTCGAATTGGATCCTAAAACACTCTCTAAGTTTTCATAACTCTGAAAAATTCATGTCAAAGTTTCAAAGACTTACAAAGTTCAAGCTTATCAGAAATACCCTTAGAACAGTTGTAATTTGTGAACAGTGTGGAGCAATGAGGACCTTCGGTCAAGCACGCAGACCATTGGCCCATGGTAACGTGGATTGCCGTGAAACAACAAAACGGGAGGTCTTTTTGTGAAACAGGGGTGGTTTCTGATATGCGATTAGGCAAGCCCATTAGAGAAGAAAAAGCCTCGAGCGATCCAGACCCGAAAAGTAAAAAATCGTACGGAATTCAACCGAGTCCCGCTCGATGCCACACATCCGACGAAAGAGAGAGAAAACCGCTCACATCGGACAGGTAAACGTCATGCAACTTACCCAATCGATATGGATGGAGGCTATAGGATTTGGAGGCTCCAGATAGACGGCGGACATGCGATTCGACGGATGACCAGATTCAACGGGGTAAATAGGCCGAGTTGTATAAAGTTTGAAGTCCAACATGAACGATGAGTTGGCAGGAGAATCATGTTCGCGAGAAATCTGGGAGTTAAACGGAAATAATGACCGTTCAAACATTTCCAAGAGAACTGGCACTCAATTTGTTATGAAACAAGTGGCCACCTCCCTGTGAAGTGTTGCATGGTGATGATGACGCAGAATAGGGGAATTCAAATGGATAGACGCAGAAGAACCAGAACACCGGGAAGTGGAAACGAACAATCAGGAAGAAGATTGGCTTTAAAGCCATGAGTTGACAGAGAAGTAGCAAGGAGTTAGTCAAGGCAGAAAGCTAAGAGCAGAGAATAGAGAAAGTAAGCCAAGCAAACCTAAAGGCAGCATCGAGCCAGAGAGAGTCAGAGAGTCTATGTACTGCAGAGAAGGCTTGAGAGGTTAAAGCGAACTCGTCTGTATATGTCTGTCATGTATGAGTCTGAGATTGGGCTCACACTACTGTGACCAATAGAGGTCAAGTATTAGTAAGGAGAGTCTGTGTACTCCAGACACTTGGGGGATCCAAGTCCAATCCTACTAATTTATATCTGTTGAGTGAGACTCTGAGCTCACTGTTGTAAAAACGCTTCTTTGAAAACATAATAGAGAGCCATCGCTGAAGGCTAGACCGAGAGATGTAGCCCAGGAGTATTGGGTGAACTCCTTATTAAACTTGTTGTGTTTACATGTTTACCTATTATGTTTCTCGCTAATTGCTTTAGTGCCTGTGTATTTCACAATATTATCAATCCGTTGCATAAAGTAACATAGGAACATCCACGCACATGAGTCTGTAATACCTTTAATTCTTTGTCCTGGATAAATTCTAGATCAAGTCCGATCCATCATCAATTCATAACTTCTATAGGTACACTCATCATGGCCTATTGACCTACAGAAATTACAGAATCACTGTTGGCACATCTACATATACTTTTGTAATAGATGACAGTTATCTATAGCATGCTTCCCTCCTATCTGATAAATCTCACACCATAATGCAGGCACCATGCTTGGCCCAGATTGTGCCTCTGGTCTTAATGGCATTGGCCCTCCTTCTGCTAGGTAGTTCACGAAGACTGGACAGTGGTCCTTGTCATGCCCTTGGCCTTTGCATTTTATGCACCATACCTCCTCGCGTGCCTCTGGGCAAGCTGTCTTGTCTTGTTTCAAGCTCTGCATCTTGAGACAAAATTTTTTCAATTGCACATGGATCTGTTGCACTCCTAGGCTAGGATCTTATGTTGGGGTCTCATTCAACCTCATTGCAATCTCCAAGGCTTCGGCATGAGTAGATAGCTTCTGTTGTGACAACGAATTTCTTAGATGAGTGTTAGTGATGCTAAAAACCATGCGTGGTGTTGCCCATCCATCAAGGTCATGTTGGCTTCATGAATCATACACTTCAATCTCTGATCCAGCTCCCAGGGGATCTCACCTGGAAGCATCGTGATTTCCTTAAATCTGATAATCGACTGTGTCTCTAATTTTGGCCTGCTAAATTCCCTATTTAGCATAGCTTGGATATCCACGATCCCTTCATTTTGATTGTCATTGGAGTGCTTAATGTACCATGTCAGTGCACGATCTTGCAAGGTGCTAACCAGTATTGCCTTCTTGATATTATCATTCGTGACTCCTTGCGCTTCCCATACAGCCTTTACTACAAACCAAAATTGGTTTGGATCTTTGTTCCCTACTCCTTTGAATACCGACAACTTTATTGTGCTCGCCATATTGAATTGTGGTGGTGGCAGAGGTGGTGTGGGCGAAGATGGGGGTGAAGACGGTGAAACTAGTGGTGGTGTAGGTGGGGGTGGTATGCGTGGAATTCGTTGCCTTATTAGACTGATCGCACTTCTTGGTGAAACTTTTTCGAGCTCTTCCTTGCTTTCTCATGGAGGTGAAATCAAGGGACTAGTCTCTATTTCTTCACTACTTTCATTTCTATATATCCTCCCACTTCACGTAGCCCCAAACATCAATTTATTCACATAACCCACTTTTATTGGTCCTTTAAGGAAGTGCCATTCTGCCTCTCTGTAGCTGACTAACATATCTACTGCGAATTTGGTGATAATCCCTCCTATAATTCGATCAAGCCAATGGTCCACAACGCGCACAATCTTATCTCCTAATTCTTCTAGTCTGCGTACCAACTCTTGAGTCCACACAATAGGTTTGTCGAGCCTGCACCTTCCTTGACTGTCTGCTAGTTTCGCGATCCACTCGTACAACTGAGAGGGGAAGGATGCAAAGAAAATTTCATGGATTTCTGTATATAAGTAGCACTCTAACCATTGTTCCTTTGATACTCGTGGATTCCTATTTTCCTGCACTGTGAACTCGTGAATATTTCTGTCCAACCACCCTTCAATTTCTTTCTTTGTCAGATTCTAGTGACACGACATCAGACATCTCTTATGCAAATCCTAGTCTTGGCAACAGAACCATTTGTTGGCTTATTGGGGCTTGACCCAGGTTTGGAGGTGATTTAGGCAAACAAATCCTGGTACTACTAGCCCTTTCGGTAACAATCCGTGGAGCGCAGACCGAGGTCTCACCCGAAGTAGTGTGAGAGGGTGCTAGAACCAGGTTTCCGCACCCTGGAGATGTCTGATGAGTTCAAGTGGTGCGCACTTCGACCCTGTGTGCACGTCGCTATGCGCACTTTCCCTTACCTCACAGATTGTGATGCTGCCCTCGCGCAGCCTTACTCGGGGCCCGAATGCTATTATTACCCAATTCCTTACTAGTATTCCACTGTTAGTTGATTAATTTATCTTATTTGTATGCATTAAGTTACACTTAGCAATATAAATCATTCATTCATGTGCGTGCAGTAAAAAAACAACATATTTGCAATTTACACCAACCATGCATTAATTCAAGAATAGATACATGAATTGGTAACAAAACCTTTCTTTATTAATCTATTCTTTAGTTACATACTCGACTCCACCCTACGCACTCAGCTACAGGGGTCAGCGCACTCAGCTGTGGACTACTAGGCCTCTGTGCACTCATCTGCAGAGCCTTCTCCTATCCTACGACCCAAGGCACACTTAGTCACTTAGACTCTATCCTCACTTCTTCGTTGCTTGTTCTTCTCTTTTACACTTAGAGCCTCACTCTATTTATACAATCCCATGGTCCGCGGACCATGGGTACGCCAACATTATATTTACAAAACTAGGGCGGAAAACCTTGTGAATCTATCATACATTTTGCACTCCATGCCCGCAATTCGCAGAGACTTTACAACAATATTTTGTGAAAACTTTGGCTTTGAGCCCCAAAACATGCCTTAGGGGGATTCCATGCCCAACAATGTTGTGTTGTAAATATGATATCACATGCATTTTACTAAACATATTGCAGCTATAGTTCGAGTTTAATGAAAATACTATGGGGGGCTAATACTTTGTGTGCATTGAAAGGGGTCATATGATTTAATATTCATTAAAATACACATGTTTTAACAAAAATCTGTTAAATGACTTTATGGAGTGCCAAGTGTCAGAGAAAAGGCGTGCACATAAAAGGAAAGTTCTTAGTACTATGAGATATTAAGTGAGAGTTGGAGAATTCCCAAGATGGTAGCAATAACTCCTATAGTCACAATTCTCTAGACATCCTTCTATGAACCGTGTTAAACACCTTAGAGGTAGTGGCACAACCTGAGGGACTACAAGTGCAGAGATGGGTGAGAACTATGTGGGTGTGGGTTGATGCAGGATGCCACCTTGAAGGTTAGAGGCTACTAAAGTTTTATATGAGGGTTTGGAGGGTGCTTGGAGATCCTAGAGGGTAGCAAGAACTACTAGAGCCATGGAACTTTAAGAACATACATATTCAACCAGGTTAGACACCCACGTGGTACTAGCACAACCTGAGGTAGCACTACAGGTGCAGACAAAGGGGTGCACTACATGGGTGCAAGCTTATGAGGGATATGAGCTTAGAGGTTGGATATTGTTGGGGTTTGGTACCTTGGCTAGTTAATTTATGGTATTGGACATATACTTGGATTTGGTCGAGCTATTTCCCCATGGATTTGGTAAATGGTTGGGAGGAACATCTGACGCCTACAACCAATTAGCAGTTTTAATTAGATAAATGTTATTGTGAATATTTATTTGAGTTATGATATAATTAATATGAATTTATCTTATTCTATGTGTGAAATATAAACTAAATGATATTGTGATGCAATTATATGCCTATTTATGAGAAATTTCATTTAGAGTGCATTGAAATATGCATAGTGCCCTTAAAAGAAGTAAAATAAAGGAAATATACTAGTAAAATAGGTCAAAATTGTAAGAAGGATAGAGATAAACCTAAACCGAAGGCTAGAGGAATTGTTATAATTTAAATATAGGAAGAACCATAAAAAACCCAAGTTACAAAGGGTCACTCGGTACTGATATTCCCTAGAAGGTCATTAGCAGCGTGTTGGGTACGTTACACATTTTGTATGGATATCCATAGTTCATATTTACGTCACTTTTAATAAGTTCTCAATTTCAAATAAATTTCAATAGAATGGATCATATGATATATAATTATCTATTTTAAAGAGGCTAATAATGCAAGAATTTTTTTTTTGTAGATAATGTAGATTTGAGAAAACTAATCACCATAAATAATATAGAGGAAGTAGAATTTCTTGTATAGAACAAGACAAAAAAAAATGTGGAAGGATTATATGTGTGTGTAATAGATCTGTAAAGGATCAAGATATTCAAAAGAATGAAATAAGATAAATTACCATGAATTGAATCTAAAAGTAACCAAAATGATGTCATGGTTTTGTCTTTCAAATATAGGAGTGAGTAAAAAGAAATTAAAATCATCATACGAAGAAAATATACCATGCATATTATTTTTAAAATTCCAAAACACTTTCTAATACACACTTATGTTTATCATAATTTATACAGTTCCTTTATAAAATGGTTTGCAAGAGAAGTGAAACCAATCCATTCGATAGGAATTTAAAATAGGAAACATAAATCTCCAAACTGATATAAAACTTAAAGAAAATTCTTCGCAGATGTTGAGAAATCATGGGCTAATTAAACTCGGTTTGGGGAATAAGCTATTCTTGCATCTATATGCTAAGAAGATTTGGATTTCCATAAACACGAATTATTCAACTATTTCCATTCAATATTTCAATTGAAGGTACTTCCACTTATTTCTTTATGCTAATTTAGAAATCACTCCATGATATAATCAAGGATGTAAACATTTTCAATGCACACATAAATAAGGCCAAGATAACTTTGTAGTCATTTGAAACTTAGAATAAAAACATAGGGGAGGAATTAAAGAGTTGTTTCTCTCATTATTAGTTTGAGATCATTCATTTTTCTTTCATCCCAAAAAGCAAATCAATCAGCTACTTTTTTCCAGAATTTCATATTCCCAAACTTTAAGATCATGATTGGCACTTCCACTTAAAAAACCTAACCCATCCTGTGTCAGCACATGAGACCACTTATGAATTTTAAGCATTCATCAGCTCTATTGTCAAATATTTCTAGTGTTCCAGCTTTGGTAGCAACAATTGCACAGTGATTTCCAAGAACAAAATAGCCACAAAGACCATAAATTGCATCAAGTGTACAGAAACAAGAACAAGTGCTAGGGTCTTAATTTTTCACTAAATTATGGCTCGTTGACATAAGTAGTGTATGGTTAGAACTCAACATGAGATTCCTAATATCATATCGATGCCCTAGGAGGTCAATAGCATATCTATGCATAGAATCCAATAATAGAAGTTAGAACCTCACCAAACTCATTCAACTTTTTCTTCAACGATGTACCTTCATCATGCTGCAAAGCTTCATGGATATGAGAATGAATTGTTGTCTATCCTTCTCAATTGAGACGCATATTTTGATACTTTGTCGATAGATTCAACATGTTGGATGGGAAATTTTCCCTCGATGAAATTTGTCATCAATTTCATCTAACCATTGTTAGCCTCTTAGGATACAATGTATAAGGTTAGAAGCCTTTGATTTATGAGTTAATCTGTGAGTCTCTCTAAAGAAAAGGCCAATTCCATGGTATAAGGGGATTCACCCTTTTGAGCATTGTCAAAATCCCTTACAGTAGGCATCAAAATGGTTTTTAGATTAACTCTCTCACATCTGATGTTCTAATATTTCATGAGTATTTCATCTTCGCTTCACAACCTAAAGCTTGAATGATATGATCAGGGGACCTGCATACTCTCTTTTTCATCATTGAATTTGCGGAAAGACCAACACTATAATTGACTACTAAAATACCTTTTCTTAAAATAATTATGTTGATTCTGCTTCCATGGAGAAGAAGCACCAGTAGCAGGAGAAACAATAATAGGAGATCTAAGAAACATGGTCACAAATAGGTAGAGGAAGAGGAGTGGAAGTGTAATATGAGAGAGTAGTTTTGGTTTTTTATGGTTGGCACGATGAAGATGAGGTTGCAGGTGGACCTCATGCAAGGCTTCAGCTTGCATGAGGTGTAGCTACATGGGCTTTAAAGAAAAAGAATTTAAGTTTTTTTATATTTTTATTTTATTTTATTTTACTTTTTTATTTTATATATATATATATATATATATATAACAATTAAAATATAAGCTTAATATTTATGTTGGTATCAATTAAATAAGGTTTATTTTAATTAACTAATTAAAGTGGGTTATTATATGTTAATTAATTGAAGAACAATGTTTAATTAAATAAAGTCAATAAGATTAACTAAATTAAGGTTAACACATTATGTTTAATACATTAAGGTTAATTAATTAATCTTGATGTGAATTAAGTAATTACTTTGAAACTATTTGTTGTGCCAAAATCAAATAGAATTTTAATTTTTACATTATGTATCATACCTAAGGTTTCCTCCATAGTGTATTGGTGTTCAACTTGATGGTTATCAACTGCTACATAAATCTGATGATGGCATCCTATTAGCATGATGCATTTAAACAAGTCAAGATGGCTTCTTCGGTGAAACAAATGGTAGGACCTAGTGTAGATTAGTTTTTGGTAAACCTCTTGATATGTACAACTAAGTTGAAGGCTATGTCACTAACCTACGAACGTACGATATAATCATCAGAATGGACTGGATAGAGGATCTTTGAGGTTTGGTGGATTGTTTAAAAAAGAAAGTGATATATTTGGATGATGAAGGAATACCAATTTGATATCTATGGTGTTAAGAGGGAAGTTCCCCTACATTTCATCTTAATGATGAAAGTTAAATTTTTCCTCGGGAAGGGCTGTAAATTTTATGTGGCAAGACCATAAGTGACCTTCCCTACATTAGTACCCATTTCTGTCATAATTCAAGGATGTTTTTCCCAAAGAGTTGTTAGGGTTACCTCCTAAGAGAGAGGTTTATTTCACAATCAAACTAAATCCTAATATGGATGCAATATCCAAGACACCGTATAAGATTATGGCTCAAGAAATTTGGGAGTTGCAGATGTAGTTGAAATAACTGTTGGACTTGGGACTTATTAGACCCAATATTTTGCCTTGCAGTGCACCAACAAATTTTATTAAGAAGAAGGATGGTCCTCTAAGATTATGCATATATTATAGGTATTTTGATAAAACCACATTAAATAATAAATAACCAATAACTACAATAGATGATCTCTTGATCAAATGAAGAGAGCAGTGGTTTTCTCAAAAATCGATCTACGATTCAAATATCACTAATTAAGGACTAACGAAGGTGAAGTCTGAGAAAATTCCTCTTCAACTGAGTTTTGGTACTATGTGTTAGTAGTGTTACCATTTAGTTTGACAAATGCACCAATAATTTTCATGGGCCTCATGAATAGTGTGTTCCACAAGTATCTAAACTACTTTGTACGATGTTCTCATGACATATTCCAATAATGAAATGGAACATGAAGAGCATATAAGGAATGTGTTGGCATTCTTAAAGGAAAACAATTTACATGCAAAAATATCAAAATTCTCTTTCTTTTATAAGGAAATTGATTATCTCGACCACATCATTTCAGGAGAGGGGATTTTAGTGGACCCAAAAAAGATGAAACCCATTACCACATTACAATGAAAATGGTTTAGATATGAATAGATGGATGAATGAATTACTACATTCATTAAGTTGAAGAGATTACTAACTAGTGCACCAATTCCTTAAGTGCCTAAAATGGAGAAGCAATTAATAGTTTGCAAAGATGCTTTGAAGAAAAATTAGGAGTTGTTTTAATGCAATAATGAGAATTAATAGCCTATGCATCTAAGAAGTTGAAGAAGCATGGGGATTTGTATGCTACACATTGTTGATTTTTCGTGATTTCCTAAATTGAATTACTTCCAATGATTTATCCATTAATTTATCTTGTGTCACATTCAAATCATTAAGAAATTGAGAATAGAAAATATTCAACAGTAAAAAAATAATTACAATAGAAACGTAAATACATGGCCAAGCACAAGAGACACAAAATTAATCCTCGGAAAACCTTAACCAAGGAAAATCCCAACAACCTTTTCTTAGAGAAAATTTCCAATTTAACAAGAGATGCAATCTGAGTTTTCTAGACAATTAAAGTTAAACTGACAAGTAACTAAACCTAGGTCAAACTCGATCAAACTTCCCATAGAAAAATTCCTAGAAAGTTCAACATTCTATGTAAAAGAGCTCTCTATTAATGCCTTAGATTCGTCCTTCATAAAGCATCAAGCTCATCCTTATTATGATACAGAAAAAACTCCACATGTGAATAGAGGTGATCTAAATTGGATGCCAAAATGGAGACGATGAATATAAATATATAGATGTTGAATGAGTCAAATGGGTGTTTCCCTTCACTAGGGCTGACTTAAAGCCAACCTTACATTTGGAGGAAAAAATTAAAAATTTAAAAATTTATTTTTTCTTCTTTTGAAGTCGACATAGAACCCACATATATATTTATCATTTCTTGTATATTTGGAGGGCTAAAACTTGATTATGAAGACTGACTAGAGATACAAAATTCAATGCTCCCTCTTAGTTAGGGAGGTATTCATAATGAATTTTCCAAATGTTCTCGTGTTGAATAAAAATTTATCTATCCCAAGAAAAGGTTGAAAGATCGGAATCTAGATTAGGGGCAAAAATTTGCTCAAAACTCAAAGTGCTTGGAATTGCTTGAAACCTGCATGATCATGTCCATCTCAGCGATACGATCCCAATTCAACTTGTTTCATGCAAAATAGAGTTTGCATGTGAAATATAGACCATGTTGTCTATTTTGTCAAACAAGCAAAATTTTGTGACTGGGACGCTAACTAGGCATCCATACAGCCCAGGCAGCAAAAAAAGAATATTCTAGGGAATATTCCTAGAATATTTTGACCAGTGGCTCAATCAGATTTTGACAATTGTTGGCACGTGATTAGTCTATGGCGTTTTGGGTGGACCAATGAGAGGATGACACGTTGCAATCCCAGAGGCCGCCACATGCCCTCTCAAAGGTCATTTAATAAAATAGTGGCAGGACGTGGAATTGAACTCATTACCTCACCCACAGAAGCACCAAGCATTACCGCTACAGCACAACCATCAAACTTAATAGTCTATGGGTGTAATTTATATTTAAATGTTAAATGTGGTGGTTTGGAGCTAATCACTAGCATTAACCACTAAAATTAGTCACTATCATGTGACCATAACTGCAAACTGACCGCCAACATTTTACGCTAACCGCACGATTAATACGGTAAATGCAGTTTAACATTAATTAATCATGCCTATACGTTAATTAACTTCTGGATTAACTTGGTAAAATTTTGGCAGGTCTGATTAATTTGGAAATTCCTCCATTTTTGGCAGAGTTAATTGGAATTTCTCTAGATTTGGTGGAGTTTTCCTAGGGAAAACAGAAGAGACTATAACTTCTTCACATTTCGACCAATTTTGGCTCAAAAAGAGTCATTCCTAGATGACTTGGATGCTCTAAACACAATGGAATAGGTTGTAGAGGTAGAAATGCACTTCTGTATGTGAATTTTCTATGTTTAGGTTTAAGGAAGCCTGGGGCGACGAGGAGAGGAGGTCAAGCCTAGATCAACTGAAGTCCAATTGCAAAGCTTGGAAGGTCATTTTTTGGGTTTTTGGGTCTTTTGAATCCAATGGAGTAGGTTACAGATCCATTGGATCACTGCAAGTGCATGTAATCAGAAAATTGACCATTAATCCAAAGAGGGCCTAGCCATTAAAGCAGGTCCAAGGAGATGTAGCCCAGGAGGGGTGAACTCCTTTATCAATTTTTTATTTTATGATTTGTTGTGTTTTAATTCTCTACATTTACTTGCTGAATATGTGTTTTAAATAGCTAATTAACCTCATAACTTGCTCATAAAAGACACTCAATACTTGACACATAATCCCTCACATTGTGGTTAATTTGAGACGATCCTAAACACATTTTTAATACTGATGAGGGAGGTTGTATAGCATTAACAAGTTTTTCCAAAATTTCAGATTAGTTGGTACCAAAGCACTGTTAGCTCATTTTAACCCTAAGATGGTTTGCCAAGGTTAGCTAGAAAATTAGCTATTGGTTTTGTGTTTATGCAAGGAGAATTTAACTGTGTGCAAGTTTATGTGATGGCATCTTCAACAAGTGATGTTTCTAATCCATCTTCCTTATAAAGACTCTTTGATTTAGAGATGTTGCAAGAGCTTATCATCATGAGAAATAGGGTGTAAGAGTTTTATGAAGATAGGAAGGAGAACACTATACTTATAGAAGAGTTGATGGCCATGAAGGAGGAGAAGCGAGAGCTTCTTGAAAAGATGCATGAGATGGAGATTCAACTCATGATTCCAGGGAAACCCTAGCCAAGTACGTGCATGAAAATGAGGTATGAAATTCAAGTTTATCTTCAATTTCCTCTAAGAATAGATGTTTTGGTGCTTTTGAAATACACACTAGAGGAATAGGGTCAAAATTATTGATGAAGATGGGCTATGAAGGTAAAGGGTTAGGAAAACATGCACAAGGAAAATTTGAGCCAATTGTTGTTGTGGAAAGGCCTAGGTATTTCGGTCTTGGTTATGGACAACATGATGGAGAATGCTCCAAAGCCAAGGAGACACAGGAATGTGTTCCAAGAAGGAATTTAATTACATGTTCATTACCTCAAGCTTCTGAAGTTTGTGTTGATGAGGAATGCAAAAGTTTTATACCCACTTTACAAGAAGATGCTCATAAGCATGCAACTAGTGGAAATGGCAAACAAGAGGATGTTGAAAGCTCTAAAATCATTGAAACCATTGTTGGTATTCTGAGGAGAGCCATTAACTCATAAAATTCATCTCCTCAAGAAGGTGAAAAAGGTGAGTGTGCAAGGTATAAATCTACCTTTAATTAAGTTTCTTTTGATTATAATAAACATGGTAAATCTTCACATTAGATTTGGATAAAATTTACATGTTCCTTTTGTGGTTTGAATAACCATACTGATTCGAGGTGTTGGAAGAGGATAGCCATACACATGAAACTTTAAAAACAAAAGAGACAGAAGATAAAGTTCCATTAGATAATGGAAACCATGTTGAAAAGAAGATGCAATTATTTTGCACTCATTCCCATAAGCAGGGTCATCTTGTAGACAAGTGTTGGACTTTGTATCCAGCAAGTCATCCACGACATTTGGAGAAGGTGGAGAGAGATTTTGACAAGAATAGAAAAGAAGATTCCATAATTGATGTGGGTCAGGATGATACACATGATGAAGTGAAAATGAAAGAAGCGCCGTTGAAATGGTTTGGAAAGAGATGGTTAGATTTCTTAACCAATTAAGGCCTTGCATTTCTTTTGATAATGGATCCAAATTTTGCCTTATTGATGCATTTCCTTGTTATTTTGGATGCATTTATTTTCTCCTGAAAGTATGTTGCATATTTCATGAAGCAAGATGTTGGAAAAGTAGAGTTATGTTGACTCACTTAGATGCAACAAAGATGGCAATTTGTAACTACAAATTTTCATGCATGTTGCATTCTTGAACTTTCATTTTTACACCAAGAAGGTGTTCGAAAGTGGAGTATGTTGACTCACTTTATTGCAACAAATTTGGTCATTTAATCTCTTTAAGTACTTGTACATAAAAATGGGATTCTCGTACTTGTGATTTTACTTGTGAGAAACTTGAGAATTGTTATACATGCATGAGAGTTTGTGTGTGTGAGCAATGGAATTTTTTATAGTTTCATTGTTCTTGAAGATGCATGAGTGATTGACTTGAGTTGGTTTATTGATTCGTTAACATGTATGTTGTAAACTCAAGAATTTTGATCATTTTCACATGCATGAGTGTCGGCTTGTGTGGTCGATTAATTGTTACATGTATGTTATATCAACTTGGAAGAGTTGATTTTATCTCCAAAGATGAAAGGGATATGTGGCGAATTGTATCATGAGAATCTAGAATTCTTGTTGCAAATTGTCAATTTGTTGTACATGCTTTTGCTTGATTTGAAAGTCAATTGCTTTGAAGAAGCATGTTTTGTTGACTCGTGTATTAGTCGATGGTTTGTACATCAAGATGTAAGAGTACATGGTGATGTTCACATAATGTGACATTTGTTGCTTTGAAGAAGCAAAAGGAAGAGGTCGTCAAGTTATATTCTTGCATGAGTGTTTCTAAAGGTTAATGGTGTTTCTTGTGACAATATGTCACGAGATTTTGGAAGGGCCACGCTTGAGAAAGAGGCTCATGATTAGCCTTCATTATCAAATCATGATATGAGCAGAATGTTAATACTGGAGGATGATGGAATCAAGAAGCGACTGTGGACAAAAATGCCAAAAAAATTTGCAGCCCTTCTAAAATATCAAATGGTTTACAATGCATTTGATGTGTTGATGCCAAGAAGAGAAAGAGATGGAAAATGCATTCTTCCAGATGTGGAATTTGGAACCGTGGATGTAAAATAATGGTCATTTATTTTCTTTTTATTACTGATATTAGAACTCATTGTTGTATTTCACTCAAATTGGCTTAACTTGGAAAATTGGTTTCCAAGGAGAAGCTTGCATCGAATGCATGTGTTGTAAAGGAGGAACATGATTCTCAATGGAAAGGCCATCAGTCAGTTTTCCAAGCACCGAGGGATCACTTTGGTACAGTAGATTATTTAATCAATAAGCATCCAACAAGTGTTGGATTGAGTCAACAAAAAAGGAGAACATTGGTTGAAGTGCCAAGCCATTTGCAAGGCAAGGCATGTCAGTGAACATAAGTGGTTGTCATGGAGATTTCTCCAAGTAGAATCAATTGATAGAACTTGGGAAGGAGAAATGTATTCAACTCTCGTTAGATAACCAAGTTTTGTGGGTCCAAAAGCCTATCAGTGGGAAGGAGTGATCAGAATCTGGATTATGGGCAAAAATTTGCTCAAAAATAAAAGTGCTCGGAATCGCTCAAAACCTAAATGACCGCATCTGTCTCGGAAATATGATCCCAACAAAGCTCATTTCACTCAAAACGGAGTTGGTATGTGAAAGTTAAATCCCAAAATATTCCTGCAAGTGCATCAATCAAATTTTTACATTTGTCAGCACGTGATTGGTCTATGGCATTTTGGGTGGACCAATGAGTGGATGACATGTGGCAAGCCTGGAGGCCACCACGTGCCCTCTCAATGGTCATTTAAAATTATAGTGGCAGGCCAAGGAATCAAACTCGTGACCTCTCCCACTTAAGCACCAAGAATTACTGCTACACCAAAACCATCATACTGTTATAGACATTTTTGTGCCTTACAGCATGAAGCATAAAATGTCCATAATCTAAGGGATCCAAAGTCCCTAAACATGTTGTTCCTACCCCTAGGGGAACAAGGTCAGTAAACCACAGCACTCAATTAAAGTTCTCCACCTGAAAACACTCAAAAACAAGGCAATTCTGGATTATGTCAACTGCTCCACTGAGCATCTGCGCTGAATGTCAACTGCTCCACTGTCTACCTGTGTTGAATGTCAACTGCAAAGAAGGCTACCTGCGCTGGGTGAGTTTGGACATGTGGCACAGTCATTCCTCAAGGTGTCAATGCCCAGGAAGCTTCCAAAATGACACTTGGATCAGGGAATTCGACTGGTGATGAGTAAGAGGTTCCAAATCTCCAAGTGGAAGCAAGAACCTCCAAGTGGACTTAAGAACTGAAGTGGGAGAGGACACTAGTCAGCTTCATGCCAACCTCAAGCTGACTCATCCTTTCTCCAAAACTCCTATATATAGATCTCTCTCATGAGGTCTAGGGAGGCTGGAATCTTGTGAATGTAAAGAATTGCTGTTGGTTTGAGTTTAGAACTATTGGGTGATTTGCTTTGAAGGAGGTGAAGAGGAGATTTCTCTCTGCTGGGAAGGTGATGCTGGATTGGGCCTCTTATGGTTGTATCACTTCCTGAACCTTACTTCTTCCATTAATAAAGCATTTGAGGTTCTTCTATATGCATGTGTCTCAATAGTGTATTGTTATACTTGTGTATTTGATTTATTCTAATCCTTGAATCAATTATGAATGTATGCTTCTTGTAGTTTCCCTCTCTTGCCATTTTGCAGGATCTTGGTGTAGCTGGGCCAGTGAAAGAGTAAGGAGCTGGGGGCAAGCAGCAAGGAGAGAAGATTGGATCAACCATTAGCGAAAGACATCGATTAGTGGATCTCTTTCTCCCCTCTTTTACATCTCATAAAGAAGTAATCTCAGATAGCTTTGCTTTGATTGTTGCTAAGGAACTATCACCCTTAGAGTGGGATAGGGTCATTCCGTATTGGATACTTTTCCCACCAACACATACTTAATAGTCTATGTGCACAATTTGTATTTAAATGTTAAATGTGGCAGTTTGGAGCTAACCACTAGCATTAAACATTAGAATTAACCACTAGCATGTGACCAACACTGCAAACCAGCCACCAACATTTTATGGCAACCGTGTGACTAATTTGCTAACTGAAATTTAAAGTTAATTAATCATGCTTATCCATTGGTTAATTTCGGGATTAACTTGGAAAAATTTTGGTGGGTCCAATTAATTCGGCAATTCCTCCATTTTTGGTGGAGTTAACTACAGTTTCTCTAGATTTGGTGGAGTTTTCCTAGGGAAAACTGAAGAGACCATAACTTCTTCACATTTCGACCAATTTTGGCTCAAAAAGAGTCATTCCTAGATGATTTGGATGCTCTAAACACAATGGAACATGTTGCAGAGGTAGAAAGGCAGTTATGTACATGATTTTTCTATATTGAAGTTTAAGGAAGCATAGGGCCACTAGGAGAGGAGGTCAAGCCTAAATCATATGAAGTCTAATTGCAGAGCTTGGAAGATCATTTTTGGGGTTTATGGGTCTTTTGAATCCATTGGAGCAAGTTTCAAATCCATTGGAGCACCGCGGGTGCATTTAATCATAGAATTGACCATTAATCCAAAGATGGCCTAACCATTGAGGCAGGTACAAGGAGATGTAGCCTAGGAGGGATGAACTCCTTTATCAACTTTTTGTGTTATGAGTTGTTGTGTTTTAGTTCTATACATTTTACTTGCTGAATATGTGTTTTAAATAGCTAATTAATCTCATAACTTGCTCATAAAATACACTCAATACTTGACACATAATCCTTCACATTCTGGTTAATTTGAGACTATCATAAACAAATTTTTAATACTGATGAGGGAGCTTTCATAGCATTAACAAGTTTTCCCAACATTTCAAATCATTGAATGAACTCAACTATGTTGTTGAATCTAGCCACCTCATGTTCTATACAATAACCATGTGGAAAGCATCCCCGCATGAACATCATGTAAATAATATAGTTACCCATCATTCACATATCCTTTGCAAGGAATCTACTCATCCATAAGCTAAATACCCTTTGACTAGTTAGCTACCTCCTAACACAAGACTAGTCCTTGGATCACCAATATACCAAGTCGTCACCTAGAGTCATGTCAAGTAATCCCTGACCCATGGTGAAACCTTGGGCCAATTTACTATTCCCACATGTCATCACATGTCATTGAATGGTAAAAATACTTGCGCAATGCCATAAGGCACTCACAAACCCCACTAACCAAGTAACCCTTAGCAATATGGTAAGAACCTACTGACGAGAGGAGCACTCGAAGGCCTCAATGCTAACTGGGCTGATCTCCCTAGCCACATTACATCGTTCCTAGTCACTATCCATGATGAGGTCAATACCCTTGACCAAGGGAGAATATATTCCCCTTGATGCTACAATATCAACATTCCCTCTAACCGAGGGAAGCATTCTCAACTACTCCAAACTTGTCCAACTTCATCCAGGGACAGTGAGAATGTCAACAAACAATTTGACCATATAAATACATAAGAGCCTGAATTCTCCTTTTGTACCATGTGCATTTATCATCGTGATTGTACCTAATCAAACAATCCTAAAGCTTCCTTTCTTCTCAACTTTCCAAACAACAATTGGAGAAAATGTCTTCTCAACATCCTCTCGCTCCTCTTGGGAGAATATTTCTTTTCACTTTCGTATGCTGCCAACAAATGCTTAATCTTGTGAATCTATCTTGAAGTAATTTTTTGGTTTCCACGGATCTTCGTACAATGACTTCCTTCAAACTTGTTGGCTTTCCTACTCCCTCTAAACATGGAGCTCTTTCAATAATCAGGTATGATATCAGTACGATTTATCCCTCTGAAACACAAATCACTAATCCCGAGAGAACACTTTTTCTATGGATTTTGATTAGTTCTTTTGATGCTTTCATCTACTTCTAGATTCATGGTTTCCTTCACAACATACCTAAAAACCTCACTAGGAGGCCAAGGAAGAATGATTACAACCCATAAAAAGAGACAAAGACAAGAGCCTAACTAATACTAAAACAACAACAAAAACAACAATAATAATCAAGGAAGAGATATATAAGTTACTTATCTTTTGATCAATTGAAGGGAATGGTAAACTCCCTCTTGATCCTTTCCATATTGCAGAAGTCATCCATATACAACCTCATCATCCTCATCTTCATCATTAGTTACTTTCCTTCATTCCTTACATGAGCTAGGGTTTCTTCTTTTAGCATAAATATTGATCTAGTCCAGTTCTAGTGTTTTATCCACAAACTCTAGGACCTTCACATCCTATTCTTACAATTCTCATTTACACCGTTGTAAGTCCAAACTTGCAAAGTTTCATATTTAGATGTATGGAACCATAGAGTTCCCATGCCTTGGTATATGAAATCCATGATGTCATCAAATAATCAAGGATGTTCCATCTTTATATCATTCCAAGCAAAAGTATCAATATTGATGGTCCATTATAGTTTTTGTAGGGCTTGTATAGCATGGTAAATAAACAACATCCTACCACTATTGTTAGGAAAATTATAGATGATATAATCATAGTTACAAATCTCCAAGGAGGGATTGGCATTCCAATGTTATCTATAACATCTTACAATAAATATTGCTTCATCAAGAGAAATCTTCAATAGGCGTGAGCAAGGTCCATACTCCCTTCATAGTCATTAGAAAATTATGTTCATAGAAATGATTGCTCTTGGCCCTCTTAAACTATCTCAGCCTCGTTAAAAAAATTGCAACAACAACAACAACAATTCATCATTTACAAGGACAATCTTCAGTTCTGAAAATGACTAGGTCTCCACAAGAGGTCTCCTAACTTGATGAGGAACTCAGACTTGTGAATTCCCTTTTAATTGTCATGTAAAAAAAAATTCATGATACCAAGATGACATTACTATGTCCTTCTTGGCTCCCTTTTATTTTGAGTAACTTTATTAAATCAAATTGATCATATCTAAGATGCTTAGCAACAACTAGAACCAAGAAATTGTACCCTAGTAACAACATAACTTACCTAGTACAATCATGATCACATCAGTACAAAGCATTTGTTGTTAAGAAATACAAGATATTTCCATGGAATTAGTATTCTACAACAACATCCATACAACAAATCCAATCAACATATCACACTTTAGGATGTTAGAATATTATGTCACTAAACATACCCTATCCATCCTCCTACTAGCATGGGTTATCTTGCATAGGGGTAGGCCTCATTTATGACAACACTAAGCTTCATGAGTACTTGGATAATACCATGTAAAAACATTATTCAATACATACCTCTTTATTCAATGGTGTCATGAAATAAGATATTGTAGATATTCCATTGAAATATTTCAGGAGAACTCTCTTCATCAACCAAGGAAAACAACCTTCAATTTGAAACGGTCCTTCACAAGTATAGAAAATACTTTGAACTTGTCATTCTACAAGATTTGGCATAAATATGGGTGTTGCATTAAAGTGTGCTTTGATTGGAAATATTACGCAACAAATTCCTTCATTTCATCTACAAAAATGTTGTTTGTGAATAATTCAAACAATATACCTTGTTTTATGAGTCCTTATAGCCAGAACAAGTCTTAAGAATCTTCATGTGATATTGAAAATGGTCTAGATATTGAAAACACTTCAACTTTATTAACCATGAAACATCAGTCAAATCCCTTCTTAAGAGGGGCTCCTTTCCATGACCTAAATGTACAGTTCCTTCCATAAGAAAGAGGTTACAAACCACCTTTTGTAAATAATGTTTTAGTAGATTTCATGCACAAAAGACAACTCTGTTGACTTTTCGAGTAACTGAGGTATTTTGTTCTTAGATTTGGATTTTATGAAGGTCATCTTTTGAGGCCCTTAAAACCTATACTACTAGTATTAGGGACTTCTCGACCTTTCTAACATCATCCCTGAGGCCTTTTGATCATCTGTGACTAGACTGAGGCTTTTTCCCCTAAACAGAATTTAACTCTTAGTACTTAATTCTTCAATAAGGCATTTTTCTTTAATAAAAGTTTGAGAGGAAAAAATTCCTTAGCCTTCCTAATCCTATACTAAATCCATTTTTTATCTATAACTAGGGTTGAGTTCATTCAACCCTAGTTTAGGGCTTTATCCATTTTTAAAAAAGTAATTGATCTCTCTAATACTTCAATCATTCCGTAAGGTAAGTAGGACTTTGTCCTTTTTCCGTGATCAAAACCAATATTTGACTTTAGTTATTCTTAGGTTTTTGAGCTCGAGTTATAGGATTTGGGTTAGGGTTTCTCTTGGCTACTCCTATAGGGCTACCCATTGATCCAAAGATTAAAAATAGGCTCAAAAATGAAATTGATTAGAATCTCCCAAAATTGGCGTTAAGTCTTAGTGTTTTTTCTTCTGATTCTAATGACACTTCAATCGCCTCAATCTGACATCGCATGAAGAAGTTATTGCGTCATGAAGCTTTTGACCAAAAGCTAAAAAGTTAACAGCAAGGTTGACTTGGTTGTTAACTGGGAATTCCGTACAACTGATGTCACAACTGACTGTGAAAGGTATGATTGGCGGTGGACCAATCAGGTTTTCACATGTGGCATCCTTGTACAAGTGGCAAGTGGCTCGTTTTTATTGGTTAGTATAGATTTGAGGTGGTCCAATAAGAGCTTACCACAAGGCCCAATGAGAGGGTGCCACATGGTGCCCCATGGTTGGCCAAATTTTTAATATCGTGCCCAGCGGCCTTAGTGGAGTTAGACCCCTTGACCTGCCATATAACAACTCTATCCCCTACTGGTGGATCACATATTGGTTCTTACCATATAACGACTACTGGTTCTATTTCAAGTCGAATGGTTTTAACATTGGGGAGAGGCGCAAGGGCACATGGCTTGAACCCTAGTCACATTATACACCATACGACCATGACAAAAGCAGAGTGGGGGTGGGGTTGGTAGGCCCTAGCCCTGGGTCTTGTGCATCACCCACGTGACCACCATTGGAATGGAGCAACGAAGAGCTTTGATGGGAGGGGTGGGCCACTTGGCCTTGGAACTAGTTCCAATGGCACCCATATAACCTACGGCATTACAGAGGGAGCGAACCAGGTGGCACCTGGCCCACACCATCCCACGGTCCCATGACCATTATGTGACCATGACCCCGAGCAAGTGGAGCCAAAGCTGGTGGGGGCAGGCAGTTGGCCCCTACCCCTGACCATATGGCCACATCTTGATGGAGGAGAGGGCTAAACTAGCAAGGGCAAGTAAGTGGCCCCAACACCTAACAACATGGGACCATGTAACTTATTTTGACGGTTAAGGGGGTAATGGTGCAATTTAGTGAAATGATAAATTACACCTTTTGCAGTGGGAAGATCACTTGTCCCAGGAAAAATTTTCACTCGATAGACTATGTAAAGGGAAAAATCGTCATGCAGTTAGAAGGTTTTGCCAATTTGTAGGACATATAGTAGAGCTTGACTTGGAGAAACATAACTTTCTCAGTTTTTAACCTTTCTGAGCTCAAGCAGAGCCTAGATAGGGGTTTTTGAGTGTCCTAAACTCAATGGCAATGTTAGATTTATGATTTTAGCAGTTTATAGAACGTTTTGTAGAATCAAGTCTTTTAGTGCTAGAGGTAGAGACAATTTTGAAGCAGTATGGAGGCATATCTAAGCATGGAGAGAACCTAGTTAGAGGTTTTCCAACCCTCCATTTTCATATGCAGTAGTTGTTATTTAGTGGAGAAGCTCTTTTTAGTATTTTCTCAATGTGTTAAGGAGATAATCCCTTTTCATCTCTTTATTGTGAAGGAGTTTCATGTTTATGCTTTTGATTTTAGGTGGTGTACAAGGACCTATTATGGAAGAGTCCTTTTTATGTTGAAACCTTCATGACTTATTGTAGGGAGTCATCTTTCTTAGTGAGAATTATTTGTAAGAGAATGTTTCTTTGTAGGAGAAGCAAGCCACTCTATTGTCAACAAGTTGTAATGTACTCATTTGTCGCTGAAATTAACATATCAGGATAGTTATTGGAGCAGGCCTAGATATGTAGCCTAGGAGGGGTGAACTCCATTATCAAATGCTAGTTTCTTCTCTTCATGTTTATCATCTTGAGTTGCATGTGAATTTGTTTCTCTTTTAAGTTCATGTGAAAACTTAACTCACCATCTTAAAGATATTGTGAAACTTATTTTACCTTAAAGACCCATTTTGTTAAGTTGCAAAGTGTCATAGAACTATCGATTTTCATTGGGGAGTCATTTCTTCCAAATTTTAGATCAAGTGGTATTAGAGCCAATTCTGACCAGATTGCAAGTATGGGCAAGAAACTGATGTGTGAAAGACTCCAAGAGTTGGAGGAGATTAATCTATCTCTTCAAATGGAGAATGTTAAGCTAAGGAGATTTCTTCAAATTACAAAGGAGGAGAAAAGGAAAATGCACCTACAGTTGTAGCATGTATTGGAGGAACAAATTGGTGAGTGTTTCGTCCCAGAAGCAACAAAGAATTGCTCCAAGATGAATCCAATTTCTGGGCATGGTCCATACACAGGATATGGATCTTATGTTGAGAATGATGCTTGCAATTTTTTTCAGCATCTGAAAGATTCTACCTATGTGCAGTTGGTAAAAGAGGTTGGCTAGAGTCATCATCCACTATTTCATCAATAGTTGAAACATAAAAAATGGGTGATAGGCCAAAGGAGGTAATTAGTGTTTCTAGTTCTACTCCTTCAACTAATTTTGATAACACATCTTTTGCAGCTTTTGAAAATCATACCAACGGTATTGGTATGAAGCTTTTAACTTGGATGGGTTATGATGGAAGAGGCCTTAGAGTCAATGGCCAAGGTATCACTAATCCTATCGAGGTGAAGGAATGACCACGATATGAAGGATTGAGTTATGGTCATGTAGAAATAGAAGAGTGCTCTAAAATTGTTGAGGCAAAGAAATCATTAAGTGAAGATATGTCACACCATTATGGTAGTGATAATGACAAATTGTCTCAGAAGAGAATTGAACATTTCAAGGGACATGCCAAGTCTAGTTCTTCTTTTCAAAGTCACAACCTAAAGGACAGGTATAAGTTTCATGGGAATTCCAGAAATGTTGGTGATTTTGATTATTTATGGGAAATTTTTCCTTGCACATTTTTTGATGCAGCTGACTATTGTGTGGCTGATTGTGAGCAATATAGGGTGATGATCAAAACAATGGAACAAATCCTTGGGACAAGGCATGAGGAATCTCTCTTAGTTATTAATAATTCCTTGTTGATGGGAAAGCATAGGCATTTTTGTACCCATTGTAGCATGAATGGGCATCAGATTGAAAAGTGTTGGAAACTCCATCCAAAACTTCATCCCAAGAAGGACAAAGAGGTCATGCAATCCCTTGCAAGGAAAGAAATAGGTGGAAAAGTGGAAATTGATGCAGTTTCTAAAGCAGCCTTTGAAACAAAGTGGGTGTAGAAAGAGAACCCATAAGCTTGGTTAGGAAAAGAATGGGTAGACTATTTTGTACAGTTAGCTTGCTTTGAAAAATTGTAAATACATGTTGTATATTGCCATTTGGGTACTTTGTAAAGTGAATTCATGTACAATCACTTATACTTAACAAGTGTCTTTTCTTTGGCATGTTATTATCTTGGCTTGATGATGAGTCAACTTGAATGGGACTTTTGGGATGAAAAATTGTATTTCATCCAATATGTCTATAGTTGTGTCAAACACTCACCTATACAACTATTCTGATATGTGAATCTTGTTTGTGAATTTGATATTTGGTAAATATTGTGCAAAAGATGACCATGCTGATGTGGAAAAATTAAAGTATGTCATTATACAAGTGCATCTTGAGGACATCAAAGCAAAGTTTAAATCAATGCATGGCAAGAATTGAGATGCTTCTAATTTCTAGGTGGAAGATCAAGTTTGTCTACAACAAAGAGAGACTTCAAGGTGAAGTTTGTTTCAACCAAAGAAATATGGTTTTGCAGAGAATGTCCATATTTGATCCATCGAAGTTTTTGTTCCTGCATGTTTAAGAGAATTGCGGCAAGTCACAATTCTTAACAAGAAGATAAGGAATTCATGTAGAGGCAAGGTGGACTATCTTGATTAGAGCTCGAAGGCACCAATTCAAACAAAACAAGAAGGATTGAGATCAGGAAATTGAATGAGCTTTTTCCTCACTTATTTAATGATTGATGATATACTTTTGGAGGTCCAAAAGTTCCTAGTAGGGAGGTATGATATGGAGACAAAAAATAGGCTCAAAAATGAAAGTTCTTAGAATCTCCTAAAACTAGTGTCAAGTCATAGTGTTCACCATATTGATTCCAACGACGCTTGAAATGCCTTAATCTGACGTTTTATGAATAAGTTATGGCATTATGAAAATTTTGACCAACAGCTAAAAGGTCAACAACAAGGTTGACTGGAAAGTCAGTATATTTGAAGTCGTCAGATGACTATGCAAGGTATGATTGGTGGTGGAACAATGTGGTTTTGACTTGTGGTATCTTTGTACAGGTTGCAAGTGGCTCGTTTTGATTAGTTAGTATGGTTTTGAGGTGGCCCAATAAGAGGTTTCCACATGGCCAATGAGAGGGAGCCACGTGGTGCCCCATGGTTGGCCAAAATTTTATATCAGGCCCAAGGGCCTCGGTGGGGTTCGATACCTCGAACTTCCATATAACAACTCTATACCCTACCAGTGGACCACAAATTGGTTCTTACCATATAACGACCTACAGTTCTATTTCAAGTCGAATGGTTTCAGTGTTGGGGAGAGGGGTCAGGGCACATGGACCCAACCTTGGTCACATTACACACCATATGACCATGTCATAAGCGGAGTGGGGGTAGGTCAATTACGCCGTAACCCTAGGTCTCATCACCCACATGACCATCATTAGCGTAAAGCAGCGAAGAGCTTTGGTGGGAGGGGTGGGCAACTTGTACCTAACCCTGGTTCCATCATGGCAGACAAAGTGGCACCTGGTCCATGCTAGCCCTCGGTCTCATGACTGTTATGTGACCATGACCCTAGGAGAGCAGAGCCAAAACTAGCGAGGGTTGGTAGTTGGCCCTTACCCCTAGCCATATGGCCACATATGACCACATCTCGAAGAAGCGTAGGGCTAAACTGGCAGGATTGAGCAATTGGCCCGGCCCTTGACCACATGGCACAATGTGACCTATTTTGGTGCTTAAGGGGGTAATGGTGTAATTTTATGAAGTGACAAATTACACCTTTTCAGCCTGGAATCTTGTCGGTCCGAGAAGAAATTGTTGCTCGGCGAACTATGTAAAGGGTGAAATTGTTGCATATTTAGTAGGTTTTTCCAATTTGTAGGATAGATAATAGAGCTTGGCTTGGAGAAGCACAACTTGCTCAGTTTTTAACCTTTTTGAGCTCAAGAGGAGCCTAGATAGGGGTTTTTGAGTGTCTTGAACTCAATGGAAGCTTCATATTTCTTATTTGAGCACTTCATGATGGAATTTTTGTAGAATCAAGCCTTCTAATGCTAGAGGTAGAGACGGTTTTGAAGTAGTATAGAGGCATATTTGAGCATGGAGAGAGCCTAGTTATAGGTTTTTTAGCCTTCTAGTTTCATCTGCAACACTTGTTACTTCAGTAGAGCTGCTCATTTCAGTATTTCCTCAATATGTTAAGGAGAGAATCCCTTTTCAACTCTTCATTGTGAATGAGTTTCATGTTTATGATTTTGATTTCAAGTGGAGTATAAGGACCTATTATGGAATAGTCATTTTTATGTTGACATTTTCGTGACTTGTTATAGGGATTCATCTTTCTGAGTGAGAATTCTTTGTAGGAGAATGTTTCTTTGTATGAGAGACAAGCCACTCTATTGTCAACAAGTTGTAATGTACTCATTTGGTACTGAAATCAATATAGTGCTCTAGCTATTGGAGCAGTCCCAGAGACGTAGCCTAGGAGGGGTGAACTCCTTTATCAAATGTTGGTTTCTTCTCTTCATATTTATCATCTTGAGTTGCATGTGAATTTGTTTCTCTTTTAAGTTTATGTGAAAACTTAACTCACCATCTTGAATAGGTTGTGAAAAATATTTTACCTTTAAAGAGCCATTTTTTTAACTTGAAAGTGTGATGGGTTGATGAGTTTTCAATGGGGAGTTGTTTCCCCCAAATTTCAGATCACTTTTCCATCTAAGCTTTGATACCCTGTTGATTTTTTATGATTTCCTAGATTGGTAATTACTTCCAATGATTTCTCCATTAGTTTATATTTTTTCACATTCATCATTAAGAGATCATTCATATAAAATATTTAATAGTAAAACAATAATGACAATAAAAACATGAAGAGATAACAACATACACAAAAATTATCCTGGAAAAACCTATCCGGGGAAAACCCAACAACATTTTCTTAGAGAATCTGTCCAATTTAACAAGAGATACAATATAAAATTTCCAAACAATTAAAGGCAAACTAACCATTCTTGGTTCCTTAATTTTTTGTTCAGTTTTTAGCAAAAGTCGGTTGCAAAAAGAAGAAAGTGGCAAGCAGAAAATGGATAGATGGACCAAGCAATTATCTTAGAAATTTTCAAGTGAGCATGAAGGAAGGATTAACAATTTCAAAGTGAAAGGGAGTTAAATTTATCAAGGCATGGACTTAAGTTTGAGATTATCATGGGAGTTAGATTGATCCTATCAAAGTGCGAAAGTTAAGCTTGACGGTATCAAGGGAGCAGATTGATTGACAATGCCAATAGACAAAATGTATAAGGGAAGCTATAAGGCAAGGTGCGTGGACAAAGAGAGAGAGAGAGAGAGAGAGAGAGAGAGAGAGAGAGAGAGAGAGAGAGATACACAATGATAGAAGATGAGAAAAAAGGCTAACATGCTACCAAAATTTAGATGAGAGAGAGAGAGAGAGAGAGAGAGAGAGAGAGAGAGAGAGAGGGGGAGAGAGAGAGAGTTACACAATGATAGAAGATGAGAAAAAAGGCTAACATGCTACCAAAATTTAGATTCATGTTATAAAAGGCTAACATGCTACCAAAATTTAGATTCATGTTATGAACATACATTCTTGTATTTTGTAATTGAAGCTTTGGTGGACTAATGTATCAAATACAGTTGTAATGTTGTGGATCTATGGTTATATCTCTGTTTGGTCTAGTGTTAATAAACTGAGATTATTTTTAGGGAGATATGTTGTGTAATGCATGTGTATGTGCATGATCATTCATTTGCTTAAAATATTTTAATTTCTTGTTTAAGATCATATGTAATGATTCATTACTTTTCTATGTAATGGTTATTTGTGTTCTATATAAATGCTAAATGTATACACTCACCATATAAAACCTCGTCAATACACTTAAGTCAGGTGAGACCTTATTCCCTTGCAGAGGATTGAAAATGTCATTGCAAGCTAGACTATAGAAAAATCCTTTTGTTGGCCCTGAATCAAAACCCTAATCTCCGTAATACTTTTTGCCAAAAAATGGATCTGTTTCTATGACACTAAAATTTCACTATGATTTTCTGATAATGGTGAGTAGGATTTTAAAGAGCATCATTCATGCATGTTGCGAGGAAAAGTGTGATACTTTTGTTCTTCAACAAGAAAAGCTATGACAAAAGAACCTTGATTGTCTTCATGAAGAGATATTTTTATGTTTATTTGAGTATGTCAGTGATCAATACATGATATTTTACCCCTAATTTCCTGAAAATTTATATCATTGGTTGTGATTGTTGAAGGATTCTTTAAGAGATTAGATTTCTAGGAAAATCGATCAGAACTAGACTTCATCTAATTTGGTTGCATTACACTGCCTAGACCATGAGCTTACCAGAGATATTCATTTATAGGTGCAAGTTACCTTGGAGGGGTACATTATGGAAATCGCTACAGAAAACCGTTAGTCCTTTTCAAAAGAAAAAGTAATTTTCATATTTGGGTTAATAGGATGAATGTTGTATTAAATCCCCTTGTGGATCAATATCTTATTGGTGGAAGAAATATTTTTACACTTCCCTTCAACTAATATGGTAGCTTTAAACCCTCACGTTGGGAGGAGAAGCTTGCGGGAGACGATGACCTATTGCAAAATCTAAGAAAGAGTTGCAACGGAAGGGGAAGAGAGATGAAATGTAATAGATTTAAAGGAAGAAATAAGGGATTTCATATATGAGGAATGGAGGGATAGAAATATGTCGGATATGAGAAGGAGATGAGAATATTTGAAAATATAGAGGAAATGTTGGCCAACTTAAAGTTGTGGAAAAAAGGAGTGAGAGGAGATGAAAGTTCTAGTAGAGGATAGGAAGTTAGAGGAGGCGAGTTAGGAGAGAAGAGTTGAGTTGATGATGTCCACCAGGAATCAAGTGAAGCCTAGAAACTAGACCTAAAGATTGTAGTGATGGACTCCAATACCCATGTAAATGAATGAATATATATATATATATATATATATATATATATATTTTGTGATGTGTATGTTATTCCAAAAATATAATCATTCCCCTGAAATCAATGGTTTGTAGGATAGTGACATGGTTGGTTCTCCTCCATCCCTTCCCATTGTGCTTTATCAAAATTCAGTGAGGTTCTTTTCTAATCTTGTTAATACTTTGATGTTCTACAAAGTACATACAATTGACAATTCTTCTAGTAGTATTCAACAAAGGAATCAAGTGAAGCCTAGAAACTAGACCTAAAGATTGTAGTGATGGACTCTAATACCCATGTAAATGAATGAATATCTATATATATATATATATATATATATATATATATATATATATATATAGACATATATCTATATATGTCTATATATATATATATATATATAGACATATATATATATATATATATATATATATATATTGTGATGTGTAGGTTATTCCAAAAATATAATCATTCCCCTGAAATCAATGGTTTGTAGGATAGCGACATGGTTGGTTCTCCTCCATCCCTTCCCATTGTGCTTTATCAAAATTCAGTGAGGTTCTTTTCTAATCTTGTTAATACTTTGATGTTCTACAAAGTACATACAATTGACAATTCTTCTAGTAGTATTCAACAAAATTTGGTGAATATTTCTCAACCTATTCCAAACAGGTTTGTCTTAGTTTTTCCTAGTTCGATTCTAATGGTTGGCAATGTAGTGGGTTATTTCACTCAGTATCCTGAGTTTTGGGGATGAGGAGATGAGGGCATTGAAAAACATTGGTATTTATGTGAAGCTATCTGGATATCTAGACGAACCCTGAATGCAACTCAGTTAGTTGAATTCCAAACAACATTAAGGGGAAGAGCCCTTAAATGGTACATCAAGTTTACACCAACCATTATAAATTTGACTTTGGATATGCTAAGAGATGAGATTATTAAGGAATTTAATGTTGAAAATGCAACAATAAATTCCTAATTTAATTTTTTCCTTGAATTAAAGTAGGAATAAAGTTGTAATTCCACATCACATGAAAACTTGTGTTAGTTAACTAAGTTAATTTGACTTAGTTGGACCAGTTAATTCGAGTTGAGGGTCTAACATGAGTCATGTAGAGTGTATCCTACATTATAGAAGCCTTGGTTGAGTTTATTTTGAGTTGTAACTATTTGATTCAGTTCAACTGAGTTAAATTCATTTAAATTACTTCCAACTATTGGAGGAGCTAGTGAAAGGTTTAGGAGTGGGGTCACGCGTGCAGTGATCAACTAGTTAACTGATTATTAACTCATAAATAACTGATGCATGTCAGATTTGCGAGTTACCCAGTTTATATTGGGGTTCAAGGAAAATTTACTATCAATTTTATAGTCATTTGAATTGTACAAGTCGTGCATGTAGTCAGAGGAAGGCCTATCAGGATTGCACAATTCCAATTGAGTAATTTTCCTAATTAATAGGGGCTAATTTCAAAGGAAACAACGCAAGGAAATAGGGTCTTGGGAAAGAGAGAAATTGGTTAAGTATTGGCCTAGGCTTTTCTATAAAGCAATGAGACAGATAGAGATAGTGCAAAGGTTGCAACAACGCAAGGAAATAGGGTCTTGGGAAAGAGAGAAATTGGTTAAGTATTGGCCTAGGCTTTTCTATAAAGCAATGAGACAGATAGAGATAGTGCAAAGGTTGCTCAGGCTTGAGAAAAACATTGTAATATTCTCATATTTTATGACTAATGAAATATACAGGTAGTAAGTGTTTATAGCTTTGGATTTCCCTAGGAATCATTGTGTAATGTGCTGATTGAATTATTTCTCTTGTATGATCCATGATTTCACGATTGTTTAATTATTTTCATTAATGAGTAGAGTAGATTCAAGTCTATTGTTTTAGTAAAATACAATTAGCAATTTGAATCTACAAGGAATTTCTACCTGGTATTGGAGCAGAAATCACTCTAGAAGAGGAGAATACGATTTTGTATTTTGCAGGTGAAATTGAATTTGCAGTATCATTCTTCAGTGTCAGCAGGATGTCATTCTACGAATTGAGACTCGAATATTCCCTTAAGGATAGTTTGAACAATATTGATTGGAAGGACAGGATGGAGGCAGTGTTGTAAGACAACAGGCTAGAGGAATTCATAAAAATTGATATTCCTAAGCCAACTGATGCTCAAGACCTGGCAAAGTGGAGAAAATGTGTTGCAAAGGAAAGAAGGATTATCCTAGAAGGAGTTCAATATCATGTTGTCTCGAACCTCCACAGTAAGGAGAATCCATATGAAATGTGGAAGGCCTTAACATATTGGTTTCAAAATAATAGTGACAACAGGAAGATGGCACTGCAGCACAAACTCAGAAAAATCAAGATGGAGAAGGGTGACACAATACCAAATTACTTGACCAAGTTCACTTGATATCGGGATAAGCTTGGAAGTGTAAGTGTTACAATTGGTAAGGATGATATGGTTAGCCTAACACCTCTATGCCTTCACAAGATCTAGCACAACTACCAAGATTCGGTAAATGGGAGGGATAAGCTACTCAAGTGGGAGAATTTGTGGTCTAAGATGATGCAAGAAGAGATTTGGCAGAACACCAGAGATGGAACCTAATCCAAGCATGATGATGAGGAGAATTGTCTCTTATATGGTAAGGAAAAGAAAGGGAAAGGGAAGTCATCCCAATCCAAATTAGATTCTAGTCAGGGTGGGAAGAAGAAAGAATTTCAAAAGATTAAATGTTTTCATTGTCATGAGCTGGGAAGCTATTCCACAAAGTGTCCACACAAGAAGTTCGACAATAAGCCCTCAGGAGGAGCACCAGGTGAATCTCTTACTTCACAATTCGAGTTGGATTTCACCCTCATTGCTTGCATGGTGACATTGGTGATGGGTAGTGTGTGGTATCTAGATAGTGGAGCCTCATTCCATATGACTGGAAACAAATAATTATTTAGTGACTTGGAGGAGAAGGACCTATAGATTCACATTGAAATGGGAGATGATGGAAGGTGACGTGTGACTGGCATCGATACTATTACTTTCTAGAGGGAGTCTAGTTATCCTCTCACATTAAAAGATGTCATGTATTTTCTAGGCCTATAAAAGAATTTGGTTTCAGTTGCAATGTTGGAGGACCATGGCTATGATGTGATATTTAGCAAAGGAAATAATTTCCTTCATCACATAACCTCTGGACAAGTGAAGCAGATCAGGGTTCAGGTGAAGAACCTCTATAAATTAGATGTAGAATATTGTGCTGCTTTGGGCACAAAAGCGGAGAAGGTGCAGAGCTAAGACATCAGTGAGTTGTGGCATAGAATAGTGGGTCACTTACACCACAGAGCTTTGAATATCATGCACCATATTTCTACAGGACTTCCCAAGGGTACACTGGAGCGGAGAGATACATGAAAAGGGTGTACGTTGGAGAAGTACATGAAAGACACCTTTCATGATGAGGGCAATCGAGCGCAAGAAATCCCTGAAAGTGTTCACTAAGATGTGTGTGGACCATTCTCAACAACCTCCTCAACCAAGCACAGGTATTATGTAATATTTTTAAATGATTTCTCACGTAAGTGTTGGATTTTTTTCATGCAGAAGAAAGATTAAACGTTCTATAAATTTTGTGAATTTAAAGCACTTGTTGAGAAATAAAATGGAGGAAAGTGAAGCTTCTTAGGAGTGATAATAGTGGAGAATTTGTGTCGAATGAATTCTAGAACTTCTGTGCATTAGAAGGAGTTCAATGGGAGTTAATAGAACCCGATAATCCATAGCAGAATGGGGTGGTTGAAAGAAAGAACACAAGTATTGTGGGAGATGCATGGGAAATGATACTTGGTCAAATCCTACCATTTCACTTATGGGATGAAGCATGTAATACAACTGTATATGCGTAGAACATGGGTCCTCATTGGATTCTCAGGATGAGTACACCAGAAGAAGCTTTTTCAGGTAATAAACTAGATGTGGAATACTTCAGGATCTTTGGTTCATCAATTTACTGTCATGTTACCAAGGATGGAAGGAAAAAGCTAGAACCAACATCTGAGTTGCACATATTTGTGGATTACACTGATACACCTCACAACTATCGGGTGTACTTTCCATCTCACATGATGATAGTGGTTCATATAGATGTGAATTTTAATGAATAGAAGGTCATGGGATGTTCTCTTGAGAGGGAGCTTTAGTCTCATGGAGATTAGGAGCTTTTAACTCCAAAGGAAGAATGTTAGGATGATGTGGAGCAACCACATGTAGAGGAGAAGTGAGTGTAAGAACCCACTCATGTAGAGACTTCTAGAGATGGAAGGAAGTGCGCCAGAGAGGATGACCGATTGATGCATGATGCTAGAGAGAATGTGGGAGCACCCACATCACAACACAGGTACAGGAGGTTACTAGATCGATACACTGGATACATGGCTCTGATGAGAGAGAGTGTAGATATTGAGACATCCTCATTCGAGGAAGAAATACAACAACCAGTATGGGTTGATGCCATGGTAGAGGAGTATGACTCCATTATCAGAAAAATTGTTTGGGAAGTGGTCCCAAGACCAACAGATAAGTCATTGATGAGTTCTAGATGGCTTGACAAGGTAAAACAAGTAGTAGATGGGAGCGTGGAAAAATACAAGGCCATATTTGTAGCCAAAGGGTTCTCTTAGGTGGAGGGAATTGATTATGAGGAGACCTTTTCTCCAGTAGCAAGGTACTCTTCAATCAAATCTATTATATCACTTTCAATGCAAATGGGATGGAAGATACATCAGATGGATGTGAAGCCAAAAATCTTCAATGGAATGATTGAGGAAGAGGTGTACATTGAGAAACTAGAAAGATTTAATACCTTAAAGAGAGATTCATATGTGTGCAGACTCAAGCGAGCACTGTATGGATTGAAACAAGCACCCCATGCTTAGTACACCACGATTGAAATTTATTTCACCAGGATGGGATTCACCAAAAATGAAGCAAATGAAAAACTTTACCATATTATGGTTTAAGGTAAATTGTTGATTATAGTATTATATGTCAATGATTTATTTCTAACAGGTGATGAGAAGCTTGTAAAATCTGGCAAAGAGGATCTTGTAAGAGAATTCAAGATGAAGGACTAGGGGCTCATGCATTATTTCCTTGGTATGGAAGTATGGAAAGGAGATGCGGAATTTTTTGTCTCTCATGGAAAGTATGCCAATGAGATAATAAAGAAGTTCCACATAGAGAGAAACAAACACATGGAGACTCCTCTAGTAGGGAATTGGAGGAAGGAAGATGCCACTTTAGGTGAGGTAGTGGAGGCTATTATTTATAGGCAGCTTGTGGGTTCACTTATGTACTTGGTGAATACATGACGAGACATATGTTTTGCAGATAACCAGATTATTCAAGTAATGGTTAAGCCTACTCTGAATAATCTAAAAAATAAAATTGTTGTTTTGAATGAGAGATTGAAGGAGATGAATACTACAATACCTAGCAGATCTTAGGTCTAGTGCAAAAGTTTCTACATCGAGGGACATCATGTTACAATGTTAAATTTTGCAGGGTGTGGGACCTTCCAATGTTTCGTTAGGAACCCCTCTACCACAAAAAGGGCCTTCAAGAAGAGTTTCAAAAGTGTCCTCAATTATTCCTTTTCATGGACATAATATCATGTTTTTCCAAACAAACAATGTACACCCTCCAATGAATATTGTGAAATTTTTTGTTCTTATGGTTAATCACCTTGGTTATATCCAATAGTGTAGAAGTATTCCAATCTTCCTAACTCTACATTTTGTGAGTATTGTGGATCTCCCACACATAGTAATAACCATTGTAAAGCTTTGGATTCTCTGGCGAATTGGTTGGGTCATTCTTCCTTATAAGTGAATCAATCCACTTGTGGAATAGATGTAGGGTATAGAGGAAGAAGAAATAGTGGAAGAGGGTCAGTTAGATGTTAAAATTATGATGAATAGGGAAATTTACCCAAATATTTCCCGCAACCAAAAAGGCCATGGTGTTCACACGATCATGTTAACACCCATACAATGGAGGATTTTCCTAAATTGATTGCCCATTGGGAGGGGCGAAATAGGAAGGGAGGAGACACTATGATCAATTTAGAGATGTGGAAACTAGAAAAATTCCAATAGAAAATCATTAATGTTATTACCCAAGGAGGCACTCAAAATGGTGCTAATAAGGGAACTTCCAAAAACCCTGTCATTAAGAAGGTTAAACCCTCATGAGACAAATATGATCTTATTCAATACAGGGGATATTATAAATATGTTGTTCATATCTTCAAGGAGATAGTTTCTTCTTCTTATGGTCCTAGATTTGCGGGATCAAATGTTAGAAATTAATTAACGGAGCAATGAAATACACAAAATATTGCGGAAACACAAATACAAAAATGCATAGAACAAGAGACACATATATACGTGGTTCACTCAATCTACGCTACATCCATGGAGAAAAAACTTGTCCTTCCTTTTATATTATTCAACAAAATGAAAAAAATACAACCTACAACAGATCCTTTGTAATTTCCTCTTCGATCTCACACAATCTCCTCTCTCTTTCTCATTCAAAATAATAATACACATCTGTAATACAATTCCCTCATATTAACTGAGGGGTTTCCTTCTAGGGAAAATAACACTAAATTAAACATAACTTCTACCCGTCATATCATCTGCCTAATGAATGACCCAGATTGACTATGAAATTACAATATTTTACAAGGAAATTTTTCATTTGTTTTTAGCTTCGAGGGCATTGCCCCCCAACCCTCGCTAGGGGGCCTCCAAACGCATTTGCCACCTAGGAAGAAATAGTGAGGGGGGAACCCCCCTTCACCCCCCTATCTGGGATTGGGATCTAAATATGTCTAAAACAAGACCTCTTAGTCAAAAAATTAATTAAGCTTCACATCCAACAATCTCCCACTTGGAGACTAATTATATCAACTCCATCACTGCTTCACTTGCTGGACAATGCTTCCACTTTGGACCTGGATGTTTCTTATCTTCATCACCATTCTTGAAGTCCAATTGAAACTAATCAACAACTCAATTTCTCCCTAGTCACAACCTTTTGTGAACATATCTACAAGATTTTTTCTAGTATGTATATTTTCTAGCTTCAACTGTTAATCATCCAAAACTAACCATATGAAATGATACCTGAGCTATATATTTTTAGTCTTAGAATGAAAGGATTAATTCTTTGCAAGATGATTGACACTCTGGTTGTCACTATATAACCTTCTTATCTCCTGCTTCTTTCCCAACTCATCCATAAACCTTTGTAACCAAATCATTTATTTACTAGCCTCTATAGCAGAAACATACTCTACTTCAATTGTTGAAAGTGAAACAATGTTTTACAATTTTGAAACGCAACTGATAGTTTTTATCACCTAGAGTAAATGCTTAACCTGTGGTGCTCAACTTTCTATCTTTGTCACCTGCCATATCTACATGAACATATCCCTTTAGAGAAATGTTTGAACCTCCAAAACATAACTCTTTATTTGTAGTACCTCTCAAATACCTGAGAATCCACTTCAATTCCATTCAATGCTCTTTTCCCATATTTTTCATATACCTTGTTATGCAACCAGCTCGTAAAATAGAACAAAGAGATATATCAACGACTTCAAAAGTATCCTCTTTGAGGGGGCATCCTCCTTTACATTACAAAAATGAAAAATTATTTGATGACACAAATTAAAAGACATCCTTTCTATATATAGGAGTCTAAGGGGTCACAATATAATCCGAGTCGACATAAAAATAATAATGTAAGGGCACAAAAATAACAATAGTGGGCTTCTATGGGGCACAATAATAACAATGTGGGGACCACATGGGCACAACAATACAATAAGGGGGTTGCACTAAAAACAATAAGGGGCTACACTAATAGTATTGGGACCTAACATGCCCCTCTCTTTCAAAAATTGTTGTCCTAATCGCTTGAGTAGTTTTGGATGCTTCTGTATAAAATTATCATCCTCCCATGTGGAATCTTCAGTATTTAAGTTCTTCCACTTGATGAGATACTCTAAAATTGATCGATTTCGTAGCTATAGGGTTCTTATTTCCATGACTACCTCAGGTTCCAATATGATTTTTCCTCCCTCATCAAATTCCGAAAATATTGTTTGAACTGAGATCTTTTCACTTATAACCTTCTTTAAGCATGAAACCTGGAAAACTAGGTGCACTTGGGAAGATGCAGGAAGCTCCAATTTGTATTCCATAGTACCAATGTTTTGCAACACCTTGTAAGGACCATAGTACTTTTGTGATAATTTATTATCCTTCTTAGCTTGCTTGAGGTACATTTGTTTATATGGTTGTAGCCGTAAAAATACTGAGTTGCCTACATCAAAACTTCTTTCACTACGATGTTGATCTGCCTGTGGTTTCATTTGATTTTGCGCCAAAGTGAAGTTATCCTTTAAGAGTTAGAGAACTTGTTGTTGATGCTTGATGTGACCTTCCATTGCTTGAACCTCAGAATTTTCTCTTAAAGATGATGTGATGGATGGTGTATGATATCCATAAAGTGCCATAAATGGTGTAATTTTTATTGAAGTATTATACCACCATTCAACTAGAGGTAACCACTTGACCCATTGTGTTTGTTTATCAGATACAAAGCAACGAAGATATACTTCCAAAAAAAAATTCGCTATCTTTGTTTGTCCATCTATCTTGAGAGTTTGAGGAGTGGCAATTCCTACCAATGCATTACAAGATATGGTAAAATTCATTTCTTCTTTCTCTGGGGTTGGTTCTTGGTGTATATCTTCTTCTTTTGATGTTTTTTGTTCCTTTTCTTCCTCCTCTTCACAATCTATGTAAAATAATTTCTTCTCAACACACTTATGATCTTTAGTGTACTTGCTATCACAATTGTAACAAAGACCTTTTATTATTTTTTCTTCCAATTTTTGTGGTGTCAACCTTGTAGGTTGTGGAAAGCTAGTAGAAAAAACACTTCCATCTTTATAGTTGTGAGTGATAGGCTTCCTTATTGCCATTATTTTGCTTTCAATTTTTCTTTCCAACCTGAATGCCTTCTCCAATGAATCATGTTCCCAAAGGTGAACTTCATGTTGGATGTTATCCTTTATAGTCCCTATGAATACATCAATCTTATGCTTCTCTCGAATATCGTTTACCCTTATATTCAACTTTTGGAAGTCCTCAATGTGCTCCACTATTGAACCCTTTTGTTTGAGATTTATCAATTGGGTAAAGAAGTTGTTGTTTTTTGTATCCTCATAATGTGTTATCATTTCCTCCGTAGAAATTGACCAAATGGAAATTTGTATACAAGAGAAAAGCCATCGATACCATACAAAGTGATTGGGTTCTAAATATAAAGTTGCAATGCGTACTTTTTGTGTGTTTTTCACATTATGGAGATCAAAATATTGTTTCATCTATAGTATCCATGTTACAGGATCCTTGCCATCAAAATTCCTCATATCGATCTTTGGAATATGGTGGGTCTTCAATCCAATATTAGAGTCTATGAAATCATGATTAACATTTCTTTTGTTCTCATCATGAGTTTCCTCTACTACCTTTTCGCCATTAGGAAGCATTTCGTGTAGCAACTTTGCCAAACCTCCCTTCAAACCTTCCATGTCTTTCTTCAAATCTTCAATGTTTCCTTTTGATTCATTGATGCCATTCTTCAAACCATCAATATTATCTTCCATTCCATTCTTCAAACCATCCATCTTAGCTTCCATTCCATTCTTCAAACCATCCATCTTAGCTTCCATTCCATTCTTCAAACCATCCATCTTAGCTTCTGTTACTTTTTGTGAGAGTGAAATTTGTTGCACTTGGTCTCGTAATTTTGATATATCATGTTGCATTTCTTCCTCTTCTTCATGAGTCATAGAAGAGATTTCGGGTTGCTTACTAGGTGTTTCCATTTTCTTTCTTTTGGGAATCAATTAATGATAATTATTCTTCACTATTCCCTTTGAATCACTTTAAACTAATTTTTCAAAAAAAACTTATGCAAATTTTAGAAAAAACTATACACCTATTTTTTTATTTTTCTTTGTAGGAGCACAATTTTTAATCTAATGTATCTTTGAAAGTTTGGATCTCCAAGGTCTAAAATTTTTCCCTGTTGTAGACTTCTAATTTCTCTTTCTAACCCCACAAGTGTGATCAATATTGGATTTTCCAAGAAAGAGTTATGCCCAATCTCCCAAAATGACCTGATTATACAGTTGTTCAGTGGAGCGAACTTGTACAAAGTGCCACATGTCATTGTTTGGACCTTCGACCCTGAAAAAGATACCCAAGAAATTACAATCCATCCGATTTCTGTATATTTTTATGAAATTTTAATCTGATGCTGAGAGAGAAATTTATGATGATTTTTCCAAGGTCATCTATTTGGGATGGAATTTGGGAGCTTACAAAACCCTAAATTCCTTGGTTCATATCTTAGAAAATTATGTGATTAAAGCTTTGAAATTCATACACGATATTCATCACGATTTCTTCTCAAATGGGTTTTAATTTCAACTTTTGAAACTTGGTAGAAGAAAAGTTATAACGAAAATTCCATGATGACCTGTTTGAAGTAGCGAAACCCTAGAATACAAATCTCTAATATCAAATATTATGCAACCAGCACAAAAAATAGAAGAAAGAGATAGATCAACGAATTCCAAAGTAGGATCCTCAAGGGTAAAACCTCCTTTACATTTAAGAAATGAACAATGCTTCGATGATACAAATGAAAAGACATCCTTTCTATATAGGAGTCTAAGGGGTCATAATACAGTCAGAGTCGACATAACAATAATAATATAAGGGCACAAAAATAATATAGTGGGCTTTTATGGGGCCCAATATTAACAATATGGGGACTACATAGGCACAACATTATAATAAGGAGGTTGCACTAATAACAATAAGGGGCTACACTAGTAGTATAGGGACCTAACATACCTGCTTACAACTCCCACTGCATGTGCAATATCAATTCTTGTGCAGACCATTGAATGCATTAAGCTTCCAAGAGTTTATGCGTATGGAAATTTACATATATAATCCCTCTCTTTCTAGATCTTGGGACACATCTTCTTACTTAGTTTGAAATGGCTAGCCAATGGTCTACTGACTAGTTTTGCATTCTGCATATTAAATATTTCCAACACCTTTTCTATGTACTTACTCCGAGACAATGTTAATTTTCTATTTTCCCCATCTCTAGTTATTCTCATAGTAAGGATTTGTTTGCAACACCCAAATCCTTCATTGCAAATGAATTTTCCAATTTTATTCTGAGCACATTTATTTCCTACATGTTAGATCCTACAACAAGCACGTCATCTACATACAATAGCAATATAATATAGTTGTCATCATTTTTCATTTTAAAATAAAAATAATGGTGAGAGTGACATCTAGTATAACCTTGCTTAGACATAAACCTGTCAAAATCTAGATACAACTTCTGTGGAGCCTATTTTAAGCCATACAATCTCTTCTCTGATTTAAACACTAATTTATCCTTCCCTTTCAACTCATACCCTTGTGGCTGTTGTATATATATTTCTTCCTCCAAATCCACACTGAGAAAGGTTATATTTACATCTAACTGCTTAAGATGAAAATATTCTATTGCCACTAGACTTAAAATAGTTCTAATTGAAGTCATATTAACAACAAGAGAAAATTTCATCAAATTCTATATCTTTCTTTTGTGAAAATCCATTCACCAGAAGCCTAGACTTATACCTTTGTTTACCTCCATCTTCTTCCTTCAAATTGTAGACTCATTTATGCTTCAATGTTGTTTTACCAGCAAGAAACTTGACCAAGTCCCATGTCTAGTTCTACATCAAGGAGTCCATCTCTTCTTCCATGGCTTGCTCCCATGTCTTGCTGGTTTCTACGTGCATTTCTTCTTCATATCTTTTCAGTTCACTAGAATAAGTCAAAAGTACACAATATAATGAAGGAGAGTATTGTTTAGGGGGTCTACTTATCCTAGTAGATCTTCTAACACAAGTTTCAGGTGTTTGAGGTGTCTATTTTTGTTGTTGTTGTTGTTGTTGTTGTGGTGGTGGTGGTGGATGATCATTCTAATTTTCAAGCACCTTAAATTATTTTGTGATCTCATCAAGCATTTTCTCTTCTTTAGTTTCCTTTTCCTGATTCTTTCCCTAAATCTGATCCTTATACAATACCTTTTTGTTGAATATGACAGTTCTGCTCCTAATAATTTTGTGATTTTCGTAATCATATAATAAATAACCAAAATAATTTACACCATATCCAATAAAGGTACATTTCTTTGATTTTTCCTCAAGGTTTGTTCTATTAAATTTATCAATGTAGACAAAGGTTTCATAACTAAAAGTCTTTAAATAGTTTACCTTTTTACCTATCCATGACTCCTCTCAAATATCAGCATCCAAGGAACTTGAATTCCCTTAGTTTATTAGATAAACAATAATATCTACAAAATCTACCCAAAATTTTGTGGGAAATCTTGCATGCAATCTCATGCACCTTGCATTCTCCATGATTGTCCTGTTCATCCTTTCTAACACACCATTTTCCTGAGGTGTTCTTGGAACTATCTTCTCTCTACGAATTCCATGCTCTAAACAATAGTTATCAAAATCTTTGTTGCAGTGTTTACCTTGATTATCTAATCTGAGACACTTCAACTTATTTTCTATCTCATTCTCAACTAAAGATTTCCATTTCTTGAAAGTATCAAATACATCATATTTATTTCGAATACAATAAATCTAGGTTTTTCTAGTTGCACCATAAATAAAAGTAACATAATAGCAAGAGCCACCAAGAGATGATACCAGAGCAGGTCCCCATACATCTATATGCAGAAGCACTAATTTTTCACTCATATTTTCCTTCCCAACTCTAATAAATCTTACTCTCTTATGTTTTCCATAAACACAATTTTCATAGAAATCCAAATCAACATGCTTTAGACCTAGCATCAAATTTCTTAAGTGAAAAATTTGCATCCCCTTTTCACTCATGTTCCTAAGCCTATGATGACAGAGTGTTGTATCTTCTCCTTTGGCGGTTGAAGGATTAACATAATTAGAAATATTATTGCATAAATACAATGTACCAACCTTTTCTCCTTTTTCTATTACCAAGGCTCCTTTAGTGAACTACGAGGTTTGTCTATAAAATTAGTTACACAACCTTCACCTACCAATGATCCAAAATTAAATAGGAACGCTACAACTTATAGATATAACCATAAACATAGAGATGCAACATAAAAACAACTTCATTTCATTAATAGAAAAATATTGAACTATGCTTACAAACATAATGGAAATAAGATAGCTCAGGCGATGGTATCTTATCTCTGAGAAGAGATGTGGCGGCTACTTGCCTTTGAACTAAGTTACAATGAGGATCAAGGGCCTTTTTATTATTGAACAATAAGAGAAAACCCTAAAAAACCAAAACCCTAACCCGAGGAGATGTAACACCAAGAGTTTATGGGCCCCGTTGGGGTTAGTTGGGCAGCCAACTTCCCAGGGTCGTAACTTGGTCATATTATCTTTGTTTGACAAGTATGATACCTCATTGGAAAGATCTATCTGAGGACTACAGATGACAATGCGATTTGCATCGCAATATGTTGTCAGGAAATTAAATCATCCCATCCATCAATATCATCAGAAAGAATGGTTTATTTATGTTTTATTGCCATTAGCAAGAATACCTTTGACGCAATACAAGATTAACTCTTTAGCAAAAGCCTTAGAGAAAGCAAGGAAAATTAAGGCCATCACATGATATCCTAGCCACTTAAAATCAAGATGCACTTCTAGTCATCCTTACTCTAACTAATCTACAAAATAAAATTGTTGTTTTGACTGAGAGATTGAAGGAGATGAATATTGCAAAACCTATCAAATGTTAGGTCTAGTGCAAAAGTTTCTACACTGAGGGACATCATGTTACAATGTTAAATTTTTTAGGGTGTGGGACCTTCCAATTTTCCATTAGGACCCCCTCTGCCACAAACAGGGCCTTCAAGAGGAGTTGAGCAAGTGTCCTCAATTGTTCATTTTCATGGACATAATATCATGCTTTTCCAAAGAAACAATGTACACCCTCTAATGAATATTGTGGTTTTTTTATTTTTTTTGTTATGGTCAGTCACATAAGTTATATACAATAGTGTAGAAGTATTCCAATGTTCCTAACTCTACTTTTTGTGAGTATTAAGGATCTCCCACACATAGTACTAACCATTGCAAATCTTTGGATACTCTGGCAGATTGGTTGGTTCATTCTTCCTTCTAAGTGAATTAATCCACATATGGGAGAGATGTAGGGTATAGAGGAGGAAGAAATGGTGGAAGAGGGCCAGTTAGATGTTATAATTATGATGAATGGAGACATGTACCCAACGATTTCCCACTACCAAAAATGCCATGGTATTCACACTATCGTGTTAACACCCATGAAATGGAGGGTTTTGCTAAATTGATTGCCCACTGGGAGGAGCAAAATAGGAAGGGAGGAGACACTATGATCAATTTAGATATGTGTAAACTAGAACAATTCCAACAGAAAATCATTAATTTTATTACCCAAGGAGGCACTAGGAATGGTGCTAACAAGGGAACTTCCAAAAACCATATCATTAAGAAGGTTAAACTCTCATGAGACAAATATGATCTTATTCAATAGAGGGGATATTATAAGTATGTTTTTGATATCTCCAAGGAGATATTTTCTTCTTCTTATAGTCCTCGATTTGCAGAACCAAATGTTAGAAATTAATTAATGAGCAATGAAATACACAAAATATTGCGGAAACACAAATACAAAAAAGCATAGACAAAGAGACACAGATATATATGGTTCACCCAATTTGGGCTACATCCACAAAGAAACAACTAGTCCTTCCTTTTATATTATTTAGCAAAATGAAGAAATACAACCTAAAACAGATCCTCTGTAATTTCCTCTTCGCTCTCACACAATGTCCTCTCTCTTTATCGTTCAGAATAATAATACACATATGTAATACAATTCCCTCTTATTAACTGACGGGTTTCCTTATAGGGAAAAAAACTGTAAATTAAAAATAAATTCTACTGTGAAATCATCTACCTAATGAATTACCCAGATTGACTATGAAATTACAACATTTCACAAGGAAAATTTTCATTTGCTTTTAGCTTCAAGGGCACTGCCCCCCAATCCCCGCTAAGGGATATCCAAACACATCCAATCCCTAGGAAGAAATAGTAGGGGGAACCCCCCTCCTTCACCCCCCTATCGGGGACTGGGATCTAAACGCGTCAGAAACAAGAGCTTTGAATCAAAAAAATAATTAGGCTCTACATCCAACGATCTACTAGTTGGAGACTAATTATACCTACTCCATCGCTACTTCACTTGCTGCACAATGTGTCCACTTTGGACCTAGATGTTTCTCATATTCATTACCATTCTTGAAGGCCAATTGAAACTAATAAAAAACTCAATTTCTCCCTAGTTACAACCTTTTGTCAACATATCTGCAAGATTCTGTCTGATGTGTACATTTTCTAGCTTCAACTCTTCATCATCCAAAACTGATCGTATGTAATGATACCTAAGTTATATATGTTTAGTCTTAGAATGAAAGTCAAAATTATTTTCAAGATGAATGACACTTTGGTTGTTAGTATATAGCCTTCTTATCTCCTGCTTCTTTCCTAACTCATCCATAAAACTTTGTAACCAAATCATTTCTTTACTAGCCTCTATAGCAGCAACATACTCTACTTCAATTGTTGAAAGTGCAACAATGTTTTACAATTTTGAAACCCAACTGATATTTGTTCCACCTACAGTAAACATTTACCCTGTGGTGCCTCGCTTGTTATCTTTGTCACCTACCATATCTGCATCAACATATCCCTTTAGAGCAATGTTTGAGCCCCTAAAACATAATTCTTTATTTGTGGTACCTCTCAAATACATGAGAGTCCACTTCAATGCCATCCAATTCTCTTTTCCCATATTTTTCATATACCTTGTTATGCAACCGTCTCACAAAATAGAGGAAAGTGATAGATCAACGACTTCAAAAGTAGCCTATTCGAGGGGGAAACCTCCTTTACATTACAAAAATGAACAATTCTTCGATGATACAAATGACAAGACCTCCTTTATATATATAGGAGTCTAAGGGGTCACAATATAATGATAGTCGACATAAAAATAATAATTTAAGGGCACAAAAATAACAATAGCGGGCTTCTATGGGGCACAATAATAACAATATGGGGACTACATGGGCACAACAATACAACTAGGGGGTTGCACTAATAACAATAAGGGGCTACATTAGTAGTATAGGGACCTAATATTCCCCTCTCCTTCAAAAAGTGTTGTCCTCAATTCTTGAGTAGTTTTCGATGCTTCTATATAAAATTATCACCCCCCCATGCAGAATCTTCAGCAATTAAGTTCTTCCACTTGATGAGATTCTCTTAAATTGATCGATTTCGTAGCTGTAGGGTTCTCATTTCCATGACTGCTTCAAGTTCCAATATGATTTTTCCTTCCTCGTCAAGTTTCGACTATATTGTTTGAACTGAGATCTTTTCACCTATAACCTTCTTTAAGCATGAAACATGGAAAACTAGGTGCACTCGGGAAGATGCAAGAAGCTCCAATTTGTATGCCATAGTACCAATGTTTTGCAACACCTTGTAAGGACCATAATACTTTAATTTTTTGATAATTTATTATCCTTATTAGCTTGCTTGAGGGACATTTGTTTGTATGGTTGTAGCCGTAAAAATACCCAGTTGCCTACAATAAAACTTCTTTTGCTACGATGTTGATCTTCCTGTTGTTTCATTTGATTCTACGCCAAAGTGAGGTTATCCTTTAAGATTTGGAGAACTTGTTGTTGATGCTTGATGTGATCTTCCATTACTTGAACATTCAAATTTTCTCTTAAAGATGATGTGATGGATGGTGTATGATATCGATAAAGTGCCATAAATGGTGTCATTTTTATTGAAGCAGTATACCACCATTCAACAAGAGGTAATGACTTGACCCATTGTGTTTGTTTATTAGATACAAAGCAAAAAACATATCCTTCCAAAAATTTGTTCAATATCTCTGTTTGTCCATCCATCTTGAGAGTTTGAGAAGTGGTAATTCCTGCCAATGCATTACAAAATGTGGTCAGATTCATTTATTCTTTCTCTGGGGTTGGTTCCTGGTGTATATCTTCTTCTTTTGACATTTCTTTTTCCTTTTCTTCCTCTTCTTAATAATCGATGTAAAATAATTTCTTCTCAGCACACTTAGGACATTTAGTGTACTTTCTATCACAACTGTAACAAAGCCCTTTTTCTCTTTTTTCTTCCAATTGTTGTGGTGTCAGCCTTGTAGGTTGTGGGAGGCTAGTAGCAACCACACTTCCATCTTTATAGTTGTGAGTGATAGTCTTCCTTGTTGCCATAATTTTGCTTTCAATTTTTCTTGCCAACCTGAAAGCCTTCTCCAATGAATTAGGTTACTAAAGGTGAACTTCATGTTGGATGTTATCCTTTAGATTGCCTATGAACACATCAATCTTATGCTCCTCTGGAATATCATTTACCTTTATATCAACTTTTGGAATTCCTCAATGTGCTCCACAATTGAACCCTTTTGTTTGAGATTTATCAATTGGATAAAGAAGGCGTTGCTCTTTCTATCCTCATAATGTGCTATCATTTCCTCCATACAAATTGACCAAAATGACAATTTGTTTATGAGAGAAAATCCATTGATACCATACAAACTGATTTAGTTCTAAATACAAAGTTGCAATGTGTACCTTTTGTGTGTTTTTCACATTATGGAGATCAAAATATTTCTCCATCTGTAGTATCCATGTTACGGGATCCTTGAAATCAAACTTCCTCATGTTGATCTTTGGAATATGGTGGGTCTTCAATCCAATATTAGAGGCTATGAAATCACGATTAACATTTCTTTTGTTATCATCATGATTTTCCTCTAATACCTTTTCTCCATTAGGAAACATTTTGTGTAGCAACTTTGCCAAAACTCCCTTCAAACCTTCCATGGGTTTCTTCAAATATTCAATGTTTCCTTTTGATTCATTGATCCCATTCTTAAAATGATCAATCTTATCTTCCATGTCATTCTTCAAACCATCCATCTGAGCTTCCATGCCATTCATCAAACCATCCATCTTAGCTTCTGTTACTTTTTGTGATAGTGAAATTTGTTGCACTTTGTCTCATGATTTTGATATATCATGTTGGATCTCTTCCTCTTCTTCATGATTCACAGAAGAGATTTTAGGTTTCTTACTAGGTGTTTCCATTTTATTTCGTTGGGGCATCAATTAATGATAATTATGCTTCACTATTCCCTTCGAATCACTTAAAACTAATTTTTCAAAAAGAACTTATAAAAATTTAAAAAAAAACTACACCTTTTATTTTTTTGTTTTTCTTTGTAGGAGTGGAATTTTGAATCTGATGTATCTCTAAAATTTTGGATCTCCAAGATCTGAATTTTCGTCTTGTCGTAGATTTCTAAGTTCTCTTTCCAACCCCACAAGTCTGATCAATGTTGGATTTTCCAAGAAAGAGAAATGCGCAATCTCCCATAATGACATGATTATACACTCATTTAGTAGAGTGAACTTGTACGAAATGCCACATGTCACTATTTTGACCTTCGACCCTAAAACTGATACCCAAGAAACTAAAATCCATCCTCTTTCTGTATATTTTTACGAAATTTTAATCTGATGCTCAGAGAGAAAGTTATGATGACTTTTCCAAGGTTGTCTGTTTGGGATGGAATTTGGGAGCCTACAAAAACCCTAAATTCCTCGATTCATATCTCCGAAAATTATGCGATAAAAGCTTTAAAATTCAAACATGACGTTCATCACGATTTTAGCTCAAATGCGTTTTAATTTCAGGTTATAAAACTTCCTAGAAAAAAGGTTATAGCAAAAATTCCATGATAAATTATTTGAAATAGAGAAACCCTAGAATCCAAAGCTCTGATATCAAACATTATGCAACCAGCGCACAAAATAGAAGAAAGAGATAGATCAATGACTTCAAAAGTAGTCTCTTCGAAGGGGAAACCTCCTTTACATTACAAAAATGAACAATTCATAGATGATACAAATGACAAGACCTCCTTTCTATATATAAGATTCTAAGGGGTCATAATATAATCAGAGTCGACATAACAATAATAATGTAAGGGCACAACAATAATAATAGTGGGCTTCTATGGGGCACAATAATAACAATATGGGGACTACATAGGCACAACAATACAACAACAGGGTTGCACTAATAACAATCAAGGGGCTACACTAGTAGTATAGGGACCTAACATTCTTGCTTACAACTCCCACTGCATGTGCAATATGAGGTCTTGTGCAAACCATCGAATTTATTCAGCGTCCAATAGTTGATGTGTATGGAACTTTACATATATAATCCATCTCTTTCTGGGTATTGGGACACATCTTCTTACTTAGTAAAAATGGCTAGCCAATGGTGTACTAACTAGATTTGCATTCTGCATATTAAATATTTCCAACACCGTTTCTATGTACTCACTTTGAGACAATGTTAATTTTATATTTTTCCTATCTCTAGTTATTCTCATACTAAGGATTTGTTTTGCAGCACCCAAATCCTTCATTGGAAATTAATTTTCCAATTTTCCTTTGAGAATATTTATTTCCTACATGTTAGATCCTGCAACAAGCATGCCATCTACATGCAATAGCAATATAATATAGTTGTCCTCATTTTTCCTTTTAAAATAAACATAATGGTTAGAGTGACATCTAGTACAACCTTGTTTAGACATAAGCCTATCAAATTTTAGATACAACTTCCTTGGAGCCTGTTTTAAGCCATACAATTTCTTCTCCAATTTGCACACTAATTTATCCTTCCATTTTACCTCATACCCTTTTGGATGTTGTACATATATTTCTTCCTCCAAATCCACATGGAGAAAGGTTATATTTACATCTAATTGCAAGGATAATTTTAGGGGCGAATGTTCGCCCTTTGGCGAAATTAAGGGGTTTTAAATTTTTAGTGGGCGAATATTTTGTATCATAGTACATTTTTACAAATCACCTCAAATAGCCCACCTTATTTTAAGGGAGAGGGTAAAAAAGGTAAATTTAGCCCTTGAAATTAGGACTTACAACCTTCCATTCGCCCATTTTCAAGAATAGGTTTTATTTAAGTGAATCCTATGGGACAAATACCATATTTATAAAAGAGGTATGGTAAATTAATAAAAATATAAATAAATAAGAGGTATGGTAAATAAATAAAACATTTTTTATATTTACTCCATAAGTCACCTTATATACATGTAAGGGTGTAAACAAATAAAAATATAAGTAAAGTGGAGGTATGGTAAATAAATAAAACGTCTTTTTATACTTACTCAAAAGGTATGGTAAAGAAATAAAAATATAAATAAACTAGACATATCGTAAATAAATAAAACCTCTTTTTATATTTAGTCCATAACCCTCGTTCTACCTATTTATGAAGGCTCAAGAAAGAGGTTTTATTTAAGTGAATCCTATGGGCCAAATACCATATTTGTAAAAGAGGTATGGTAAATTAATAAAAATATAAATAAACGAGAGGTATGGTAAACAAATAAAACATTTTTTTATATTTACTCCATAAGTCACCTTATATTTACGAACACTCAAAAAATGGGTTATATTTAGGTGAAACCTATGGCCAAAATACTATGGGACAAATACCATGGACTAGATTGTTATTAATACCATGCAAAAAACCATTATTAACCCTAATATTAGAATTAATAAAAATAAAAATGGCACATGGTATTGACCCATGGTATTCACCAAAATGGCACATGGTATTGACCCATGGTATTCACCTCGAATGTAGCCTATTTAAATGGGGGAATTAAACCATCATGTAGCCTATGCTAAGATTCACTAGGAATTTACAAAGTTTTATTATTTAGTGAAAGACTCGCCAAGATCTTACAAGATTTTATAATTGAGTAAAATATTCACCATGACTGGTGAGAGATTCGCCAAAAAATTATATATACATATTATATTATTGATAAAATCGCCTTCCATTTTTCCTATATACCATGGAGATTCGCCCATTTATTATATTTATAAATTTAGGGGGGGTTCTTAAAATTTTCCCTGTCTAATTGCTTAAGATGAAAATATTTTATTGCCACTAGACTTAAAATAGTTATGATTGAAGTCATATTAACAACAGGAGAAAATATTTCAACAAAGTTTGTATCTTTCTTTTGTGAAAATCCATTCACTACAAGTATAGTCTTATACCTCTGTTTACCTCCATCTTCTTCCTTCAACTTGTAAACCCATTTATGCTGCAATGTTGTTTACTAGCAGGCAACTTGACCAAGTCCCAAGTCTAGTTCTGCATCAAGGAATCCATCTCTTCTTCCATGGATTTCTCCCACTTCTTCTTGGTTTCTACGTGCATTTATTCTTCATATCTTTTCAGTTCACTAGAAGAAGTCAAAATTACATAATATAATGAAGGAGAGTACAGTTTCAGGTGTTTGAGGTGTCTATTCTTGTTGTTGTTGTTGTTTTGGTTGTTGTTGTTGTTGTTGTTGTTTTGGCTATTGTTGTTGTTGTGGTGGCTGATCATTCTAATTTTCAGGCACCTTAAATTATCTTGTGATCTCATCAAGCATTGTATGTTCCTTATTTTCCTTTTCCTAATTCTTTCCCTACATCTGATCCTTATACAATACCTTTTCATTCAATATGACATCTCTACTCCTAATGATTTTGTGATTTTCGTAACCATATAAGCAATAACCAAAATCATTTACCCCATATTCAATAAAGGTACATTTCTGTGATTTTTCCTCAACCTTTGTTCTATTATATTTATCGATGTTGACTAAGGCTTCACAGCTAAAAGTCTTTAAAAATGAGTAGTTTACCTTTTTACCTGTCCATGCCTCCTCTGGAATACCAGCATTCAAGGAACTTGAATGCCCATTTTTTATTTGATAAACAACAATATCTACAACATCTACCAAAAATTTTAAGGGAAATCCTGCATGCAATCTCATGCTCCATGATTGTCATGTTCATCCTTTCTAACACACCATTTTCTTATGGTGTTCTTGGAACTATCTTCTCTCTACGAATTCCATTCTCTAAACAATAGTTATCAAACTCTTTGCTGCAGTATTCACCTTGATTTTCTGATTTGAGACACTTCAACTTCTTTTCTATATCATTCTTAACCAAAGATTTCCATTTCTTGAAAGTATCAAATACATCAGATTTATTTCGAAAATAATAAATCTAGGTTTTCCTACTTGCATCATAATTAAAGTAACATAATAGCGAGAGCCACCGAGAGATGATACCAGGGCAAGTCCCTATATATTTGTATGCACAAGCACTAATTGTTCACTCTTCTTTTCCTTACCAACTCTGTAAAATCTTACTCTCTTCTATTTTTGACAAACACAATTTTCATAGAAATCCAAATAAATATGCCTTAAACCTGACAACAAATTTCTTAAGTGAAAAATTTGCATTCCCTTCTCACTAATATTCCCGAGCCTATGATGCCAGAATGTTGTATCTTCTCCTTTGGAGTTAAAGGAGTAACATAATTAGAAATATTATTGCATAAATACAATGTACCAACCTTTTCTCCTTTTTCTATTACCAAGGCTAGTTTAGTGAACTATGAGGTTTGTCTATAAAATTAGTTACACAATCTTCACCTCCCAATGATCCGAACTTAAACAGGAACGATACAACTTACAGATATAACCATAAACCCAAAGATGCAGCAAGAAAACACTTCATTTCATTAATAGAAAAATATTGAACTATGCTTGCAAACAGATTGGAAATAAGATAGCTCGGGCGATGGTAGCTTATCTATGAGAAGAGATGTGGCGGCTACATGCCTTTGAGCTGAGTTATAATGAGGCTTAAGGGCCTTTCATTATTGAACAATAATAGAAAACCCTAAACAACCAAAACCCTAACCTGAGCAGATGTAACACCAAGAGTTTATGGGCCCCGTTGGGGTTAGTTGGGCATCCAACTTCCCGGGGTCGTAACTTGGTCATATTATCTATGTTTGATGCCTATGATACATCACTGGAAAGATCCCTTCGAGGACTCTAGCTACCTATGCGATTTTAGTTACAATCACCAGATTGCTATTGCCAAGAAAACATCGTTTGGGGCCTCAAAACGACTCCGGAAGTTCATGACTAGAAAAACTGCCAAAAATAGTAAATTGTGCTACAATTAAGGAAACTGAAAAAATGGAAGAAAAAATGGTGAGGGTTCAAGTGCAATAGGCAGGTGGCCACCAAAATCCACCTAGATTAGTCCCCCCCCTAGGTAGCAATGGTCCCTATTGCGTTGAGTTCCTTCATGAGATGAGGAAACTTCTTCTAAACTTGGTCCTTGGTGAGCCATTTGCCTTGGTGAAGGAGTTGGACTTCTTTGACAAGTCGACATAGTTGTATCAACTGTTGCCAAATGTTCTTGATATTTGTGTCCATGATTTGATCAGTTTTGGCATGTTCCATGCAGTCCGGGTTGAGCTCTGTTGGTGTGAGCTGTTCTGCAATGTCAAATGTGTCCAACAATGAAGAAAAGTATGGCTAAAGGCAATCTACATTGAACACTGGGTGCAGACCAAGGAACGGTTGGATGTTGAGCTCGAAGGCATTGTCACCGATGACCTTGGTGATGGTATATGGCCCATATCGGAGCAGGCGAAGATTGTAATGAGGTCCAACAAGGTACTCCTTCTGCAAATGTAGCCAAACTTTGTCGCCCACCTGGAACTTGTGCGACACTCGATGATGATCATAGCTTTGCTTGTACTTAGCATTAGCTCTATCTAATATATCATGGACCTGTTGGCAGATGTGTTGAATGCACTCAATGAAGTTGTTAGCCCTTTCAGCTTCGGACTTCACGTGAGCCGAATCTACCTTAGTGGCTGCAAATGGTATGGCCACATCAATGGGGCATAATGGCTAAAATCCTAGGGCCACTTGAAAGGGGTTGTGGCCTATTGAGTTGTGGAGAGATCTATTGTAGCTGTGTTGGATATAGGGGAGACTTTTATCTCATGTGAATGGATTCTCTGAGTTGTACATGCATAGAATGCGTACGATCATCCTATTTACAACCTCTGTTTGGCCATCAATTTGGCGATGGAAAGCCGTGGACTTAGTAAGTTTTATATCCAGCCTCAACCAGAGACTTGGCCAAAATGCACTCAGGAATATGCTGTCTTGATCTGAGATGATGGAATTTGGGATCCCAAAGTGTACCCATACTCATTCAAATAAGAGCTTAGCAGTGGCCTCTGTTGTGATACTCTTCTTGTAGGCCGCCATGATGGCCATCTTAGAGAATCTATCGATGACCACGAAAACACAATCATTGTTGTGTGTAGGTTTTAACCCCATACAGAAATTACCTGCATACGAATTCTGAAACAAATAAAATAAACAATGCGAGAGAATAACACATAAAACACATATACACAGAGAATTTTCCCCTGGATCCCAAAACCGGGACTACTAGCTTGATTTTTCATTATGTTCCTTTCAATGTTATAATACATATTTATACATACCGAAGCATCCAATACCATGGACCGAAAAACCATCGCATCCAATACCATGGACCGAAAACCATCGCGTCCAAAAGACATGTGCGAAAATCATGCACAAAACCATAGGTGGGTCCACCCAACCTAACATAGGGTCCAAAAACAAAATTTTCTGGGGTAGTGCCCTGGACCCCATAGAGTGGGGTTACCTGCACCCCTCAAACCCCTTGTGACTCCCCTTGCTATGCAATCAGCGTAGTGAAGGGGCGGCTTCGCGCCCCTTCTAACCCGTCGATTAACTATGTGGGCTAGTTGTGGAAAGAATATAACACAACCCAAAATTACGCTTAGTAGAAGGAAGGCCTGACATATAATCCATGGAGACAGATGCCCAGGGTCAACTAGGAGTAGGTAGAGGATTATACATGCCTTGAATCTTGATGGTTGGTTTGGAAATGGCACAGGAGGTGCATGATCTAATGTAATTCCCAACATCCTGACGAAGTTTCAGCCAATAAAGATACTTCTGAAATACCACCACTGTTTTCTCCACTTCAAATTGTCCAACGACACAATTGTAGTGCACCTCCAAAATCATCTTGGCACGCTCACTTGAAGGAACACAAATGTGTCCCAAGTAACACATATTTCATTAAATTTGGAATTTTTTTATTACAATGACATCACTATAATTGATCTTTTTGGTTATTTTCAAATTCTATATACATTATTTTATTCTAAATTTAGTGAAATATGTGTTAAGTGGAATAACAGTGCATCTTGAAGGTGAAAATTTGGAACTTGATTCCCTTCCAGGAGTGTCTGGTATATGTTGCCAAATTTTGGATCTCTCTTGTAAATATCTGGAAAACCCTGAGGTCTCCTGCCCACAGGAGTCGAGCACAGTGAATAGTGCCATGACCCGTGGTCAACTAGGGTAATCAGCAACATTATTGGTGTTATCCTTCTTATAGTTAATTTTCAAATATAACTATTGTAGATAGGTGGATCATTTTTTATGGTGATCATTCTCCAACTTCCCTTGTGTCTATATGAATTGTAGAGGCCGGTCATCTGTGTGGATGACCGTTTCCTTCCCAGAATGTAATGATTGCATTAATAGCAGACCTGCATAATGGAATACATTTCTTTGTCATAAGTGGGGTACTTTTAGACTGTGTCTGAAAGTGTCTCACTGTGGTAAGCCACCAGATGTCCATGCTGAGTAAGAACTGCGCCAATAGCATAGTTGGAGGAATCTGTCTCAATCTCAAATGGTTGTTACAGGTTTGGTAATGTGAGCACCGGTGCAGGACAAAGGCGATTCTTCAACTTGGAGAATGCTTGTTTTTGGGTTTCCAACCAAAATAACTTTGCTTTCGCTACATCCTTGGTGACTTGACCTAAAGGCCAAGTGATATGGGAGAACCCTAACATGAACCTAAGGTAGAAATTGGCAAGACCCAAAACGCTACGGAGTTCTGTTAGATTGGTTGGGGATGGCCAATCCTGAATGACTTGTATCTTGGATGGGTCCACATGTACACCCTACTCATCAATGATGTGCCATAGATATTGAACCTGGGTTAGGCCAAATGTGCATTTCTCCAAGTTAGCACACAAATTGCGTTGTTGAAGGCTTTGAAGGACCTGTTGAATATGGTGGAGGTGCTCTTCCCAACTTTGGCTGAAGATCAAGATGTCATCTAAATACACCACCACGAATGCATTGGTGAAGGGTCACAAGAGGTCATCCATCAGTCTCATGAAGGTTTCAGGGGTGTTCGTCAATCTGAATGACATGACCAACCATTCAAAAAGGCCCTCCTTGGATTTGAAGGTAGTCTTCCACACATCGAGGATTCGTTATGCACCTAGTGATAACCTGACTTCAAGTCAATCTTGCTGAAATATTTTTCCCCCTTGAGCTAGTCCAGAAGGTCATCAATTCACAAGATTGGGTACCTATTCCAGAAAATGATCTTGTTCAGTGCCCTTTCTGTATTAATTCCTGAATCTGCCTCTTGATCTCATCGTTATCCAAAAAAAGTGTCGATAGATCAGTCCATTGGGTAGCAGCATGCTTGGGGTTAGATAAATGGAGTGCTTGACATGACAATGTATAGGTACCATTGTGTGTGAGGTAAAAATATCCCTGTACTCCTCCACAACCTTGTCCATATACTGTTGTTGTGCAGAGGAGCCTTGCCTAGAAACCATGGCCACAACCTTCTTCTTGCCTTTGGGGTGAATCATAAGAAAAAAAAAATTCCTGGTATAGGAAATGATCTTATTACATTGCTTTCAGTGATAAAAGAGATGGTGGTAGGTAGGGATACCTCTAGTATCCTATACAACTTATTAGCCAAAGTAATAAATATAGAATGAGGTCTAGACTCATATACAACATTTCGCTTCCACAAGTATGGTTTTCCTAACAATACATCAAAAAAATCAAGAGGAGCAACGTCACATAGTACCTCATCTGTGAAGGGCTTGATGCTGTAGGGAAGGCGGAACTGTTGGCTGATGCGAAGATCTCATCCTTGGTGAAGCCACCCGATGGTGTACTATTTTGAATGTGTTGTAGTCTTTAGGCCCAGCTGCTTCATGACCTCTTCTGAAATGAGGTTCTTTTGGCTCCCGTTGTTGACAATGAACTAAAGCGGAGAACCCTTCAACCACATTTATGAGTGGAAGAGGCATTCCCCCTCCTTTGGATCTCCAGGCTTAATTTTCTACATCTTTATGGTGGCCATAGTGGCACTGGGCTACACATCAATGATCTGCTTCCCCTTGTCAGTTCCCTTATCGGGTTCTGATTCAAAGTCAGAACCCACATCTGATTCGAAATTCTTCAGCTTGGCCACTAGTGACTACTTGGCCCGACACTCACTTGTATTGTGAGTGGAGCTCTTATGGAACTCACACCATTTTTCTATGTCCTTCTTCGTCTTCATGGTGTTGTTCTTTGCTTGTGGTTTTGGCGGGTTGTCCTGGGTAGCCCCGCCTTGGCTTGGTCCTTTGTTCTATGTTTTGGGGGTGCCTTTTCCTTGCTTTGGATTTACAGATCCAAAATCTCACTTCTTATGTTTAAACTTATTCTCAATCTTTACAGCGTACTGATACACTGTGCTGAGCGAAAAGATGTCCAAGAACTCCATCTCGTCCTCGATGTACTTGTGTAGACAGCTGCGGTACTTGAGCACCAAATTCCGCTCAGTATCCTTGATACCCAGCTTCAAGTGAAGGGTATAGAAATTATTTGTGAACTATGGCACATCTTTGTCCTTTCCCTACCGTAGCGTGGTCCACTTTATGTATTTATCTTCATAGCTCCTCACAGGGTAATACTGTTCCTTGATGGTGTCTTAGAAATAATTCCAAGTGGGTGTGGCTAAAAACAACAAGGGTTCACTCTCGTCCTTTTGTTCACAGTAGGTTTCCCACCAGTCCTTGACGTGTGGGGTGGCTTTGAGAAGTGAAAAAGTAATCTTTTCGCTATTGGAAAGGTCATGAGCTGAAAAATATCCTTCCAACAGATCTAACCATTTATCTATGACATCTTGTTGTCTAGGAAATCCTCTCTACGGACAAAGACGATCCTTCTAGCCCAATGAGTGTGACTAGCAACCTAGGTGGCAATCTATTGGACACTTTCCTAAGTTACAATTGAAATGAGAGATGAAGAAGATGGCCTACCACATTCTAATGCTATCACATCCTCCTTTCTTGAAGACCATGAATCACTTGCATTGCAAGCTCGGTCCTACTACTCACAACGTTTAAAAACCTGCATAAGAGATCAAGACACTACAAGGCATGCAAATACAAATAGGATAATCAAAAGTAACCTACTTAATAGATCAAGAAGCGTTAAGATAAATGATACATAAGCATACACATTTATGGAAAATGAACCAGCAGTTGTATATTAATAGAATAAAGGAGGAAGCATACAACCAAGCCTTGATATCAATAGGCTCTCCTTGAATGAATGTCCAAGTCCAAGCTTAAGAGCACTCCTTCTCTAAGCCAAATGAGTAGCATGTAGGCACAATCTCAGCATAAGGGTGCAAATAGCCATAGACCAACCATTTGGGAATGGGAGAGGATGAATATATAGGAAGGGAGAAGGAGTTAGGATCTCTCCAAAGATAGGAGAAGGCCCTCATCTCAAGAAGGTAGTTCATAGAGATACCAAAAGGCCAAGTTGGGAGAACTCAACCTCATCTACGCCGAACAGCCTCCAACCCGTCGCTCTTGAAGCTTCCAGATCATGAAGCTTCTCATCCTTTTTGGGAAAATTTCCTTTTAGGGATCATCGTGGGTATACAAGCAAATAAAGTGATGACATAGTGGGGCTAGTATAGTGCAACTGCAACCATCGCGGTTTTCAATATCATAAGTGTGATGATTCTAAAATTAGTTAGAGCCATTTCCTTCAGGGGAAGCTCAAGGCATTTTCCAATCAGTGTTTTAGGGAGGAGCTAAGCTGCATATCTGAATGAGTACACTGCATGATGGTCATGTTTCAGGCACTTTGGGGTATGTCACGGGTAAGTGCGGGAGGTGTGACAAAATACTGTGTAACACGTCTTCATCTATCCAACCTCCTAATATGGGAATATTGAAGTTAACTTGTACCTTAAAAGGAATAGCACCTCCAGAGTGGTCGCTGGATGAAAATTCATCACTTGTGGGTAACAGCTGAAGGATATAGGCAAAGTTATCCATTATCATGTCCCTCTGTCGCTCGAGGGCTTCCTCGAATAACATTTTGAAAGGATCTCTTGCCCCCTCATCTTTCTTTTCTTTTGCCATGGGAGGTCATCGAGTTTTGCGAGGATGATCCTGCATTAATTCAACCAAAGCGAGCCCTAACTCCTTATACCCTAACCTCATTAGGGACATGAAAAGAAAAATAGAGAAAGAGAAGACCGCTCTGATACCACTGATCTGAACTTAAATGGGAATGCTACAACTTACAGATATAACGATAAACATAGAGATGCAGTAGAAAAGCACTTCATTTCATTAATATAAAAATACTTGGTCTATGCTTACAAACATAATGGAAATAAGATAGCTCGAGCAATGGTAGCTTATATCTAAGAAGAGATGTGGTAGCTACATGCCTCTGAACTAAGTTACAATGACGCTTGATTAACCCGAGGATGTATAAAACTAAGAGTTTATGGGCCCCGTTGGGGTTAGTTGGGTAGCCAACTTAGCGGGGTCGTAACTTGGTCATATTATCTCTGTTTGACGTGTATGATACCTCATTGGAAATATCTCTCTCAGTAATACAACCAATAACGCAATTTTCATAGCATTTAATAAAGTAATTTTGCCAAAAAAACGTTGTTTAGGGCCTCAAAACGGCTCCAGAAGTTCAGGACTCGAAAAACAACCAAAAATAGTAAATTGTGCTACAATTAAGGAAACTAAAAAACTAAAAGAAACAATGGTGAGAGTCCAAGTGGAATAGGTGGGTGGCCACCAATATCCACCTAAATCACCCAACCTCCCTATTGAAATTACATTTTTCTTCAGATCTGGAACATGCCTTAACTCTTTCAATAGCCATTGGTTTCCATTATGTTGCTTTATGAAAACCTTATCCATTCCAACAATTTCACAGGGTTTATCATGACTGAGACAAACCTGTCGAAAATCTCCTTGAACATAGTCATGAAAATGTTTCCTATTAGGTGTGGCATGGAATGAAGTCCTTGAATCTACCACCCATGCATCAATAATATTCTCTAATGAAAGAATCAAAGCATATTGAAACACATCACCTATCACATTCGCTTCATGATTGTTCTCTTGTTGTCCATCTCCTTCTTTTCCTTTTCAAGATTTACATTCTTTCTTCAGGTGTCCTTTCTTCCTAGATTTCTAGCACACTATCCTTGATATGGATTTGGATCTACCTTTTCTTGACTTAGTATGTTTTCTTGGGATCCTTCCGCTTTCCATTTTTCTTCCCCTAGTCTTTGCCGTCAAAGAATTACCTGATGTCTCACCAGAGCTTTTCCATCACATTTCCTCACTAAGGATGGCACTAATAACATCATCAAACTTTAAAGTAATAGATCCAGAGACATAGTTACTAATGGCCATAACTAAACCATTCCAACTTTCTAGTAATGAGCATAGAAAGAATAGAGCCCTAACATCATCATCAAAATTTACCCCTATAAAACTTAACTCAGTGGTAATCATATTAAACTCACTTAAATGATCAAAAACAAATCCACCTTCTCACATCTTGATATTAAATGAATGCTTCATAAGAAATACCTTATTCAAGGCTGAGGTTTTTAATATAGTTTCGCCAAGGCCCTCATTAAACCTTCCGTTGTTGTTTCTTTCGAAATATTGAAGGTTACCGATGCCACCAGGCACAACCATATTGTTCCTAATTCTTTTCTTTCAAGAATCTCTCATTCTTCATCTGACATACTCATCTTCTTCTTTATCTTACCACCCAATGGTAGTTACAAATATTTTTGATACAAATAATCTTCCTTCTACATTTTGCACAACTGGTGGTTTTGGTTGTTATATTTATCAACTCTAAACCTACCATATTCTGCCATTTCTCCCACTCGAACCAAGAACCCTTCTCTCCTGCGAGTTTATCAGCCAAATAAACCTTTGGCTCTGATACCAGTTATAGGAAATTAATTAATGGAGCAATACAAATTATTGCGGAAACAAAAATCCAGAAATGCATAGAACAAGATAGACACACATATAGATGGTTCACCCAATTTCGGCTATGTCCATGGATAATCATCTAGTCCTTCCTTTTCTATTATCTATCAAAATGAAGAGATACAACCTACATCAGATCCACTATAATTTCTTCTTTGCTCTCACACAATCTCCTCTCTATTTATCACTCAGATAATAATACACATTTGCAATACAATTCCCTCATATAAACCGAGGGGTTGACTTCTAGGGAAAAATACCCTAAACTAAACATAACTTCTACCGTCAGATCATCTGCCTAATGAACAATCTAGATTGAATACAAAATTACAATATTTTATAAGGTAATTTTTCATCTATTTTTAGCTTCGGGGGTGGTGCCCCTAAGACCCTGCTGGGGGTGGATCCAAACATGTAGCCGCATCCCCTGGACACCCTAGGAAACAATAGTTGGGGGCGAATCCCCCCCACACCCGCCATCGGGGATTGGGATCCAAAAATGGCTGAAACAAGAACTCTGAATCAAGAAGATAACCAGGGTCCACATTCAACACCAGAGAAAGGCCAAATGTTACTACCAGACAAAAGACCACTGGCTAGTCCTTGGTTTTCTTCAGAATCTCTGCAACCAGTTACAATGTAGTTTTAGTTGGTTCTTAATCTTTTGAATGATGATCAACTCTATCATCATCATGGAAGAATTTTAGGGGCTTCGAGAGAGATGTGGAGTGGTATGAATGGCTTATTTTTTGCAAACCTGATAGAACACCACAGTGGAAGGGTTAGGCAAAATAAGAGGAGAAATAAAAGAGAATTATGAATAGATGCATAAATTATAGTTTATCAAATTAAGGACACTATGTTGGACCTTGGGTTTGATGTTAATATGTTTCCTAAGAAGACCTGGGAAGCATTAGGAAAGCATAAATTATTATTGTCTCCATTTCAGTTGTGGATGGAAAATCAATATTGCATCTTTCCCATTGGTTGATTAGAAGATGTAGAAGTGGATGTTTTAGGTGTTAAAACATATGTAGATTTTGAAATTATTGACATTATAGTAGATACATATCCCTATCCTTATTTATTATGGGTTTGTTGGAACTTTGAAAATTATGTTATTATTGATTTGAAGTGAGATACCATGACCTTTGAGGTTGATAGTGTCATATTTATTCATCCTTTTGGATCCTTATCAAGGTCCTAGATACATAGAACCTGTTGATGATGTGGAAGACACCAATATCCTTGATCAATTGTATCAATTGACTATAGGGAAAAGGGAAGATTTCATCAACCCTACAACCAATGGGTTTATTTGATGGAAAAGTATCTAGAACACAAAATTTGGTTATGATGTTTTCCTAGAAGAATGGTTGCAAGGAGATCATAAAATATATTCCTAAAGATGTCCAACTATCCGATATGCTCAATGGATTGGAAAATATGTAAGGAACTATCCTAATTTTGATGATCTTGTTCCTATAGAAATTTTTGAAAGAGATATTGAACTTACTATTGCAGAGGAGAAAATATTTCCTTTAATGGATGTCGCATTGCAAGCTACTCCTCCTCACTAGTGGGTAACCCATCACAATAATTTTTCATCTTGCGAGATGGCCAAATATTCTCTTCTATGTAGATTTGTTGAACTAGAAAAGGGAGTAGATTTATTTCCTTTATATCAAGGTCATGCCAGTCCTAAAAATCATGTTCAGTTTTGTGCCACAACTTGGAGAAAGAGCAAGTTACTTGAGGAAATATGTTTGCATCAACTTATTTACACTCTACGATTTATCCCTAAGGCCTTGTTTTTGAGGGAGGAAATAAAAATATAGACCTCAAATTGGGATGGAATAATTTCTCAGCTCTATAGTGATTTCAACTTTTCATATGAGGATCCCTATGTTGCAGAAGCTTCGAAAGATGTTAAGCGAGTTTTGTATCCTACTAGAAAGTTCCTTTCAAAATTATTTGAAGATATGGGTTATCGTATTCTATGCAATCTAGTTTTTCAAATGGTTGTCAATTGCGGGAAGATTGATAAAGAGCCAGATGAAGATGATTTTGAAGGCCGAAGAAATTTCTCTTTTAAGGAATCTGAAGGAGAAAGAGGTATCAAAGATGATCCTCCTCAAGGTGCTCCTCATTTATACCCCCTCAAGTTCGAGAAATTTAATATTGGTTCCCATGAGAAGCATAAGATCACATCCATAGGAGATTATTAGGATGATAAAAAAACTAAGGAAATATTTGATTTTCTCAAGGAATATGAATATTTATTTCTCACATTTGTTTCATAACTAAAAGGTTTCAAAGGAGATTTAGGTGGAATGAAAACAATTTTGAAACCATATGGATGAACAATAAAGCATTGCTCATATCAACTAAACCAAAGAGTTAAGGAGAAAGCTAAGAAGGCGATTGAAAAAATGGTAGAATCAGGGCTTATTTTTTCTGTAGATGAGGCTAAATGGACAAGTCCTATAATTATTTAGGACAAGAAGGATTTTGAGGAGATTATAGATTGTGTCCAAACTATCGTAGTTTGAATAATGCATGTGTTCATGACCCCTTCCCTACTCCCTTTAGTGATGAGGTCTTAGACAATGCTATAGGACAGGAGGCCTATTCTTTTAAATATGGTTTTTCAGGCTATTATCAAGTTCAAATTGTAGAATAATACCACTTTTGCTATGGAATGGGGATCCTATGCATACCATGCCATGCCATTTGGACTCAAGAATGCTCCTACAATTTTCTCTAGGATTGTTATTACATATTTTAAAGAATACATACATAAGTCTCTGGAAGTATATATGGATGATTGGATTGTTTAGAGTATATTAAAGAAACATTCGAGACTTCTTAGTGTATTTTTTTATCGATGTAAATAACTATGAATCTCCCTTAATTTAAAGACGTGTATTTTTGTGTGCCATTTGGGAATTTGTTGGGACATATTGTCTATAAGGCAAGTGTATCAATTGATCCAAATAAATTTATGTAATCCTTAACATGCCATATCCAACAAGAATTAAACAACTCATATCTACTCTGGACATACAGGTTGTTACCACATATTCATATGAAACTATGCTTCTATCATTGCTCCAATTGAGAATATTTTGAAGAAATCTAAATCCTTTGTATGGACTCCTCAATGTGATACTGCGTTTGAAAATTTAAAGGAGAAATTAGCAAGTACTCCTACCCTAGTTTAAGCTGATTGGAGTAAGGAGTTATATGTGTATATTGATGCTTCTGAAACTTCTCTTGGTGTTGTTATTATGCAACCAGAAGATGGGAACTTGGATCATACAATATACTTTTTTTAGTAGAAATATATATGTTGCGGAGCACAATTATACTACAACCGAACGAGAATCCTTGGTGATGGTGTATTCTCGTCAGAAGCTTTGCAACTATTTGTTGGGAGGCCATTTCAAACTTTTCAGAGACCATGTAGCTTTTAAATATTTGGTGAATAAGCCAATCTTGGAGGGAAGAATTTGTCGATGGTTTTTGTTGTTTCAAGTGTTATTTTTTGAAGTCATTATAAAACCTGGGAAAGTTAAAGTGGGACCTGATCACCTTTCTCACTTGGAGTTAGGAGAATCAGGAGGTTCTATTGATGATCAATTCCCTGGATTTATTAGTTTCATATTGAAGTCATTCCTGGTTACTTAGAGGATATTGCACTTTTTTTAATAGTGGTACTTTCCCTAAGGGTTATTTTGTAGCAAAAAAGAGGAATATTGTAATCCGAGTGACTCATTATCAACTTATTGCTGATTTATTATAAAAATTAGGCCTGAAAAATATTCTCTGCAAATGTGTCTTCAACCATGAAAGGGATGATATTCTATGGGAATGTTAATATCAAGTCGCGGGAGGACATGTTGGAGGAAAAACTATCACTCGTAAAGCATTGCAAGTAGGATTGTGGTGGCCAACTTTGTTCAAGGAAACCAAAGTTTTTGTTAAATATGTGATGTATGTTAGAGGGTTGGGACACCTTGTCATCAAGATGAGATTCCACTACATCTAGTTAACATTATAGGCTTTTGAGAAAAGGGTGGTTGATTTCATTGGACCTATCAAACCTCCTGTGTGACATTCATATGAAATATACATTATTATTTCAACTAGCTATCTCATGAGATCAGAAGAAGCTTCTCTAGTGAAATATTATACTACCAGTAATGTAGCTTATTTAATATTTAAACATATCATTACTAGGATTGGTTGACCAAGGAGTCTAACGAGTGATCAAGGAGCTCATTTTATTAATGATACTATCACAAGTCTAACTCAAGGGTTTCTTATTCAACATCATAAGAGTAATCCATACCATCCTCAAGCTAATGGTATAGTGGAGGAATTTAACAATATTTTGGATAAGGGGCTTACTAAAGTTTGTTAAGCTAATATGGCTTATTAGGATGAAAGATTTATTACAACACTTTGGGCTTATAGGACTAGCACCTTGAGGTTACACAAGCACACTCCATTTCAATTGGTGTATGAGAAAGAAGTTGTAGCCCTTGTAGAATTTCTTATTCCTAATTTATACATTTCACAAGCCACCAAGATGAAAAATGATGATTTACCTGTGAAACAACTCCAAGAACTATGCAATTGGATGAGCAGATATTTCAAGCATATTTTCATCAAAGTGTGGAGTAGTAGAGGAAAAAGGTGTGGCACGACTCCCGCATCAAGAAGAAATATTTTTATGTTTAAGATCGAGTTATTCTCTAGGATAGTAAGTGCTCAAAGAATCCATGGAAACTCCAAATTATTTTGTTGGCGCCATTCATAGTTTTAGAAATAAAAGATTCAGGAGTTGTTATACTTGCAAAACTTGATGGTATTCTTTGACCTGTTTAGGTGAATGACACACACCTGAAAACCTACTATGCCCCTTAATTCATGTATTTTTGTTGCTCTTTGCCTAGGATCATAAATTAGGTCTTAGGTTAGGATTTAGTTAGTGTTTTCATTCCTATTAGTTTAAGTTTAGTTCCTTTCAATTGCGTAACTACATGATTCTTAATTTTCTATTATGTTATACCACAAGTGATTATGATCGGGGAGTCATACTCTATGTCATTTAATTGTTAGTCTAAGTCCTTTAGTTACATGTATACTATGTCATGCCATCCATACTATAATTGTTAGATATGTTGAGTTGGAAATCACATTTTGGTTTCCATCCACCATGTTAGTGTCAGCCTTTCCAGCCTTCCTCCAGTGATCAAATGTGCTCTTACAAAGTGATTTTGAAGTGTCAAGGTCAAATTTTGTCATTTCAGTGAGTCTTCAAGCAAAATTTGGTCACTAGGCATTAGGTCTAGGCTTTGCCCAAAAGTCAGTCCATGTCATCATTCAGCTGAGCCTATCATCATTCAGAGGGTTTTCATTGTCATGTTAGTGTCTAATGAGTCATTTCACACCTTGTTCATGCTTCAGTTGCCACCTAGGCAAGCTCATTTCCCTCTCCTAGGGTTTTGAAGGCAATTTCTCTTGGGCGGCTAAATAAGCAGCAAAACTTGTTTCCAGATGTTCATACACCTTCCCCTATCCTTAAAGTACCTTATCAAACACTTCCCATCCCTTAGATCCGCCAAATTGCTCATTTTTCCACAAACCCTAGTTTCTAGCTACAACTTGGCAATTTTCTAGGTTTGACCTGTGTTTTGTCCTTTTCGACCCCTTCCCCTCACTCAATCTCTGAGATTCCACTTTCCCCTGCTTCCTAACATCCCTCCCCACTCCCAAAAATTTCCCCAAGAATTTAGAAGCCCTCTATCCCCTTCATTTCGCTCCATTTCGACAAAATCCCTTGTTTCACACATCGGGACAAGTTTCACTCAAAAGCTGTTTCTGATCAATCAAAGATGAATTTTGCAAAACTGAGAGAGGTTTTTGTCCACAACATGCCAAGGAATAAAAACCTCTTTCACTTTTTACACAGGTGTCATGGTTTGAGAGCAATGTCAAAAATACCGGCGAGAACGAAGGTGCTCCAAGGACGGTTGGCTAAAGCACAAAAACGAAGGAAAACGCCCGATCCACTCCAAACTTTGGCCAAAGCCTCTTTTATTGAGCATGGTACTTGATTGGGGACTCCCAGCCCAAATTTCAAGAAATTTGGAGAAAATTTTGTCATTTGTGAATTTTTTGTGCAATTTACAGGTTTAGGCCATTGGAATGGTCTCACCCCGGGTGAGACCATTTTGGAGGACTGCTCGGAATTTTGAAAACTTGGCATTTTTGGAAAGGGCATGCAAAAAGAAAAATTACCAATGCTTGGGAGAAGCCTGGTTTTGAGTTTTGAGCCTCCAAAAGCTCAAAATACATCAAAAAAATGACTTTCTGCCCACTTTTTGAGTTGCAGAAAGTGACCTTGGGAGAAATGGTTTTTGAGGGGTCAAATCAACACCAAATTCAGAAATTCCACTTGGGATGGAAAGTAGATAGGCCAAGCTTTCCAATGAGCCATCTTGCACCTGATTTGGACCAGTGGAACCCACTCAAAAACAGCTGTGAAGGGGCGCGACCAGAACTTCCAGGGGCGCGACCAGAACTTCCAGATTTGCCAGAATTCACATTTTTGGTCAAAAAACATTGTTTTGACTATGGTTGACTATTTTTACTTGTAGATGATGGATAAATGTAATATTTTCATGGCACTTTGGTAGATTTTATCTTTCTTTACCCTTCTAGAAGCTTCCATGATGTAAAAAGTGAAAAATTAATGCATGGATGAGTTAGCTAAGTAATAGAGGCAAGTTGTTTGGCTGCCTATTTTCTAGTTCTTAGTTTAGAATTTGTTCAAACTGCTCCTAGAAAGCTGAGCTCGACCCCTAGAGGTGGGGAAAGGAGTTAGATGGTCTAGATGGTCTATATTATGCTCTCTCCTTCTCATTTTGATGGTTGGACTCTTGTGTAAGGAAGCTTTATTGTATATTGTGCATCTATTTTTGCAATTGAAGGCAAGGAAAGCCAGGGTTTTACAGACATCTTTGAGGATTCTTGTGGATCTGATTGTTGATGGTGTGTTCTCTACATGTTCTTGTAAGTTTGTTTATGTGTTTCACATCTCTCTTATGCTTCTAAATTGGACAGATGAAGTGGTAAAGTTTGAATTCATGTTTTGACATGCTCAGCTTTTTAGTTTGTTCAATTTTAATGTTTTCTACTGTCTAGAGAGGATTCGAATTGTGTGTTTGCCCTCTTTAGCTTCTCCTCTATCATCTCTGATCATCCATCTCAGATTAAGGCATCAGCACTCATTCCTACCTTTCCCCTTAGATCCCCCTGTGAAAACTGTGCTCAATCCCCGCACCTTGAATTGCACTTCCACCAATTGCCACCAAAAACCCCAAAAATCATTAAATCAACCCCCTTATCAATTTACTAGCCTAAAATCTTTATTATTAATTGGTCAGCCTAATCATATTGAAAGATCTATCGAATCTGACCCGAGAGAGCCTTCTCATACCTCGTAGGGCTAGCTACGAGGTGAAATGGTTTGATGTAGCCTTGAGAGTTTGTCTATCTCAGCCTAGGTGAATTCCAAGCGCTAACACACCATACTATCATCTTTTTTAGTATGTCTTGTCTAGTTTTTTAATCATTGATATGACACCTTGGGGTATGGGTTTCCATCAAAATCAATTTTCCAAAGCAAGTTTTGATTGGGTCAATCATTTCTTCATCTACCTTATTAAATTCATGATTGGGAAGCTCGCTATTGGTATTTAACAAAGTATTTCTACAGGTATTGAGTGTTGAGTCCGTATCACTTATTCTCTTTCGAGTTCTTGGTTGATTTTTCACCCTGGCATCTGAGCATGAGCCTTTAATACCCGATTTTAGCCATCATCCACCTATTACTTGTGTCTATTCTCACAAGAGTCTTGGCATGGGTAGTGATCTCAAATTTGTTATCCCTCATGAGATATTTGACCCTCGAGTCAAACCTCTTGATGACTTGTAGGGGAAGTATGAAAAAGTTATCCTAGTTGACAATGATTTCACTAGTGTTGATGTTTTCCCAGCCTTGAGACCAAAAGTCTACATTGATTTCAAACTAGTGATATCAGGAAAAAAAATTCCAGAAGTAAAGCCCTCATTCACATTATTGCAGCAATCTACTCTCCCTATGCTTTGGGAGTTTCCAGTATTTGGAAATACTAGATAAGTTGTCAGTGTACTAAGTTTCTAATTAGCATAATCCAATAGGGTTCATTATGGCTAGATAAGGAACATCTCATCCATGTCCATAATATTCACAGATTAACAAGGCTATCCATGGAAGGAGATGACGTTTACATTTCATTTCAAGGAACGTCTAAACACAAGAAGAACATAGGTTCTACTAACTTGTATGTGAAATATGGTACCAAGCGTCGAGGACATGGACCAATTATCGACCTTATCAACAAGGATCAAAACAAATTTGATTTTCATCTCATTGTAGGGAAAATCACCGACGACTATACCAAAGATGATTGCATGCTCGACAACATTTGTATTGTTGAGTTCTTCATACAAGGCGTATAGTTAAATTGGTGCAAATATCTCTTGGATGAATTTTTTCTAGCTTGTAAGGATATGTACAAGAAGGGGGGATATTTTATATATGGATACCTTCTCATTTCCTTAACTATGATGAAATGGCATGCACTTGCATTAAAGAAAATTTGAATTCTAAAATGTGCCTCCTAAGAAATATTATAAAATAATAGTGGAAATAATAAAATAAGATTGGATTACCATATCAAGTTTTGGAGGGAAAATAGAAAAAACTACTTTTTCAATTAATATTTTCAACTTATCTCCCTAAGATTTTACTCAAATTTCAAGAAGGAGAACTCATTGGATGCATGATATAATTTTGTATCCAAGGCGTACCCATGTTTCATACTTTTTATGGACCCTACCGCATGAAAAATGTAAAATACATGAAAAAACATGATTACAAACACATTTTTTCATGTGTTTCAGATTTTTCGTGTAGTCGGTGTTGGGTTGTGTTATATTCTTTCCATGACTAGCCCACATAGTTAACCGGGGGGTTAGAAGGGGGGTGGAGCCCCCCCTTCGTTGCGCCAATTGCGTGGGGGGGAGCCACAGGGGGTTTGAGGGGTGCAGGTAACTCCACTCTATGGGGTCTGGGGCAGCGCCCTGGAAAATTTTGGTTTTGGACCCTATATTAGGTTGCGTGGACCTACCTATAGTTTTGAGCATGTTTTTCGCACATGGTTTTGAACGCGATGGTTTTCGGTCCATGGTTTTGGACGCGATAGTTTTCGGTCCATGGTATTGGATGCTTCGGCATGTATAAATATGTATTGTAACATTGAAATGAATATAATGAGAAATCAAGCTGGTAGTCCCGGTTTTGGGATCCAGGGGAAAATCTTTGTGTATATGTGTTTTATGTGTTATGCTCTCACATTGTTTAATTTCTGTGTTTTAGAATTCATATGTAGGTAATTTTTGTATGGGGTTAAAACCTATAGTTGGGTCCATCAAAAGTATGCCACATGGGTACTCCAAGGATGAAAAATTAAATTCAGCTTCCAATGAGTGCTCCTGCTAAAAAATTGAGTAAAATCATAGGGAGATAATTTGAAAATATGAATTGAAAAAGTAGTTTTTTTATTTTTTTATCTTTTGATCTTTCATTCAAAAAATATTCAATCCTATTGGTTCTTATAAAGTTGATTTTTGTTGTACATTTTTATTTTGAGGCCCATTATTGACCTCAAAATATCTCTAATGATGACCGTGTTTTGCATGCACCTTTAGATAGACAAGCGCTAGTTCATGATCTTTATCCTTGGAAAATTTATTCTAATGCCCATAACATTTCTTTCAATGACAATGCTTTTGCTACCTAGTATAATCAACTTATTGTCGATGCCCAGATCATGAGAGTCCCTCGATCTCCTCTTGAAAAGCATGCATATGGAAAATTTGGTTTGGCATTGATCACCACCATTGTTATGTTTGCCCCAAAGTCACGAAGAAAGACAAGTTCTACACTTGCCCTTTACCTTTCTATCTCCCACCGGAGGTATTACACAAAGAAGTCATCAACTAACCTGGATTCCAATAAATTGCCAAACTTGATTGCACTTATTACTCCCTTGGAAGCTTAACGCAACGAGACACACATCCACCCTCTACCTCATATTCTTGCAAACACTCGTCTACACCTTCTACTTCTGATCTTGAAGATTCTCAACCCTTGAGTAAATGGATTTACACGTGTTCCACTCACACCTTGACCCCTGCATCTACTATTGAACCCAGTGGGTTTGCACAAGCTGGAAGTTCATCCATACTTGTTGGTGTTCCTCATCAAGTTGTAACCTTCCATCCATCTCAACTTCCTATGGCTTCCTTAGTGACACCATCCTAAATTCCAAGTGTGTCTACCGCTCCTATCCCAGTTCCTCAACCAACAAATTTTGTTGTGGATCCACCAAAAGTTGTTTAAATTGAAAATCCTGTTGAACCTTTTCGATTAATCCCAATCATAGAAGAGTTTCCACCTTCCACTCTTCTTGTTGCAATTCCATCCTATACAATACATTATCTGTTACCTCCCCCCAAGAAACTGATCCCTCTAGTTACCAATTCAGATGTCTCATCCATTCATTCTATGTATGAGTAGACTCCAAAGCTTCCATAGGTTACAACCAACCCTGTTGTAGAGAATAATGTTCCTTTTGATGCTACATTGTCTGAATATATTCTTCAGCCAGACAAGTGCAATAAAGTCTTATAGATGTGTGCCCAGTCGCTTGATAACCATGTTTCAAATTAATTTGAGATTCCTGAAATTGGAGATTTGTTTCAGTAACCATGCTTTTCTAAATCACTGTAAGATACTATGTTGGAATTGTTCTCTTTTGTCGTTAACCATCTTATTTTAAAACCACTGCAACATACTTTGCTGGAGTTGTTTGTCGTTATATTGAGTTGCGGGGAAAATATTTTAAAAATGCTTATTTATAGTCAAACATCATATCATATTCCTTTTATTTATGGTGTTTCTCTTTTCCACAACCGTAGAAAGAGAGGGTTCTATTAAATATTAGTTAACCGGGATGACATTCTGCTTTACTCAATTATTTGAAGATTCCTGACGGTTTGAGATATCTTGTTTCGGAAATGTTCATTTTAACATTTTTTCAATAACATGTAATAAAAATATTAGTGGCAACTTCGACTTATATCTATATAAATATATATTTGTTGTGTAGTTTAAGGAGGTGGAGGAGTTGCTCGGAAAGCTATGGAAATTCCGGTCATATTTAGAGAAAATCAGCAAAGATTTTTGTAAATCAAGTTATAGTTGTTAAATTTCAAAATTTTAGGTGTCTTAGATGTTTTTGATGGTGTTAAATCCATTTCCACCATCAAAAACACAATTCAAACACTACCTCTACCAAATTTTTTGAATTATTTTCACCAGGAGGATTCTGACTATTTTTGACCATCGAGACAATTTCTCCACCTCGACCACTGCTATTATATGCGGCAGAGGTTGTTTTATAATTAAATAGTAGCAATTTTATTCCAATAGAACACGTTTATTTTACCGTAACTCCATGCACGCGTAGCTTTATATTTAAATATGAAGCCAACTCACAATGACTCAACTTCTATTCCTTCCCACTTTAAGGTTTTTATTAATTTTTTTTTAATTAAACAGACCTTTTCTTTTGGGAGGCACGCGTTGTCATTCTTAAATAAAATTCTGCATTAATATTTTATTATACGTTCATAATTTAGAAGGTGGGTTCAATTATCCTTATTGAATTTGAATATGATCTTAGTGGATGTATATATTTTTTTAATTAATATAAATTTCTTCGTTAATATTTTATTAGATGTTTATAATTTAGAAGTTGTGTTTAATTATAATTATTGAATTTCGATATAATTTTAGTTGATCTATTTGATCAATTTTATTTTATTTATTTTTTTAATTGATATAAATGTAAATTACAATGCTTGTAATAATATATTTGTTTGTTAGTTCATAATAGTGGTAGATTGAGCGTGAATATGTGTCTTTCATAAAAGTTGTTAGTTTAGATTTTTTAAAAGACATGATTACTATCACTAGTTATGATTACGATTACTTGCTCACAATGAAAGCTTCCTCCTCACCTCTGCACTTTGCACAATGAAATCTGAACCCTAAGATATGCACACTTTGCAATTGTTATAACATTTTTCCTGAATAATTGAAGATATAGAGAATTAAGCAATGATTAAATGGAGGTGAGGCAAATACTCAACAATATTATATATGAAGTATGTGCATACCCAGAAATTTAAGTCGCATAAAATCAATATATTAATTTAACTCTGAGGTGTGGAGGAAGCTTTCATTATGTGGAATGTTGAGGTGCAGAGGAATATTTCATTGTGTAAAGTGTGGAGGAAGCACAATGAAAACTTCGTCCCTACCTCTGCACTTTGCAAAATGAAATTAACTCAATTAAAAATAAAAGATTCCCTTTTTGTTAAACGCAAGCATTTATTTCGTGAATCAGCATGAAATTAGGACATCACTCAAATGCTTAATAAAATTTACTCTAACACATTGTGTAATGATTACTACTTGTAAACAAATCAAGAAGGTCGTATCAATCAATATTATAAAATAGTCTTTTTGACCTTTATTTGGAAAATTGGTGTAACTAGGACATTGTTCAAATGATTAATAGTATTTATTAGTCGTAAACAAATCAAGAAGGTGTACAGGGCTTCAGAGCTAGTATATGTCCTAGAATATTGGAAGGATGTACAGAAGAGAAATATGTGTAGGAGAACCTTTGTTCCCTCATTTCTACACCTCCACATATGTTACCCCTCTGCAGATGTAAAATTCCAGTAACACAGATTAACAGATAATAAAATCTTAAATAAGGCTTAATCCTACGATTAACTAATATATTTTCATATCTTAATATCTAGTGCTATCGAAATCATAAGTGTTCGTACTAGAGTAATGGTGAAATCATCATATATTTAGAGATTAAGCGAACAAAAGCATATTGAATTTTTCTAGTGGTTCTTGTTTCTTGGTTCTTGTTTGTTCCTACTACATATTTGTCATGTTTTTATTTTGTATACATTATGAAGAAATTTTAATAGGTTCCTCTCGTCTAAAGGTTGTCCAGGTCAAAATGAATGAAGGAAAACATGCCAATGAGATATGGACCCTTACTCAAAATCTAGAAGTGAAATGGAAGATGAAGCTTAAGTATTCTTGTTTCAACATTGCAAAAAGCAACATGGCACCACATACATTATTGAGTAAACCCATAATCTTTACGAGATCAAAGGAAAAATTTCAATACACAGAAAGGAATGAAGCATCAGTTTTAATTGATATCTTTGAGAAACTCATAGCTTATAGATATACTCTTTATGGCAAGAGCATTTATGGTACTCTTTGTCTTATATACTCAATTATTGTCTTGTTGGAAACAAGGACAATGAAGAAGCAAAGACACCTCTGTAATTTAATACAAAAAGAGGTAATTGATTGTGATTGTAATTTATTCAATACTCAAAGCTAGAAACCATTAGAGGTAAGAAATTAGAGAATGGGGTGAAAACAACTCCAAGATTTATCTATGTTTAATTATGCTATGTACATATGAACATAGATTTCCAAAGTAATGGAATCATGATGATCACTTCAGGAACACTACCTTAGAAGCCATCTAGGTATATTTCTATCTGCTACACCAACTACCTTGATAGAATCACATTGGATGTAATAAAGTATCAACTGTAATTTTTCCAAATTTCATGAATTATGCCCTTTGTTCTGATTGCATGTGATATAGTTATTGATTACTATTATTATTTTGATTATGTGATGGATCTGTAAGACAACTTTCTAAACGTTTCTACTCAGAGAAGCTTCCATTCAGATACTATTTTTGCTATCTGAATTTATGTTAATATTGAAAATTGCAATAATTATAAAAATACAATAATCATGAATTAATTGTGTTTTTTTATTGCAATTATTTTGAAAACTGTTTAAAGGAATGCAACTAAAAATAACAATAAATTGTTCTTGCACAATGGCCGTGTGCGGCATAAGTGCATGGAGGAAGAATATGTGTGGAAATAAAAATTTTGCACATTCAGTTTAACTTTTCATCTCATTTAGATAACATTATAAAATCCATAAAATTACATTTGCTCATTTACTATTTATACAAGATTAGTAGATAGTACATATATAAAGAACACATGCTTATATATTCATGCTATGTTCTTGTACGTTATCTTCTTGTACACCAGCTCTCTCACACATACCACTTGTTTTTCACATCCTTTACTCTACATAATTGAATATATATAAGTTTAAAATGAAAAAATAAGTTAAAATATTAGAGCAATTTTTAATTTCTTGATATGCATCCTTTTCCACACATTATTTTTTCGACACACATTCTCGATTCTTATTACAATTCAATTTTATAACATTAGGACCTATCCATTTACTTCAAAAAGTAATAGTGTGTGTCCTAATTGAAGTATCAATGGTTAATGGTAGAATTTGCATTAGATAGAAGAGTTCTAGGAAGGTAGTGTAACCACAATTTTGGCCCTACACAATGTACGAGAATCATGGATCTTTACAATCAGGCTTGGGCCATTAGATTGAGGGAATTTGTAAATTAATCATAATAATCATCATAGCCATTGTCATAGTCTCTAGAGTTGTTTTGCAACATCTGAGAAATACATAAATTAAATTAGGGAAATATATTTTGGTTTACAAAATGATGGGGAAAATAAGTTTCTTCAACTGGAACACAACACTCAGTAAATCAATGGCAATCTAAATTGACATAGGTTATAGCCAACAAATTAAAAAGAGGTATATAGATATGTGTCATGTGTGGGAATTAAACAATACTCATTTGGTAAGTTTAATAAAATGGTATTATGTTGTTTGTCAGAGGGCATGTCGAGAACGGCGCAGGAGACCTCTTACATATTCCTTATTTGATAAGGAGGTAAGATGGAATGCTTCTATGATTTGGTTTCATTTGATCATTGTTGTTGTATTTCATTTTTTAAATTAGGTATTTTGACTATTCTAGGTTATTATTGGGTGGTTTAATGGTTTGTGTATTCTATTATTATTTGGGTTTTGAAGGTTCGGGCTAAGTAGGCAATTCTAGGAGACTAGTTTTATGCTTGGGTTCTATATCATTTCTCTTATAGTCTGCGACTATTCATTTAGATAGTTTCTTTTGGTACTACATCCTGGTTCATGGAACTGCAAGACTAGGTGGGTTGTTCTTGTTCTCAAATAGGTTGGTGTTCTATTTGACGTAAAAGGTTTTGTTATTTTAAACCATCCATAATGTCCTTGTATTCAAGTCTTCTATGTTTTCTCGTGAAATATAAGATGCCACGTTAGTGAGGCAAAGTAATGAGTGGGGTTGTTGAATGAGGGAAGTCAAGCCAACATCACTTGGAAAGCATTGGTCAAGGAGATGTTGTAGATCCCAACCCTATCAATAGAAATGATTTTAACGACCCTGCTTCTCATCAACAAAACTTTGGCAATTAGCCTGGATATCTCAATATGCTTATGAAACAACTCATAAGAGGTAGACATGGTCACTGAAATACAATCATATCATTCATGAATGATATCCAATGAAAGTAGTGGTAGATGCATGACAAATTAAAAAGTCTTCAAACAGGTTAGCGACGTCTACAGGAAAAGATAAACCACTTTGAAGGTGGATTGGCTCACATGGAGAAACAAGTACACTGTGGGTTTCAACCTTCACTGTCACCTGGTTCGAGACTAGAGAATCATGTTCAAAAACTACCCCCAATAGTAAATTTCTCTCAGTAGTGTATTGATCCTAGAATTTTTTTGGTTCAATGTTCCTTTTCCTTTTTGGGCAGTGAAGATATTTTTCTAAATTTGTAATGTTTTTCTTTCTAATAATCTATTGGTCAATAAATCTAGTAAAAGTGAAGTCAGTAAGATTTGTTAAGATGTTCTTGACAATGTAATCTTTTTGCATAAATCAAAACCTAAGATTCATAAAAATTCATGAAATTCTATTGTTCGCAAAAAATCATGAATATTAAAATAAAGTGATTGCGAAATTTGTTTTACTAATTATAGGATTTGGAAACCTAGCCACAAAACCTTTTCAAAAACTCCATGCAATTTAAAATATTCAAAAAGAAACAAAGTGTATGGATGGAAAGCACGGAGTTCCAAACACAATTTATATATTGTAAAAAATAATTAAACAATGACTAATATTATGCCACGAGAGCATTGTAATGACAACATGTAACATAGAAATAGTTGGTAACATCAAGTACTACAACGTGAGAAACAAGACAAATGCCACAAAGAAATATTTTGGAGTAGAGTGTATGGGAAAGAAGCACCGTGCAAAATAGAAGCATATGGAACAAGTATACAAAGAAATAAATTCCTACGAACATGTAGAAATGGGAATGTGTTCAAAAGAAACATAAAAAAACATTTAAAAATTCGACACAAGTCTAGTTAAAGTAAAACATTAGCTAGTAATGAAGCAAGTTATGAGAGCACATGCTATTAAGAAATCAAACAATGCCTTGATTATGCCTCGATTTGTTGAATAAATGTCGAAAGGACTTATATTTATAAATGTTAGAGCTTTTGTTAATCGTAACATTAATCCTAAATTAATATTTTAATATGCATTCGGCTACAATGTAGGAATTTGATTGACATTATGTGACATTTTGCCAAGACATTGTAGAAGAACGAGAAAATATATATATCAAATAAGATGAAAACTGACGAGGTGCAAAATATGTGTGGAGGTGCGAATGTGGGGGAATAAAAGTTCTTTCCAACATATCCCTCTCCCACACATCATTTAAATTTGCTAAGAGTAAATGTTGTTAAGCACTTGAACAATGTTCTGACTATGTGTCAATTTACTAAACAAATGTCAAAAGAACTTATATGTTCCTGTATGAGAGATTTTTTTAATCATACGATTAAGCGTTAATTATTTTTTCAATATATGGTGATATACACCACAACAGGTTTGCTACATTTATATGACATTTTTCCAAAACATTACTGCATAACATTAAAATATGTGCGTAAAATAATGTGAGAATTGACCATTTTACAATGTGCATAATAAGTGTACAAAGGGGGAATGTGTGTGGAGGTGTCAACATAGAATAATAAAGATTGTCTTGCACATATGCCTCTTCTAGAAATACTTTATTTCACACACTAAAATTTAAAACTTTTCCATCCTGTAGAGTCAAGTTATGAAACAATTTTAAAATGCCAATTTAAAATTAGTTTCAAAATTATGAATATAGTTTCTTGTAGGATTAAGCCTTAATCAATGTTTTAATATATGTTAATGTGCAGAGTAGGAAGTTGATTAAGTAGATCTAAATTTCTTCTAAAATGTTGTCTCGGAACAAGAAAATATGTGTGTCAAATACCATGAAAGTTGATGTTTTATAACATGCAGAAGAAGTGTGCAGAGGGAGGGCTTGTGTGGAGGTGCAGATGTGGGGTAGTAAAGGCTCTCTAGCACATAATATCCCTCTTTATACATCGTTTCAATTTTCTAGAATAGATGCTAGCTATAGAACCCTTTGCACCCTCTTGATCTATTTAGAATCAATGAACATTACACAATGCTTCAAAGTAAATGTTATTAAGTATTCGAATGATGCCATGTTTACACTAGAATTAAGCCATATTTAATTTTTAAATATGTGGTGATTTGCACCGCGAGAGGTTGGTTTAGTTTATGTGACATTTCTCCAAAACGTTGTTGCCGAATGTCAAAATATTTATGTCAAAAAATGTGAAAATTATGTTTTTGTAGTGTCTGAAGGGGGTATGCATGTGCAGGTGCAGAAATGGGGGAACAAAGGTTCTCATGCACATACACATATTCTACACATCCTTTACTCCACACACTGAAATTTTAAAAGAAATATTTAAATAAAAAAAAAAAAACTAAGTTTGGTTTTAAAAATACTAACTTTTACCATAATGTGAACTGGTAGAAAATTAAAGTACCCATTTAGCTCTTGGCTAAAATTTAAATGTGTCAAAAATGTGTCCAAGGGAAATGCATGCAGATATGCAGAATGTGCTCCATTATTTTGCATACTAAAAATTGCAAAACAATGTACCATATCAAGCTACAAAATCAGTGAAGAGACAATTAATCACCTGCCTTTATTTCACATATGATATACACGTAAATCAACTTGATGGTGTCTTTTTGATAGTGGACTCTTGCCTCCATATATTCTGAGTATATGGTCTTGGAACCTGTATCCAACTCATCTTGAAGCATGTGCAACATGGTGTTTACCATGATAGTACCACAATTCTTCTTTTGCATGTTATGTGCGCTCATCTCTAAGTCATCACTAGTGGCCTCTTGCCCTAGCTGCTCCATGTACTCATCAATATCTAGCCAAACTTGGTTCTTAGGTCTAGCCTCAGTGAGGGAACAGATTGATGGGATCCTATGCATTCTCACCATGACATCCAAACCCTTATTAAACCATGCATATGAGGCTTGTATGTTGTGTATGAATGATGTGAGCTGCCCATAGTTCTTGATTAACATCTGAACCTTTGCTTTCTCCAACTCTGCCTATGGCTTCATCTTCTTTGGAAAGTGAAGCGGGGCCCCTTTGCACCACATTGTCCACTCTTGCACATGGGCAATGGGAGCATGTATGTTCCCGAGAGTTTGAACAAACTCTTTTCTCCTCTGATGTAAGGCATGCACATGGAAAACACCTTTATGCATGGTAGAAAATCCATCATAGAGATTTCACATGGTATTTTCGAGTGTTTATACTTCAGCGAGTATCTCTTTCCTCATCTCTCCCATCACAAAAATTTTACTCTGCACTTGAAGTTTTTCTACCTCTTTCCTAGCAACATGCAAGTTCTTTTCCATTTGTTCATTATTGGACAACATGAACTTAACATTTGAGGTCGTATCTCCTGCATAGGCCAAGGTGGCATCGACAAGTGCAGTTGGATTCTTTCTGATATCTGATACTATCACCCTTTCCTTGATCCATGATCATCTGAGAAGTGTTTCCTCCATGCCTGTACAATCCTGTTTTGTAACTCATTAAATGTTAAATTGTACAAATCCATGAACAAATTATCATCAAGGAGAACAACTTCTCCTTGCTCGCTCAGGACTGGTTCTAACACCAGAGATGGTGGCAACAGAGAGGTGACCTCAGGTGCTTCCGAGATAAGGTAAGTGTCTTCATTTTGTGGCTTCTGCTCCAACTCCATGTCTGTCACTTCAATCAGTTGCTCAATATGTTGAGTCAGATCCCAATCCTACATCTGTTCACCCTATTCTTCTGCTACATGTTGTTTTGACTCCTCAACCTTTAAGCGAACTATTTTCTCTATCATCGCACCTTGCCTTTTTTATTATTCCTACTTCTTCTTCTCTTCTCTTTCTCTCCTCCTTAGCTCCTTTTCTTCCTTCAACTACTTTTCTGTCTCCTGCAAGTGATGAGCCTCAAAAATGAGTAATTATATGGGCTCATTCAACCTCCTAATTTGACTTAATCCACCATTATCATTAGTTTATTGCATGTTTTTTTATTATATTTATGCTAATAGAGTGAATTGGGTTAGTCATTATGCCAACAAGTCTAATGTGTGCTTTATGCTGATTTTTAGTCAATTTTGAGACAAAATCAAAGGTTTAAATGAGAACTTGGCAGCCAAATTTGTGGAGAGGATTTGTAGGAAGGTGTCCCCTTCATTTATGAGCTCTTACCTCGAATTCTCCACTCCCATCTCAGATTTCAAGGGCCACCACATTGATTATCACAAGGGCAGCCGAGCAAGGGCTAGTAAAGTTACTATTAACTGCAAGTTTTGGCAGCGGAGTCCCTAAAGTTTAGGAGGACTGTTGGGCTCCTCAATTTGTATAAATAATAAGGCTTAGGGCCTCATTTCAATTAGCTAGTTGGTAGTTCGATTTTAGTCATTTTTTAGGCAGTAGGTTAGCTTTGCATTTCAGTACATTTTCAAGCTTTTTCTTGTAGACAGTTTTTGGGATGTAACTATTATTTCTTGCTCAATAAAGATGAATCCATCTTTGCACCAGCTCTAATCTCTCTTAGGAGGCTGTAGATTTTGGGGTTGGGCCCAACCCAAGTGCCCAATACCTCCTCTGTGTACTTCTATGTGTCTTTGCTGCATTCTTAGAATAATTTCTGCTATTTAGATTAAAATATTGCTTTGTTACTTAGGTCATTTTTTATGATTGAAATAGCTTTTCATGTTCATGTTGATTTGATAGGTTTGTAGCAGAAAAGATCTTTGAAAAATGCCATCAAGCAACCCTTGATCTCACCTCTCCCTCCTCGGGACCATGAGCTGAGAACAAGGTGTCCTTGCTGCCATAAAAACACTGTTCTTGCTTCTTCATGCAATTGCTAGTGTTAGATTTTTAGTTAGGAATGTTGATACCAGTTGTACTTACATGCTTGGATCCATTCTTGCTTGCTTTTCATGGTTGCTTTACATGAGTTGCTACCAATAAACTTTTGTTCATCATGCTTATGGTTTCTAAGTCAAATTAGGTCAAAATAGCTAGATCTTTGGTTTTCTTAGTCTTTGTTGGTTAGTTTTGAAAAATAACGTGCAGAATGCCTGTGAAACCTCCTCTCCTACCCTTACACCATCAATGCAACTTGCTTCGTCCTCTAACTTAGATTCTTGCCTCTCATTTGCCACGTTTTCTCACTTTTCCCTAGTTCCTACATTCTTGCACAACATTGCTTCTCTTATCTTCGAACTGACCCAATCGCCTTAACCACTCTTCATCCTCATTCACCAAGTCCTAGACCTTCTCACACCCTTATCTCACCTTCATACCCACTTCTTCACCTTTTCTCCACCATCAGCCCTTCAAAATTCCATTTCGGAACATTCTATAGAAACATCCTGTAGAAGCTACAGTACATCCTGTAGAACCCCTGCAGACTTCCTGTAGAAGCTCACAAAAGCGGTTTCTTGAGATCTGAACACTATGAGACTCTTTGGAAGGGTGCTAGGGACCCCTTAGACCCTCTTCTAACCTTCCCAACCTCCTCCAAGCACCTACTCCCTTTCCTTTTGCCAATCAACCTCTGCACAGTCAAAAACAGTTAAAGCACATGCAAAATAATTCTGACAAATTACTCAAAAATGCAAAAAGATGTTTTCTTCATATTTCTCTTCAGAAGTAGCTTAGTCACATGCATTTTACCTTTCTAGAAGTCAATGGCATCCATTTTTGTAGCTTTCATCCTTTTACTTGCACCAGTAGGGCTAGTTGGTAAAACTAGGGTTTGCTAGGGTTTGCATTTCCTTTCAGCTTTCTGCTTCTTTCTGCAAGTAGATTAGCCTCTGGTTGAGTTAGTTTTCATCCATCAGTTAAAAGCTTCTTCTAAGAGCTCATAGAAGTTGGCTTAAGCTCCTAGTGGACTTGTGCCAGCTAATCAAGTGACAGCCGCAGCAAGAGCTAGTACTTGTGCATATAGCACCGTCGCTTCCAATTTTGTTATGAACTACTAGGTTGATAAAATTAAAGAAGGGAGTTCCAGGAGTTGCAGCATTATTGCTGCAATACTGGGGCCCACCATATTTTTGGCACCGTTGCCGGGGAAGCATCAGAGTATTGGTGATTGTTGCTTTTCTTCTATTTTTTACTACAACCTTCTGCTAAGTAGTTTATTTCAGCAAGCGTAGCGTAGTTGTTTCATTTCCATTCTACAATTTCTTTTCTGCAGAAGTAGGTTAGACATTTCCTACTTTCATAGATTAGCATTTCAATTCCGCAATTTCAATTTTGCAAGCGCAGCCTGGCATTTCATTCCTGCAATTTCATTTCAGCAAAATAGATTAGTCCTTTCCTACTTTCATTTCAATTCCGCATTTGCATTTTAGCAAGATAGTTAGTTGTAGTTCAATCTATTTCAGTTTTGCAGGTGCAAATAGAAAAAAAGAAAAAATCAACCAAAAAGGATTTCTTTTCCTACCTTGTAGGAGTAGAGATAAGTCAAAAAAATGTTTGAACAACACCCCCACTGCTTCACATAGCCAACCTTCTCTCTTCTTCGATGGCTATGATTAAGAAGAACCCCTAGGTGGACAACAAGACATATTTGAAGAACCTCCATGGGAGAAGAAGAAGAAAAGATTCCTTTGGAGCAGATGGCTACAAGCAGAAATGTTGGGAGCAGTACTTTATCCAAAAATGAATTTGCAAATGAGATGGAAGATTTCAAGAGCGAGGTGAGGCAGTTTCTTGCCATGTAACTAGATACCTTGCGGATCCAAAGGAAGCAAGAGAAAGATGAGAGGGCTTTGGCCATCTTTTGTCCTAGGTGCACTAGAAATCATCCTAGGAATGAATGTCCATTGCACTCCATAAAAGTGTGTTTTATCTGTGAAGAAGACCACCCTATGAATCAGTGCCCTTCCTTGCTTGGACTTAAAGTTGCATATCAGAGGGCCAAAGGAGTCACTGAATCACTCTATCATATGAACCAAAGGAGGCCACATGAACCCATACCTTACCAGCAGGGAATGCAAGGGACATCCCAGACCTAGTATGACCCCTATCAAGCCACTTCCATGCCTTCTTGGGATCCCCCTACTCATCCTTCCTAGTCCACACCTCCTCCTCGGTCATTCACATATCCATATTATGCCCAACCAGCTGCTCATTCGTTCCACTCTTATGCTCAGCCACAGCCTCAGTGGAATGCACCTCATCAGGGGTGGAGGCCCCAGTACAAATCTCATCCCGCTCCTTTGCGTCCACCACCTTCCCAACCACAACCCCATCCAAATCCATCTCAAATATACAGCCCCATTCAACTACCCGTACCACCATTTCCAAACCCGCACATTGGAATAGCTCAACCCAATTGCAAAGCTGAGGCACAACATGTCCAAACAACTCCTTTTGAGCTCAATGATATTCACCATAGCTCAGGAAGAGTACTACAAGAAAGAGATTATATTGACAGCATTGAAGGATCACATCTAGAAAAAGAAGATTCAAAAGAGGAGATCAAAGAACCATGGGCTACAATTGATGAAGATAAGAGATCAAAATCAGAGATCGAGAAAGCTCCCTCATGGTTACCATCAAATCCTCCATGTAGTCAAGAGAAAAATCAGCAAAAAGTGGAAGATGTGAAGGTCATGATAGAAGAAGATATGGAGAATGATCCAGATCCGTAAAAGGACCAAGGATATTAGAGCTATATTGAGATATGGTTCCCGATGGTCACTAAGTTGCAGTAGTACTCTCTTCCTCAGCTATGTTTGATCCCTTCAAAGTCAAATCATTTGGTCTCTGAAATCCTGATACTTGTCAAAGCATGCATTTCAAGCCTCCACATCATTTTGTCTCTAATCTTGATGTGCACATGGCTCCATTGGAAGTATTCTTATACTTGAAAATGATTTTTTTTTTCAAGTAGGGTAGGGTAGGAAAAAAGAAAAAAAAGAAAAAAAAGAAAATAAGAAGAAAATAAAAATCTAAGGTGAAAACCTCCTCGGAGGCACCTTAGATTGGCTCATTGATTGAAAACTTCCATGGGGTGGTCAATGGGTTGGAAAGAATAGAAAATAAAAAGAGAATAAGATCCCTGGGTGAAAACCGCCCTTGGAGGCACCCATGGCAGGCAATTAGGGTGAAAACCTCCATGAGGCGCCCTAGTTGTTTTCAAAAAAAGAGAAAAAAAAACCTAATTTCCATTGAATAATTGCAGGTTGTAGCAAGAACATTGCAGGTTAGGAGGATCGCTCAAAACAAAGACAAAGGAAGTTTTGTGCCTTCTACAGGAAATTATGTGTCTTCTACAGGAAGTTTTGTGTCTTCTACAAGAAGCCTACAAACAAGCCAAAATTGACCTCCGAAGAGGACCCGAAGGCTGGGAATATGTCCATGAGGCCTGCACACATCCATGTTTCCATCCCTCACCCTTCTCCATTATTTTTTCCATCTCATTGTGCTTCTTTCCTAAAAACTGTGTGTTCTACAGGAAGTTCCTGTAGAAATTACAGGAAGCTAGAAATGGATTTCAAAAAGCAGTTTGGCGAACATGATAGCTTCATAAAGGGTTCATAAATCCTCCTGTAATCTTCAAACTCCTCCTCCATCATTTCCATGCCTGCATCACAGCCCAAGCTCATTTTTTCTTACTGTGCAAACCGCCTGCAGAATGCTTTGAAGCAAAAATACATAGAATAGAAATTTGTTTTTTCCCTCACGTGAAAACCGTGCATCCATTTACAAAACCATTTTATGAGGAGTTGTATAGGGATGATGGCAACATACCCAAGCAATTTCAACCAATTTTGGTGCACGGTTTCCAAGAAATTAGCCTCCATCACCTTCAGCCATTTTTGCATTTTCTCCATATCCATGCATCCATTTCAAAACCTGTTTCATCTGGAGATGCATATAGGTGATAGTAACCTACCCAAGCAGTTTTAGCTAATTCTGATGCCCGGTTTCTGAGAAATTGACCCTTGTAATCTTCATCCATTTTCAGTTTTTCTCGATATTCGTGCATCCATTGACCACAATTTGGCTATGGGAGGTGCATAAAAATGATAGAAGCATGCTCAGAAAGTTTCAGGTCAATCCAATCTATCGTTTGGGAGCAATGGAGAAAACAAGTTGCTATCTTGTAAAAATTCACTGTCAACAGCATGAGGGTGCAAATCTGAATGTTGAAACAGACTCCTGTAGCTTAGATCCAGCCAGAGGATACCTACACAAGGAAAATAGCCATGAATCGGCAACCAATCCAGCATGCAACCATAGAAACAGAGGCATGCAGCAGAAGGAAATGCCACAACACCTCACAGCAAATGCATTCAGCTTCCAGGTATGTGACTAAACTCGTTCCTCTGTTGCATGAATGTAATTTGAGAACTGCGTGAACGATGAGATGGTTGTGATTAAAAAAATCAGTGGCTAGCTAACTGGCCACCCTCATCCAGTTCAAACAACGCTCGGTGGGTGAAATCGACATGTGTGCTCAGCCATCTCAAGAAGAAAACTGAAAACAAGTAGTGGTGACTGTTTAAACTCCAGCATGATTGATGGATGTGATTACAGGCAGAGAACAAATAGTCTGATGAATGTGATGGACATGATTAGTGGTGGCTATTTAAACGGTCTGCATGGGGCCAACGTGCACTTGGCCAGCTCACCCTCCATTAATGGAAGTCTCCATAAATAGCCAATCGAACTCTCACCTCCGTTGTTTCCATTTTATCATCATCCCTACAGCTGCAACAAGCTCCATACCAGCTCCATAGTAGCGAACTAGTCTTTCTCGGCCATTTTTTTAAAAATCCTCCTGCTTATCGGCATTCTACAGGAAGCACAATTTCATTCTACAGGAAACGAGAGCCTTCTACAAGAAAGACAAAAACGCTACGCAGTAGGAAAACCTGGGATTTTCATTGAATTTGGAGCTCTAGACGAGGTAGGCTCGAAAAAACTCCTCTATGCATGGTATGTTTTGAAAAGGTGGTGAATTGAACGGCATCAGATTGGGGAATCATAGAAAAAATCTGCTTATGAATTGGAAAAAAAACATTTGCCTATGTATTGCACTAGGTTTCCCAGTTTTTTCTGCATCAAAATTCTCCTCCATGTTTCCTTTTTAAAAAAAATTCTCCATAGGGAAGATACATGCAACCATAGAAATGAACCTGTGTGAAAAAGAAACGAATTTGCATATCTGCCTACTCTCTGAAAAGAACCTGTGTCCACTGTTCTGTCAAAGGAAAATTTTCTTTTCAAAAGCAGAAAGTCAAATTTAGGATAAAAGTAGTTTAAAACAAAGGGAAATATTGTAATTTTACGTTGTAAGGAGGCACACGGTAAATTCCTTATTTGGTTTCAGAAAGAGACGAAAATTTAGCTATCCCTCTATTTTCAGTTCTACCTGCTTTCTCAACTAAGCATTTTGTTTAAAAAGGAAAAAAACACTCAACACCACATGGAGGACAAGCGAAAGGAACTAAGAGGAGAGTTGGCCATGATGAGACACACTGAAAGCATTAAAAAAATCCCAGCTACAGGAGGAAAATGCACTGATGCAAAAGCAGTTACAGCAACAGGAAACTCAAAGGGCAGACATAACACAGATTTCTGAAGAGCAGAAACTACAGGAAGGTCCCCTAGTAGGTCAGGAAATAGCAGAGGAATAGCAGGCAAGGGAAGATACACAACCTGATGTTGAAATGAGGATAAAGCAGCAGCAAGAGAGGGAGTCTCATGTAGTAGCTGAAATATTGATGCTGAAACAACAGTTGCAGGAGAGAGAAGCCCAGATGGCCTGCACGGCCAGCTAGGCAATAGAAGCCCTGCAATGTAGACAACCAGCTATATCTTATGCATTGTATCTTAAAGACCAAGAAGCCCTCCATACATTCGCACTCGCTAATTGGGAAGTCGTCAGGGACATAATAGCAGAAAGTGACATAAAAGCCCTCACCTATGATATCAGTCCTTCTGACAGCGAGGAAGAAGAGCAGAAAGGGGGAGAAGGTGAAGCAACTGATGACTCAATAGGACAATAAAAGGAAAAGGAGGAAACTAAAATGGAAGAGGAAGGATGAAGAGGCAGAACAGAAAGAAAAAGGGGAAATGGGCCAAATTTCCGAGCCTAAAACAGAGAAAGAAACCACTCCAAAAACAACAAAAGAAAAAGGACAAAGGTTGGCAAGAAAAGGGCCAAGAAAGCCCAAAAGAAGGTTGCAAAAATCAAGGCAGGGACCCAACAAGAGAAAGAACAGACACACCCTGAAATGGCATCACCACAAACAGAAATAGTTGACACGGGGATTTCTAAAGGAAGAAAGGAAAAAGAACAACAAGTGGAGAAATCACCTAAGATATTGGCAAAGGAGGCAGCAGCTGTGCTTGCTGCATTAAGCACACTTGCAATACAAAAAGGAAAGAGAGAAAGGAAAACCTCCATGTATTTTAAGGCCAGGAAAAGCACAAGATTTCAAACAAGAAGAATAGGAGGAACAGTGGAAGGACATGGACAAGAAGGCAGAATTTTAGGGAACACATGAGTAGACTACATCAAAAGCTTGGGATGATAAGGAGGCCACCAAGGCCATCAAAGATGAGGAGATGGATTAGTTGCTCAGAGGATAAGCAACACTTTCAGTAGGGGGTTGACGATGAGCCCCAAAAATGAGTAATTATATGGGCTCATTCAGCCTCCTAATTTGACTTAATCCACCATTATCATTAGTTTATTGCATGTTTTTTATTATATTTATGCTAATAGAATGAATTGGGTTAGTCATTATGCCAACAAGTCTAATGTGTGCTTTATGCAGATTTTTAGTCAATTTTGAGACAAAAATCAAAGGTTTAAATGAGCACTTGTCAGCCAAATTCGTGGAAAGGATTTGTAGGAAGGTGTCCACTTCATTTATGAGTTCTTACCTCAAATTCTCCACCACCATGTCGGAGTTCAAGGGCCACCACATCGATTATCACAAGGGCAACCGAGCAAGGGCTAGTAAAGTTACTATTAACTGCAAGTTTTGGCAGCCGAGTCCCTAAAGTTTAGGAGGACTGTTTGGGTCCTCAATTTGTATAAATAAGAAGGCTTAGGGCCTCATTTCAGTTAGCTAGTTGGTAGTTCGATTTTAGTCATTTTTTAGGCAGTAGGTTAGCTCTGCATTTCAGTGCATTTTCAAGCTTTTTCTTGTAGATAGGTTTTGGGATGTAACTATTATTTCCTGCTCAATAAAGATGAATCTAGATTTGCACCAGCTCTAATCTCTCTTAGGAGGCTGTAGCTTTTGGAGTTGGGCCCAATCCAAGTGCGCAGTACCTCCTTTGTGTACTTCTATGTGCTTTGCTGCATTCTTGGAATAATTTTTATTATTTAGATTAACATCTTGCTTTGTTACTGTTATAGACATTTTTGTGCCTTACAACTCTAAGCATAAAATGTCCATAAACCAAGGGCTCCTAAGTCCCTAAAAGTGTTGTTCTAACTCCTAAAGGAACAAGGTCAACAAAATACAGCTTCTCCCAGAAGTTCTCCACCAGAAACTGCTCAGAATCAGTCAAATCAGGATCATTTCAGCTGCTCCACTAGCTAGCTGCGTTGCAAAGCACCCAAATACACTAGCTAGGTGCGTTGCAATGCACCTAAATGCACTACCAGGGTGCGTTGAGCGGGAAATGACAAGTGGCAGAGTCATTCCACGAGGTGGAGAGACAATGGAAGCTTCTGGAATCTTCTCCAATGACACTTGCTCTCAGTCTCCAAGTGGAAGCAAGAACTGACAGAGAGAAGCCACTAATCAATTCATGAGCTTACTCATCCTCTTTTCATACATCTATATATGGATCCCTCATCCAAGAGATCCAAAGGCGGGAATATTGTACATTGCAAAGAATTGTTGTTGGTTTTGAGATAGATATCAGAGTATTGGGTGATTTATGCTTTGTTGGAGGTGAAGAGGGGCTTCTCTGCTGGGAGGTTGATGCTGGATCAGGAATCATCGGTTGTAACTCCTCCTGGATCTTCTTGTTATATCAATAAAACTATTTGAGCTTCTCCTACATGCTTGTGTATCATTGATGTTTGTTACATTTGTATGTTTAGCTTAAATCTGATCCTAAGCTTTTTATGAGTATGAACCCATGTCTTTGTATAGTTTCCTTCTTCTATGATCTTGCAGCTGGGCAAGTAAGGGAGCAGGTAGCTGGAAGCTGTCAAAGAGGAGAGAGATTGGATCAAAGGACTAGCGCAAGACACAGGTTGGTTCATCCTATTTCTCTTTGTTTATAGTTCATAAAGAAGAATACAAAAGTAGTTTTCTCTGTTTGTTTCTAAGGTCACTATCACACCTTAGTGGGATAGGGTCGTTCTGAATAGACACTTTTCCCATTAACAAAATGGCGACTCCACTGGGGACGATCATCTAGTTAGTTTGTTTGTGTTTCTATTAATGTTTATTTCATAAACATAGAAGTAGCAAATCGAACTGCATTTGCCATTAACAAATGCAAAGTAGACATCTGCTACTTCAATCCATTCACTGGATCTGTTTATGATTTGAACAACTGATTCACAAATGATCTGATTTCCCTTTGTGATAGCTCTTAGACCTCCTTTAATCTACCCTCTGATTGTGCATTACTGATTGCTTTTACTCAGCCAAAAACCATAGATTAAACTGCAAACCGTGACCCAGAACCCAGATAGAATTCTCGTTTCTGCCCCAGCGCACGTACTGTGAAGAGTTCCTGCATTTCAGCGCAGTTCCTGAGAGGGAAACCTGCGTTGCAATCCAGTTTCTCTGTGTAGTAGGTGCGTTGATCAGCCTAGCCCTGTGCAGCTGAGGTTCTTTGCTCAATTTTTCCAGTTTTGTCTCTGATTTTTGCAGCCTATGATCAGTGTGTGTGTCTGTTTAAAAACCCCTTTTCCTTGCTGTAATTCCACCTCAGTTGTATAAAAGAAACTGTAGATGTTTTTGTGTGTTTGTTATGTCATTTATAGTTTTCCATTGCAAAAGTAGAATAGTCATACTGTCGCCCTTTGATTTAGATCTGTCGCAAGTGTCGATTTTGATCATAGGAGAAAGTTTATTTGCTGTAGACAGTCGATTATGCTTTTACTTTTGCCTTTGGTCTGAATGTGTAACTTTCTAGTGTCGAAACGAGTGTTTATTTCAAAATCATAAAGTGTCGTAATCATCTCTACCTTTTGATTTCGAAAAGAAACTTGTTTGTGTTTTTCACTTGAAAGCGAATTCAGATTTGTACAACAACTTTCTTTTTAGGCATCAATATTAAGAAAGTGAAAAACAAAACACATGCATGTGCATTTGCATATTGACAGTCTGTTTGGCTTGATTTAGGAAAAGTGCATTTATAGTGTGCTCTTTGCTCTTTGCGAAAAGATTGTGTCTTTCTTTTCCCTTGTAGCTAGGATTTTCATTGCTGAAAAGAGATAAAAGTTTGTTTATCATCTTTAAATTGCATTTTAGGAATTACATCTACATCTCGTGGTGATCCCAAAAGGAAAACTTCATAAGAAAGATCAACCTAAAATAAACTCAATGAACTTAACAACGCTTTGGAACTTAGCGCACAACATTTAGAGGTCTAGGCTAGAGACATATTCTGGTGTCGTAAAGCCTGGTAACTGTTGTCCTCACTGATTGTTGGGTGATTCCTCCACTTTGAGACGATAAGTGCCAGTACGGACTTGTGCTCCCACGTACCATCAAGTATATATTGGGAGACCCCTATAGGCTTAAAACCTTTTATCCATAGGAAGCCGTGTCGGCCGCCCTACTGATCGCAATGCACCGAACACAGCATTCGGGAAGATTGACTACCGTACCATAAAAAGTATTATGCAGTTTTGCGATTGGTTTGGTACTCCTTCTACCTAGACCTCCAGAGCAATCCCTTTCGTTCCTTTTCAGACTCCTTAACGGAAAAGGTCCATCTAAGCACTTGTCACTTCAGGCTCATTAAAAATTGAAGGAGACTAGAGTCATCTTTTGCTTTTCTTGACTCTTTAAAACTGAAAAAACAAGTTGTGTCAAAAGTGTCTAAAATTCATTTAATTCGGAAACATACCTTCCCTTTATTTTATTTGATCGAGTAATCCGCAATCGTGGAAGAAAGTCAATTGAAACCTCGTCGTTCGCGGAGGCTTACGAGTCAACCGTTTTTGTCTCCGAAGCGAAACCAGTACGGACAAAGCGAACTCGTTTAACCGGTTCCAAGTCTCCTATCAAAGTTAGAACAAGTGTTCCAACGACATCAGAGACTCTGGTTACTCCAAACATTTCTAGAATCCCTGCCTCAACAGAAGAAGTTCAACAGCCATAGAAAGACAGTGGTACTGATCCTAGTTTGAGAGTAAGCACTTGTGTTACTAAATCAGTTCCACCTATAACCGGTTCAGAGAGTCTTGCCCTTCAAACATCTGTCGCTGCTTCTTCGGCACCAGAAATATTTTACGGACATGACAGTCTTCCCCTTCCACCTGGTCTGATTGCAATAGAAGAAATTGTATAAGATCCTCAAACAAGTACTCCAACGCACTTTGGAGTCGGGATCACTCTATATCCTTCGACATCAGAAGTTAGTCTACCACCAACAGAAGTCCCTGTAGAATCGCTAGGTAATCTTTTGGATAGACTACAAATGTCTGAACAACCGTCAACATCTAGGACTATGTATTCTGACACAGCGACGACAGAACTCCCTATTGTCACTCTGACAATGTTCGTCGACATACCATCTGTCCCGACTAGCTCACAACCGCTAGAAGGAGCCCACCCAGGGGCTATTTCGACAGTCTGGTCTGCTCCTGTTTGTTCATCCGGAATAATATCCAGAAACTCTTATGTTGAGTCTCAACAAATTGATCCATTTGGAGGTCAATTTGGGCAGTCTGGTCCCCAAGGTCAAACGATTCCCTTGAGTTCTGGATTACCACCGTATGGGGGGTAGTATGCCCTGTCATTATCCCCTCCGGGAGGATATCCATACGGGAGTTCACAACAACATTCAGGTTATACTGGAATTACTTCAAGTGGTTGGGTACCTATACTACCTCAACAACCAAGAGTTGTGTATTCGATACAACAATGCGTACCTATGTCGAATATCCCGACTACGCCAGCTATTGTGCCTGTTGTATGCCAACCTCAGGTTTCTCAGGTTGTAATGCAATAGCCCCTTGACCCTGCGACTCAACCACAATCGCCGACTAATGGGTCGACACAGGTCCAGGCGGGTACAATTACCTCTCACCTTGGTCAAACGGTTAGTATCGGGCAACAGCACATGGCTTCACAACCATGGCTGGTGCAATACCAACAACCACAATTCCAACAAGTATACCAAGGTGCTGAGCAGCAGATCTTTGCGAATAGTGGACAACCGTACATTCAAAACGGTCAAAACCAACCATTTTATAATGGTCAAGTCCACCAACCTTATCAAACATACCAACATCAAATGCATTATGCCGGTATGCAAAGACCAACTGCTCAGGTGATTCCATCGTATCCTGGGTATGCTTCACCTAACCTAAATCAACAGTTACCGTTCGTGGCAACTTTAGAGTTACCTGATTTAAACCGGTTAACAAAAGATCCAATTGCTTACGCCCCTTGGTGGCCAGCAATTCCGCATAAACTTCCATCAGATATTCCTAAATTTAATGGAAATCCAGGTGAAGATCCATCGAATCATGTGATGACCTTTCATCTATGGTGTTCATCAAACACCCTAAATGATGATTCGATAAGACTTCGCCTCTTTCAGAGGACGTTAACGGGTCCAGCGGCAAAATGGTACATTGAATTGCCTAGAGCTTCGTTCGACAACTTCAGTACCTTAGCCACAACCTTTTTAACCCATTTTCAATTACCAATAAGGTATGAAACGGGAATAGAACTGCTTACCAACTTCAAACAGACAACGGCCACTCACATATTTGATCATATACATGAGTGGCGACGTCATCATAGGATGGTAAAAACGTACGTTCCCGATCAGCTATTGGCTGAATGGTTTATCAAGTCATTACTTCCTTCCATCACGGAAGATGTGGCAAAGGGGGGAGTCGTAACAGAAGAGCAAGTGATCGCTCGTGCACAATATTTGGACTTGATTTACACTCAGTCCGGCACGCTCTACGACAAAATATCTGACGCCCCTAGACCGAAATTCTCAATTCCTCCTCCTCCTAAATCGAACAATGACTCTCATGCCGGCGATGGCGTGATTGGCACAAAGGACACAAAATCAACAAAGGCTACATCCAAGAAGGCCCGTAAGATTTCAGGTCAAAATGCAAAAGACAAACTTCTTGCTTCGGAAGTAAATGCCGTGTCGACAGATAAAGGCAAAGAAACCAAACAATCAGGAAGCAAGAAGAAAGGCAAAGGGAAGAAGAAGAAACAGGATGAGTCATCTCCTAAAAAATCTTCTTCAAACCCTCCTGGAAATAGGAAACCCCCTGCAGGGTGTCATATATGTGATGAGGATCATTGGACGAGAGAATGTCCATACAAAGCTGAGCTTAAGAGATTCTTTAAAATTTCGAAAACCTCAGCAGTGTTAACTGATCCGTTTCCAAATCCAGGAACAAATCTGGTTGAAAGTGGAAATGCTTCCCCGTCTCAAGTGCTAATGTTGTCGATTTCAAAACAACAGAATGATGCTTTGATTTCGACAAGGAACAAAGATTACGGGAATCCGCAGCTGTCGAACAACAAGGATAAAGATCAACCAAGTAGTTCGACAACAACTTCGACAGAAGTTGTACCACCCACCATCCCTGAATTGACAATAAAACCACCAAAGGGAGTAGTACACAAGTCGACATTTAATCCCCGCACTAGAGCGGCGCAACATTATAACATAGTGGAAGATTTGGCCCAATCGCCATTCACTATGTCGACTCTTGAAGTACTACAAAATTGCCCATCCCAAAGGCAGGCTTTGTTATCGGCCATTGGTGGGATTGATCCAAAGGATTCCAATCTTGTATCCTTCGACCACAAAGGGTACGATCCTCAGTTATTAGCTCAATTAGCTTTCCTTTTTCAAGTGAAAGCCCTCAACAAAACTGTTCACCGAACGATTATTGATGAGGGGGCATCTACATGTATTATGTCAATGAGTTGCTGGAAAACTTTAGGATCTACAACCTTGTCGCGGTCTGTGACGACATTAAAAGCATTCGACGGAAGGACATATACCCCATACGGTATCCTAAATAACTTGAAAGTTGAACTAGGAGGGAAAACAATAGAAATAGATGTTGAAGTCATCGATGGGAATCTTAATTACAACATCCTACTGGGACGACCATGGATATATGCCATGGCAGCTGTTGTGTCGACCTATTTTAGAAAGATTGCATTTCCTTTCCAAGGAGGGATTACAATCGTCGATCAACAAAACTTCCTCCCCAATGGTTCTCAAGTTACAGGAAGCATTCCCATGATCCATGGAAGCCCCCATTCGCTTCAGAATATCGGAGTAGGCCTACTAAAAGATCCTATACTAATGGGAACTTTCGCTCTTCCACCTCCAATAAATCTGGCGGAAGTAGCATCAATAGGAACCTGCAACATGATATCTTCCACAAAGATCTCAAAGAACGATATCAACATGGATCATGAAATGGTTTTGCCCCCGAGCCCAATAGAAATATTATAGCAATCAATGTTTCGGGCATGGGAGGCAAACCCAAATCAACGCTCATCAAGCGTTTGGATAGATAGGTCTAGAGAACATGGTACTCCTTCAGATCCTTGGTCGCAAGTGCATGGCACCGACGAAGGAATTCTCCAAGCTATGGTAATTGAAGGAGCACCATGGAATGATTCCCACCATCGTTCTCTTCTTCTGGATTATGAATAAGATACTCAAAATGACCTTTACCATCCTTCAGTAGTTGATTTTCTATCAAATACTGTAAATACGGTGGATTCTGAGCGAAACTTATCCAACATTGAAGAGACTATAGCCATAAATATCTCGCCCAAAACAGATGTTGTAGAGAATATTTATGTCGGCAAATGTTGTTCTCCTTCAGAGCTGGAAATATATAACGCTCTTTTTCGCGAATTCAGAGATGTCTTTGCTTGGTCATACAGTGAAATGCCAGGCATCGACTCGAGTATCGTTGAACACGAAATTAAGATGTATCCGGATGTCAAACCAGTACGACAATGGCTAAGGCAGGTGCACCCCAAGCAAGCCGCTGCCATTAAGGCAGAAGTTGAAAAACTTCTCCATGCTGGTTTCATCTACCCGGTTCCTCTAACTGATTGGGTATCGAATATTGTCCCTGTTATGAAAAAACAGGGGACAATTAGAGTGTGCGTCGATTATAGGGATGTAAATCAAGCTTGTCCAAAACACAACTACCCTACACCCTTCATTGACCAGATAATTGATGAATGCGCCGGATGCGAAATATTTTCATTCATGGATGGATTTTCCGGGTATAATCAAATAAATATCCGCCCACAGGACCAGTCAAAGACTGCATTCATTTGTCCGTGGGGTACATTCGCATATCGAAAATTACCCTTTGGTTTAAAGAACGCAGGGGCGACGTTTTAGAGGGCAATGCATTATGCCTTACATGACATCAAAAACATCATTCAACCATACCTCGACGACCTTCCAGCTCATTCGCGAAAGCGGACTGATCATCCGCAGCATTTAAGAGCGATTTTTCTACGTTGCCGACACTACAAGATACGACTCAATCCGCACAAATGTGTATTTTGCGTCAGTTCTGGTCGTTTACTTGGCTTTGTAGTCTCCAAGGATGGGATTCGTCTCGACCCGTGTAAGGTCCAGGCAATCATAAATTTGCCTCCACCTTCGAATTTGCTTCAGATTCAGAAACTCCAAGGGAAAGCAAACTTTCTAAGGAGGTTCATTCCAAATTACGCTGAACTTGCTATAGGTTATACTCGTCTCTTGAAAAAGGAAGTACCCTTTGTCTGGGATCAGGTTGCGCAAGCTTCCTTTGATGCTTTAAAAGATTCCCTAATGAAAGCATCATTAAAGTACGCCCCTGATTATCAAAGAGATTTTAACCTGTATCTGGCTGCAGCAGATACGACCATCGCAATGGTTTTAGTTCAAGAAGTCGATGGAATTGAACATCCTATTTATTATTTAAGTAAGAACTTAAATGATACAGAAAGCAAATATTCTTATGTTGAAAAACTAGTGCTTGCAGCTGTTCAAGTGATACAAAGATTTCGACACTATGTCCTCTTTCAAAAGACTACCATTCTGTCAGATTGCAACCCCATGACTTATATATTGTCGCGACAGTTGCTGGGGGGAAATATTCAAAATGGATAGCAATCCTTCAAGAGTTTGATATGGAATTTGTGAAATCCAAGTCAAAGAAAGCTCTAGTTTTCGCAGAATTATTATGCGATCTCCCATCGTCGTCCAACGATGAAACATCCGAAGAATCAATCGTGGATGAAAGTTTGTTTCTGATATCTACAAGCAATGAGTGGTATGGGGATATAATCATTTATCTCGAAACCCAAAAATTTAGGCCAAACACCTCCCACTCTGAACAAAAACGTATACGATACCAAGCAAAAGACTACATGATCGTCGGTGATACACTTTACCGTCGTGGTACTGATATGGTTCTGAGAAGGTGCCTCACCCATGAGGAGGCCGAAAAAGTCCTGAATGAGTGTCATTCAGGTGCGTGTGGGGGGCATCAATCTGGATATGCTACAGCACAAAAAAATCTTACAAGCAGGATACTTCTGGCCAACAATGTTCAAAGATTGCATAACCGCAGTCAGAAGTTGCCATGCTTGTCAAAATTTTGATAGCAAAACCAGAAAACCACCCGCACCTATACAGCCAATAGTTGTTGTTGGGCCATTCGCCAAATGGGGCATCGATTTCATGACATGTAACCCCACCTCGACTGGGGGGCATGGGTATATCATAGTCGCAGTTGACTATTTTACCAAATGGGCCGAGGCGATGCCTACATTAGATAATACTGGTGAAACAGCTGCCCTCTTCTTTTTCAATCATGTAGTCGCCAGATTCGGCGTAGCACAGGCTATAGTCACAGATCATGGATCGCATTTTCGCAATCACATGATGGTTGAATTAGCTGCCAAACTAGGACTGTCTCACGACAGCTCTACTCCATATTATCCGCAGGCCAACGAACAAGTTGAAGTGATCAACAAGGTCGTGAAACACATGCTACAAAGGATGATTGGAGTTCACAAAAGAAGATGGAACCTAATCCTGTACTCAGCTTTGTGGGCTTACCGAACATCGGTAAGGAATGCAACCGGGTTCACAACCTTCCAACTGGTATATGGCCTAGAAGCAATCTTACCAGTCCAGTGTGAAATCTCGTCTCTCAAACTCGCAATTGATCTCCTCCCCGGAACTTCAGAAGAAGAGGCTCGTTTCTTGGAATTAATCCAATTGGATGAAACCCGTCATGACGCCGCTTTGGCTAACGAAGCCCATATGAAACGAGTCAAGGCGCAGTTCGACAAAAATGTCAAACCCCGTGTCTTCTCAGAAGGTGACTTGGTCTTACTTTACGACCAAGAATCCGACAAATTGGGAGCAGGTAAATTTAAGTCTTTATGGATGGGCCCCTATATTGTTAAGCAGGTGTTAGCAAAGGGAGCCTACGAGTTGGTGGATTATGACGGAATTCCACTGGCGCAACCTCGTAATGGGTTGTACCTCAAGAGTTACTACGCGTAGTAGTAACCAGTATGCTTTTGTTATATTTTTGTTTTCGCTAAAGTGTTTGTTTTGGTCGAGTAATCCGCCTTTTTACATTTATTGCAGATATCAAACCCATTGGAGCCATGTGTTGGATATGCCGACGGAGTGAGTCGTAGTTCGCGGAACCTGTCCTCCGCAGCCTGGGCCATTTTTTATCCAAGCGGCGAGCTAGTAAGTTTCAGAGGTGTATGTATTGGTCGATCAACGAACAATATCGCTGAGTATAGTGCGTTGATAGAACTTCTCTCTGATGCCATCACTCATGGTATACGCAGACTAATTGTCAGGCTAGACTCACAGCTCATAATACTACAACTCAATGGTATATATTCCGTCCGAACCCAGCTATTTATCGCATGTTCCTAAGGGTTAAGATTTTGGAAAGACAATTTGATCTTATTCAATACCAACATATTTCCATAAACTTAAACACATTAACCGATGCATTAGAAAATTATGTGTTAGATAGACATTTGCAACATTTATAAAAAGAAACACGTCATCAATGTTTTACATGTGGATCATATAACTCAACCAGAATAAAACTCCGAAAATCAAAAATATATATAGCTATTTATGGTTTACATATAATGTTCTGTAACCAAGACAAAATCAATCACGCGACCCAAAAACTCAAAATGCTAGGGGGCACCCTAGTCTAATGATGCTCGTGATAGCAAGTCACAGCCTGTGCGATCATGCGTATGAGACGAGTCCATCGTCTGGGCACACCAGTAGTATGCCGCTGTAACCGCAAAGGTAGCTCGTCAGTCCTCACATCTGGTATACTGAGAGTGAGGCCCTCAACCTGCTCCTGCAAAGCTGTGAGAGTCTCGGCCACATCGAGGTCGCGAAGAATAGCTCTTCTGGCGGCCTCTCCTGCTGGGGCAGCAACTGGTACTCTCAGGCAAACTACTGGATGAACAGGACCAACATCTGCATGTACACATGATTTTGATTAGAGTCTTGATAGAACAAAGCACAAGGAAATTATAAACAAAAATAGTAAACAACAATATGGTCAGAGATTTTACCAATAGCACCCCACTGCTTGCCATCCGGCAGTACTAAATCTGGATCACCCCGGAAGTCCATGCCAGCATATGGATACTTGGCATAAACCATCTCCTGACGATCAAACCACCTGAAGAAGGTATCAGAAAATGAAATCTGAGATTGGCCAGCATGCCTAGACATATGGTCAACCCATCTCTGCATACGTGGTTCGGTAGGAGAAGGTAAGTCAAGTGCAATGTACTGCAGATGCATTAGTGGTATCTTCTTCAAGGCAAAGGTGGTCAAAATAGAACCGTACCCAAAGTTCTTCAACCTCCCGTTCTTTATCTTGGTCAACTGTTCCTTCATCACAAGAAGTACTGCGTCGCACCAGTTAAACACCTTCGGTTGAAGGCATTCCAAGGCATGCTGCATATAGGATCTGTTGGCCACATGAAGAGACGCACTACCGGCCATCCTACCAAAAGTAAACAGGATAGTCCTAAGAGACCCATCAGTGACATCATAGATGACGATATTTCCATCTTTACTCGGCTGAGATCCTTCTCTGCAATACCGGCGGACGTAATCTCTCACGGAATCGCCTCCTCGGGCCGAATCTGACAAAGAGATGGGGGCACCCCGCCTCGACAAGCAAGTCAAGAAATAGATGTCTACTGCAGTCAAGGGGATAGATTTGCCGCTAATTTGGAAAACCTGGTTGATAGAATCCCAAGCGTCGAGCAAATACTGGAGTAAGCTAATCTGCTGTCTCATGCTAGAGATAGGGAAGAACTTCAGCAAACCACAGTTCCGCAGTGCGTTCACTGTAACTGGATCATGTAGGGCAATCATGTCCTCTTCTTCATGCTCATGTTCTCGCCATGTAAGAGTCATCTTGCTCCAAGATCTCTGAAAAACCAACAAGAGAGGAGTTAGATCCTGATTTTGGTGAGAAACAGGCAAAAATTCCATGAAAAATTGTGCAACAATTTCCCTTTCTGCGCCCAACGCACCTGCAGCAATGTTCTAGGTGCGTTGAATGTCAAACTGCCTTCATACAGGCCAGCATTCAACGCAGGTTTCGATGTACTGAGGGTGCGTTGATGGCAAAACTAATCCCTCAAACCCTAGGGGCTCAGAAAAGCAGGGAATAAGGTACAAAATGCAAAATGGAAACCATGAAATGAAAGAGCTCAGGTTTAGCTCCTACATGGTCCAGACGACGCCGAGAATCGTCCACAGAATCTCCTGAAATCAACTGATGAAAATCGAAGGGGAAAACACCTCCAAAGCTCCAACAAACGAAGTTCAAATGAAATGGCAAAATGAGAGGTAAAAAACACTTTTTAATTACTTTTACGTAGTTCAAAGTAAAATATTAGCGTTTTAATCTCGTTTTCAAAGAAAATGTTGTTCATTTCTAACTAGTTTGATGAAGCAGTTGAAAATACAGTACGATCTTTGGAAGGACAAAGCTATCTATAGTAAAAATCAAAACTCAATTGAGCAGTTTTAGCACATAGTTCAAGCTCGTTAAAAAAATAAACATAAGATCTGAGCAAATGTTTCCATCCGCGTTTAAGCTCGTTAAAAAATGAACTATTCCCCGGTAAATAACCACTGTGAATGAAGCATTTCAGCCATTAAAGCCTTGGTCGTGTTTGCACCGTCACCTCCACTTTTCCATTGGCCGATCATTCACCTCCATTTGATTGTTTACCCATTTTGAGGAATAGCTGTGAAGAGTGATTTCACTAGCCATCCTTGTGACACTGCCGTGATTGGAAAATTCCAACCCTTACCTGGAATCAGCTGCTACCCATTTTATCACTCATTCCTCAAAAGACGAGTCTTCTTTAAGCTCTTTTCAATTGACTCGTAAAATATGAAAAGATTGCCGAGTTTTGGCCTTCCATCTCATTAAAGCGACAGGAAGTGCTATCCCTCCTCTAAATTTTAATCTTTTTGGACATGAGGGATTATTGCACAAAAAGATCGAGCGCTTGTTTTGTTCGGCTCGTTAAAACGATAAAAAATTCATCCCTTCTGTATTGTTTTATACTTTTTCGGACTTAAGGGATTAGATGACGAAAAAGGAATTTCGGAGTTACCTTTACGTACCTTTTCAGACTCTCTAAAAATGAAAAGGACCGAGTTATCTTTGTCGTTAGACTCGTTAAAAAGATTAAATAGCGACAAACTTGTCTTTAGGCGAGAACGAGTTTCACTATCACTAGGCTCGTTAAAACATAGCGATGGGTTTGCCCGAAGGGCAAATTATAGAACAAGCATATGTTATCCTCCTCAAGCTTGACAAAAATAAAGAGGTACTGGTCAGCAATGACTAGGGAAAATTTGGGAAGAAAACTCAAAGAAACTTTGTTGGTAGCAAGTCGCTCTTGAACATGACACTTACACTCCGTGCCCGAGTCGGGTTGGGTTGTTTCATTCACCGGTCACATCGCCATAGTCTCGCCATACCATCCACATTTGGGGTAAATGCTACCAATCCATCACATAAGTGTCGCCGACATGTTCAAGAGAAGTCATCCAGAGAAGTCACCTGTGTCCCATCCACTACCATACATTATACTCCATTCCTTCATGACCGCCACCCTGAACCATATATCATCAGATCGTTTTCACCTCCATCAAAATCATTTGCTCCGTTCCATGTCATTGATGTGGGATTCATTGAGGCCCTCCTTTGACGGATTGCTTCTTGTCGACATCAGCTCATTATCCAAGAAGTCGATCTAGGAACACCCCATTCAGTACTTTGAAGCTTGCATGCCTCAATGGCAAGTTTCTCACTTCCGGCGACAGGTATACATCAATGACCTTCGACAGAAAGATTTTGCGTGGTGTTCGACGCCAAGTCCTTTATTCACACCATGTGAATTGTACTGCAGTACCTTGAGGGTCATTATCATTATCGGTGATTCCTCTCGCGCTTGTTAACAGTTTACATCATTGACTGGTAATCAAGCGATGTCTTTCCATGTTCGAGTTCAAAACATTTCTCACATGGATCGACTTGTACTTCGAGTGAAGATCGGATGAGATTGAAGACCTCGGATCTAGTTTCATCCATCCGGGCTGCGATATATATTCAGTAAAATAAAGACATTGAAATGTACGACATTGTAGCACAGATAATCATCCTACCAAAAGGATGATGACTCTATCAGAATCATTAGTCTACCATCAGACGATTGTCTGTCCTATGCACATGAAAAAGAATTTATAAAATTGAGCATGGGAATGCCCAACTCAGCTAGATCATGAAAACAGTATGAAGATAATGTATTGTATTGTATCTTATTACAGGTCTCCTCCCAGCGTTGAAAGAACTTCGGATCCTCCTAATAAAGCATTTCACCCGATAAATGACCTCATACTTTAGGGGGCAACTGTTATAGACATTTTTGTGCCTTACAGCTCTAAGCATGAAATGTCCATAAACCAAGGGCTCCTAAGTCCCTAAAAGTGTTGTTCTAACTCCTAAAGGAACAAGGTCAACAAAATACAACTTCTCCCAGAAGTTCTCCACTAGAAACTGCTCAGAATCAGTCAAATCAGGATCATTTCAACTGCTCCACTAGCTAGCTGCGTTGCAAAGCACCCAAATACACTAGCTAGGTGCATTGCAACGCACCTAAATGCACTACCAGGGTGCGTTGAGCGGGAAATGACAAGTGGCAGAGTCATTCCACGAGGTGGAGAGACAATGGAAGCTTCCAAAATCTTCTCCAATGACACTTGCCTCACTGAATTCGACCAAGGATGAGTAAGAGGCTCTCAGTCTCCAAGTGGAAGCAAGAACTGACAGAGAGAAGCCACTAATCAATTCATGAGCTGACTCATCCTCTTTGCATACATCTATATATGGATCCCTCATCCAAGAGACCAGAGGCGGGAATATTGTACATTGCAAAGAATTGCTGTTGGTTTTGAGATAGATATGAGAGTATTGGGTGATTTATGCTTTGTTGGAGGTGAAGAGAGGCTTCTCTGCTGGGAGGTTGATGCTAGATCAGGAATCATCGGTTGTAACTCCTCCTGGATCTTCTTGTTATATCAATAAAACTATTTGAGTTTATCCTACATGCTTGTGTATCATTGATGTTTGTTACATTTGTATGTTTAGCTTAAATCTAATCCTAAGCTTTTTATGAGTATGAACCCATGTCTTTGTATAGTTTCCTTCTTCTGTGATCTTGCAGGTACTTGGTGAAGCTGGGCAAGTAAGGGAGCAGGTAGCTGGAAGCTGTCAAAGAGGAGAGAGATTGGATCAAAGGACTAGCGCAAGACACAGGTTGGTTCATCCTATTTCTCTTTGTTTATAGTTCATAAAGAAGAATACAAAAGTAGTTTTCTCTGTTTGTTTCTAAGGTCACTGTCACACCTTAGTGGGATAGGGTCGTTCTGAATAGACATTTTTCCCATTAACAGTTACTTAGGTCATTTTTTATGATTGAAATAGCTTTTCATGTTCAGGTTGATTTGATAGGTTGGTAGTAGAAAAGATCTTCAAAGAAGGCCATCAAGCAACCCTTGATCTCACCTCTCCGTCCTCGGGACCATGAGCTGAGACCAAGGTGTCCTTGCTGCCATAAAAACAATGTTCTTGCTTCTTCATGCAAATGCTAGTGTTAGATTTTTAGTTAGGAAAGTTGATACCAGTTGTACTTACATTCTTGGATCCATTCTTGCTTGGTTTCCATGGTTGTTTTACATGAGTTGCTGCCAATAAACTTTGGTTCATCATGCTTATGGTTTCTAGGTCAAATTAGGTCAAAATAGCTAGATCTTTGGTTTTCTTAATCTTTGTTGGTTAGTTTTGAAAATTAACATGCAGAGCGCCTATGAAACCTCCTCTCCTACCCTTACCCCATCAATGCAACCTGCTGCGTCCTCTAACTCAGATTCTTTCCTCTCATTTGCCACGTTTTCTCACTTTGCCCTAGTTCCTACATTCTTGCACAACATTGCTTCTCTTATCTTCGAACCGACCCAATCGCCTTAACCACTCTTCATCCTCATTCACCAAGTCCTATACCTCCTCACACCCTTATCTCACCTCTATACCCACTTCTTCTCCTTTTTTCCACCATCAACCCTTCAAAATTCCCTTTCGGAACATCCTGTAGAAGCTACAGTACATCTTGTAGAACCCCTGTAGACTTCATGTAGAAGCTCACGAAAGTGGTTTCTTGAGATCCGAACACTGTGAGACTCTTTGGAAGGGTGATAGGGACCCCTTAGACCCTCTTCTAACCTTCCCAACCTCCTTCAAACACCTACTCCCTTTCCTTTCACCAATCAACCTCTGCACAGTCAAAAACAGTTAAAGCACATGCAAAATAATTCTGACAAATGACTCAAAAATGCAAAAAGATGTTTTCTTCATATTTCTCTTTAGAAATAGCTTAGTCACATGCATTTTACCTTTCTAGAAGTCAAGTAGCTTAGTCACATGCATTTTACCTTTCTAGAAGTCTATGGCATCCATTTATGTAGCTTTCATCCTTTTACTTGAACTAGTAGGGCTAGTCGGTAAAACTAGGGTTTGCTAGGGTTTGCATTTCCTTTCAGATTTCCGCTTCTTTCTGCAAGTAGATTAGCCTCTAGTTGAGTTAGTTTTCATCCATCAGTTAAAAGCTTCTTCTAAGAGTTCATAGAAGTTGGCTTAAGCTCCTGGCTGACTTGTGCCAGCTAATCAAGTGACAGCCGCGGCAAGAGCTAGTACTTGTGCATATAGCACCGTCGCTTCCAAGTTTGTTACGAACTACCGGGTTGATAAAATTAAAGAAGGGAGTTCAAAAATTTGCAGCATTATCGATGCAATACTGGGGCCCACTAGCAAGTTCAGTTCTACTTCCTGCAACCTCTACTTTTCTCTCTTCCTTCGCTCTTCTCTATTTATCCGCTACTCCCTCTTTGCCTCCACTATTAAAGCTGGCTTATCCATGATGGGATCTACCTTCATCTTGTAGCTTTGCTCTACCTCTGGGTTCTCAACAATCTTCCTCTTTCCCTTATCCTACACTGGATTGTTGCATATTGTTTTTTTTGTTGTTGCTTCCTGAACCACTGATGTCTGTAGAGTACATTTCCAAGTTGTTGCTATACTTATCGATTCATTGATTCTGGAGTAATTATAACAGTACCTGCAAGGGTCCTCCTCCGCCTAGTGAAATTGTTGGAAATAATACTGAGAGGGGGGGGGTGAATCAGTATTATCTAATTCTTTTAATGAACCTTCCTTATTTGATCTTTGAATTATATTTGCATGTCAGTACCATAAAATAATGTGCATGAACAAAGAAAACAGATAGTCACACCAAAGAACACAAGATGTAAGGTGGAAACCCAATGTGGGTGAAAACCACCTGCTGCAATGTCTCTATCTTCTTTCAAATTAGAAACTCCTTTTACAATGGTTTTGTACTGGTGCAGTCCTTTACCAGTACGCAGGCTGCAACCTGTAGAGAGCTACAACTCTCTCTCGTTTTCTAGTCTCTCCTGGAAGGGAGCTACAACCCCCTACTTCTTTTCATAAAGCATCAGATGATCAACAAGTACATAACAGTTACAGTCCACTACAGATATCAGATCAGCAATGACAGAAGTAACCCAGAACACCTTATCAACAGAGAAATTCAATCAACAGAATATCTTAAGACAGAGACGCAGTTTTTCCTTCTGTGGCCTGCGACCAAACGCAGTTAACCTTCTGCTCCCCTGCATCCACACACATATATCCTTCTACTGCGCTACGTGCCCACGCACTGTTCCTTTAACTGCTCTGTGTTCTGTTGCTTCAGGGACGCATCCAGAAACACTATCGCGCCGCGTCTTTCTGCTACAGGGACGCACCCAAAAACACTATCGCGCCGTGTCCTTTTGCTTCAGAGACGCACCTGAACCTTGATCGCTCTGCGTCCCCACGCAGATCTCTAGTCACTGAACTGCGTCCCAGACACACCTGAACTTCGTCTGCCCTGCGTCCCCACGCAGATCTCCAGATTCTGCACTGCGTCCCGGCGTGCTTTCCTTTCACTGTACCTGCGTCCCTTCGGGTATGAATGATTTCAAGACTTTAAGTGTAACCCAAACAGTCAGATCTACAGATCTCATCTTGCGCCAAAGGGATCTCAATTCTTCAGTAGATTCGCCTTTTAGATCTAGACCAGATCTCACCCAATAAGATATTCAACCAAAGACTTACCTAAACCAAATGATCTCCTTTGCTTTATATAGGCAAGCTCCTCCTCAAATCATGGAACAATACCACGAGCCGACACCACAATAACACAATACCGTCGGCTAGATACCAAGAGTAAAACACAAGAAACCCCCACGTGTGCTTTTCTCTGCCTTAAAAAGTGTGCACTGGGTGGACGCACCTCCTGAACGGCTGGCCTGCATCTCTGGACGCGGTCCCTGCATGGTGTACCTGCGGGTACGCACCTTCTGAACTGATATCCTGCGTCCTTCTTATTTTTCAATAAAATGAGAGCCTTGTCATGGGAGTTGCCATCAAGTACAACATCTGTAACATATAGCCATACCAGAGAACATAATGCCAACAATCTCCCCCTTTGGACTTGATGGCAACCTTACAATCTTCAGCTTTATTCTCCCCCTTTGACATCAAGGGCAAAGGGGTATGCTCCCCCTAAGATCATGCTCCTCCTGAAAATGAACCAGATCTGCAACAAAGAACCATAATCCACCATGAAAGAGATAGAGACATATTGCAGCAAGATCTCCTTCTGACCATCCTCCATAATGCCAACAATGCATTATATGCTCCCCCTGAACCTGTGAGCCAACCATGACTGAACCATTTCCTGAGTCTGTTCTGCTCCCCCTGAGCCTGAGCCAACCATGACTGAACCTGAGTCTGTTCTGCTGCCCTTTCTTCATATACGCGACTTTGCAGCCTGTAACTCGCGTATATACGTGACTTATCTTCATTATATCAGCGTATGCAAGATGGAATACTGAATTTCATCACTTTCAGATTCCCCTGTGTCTGTTATGTCCACTGTCTGAATTATGCCACACCTTTCTGTCTCTGTCTTCTTCAATTCCTGCAACTGTGATGATGTATGGTCCTTTTGTTTTGAATTTTGAAATCTGCTCCTGCATTCCCTTGCTTTATGCCCATAGTTGTTGCATGTATAACATCTTACATTTTTCATGTTCCTTCTATCACAATCAATTGCTTTGTGTCCATATGCATTGCAGGCAAAACAATATCCTCTGAAATACCTGGGATGCGATGATCTGTCTTGAACCATTCTACTTCTACATCTAGCTACAACATGTCCAAGATTATGACATACATAACATTCAACATTTTTTAGTGGAGGAAATAATCTTCTATCATAGTTAGGAGTAAAGGATCTTCCTTGAGGAATTTCTTTCCTTGGTTGTTCCTTGTTGAGCATTTCAGATTTCTCATTAGAGTTTCTTGCCTCACCTTGTGAACTAGATTCACCTTCAACATATTCATGAAAACCAAGACCAGTCTTGATAGCAGGAGACCTTTGACTATTAAGAATATCATCCAAGACTTTAGTACTATTTTGAAATCGTAAAAGCTTATCCTTTTCTTCTATTTTACCTTTCAAGATATTTACCTCAACTTGATGTTGTTCTTCCTTTTTCAGATATTGATTCCTTAGGTCTTCTTCAGCTTTTCTTCCTTCTTCCACTTGTCGCTTTAGTTTGATCACTTCATGTTCTTGATCTTCAAGATCTTCTTTGTTCTGTTCTCTTGATTTTTTAAGATCTTCTTTTAGAGAGAGGATCCTTGATTCAAGTTTCTGAATAGTTGTACTCTGATCCTTTACTATATCCTGCAATTGCTCCCTTACCCTGATTTCTGTCTCCAATTGTTCTTTTAATTTGGCAACTTCTTCAGTTTCTGCATTCTTCTCTTCATGTGCCATGAGACTTTTAATATCTTCGCTATTATTGGATGAAGCATTCTTCTTCTTATGTGCCATGAGACTTCTAATATCTTCACTATCATTGAATGAACTTTTAATATGGGTATAATAGCTTCTACCATCTTCTTCAGATATCTTTCCTTTGTTTTGAGGACATCTAGCAGCATAGTGACCAACTCTACCACATAGAAAACATTTGAAAGGTAGCTTACCTTTGAACCGTCCAGTTCCCCGTTCAAGATTCTTGACAAAATTTGCCTCATCTTCTTCCTCTGACACTTCGAATGCGGCCTCTGGTGGTACCTCTTGTCGCATTTCAAAAGCAGTTAAGATCCCATGAAGTTGTGACATGGTGATTTTCTGCACATTCTCCTTTTCTTCTATGGCAGATACTTTAGAGTCAAATTTAGCAGACAGAGATCTCAAAACTTTTTCAACTAAGACAACTTCCTCAAATTCTTCACCCAGATCCCTCATACAATTCACAATCTCATCCATACGCAGGAAATAATTAGCTATGCTTTCATTATTACGCATCTTAAGAGTTTCATATCAGATTCTGAGAGTTTGAAGCTTTGCTCTTTTTACCTGATCATCTCCTTCGTAGCTTGTGACGATTTTGTCCCATATTTCCTTAGCTGATTTGAAATGCATGATCTTCATAAATTCTGATTGAGTCAAACTACTCAATAGGACAGTAACAGCTTTGGCATTGAGCTCATATTGCTTTTTCTCTGCTGGATCTGTAGGAGTTGCTGATGGGAATTTGTATCCTCCTTCTACGATTCCCCAAACTTCTGTTCCAAGTGATTGTAGATATGCAGTGGTTCTTATCTTCCAGTGAGTAAAATTGTTCCCGTCAAAGACTGGTGGCCTGATGTGTGCCTCTCTTTCTGGATTAGCCATTCTGATGGATCTTTTCCTTCAAGCGATCAAGCTTCCTCAGAAGAACCTACTCTGATACCAATTGTTGGAAATAATACTGAGAGGGGGGGGTGAATCAGTATTATCTAATTCTTTTAATGAACCTTCCTTATTTGATCTTTGAATTATATTTGCATGTCAGTACCATAAAATAATGTGCATGAACAAAGAAAACAGATAGTCACACCAAAGAACACAAGATGTAAGGTGGAAACCCAATGTGGGTGAAAACCACCTGCTGCAATATGTCTCTATCTTCTTTCAAATTAGAAACTCCTTTTACAATGGTTTTGTACTGGTGCAGTCCTTTACCAGTATGCAGGCTGCAACCTGCAGAGAGCTACAACTCTCTCTCGTTTTCCAGTCTCTCCTGGAAGGGAGCTACAACCCCCTACTTCTTTTCATAAAGCATCAGATGATCAACAAGTACATAACAGTTACAGTCCACTACAGATATCAGATCAGCAATAACAGAAGTAACCCAGAACACCTTATCAACAGAGAAATTCAATCAACAGAATATCTTAAGACAGAGACGCAGTTTTTCCTTCTGTGGCCTGCGACTAGACGTAGTTAACCTTCTACTCCCCTGCGTCCACACGCAGATATCCTTCTGCTGCGCTACGTGCCCACGCACTGTTCCTTTAACTGCTTTGCATTCTGTTGCTTCAGGGACGCATCCAGAAACACTATCGCGCCGTGTCTTTCTACTACAGGGACGCACCCAAAAAGACTATCGCGCCGCGTCCTTTTGCTTCAAAGACGCACCTGAACCTTGATCGCTCTGCGTCCCCACGCAGATCTCCAGTCACTGAACTGCGTCCCAGACGCACCTGAACTTCGTCTGCCCTGCGTCCCCACGTAGATCTCCAGATTCTGCACTGCGTCCCGACGCGCTTTCCTTTCACTGTACCTGCGTCCCTTCGGGTATGAATGATTTCAAGACTTTAAGTGTAACCCAAACAGTCAGATCTACAGATCTCATCTTGCGCCAAAGGGATCTCAGTTCTTCAGTAGATTCGCCTTTTAGATCTAGACCAGATCTCACCCAATAAGATATTCAACCAAAGACTTACCTAAACCAAATGATCTCCTTTGCTTTATATAGACAAGCTCCTCCTCAAATCATGGAACAATACCACGAGCCGACACCACAATAACACAATACCGTCTGCTAGATACCAAGAGTAAAACACAAGAAACCCCCACGTGTGCTTTTCTCTGCCTTAAAAAGTGTGCACTGGGTGGACGCACCTCCTGAACGGCTGGCCTACGTCTCTGGACGCGGTCCCTGAATGGTGTACCTGCGGGTACGCACCTTCTGAACTAATATCCTGCGTCCTTCTTATTTTTCAATAAAATGAGAGCCTTGTCATGGGAGTTGCCATCAAGTACAACATCTGTAACATATAGCGATACCAGAGAACATAATGCCAACAGAAATTTCCTGCGGATCCATAGAAAGTACACCATAGCGCAATGGTCCTTGCAATTACCATGGGGATCATATGGATTAAAGTCTTCAGTGCTAAACTTGAATCCTATTATATCTTTAGCTTCGACATATGCATCCTTCAAGCTCTTAATCTCTTACAATTTGATCCACAAAGGAAGAGCGGGCCATGGTGCCTTCTTCTTCCTATGCTATCCTATTGACAACCCTGTGGAGATGTGATAAGAGACTTCTTGCATGACCAACTTGTCTATGGCATACCTTGGTGGAACATGTGGAGGCTTCTCTATGCTATACACACTGATGAAGGTGCCACCTGGTGAGGCATAAAAATCTGCGATGTTCACTATCGCCTCCCTTGCTTCATGGGACATGAAAAGTAGATCCTAGTCAAAGATTAGCTTGTACAACAAGATGATGAAATGATCAGTTAGCTTTTCCATCACTCCTCGATATCTGCAGTCAAAAAGGAACTTGCAATAAACATTGATGATAATCTCCTTAGGTTTCCATGTCCATCTCAAGCTAGGAAACTGCTGCTAGGCACAAATTGCATCAAGTAAGTACGCGGACATGTAGAATCTCACTTGCTCATTCTTAGGTAGATTCCAAGTGTTAGTCACATGGATCTTCAACTGATGAGCCAACAAGTCTAACCAGTTGAATGGCTTCCCATGATTCGCCAACTGGTCTAGCACAACTACTCAACCTTCACGAAAGGTTTTTGGGTTCTCTTGATCATATATTATGCATGTAAAGATGATCAAGAATTGATAAGACTTTTTTAGCTATTTTGTCTTGTAAACATGATTGGGTTTCTTTCTGAACTTTCATGGCTCTTTCACCCAACACTTGATGATGTCTCTAGTGTTCACAAATTTGTGGGTGGCATAGAAAAATGAATCCATGCACATCACCAATTGAGGTAAATGATACATCTGCTGAATGTTCTCCACCCTAAAAGTGGCAAGCTCTATCCCATTGGAACTTCTCAATGTCATAGTCCTTTAATTTGTTTGTGAGACTATCCAAATGATAATGTATGAACATGGGGAGATGGGGTACCTACATGAAACCTTGTATAAGCTTGACCGGTGGATGTTAAGGTAAACCTGTCAATCCTCTAAGTCTTCCTTGAATTCCTTTGCAAAAGTATCCTTGATTTGTTGCCATGTTAATGGTGTACCCTTCTCAATGAAAAATTGAGTGTCCGTAGAAACTGGTAGATTAACTGACGTCTGCTCAATTGCTTCTTGAGTATTGCTCTTGATAGTTTCATTTAATGCAGATCTCTTTGAGGCCATGTTAACTATAACTACTAGAGAGATGCTTAATAATTGTTGTACCTGGAGACAAATAGGACACTCATGGAAAGTGAATGCTAGTTTAAAAACTGAAGAAACTTCAAGATAAAACCATCCAAAAAATTGGGTTGATGATGGGATAGACTACGTAATTTTGGTTCACAGAGGTCATTGGTTGTATACTAGAACTTCACATTGCGCACTCCTAGTAATCAGTGGGGAGGTTTTATAACTGGAACTGTGCAATGTGCAGTTCAGTCTTAGGCAAAGGCTGGGTGAGACTGCGCATTGCGCAATTTGAGTAGCCAACCTGGGGGAATGGATCCACAAACTACGTAGTTCATAGTTGGAGCTAGGGTAGGCTAGCCTCTACGCAATTCCAAAAGCCAAGGTCGATGCCTTGAGCTCCCAGAATGCGCAATACATGTAGTGAAAAGCGAGATCCAGGAAAGGGGAGCCCAGATATAACCAAGAGGAGTGTGAGGTAAAGCATATATGAATGATGGTGTCTGACTAAGTGAATATGCATGTAAGTTAAATAAGTGCAGGAATCAATCAAATTGAAGGAAAACAAAGCATGTGAAGTGTTATAGACATTTTTGTGCCCTACAATTCCAAACATGAAATGTCCATAAACCAAGGGCTCCTAAGTCCCTAAAAGAGTTGTTCTAACCCCTAAAGGAACAAGGTCAATAGATTACAGCTTCTCCCAGAAGTTCTCCACCAGAAACTGCTCAGAATTGGTCAAAACAAGATCATTGCAACTGCTCCACTGGCTAGGTGCATTGCATCTCACCCAAATGCACTGTGAGGGTGCGTTGCATTTCAAAACTCCCTTCTGTAGGGTGTGATGGGTGAGAAATGACAAATGGCAGTGTCATTCCGCGAGGTGGAGAGGCAATGGAAGCTTCCAGAATCTTCTCCTATGACACTTGCCTCACTGAATTCGACCAAGGATGAGTAAGAGGCCCTCAGTCTCCAAGTGGAAGCAAGAACTGACAGAGAGAAGACACTAATCAAATCACAAGTTGACTCATCCTCCTTATAGATATCTATATATGGATCCCTCATCCCAGAGATCCAGAGGCTGGAATTTTTCATATTGTAAGGAATTGTTGTTGGTTTCTAGAGACAAACATCAGATTGTTGGGTGATTTATGCTTTGTTTGAGGTGAAGAGGGGCTTCTTCGCTGGGAGGTTGATGCTGGGTCAGAACCACTGGTTGTAACTCCTCCTGGATCTTTTCTTGTTTATCAATAAAAGCTATTTGAGTTATCCTCCATGCTTTTGTATCATTGATGCTTGTTACATTTGTATGGTTAACTTAAATATGATCCTAAGTTTTTTATGAATATAGATCCATGTCTTTGTATAGTGCTCTGCTGCTTCTGTGATCTTACAGGTACTTTGTGAAGCTGGGCATGCAAAGGGAGCAGGTAGCAGGAGACTATCAAAGAAGAGAGGGATTGGATCAAAGGATTAGCGCAAGACACATGTTGGTTCTTTCTATTCCTCTCTATCTATAATTCATAAAGGAAATACAAAAGTAGTTTTTCTCTATTTGTTTCTAAGGTAGCTGTCACACCTTAGTGGGATAGAACAGTTCTAAATAGACACTTTTCCCTATAACAAAATGGCGACTCCACTGGGGAATGTCTAATTAGTTTGTTTGTGTATCATTCTTTGTTGTTTGTTTCATAAACTTATAAGTAGCTTTCAAACTGCATTTGCCATAACAAATGCAAAGTAGATAACTGCTGCTTCAATCCATTCACTAGATCTATTTATGATTTAAACAGCTGATTCACAAACTATCTGATTTCCCTTGTGATAGCTCTTAGATCCTCCTTAGATCTACCTTTGATTGTTGCATTACTGATTGCTTTTTACTCGGCCAAAAACCAAGGACTGAACTGCAAAATGTGACCCGGAACCCGGACAGAGTCTCGTTTCTGGCCCAGCGCAGGTACTGTTAAGAGATCCTGAATTTCAGTGCACTTCCCGAAGGAGCAACCTACGCTGCATTTCAGATTCTCTGTGTTACAGGTGCGCTGGTCAGACTAGCTCTGTGCAGCTATGGTTCCTGTGCTTCATTCTTTCCAGTTCTATCCCTGAATTTTGCTGCGTGTGATCAGTATATGTCTGTTTGAAACCTCTTTTCCTTGCTGTTATTCCGCCTCCTTTTTACAAAAGAACTGTAGATGTTTTTGTGTGTTTGTTGAGTCGTTTACAATTTTCCTTTGCAAAAGTAGCATAGTCGTACTGTCGTCCTTTGATTTGAATCTGTCGCAAGTGTCGATTTCGATCATAGGAGAAAGTTTGATTGCTGTTGATGGTCGATTATCCTGTTACTATTGCCTTTCGTCTGAATTTGTAATTTTCTAGTGTCGAGAACGAGTATTCATTTCAAAATCGTAAGGTGTCATAATCATCTCTGTTTTCGATTTCGAAAAAGAGCTTGTTTATATTTGTCGCTTGAAAAGAAATTCAGATTTGTACATCAACTTTCTTTTTAGCATCAATACTAAGAAAGTCGTAAACAAATACATGCATGTGCATTTGCATATAGACAGTCTGTTTGGCTTGATTTAGGAAAGTGCATTTACAGTGTGCTCTTTGCTCTTTGTGAAAAGATTATGTCTTTCTTTTCCCCTAGTAGCTAGGATTTTCATTGCACAAAAGAGATAAAAGTTTGTTTATAATCTTTAGATTGCATTTTAGGAATTACATCTACATCTCGTGGTGAATCCGAAAGGAAAACTTCATAAACAAGATCAACTTAAAATAAATTCAATGAATCTAACAACGCTTTGGAACTTAACGCACAACATTTAGAGGTCTAGGCTAGAGATGTATTCCGGCATCGTAAAGCATGGTAACTGTTGTCCTCACTGATGGTTGGGTGATTCCTCCACTTTGAGACGATAAGTGCCAGTACGGACTTGTGCTCCCACGTACCATCAAGTATATTTTGGGAGATCCCTATAGACTTAAATCCTTTATGCTTAGGAAGCCGTGTCTGCCGCCCTATCGATCGCAATGCACTGAACACAGCATTCGGGAAGATTGACTGTCGTACCGTAAAAAGAATTCTGCAGTTTTGCGATTGGTTTGGTACTCCCTCTACCTAGATCTCCAGAGCAGTCCCTTTCGTTCCTTTTCAGACTCCTTAACGGAAAAGGTCCATCTAAGCACTTGTCACTTCAGGCTCATTAAAAATCGAAGGAGACTAGAGTCATCTTTTGTTTTTTCTCGACTCTTAAAAACTGAGAAAACAAGTTGTGTCGAAGCGTCTAAAATTCATTTAATTCGGAAACATACTTCCCCCTTATTTTAGTTGATCAAGTAATCTGCAATCGTGGAAGAAAGTCAATTGAAACCCCGTCGTTCGTGGAGGCTTACGAGTCAACCGTCTTTGTCTCCAGAATCGAAACCAGTACGGATAAAGCGAACTCGTTTAACCGGTTCCAAATCTCCTATTAAAGTTAGAACAAGTGTTCCAACGACATCAGAGACTCCGGTTACTCCAAACACTTCTGGAATCCCTGCCTCTACAGAAGAAGTTCAGCAACCACAGAAGGACAGTGATACTGATCCTAGTCTGAGAGTAAACACTTGTGTTACCGAGCCAGTTCCATCTACAACCGGTTCGGAGAGTCTTGCTCTTCAAACATCTGTCGCTGCTGATTTCACACCTTCTTCGGCACCAGAAATATTTTACGGACCTGACGGTCTTCCCCTTCCACCTGGTCTGATTTCCATAGAAGAAATTGTAGAAGATCTTCAAACAAGTACTCCAACGCAATTTGGAGTCGGGATTACTCTATATCCTTATTCGTCAGAAGTTATTCTACCACCAGCGGAAGCTCCTGTAGAATCGCTTGGTAATCTTTTGGATAGACTACAAATGTCTGAACAACCGTCAACATCTAGGACTGTGTCGTCTGACACAGCGACAGTAGAACTCCCTGCTATCACTCTGATAATGTTCGCCGGTATACCATCTGTCCCGACTAGCTCTCAGCTGCTAGAAGGAGCCCACTCAGGGGCTATGTCGACAGTATGGTCCATTCCTGTTTGTTCATCTGGAATAATATCCGGAAACTCATATGTTGAGTCTCAACAAATTGATCCATTTGGAGGTCAATTTTGGCAGTCCGGCCCCCAAGGGCAAACAATTCCCTTGAGTTCTGGATTACCACCGTATGGGGGGTAGTATACCCTTTCATTATCCCCTCAGGGAGGATATCCATACGGGAGTTCACAACAACATTCAGGTTATACTGGAATTACCTCAAGTGGTTGGGTACCTATACTACCTCAACAACCAAGAGTTGTATACTCAATGCAACAATGCGTACCTATGTCGAATATCCCGACTACGCCAGCTATTGTGACAATGTCGCAAGTTCAAGCGCTGCCTATTGTATGCCAACCTCAGGTTTCTCAGGTTGTAATGCAACAGCCCCTTGACCCTGCGACTCAACCACAATCACCGACTAGTGGAACGACACAGGTTCAGACGGGAACAATTACCCCTCATCTTGGTCAAACTGTTAGTATCGGGCAACAACACGTGGCTTCACAACCATGGCTGGTGCAATACCAACAACCGCAATTCCAACAAGTATACCAAGGTTCTGAGCAACAAATCTTTGCTAACAGTGGACAGCCGTACATTCAAAACAGTCAAAATCAACCATTTTACAATGGTCATGTCCACCAACCTTACCAAACATACCAGCATCAAATGCATTATGCCGGTATGCAAAGACCAACTGCTCAGGCAATCCCATCTTACCCTGGGTATGCTTCACCTAACCTGAATCAGCAGTTACCATTTTTGGCAACTTTGGAGTTACCTGATTTAAACCGGTTAACCAACGATCCAATTGCTTATGCCCCTTGGTGGCCAGCGATTCCGCATAAACTTCCATCAAATATTCCTAAATTTAATGGAAATCCGAGTGAAGATCCATCGAATCACGTGATGACCTTTCATCTATGGTGTTCATCAAACACCCTAAATGATGATTCGATAAGACTTTGCCTCTTTCAGAGGACGTTAATGGGTCCGGTGGAAAAATGGTACATCGAATTGCCTAGAGCTTCGTTCGACAACTTCAGTACCTTAGCCACAACCTTTTTAACCCATTTTCAGTTACCAATAAGGTACGAAATGGGAATAGAACTTCTTACCAATTTCAAATAGACAACAGCCACTCACATATCTGATCATATACATGAGTGGCGACGTCGTCGTATGATGGTAAAAACGTATGTCCCCGATCAACTATTAGATGAATGGTTTATCAAGTCATTACTGCCTTCCATCACAGAAGATGTGGCAAAGGGGGGAGTCATAACAGAAGAGCAAGTTATCGCTCGTGCGCAATATCTGGATTTGATTTACACTCAGTCCGGCACGCTCTACGATAAAATACCTGACGCCCCTAGACCGGAATTCTCAATTCCTCCTCCTCCTAAATCGAACAATGACTCTCATGCCAGTGATGGCGTGATTGGCACAACAGACACGAAATCAACAAAGGCTACATCCAAAAAGGCCCGTAAGATTTCAGGTCAAAATGCAAAAGATGAACTTCTTGCTTCGGAAGTAAATGCCGTATCGACAGATAAAGGCAAAGAAACCAAACAACCAGGGAGCAAGAAAAAAGGCAAAGGGAAGAAGAAGAAATAGGAGGAATCATCACCTAAAAAATCTTCTTCAAACCCTCCTGGAGATAGGAAACCAAAAAATCCATGATTTATATGCGATGAGGATCATTGGACCGCGAATTGTCCACACAGGGTTGAGCTTAAGAAATTCTTCAAGAATTCGAAAACCTTCGCAGTGTTAACTGATCCGTTTCCAAATCCAGGAACAAATCTGGTTGAAAGTGGAAATGCTTCCCCGTCTCAAGTGCTAATGTTGTTGGTTTTAAAACAACAAAATGATGCTTTGATATCGACAAGGAACAAGGATTATGGGAATCCACAGCTGTCGAATAACAAGGATAAAGATCAACCAAGTAGTTCGACAACAACTTCGACAGAAGTTGTGACACCCACCATTCCTGAATTGATGATAAAACCGCCAAAGGGAGTAGTACACAAGTCGACATTTAATCCCCGTGCTAGAGCGGCACAACATTATAATATAGTGGAAGATTTGGCCCAATCGCCATCCACTATGTCGGCTCTTGAAGTACTACAAAATTGCCCATCCCAAAGGCAGGCTTTATTATCAGCCATTGGTGGGATAGACCCAAAGGATTCCAATATAGTATCCTTCGACCATAAAGGATACGATCCTCAATTTCCAGCTCAACTAGCTTTCCTTGTTCAAGTGAAAGCCCTCAACAAAACTGTTCATCGAACAATTATTGATGAGGGGGCATCTACATGCATTATGTCGATGAGTTGCTGGAAAACTTTAGGATCTACAACCTTGTCGCGATCTTCGATGACATTAAAAGCATTCGACGGAAGGACATATACCCCATATGGTATCCTAAGTAACTTGAAAGTTGAACTAGGAGGGAAAACGGTAGAAATAGATGTTGAAGTCATCGATGGAAATCTTGATTACAACATCCTACTAGGAAGACCATGGATATATGCCATGGCAGCTGTTGTGTCGACCTATTTTAGAAAGATTGCATTTCCCTTTCAAGGAGGGATTACAATCGTCGATCAACAAAACTTCCTCCCCAATTGTTCTCAAGTTACAGGAGGCATTCCCATGATCCATGGAAGCCCCCATTCTCTTCAGAATATCGGAGTAGGCCTACTAAAAGATCCTATACTAATGGGAACTTTCGCTCTTCCTCCTCCAATCAATCTGGCGGAAGTAGCGTCGATAGGAACCTGCAACATGATATCTTCTAAAAAGACCTCAGAAAACGATATCAACATGGATCATGTAGTGGTTTTGCCCCCAATCCCAACAGAAATATTGTAGCAATCAATGTTCCTAGCATGGGAGGCAAACCCGAATCAACGCTCATCAAGCGTTTGGATAGATAGGTCTAGAGAATATGGTACCCCTTCAGATCCTTGGTCGCGAGTGGATGTCACCGACGAAGGAATTGTCCAATCTATGGTAATTAAAGGGACGCCATGGAATGATTCCCACCATCGTTCCCTTCTTCCGGACTGTGGAGAAGATAATCAAGATGACCTGTATCATCCTTCAGTTTTTGAATTCCTATCAAATACTGTAAACACGGTGGATTCCGAGCGAAACTTGTCCAATATTGAAGAGACTATCGCCATAAATATCTCGACCAAAACAGATGTTGTAGAGAATACTGATGTCGGCAAATGTTGTTCTCCTTCAGAACTAGAGATATATAACGCTCTTTTTCACGAATTCAAAGATGTCTTTGCTTGGTCATATGATGAAATGCCCGACATTGACTCGAGTATCGTTGAACACGAAATTAAGATGTATCCAGATGTCAAACCAGTACGACAATGGCTACGGCATGTGCACCCCAAGAAAGCCGTTGCCATTAAGGCAGAAGTTGAAAAACTTCTCCATGTTGGTTTCATCTACCCAGTTCCTTTAACCGATTGGGTATCGAATATTGTCCCTGTTATGAAAAACAAGGAACAATTAGAGTGTGCGTCGATTATAGGGATGTAAATCAAGCTTGTCCAAACGACAACTACCCTACACCCTTCATTGACTAGATAATTGATGAATGCACCGGATGCGAAATCTTTTCATTCATGGATGGATTCTCCGGGTATAATCAAATAAATATCCGCCCATAGGACCAGTCAAAGACTGCATTTATTTGTCCGTGGGGCACATTCGCATATCGAAAATTACCCTTTGGTTTAAAGAACGCAGGGGCAACATTTCAGAGGGCAATGAATTATGCCTTCCATGACATCAAAAACATTGTTCAACCATACCTCGATGACCTTCCGGCTCATTCGCGAAAGCGGACTGATCACCCGCAGCATTTAAGAGCGATATTTCTACGTTGCCGACACTACAAGATACGACTCAATCCACACAAATGTGTATTTTGCGTCAGTTCTGGTCGTTTACTTGGCTTTGTAGTCTCGAAGGATGGGATTCGTCTCGACCCATGTAAGGTCCAGGCAATCATAAATTTGCCTCCACCTTCGAATTTGCTTCAGATTCAGAAACTCCAAGGGAAAGCGAACTTTTTGAGGAGGTTCATTCCAAATTACGCCGAACTTGCTAAAGGTTATACACGTCTTTTGAAAAAGGAAGTACCCTTTGTCTGGGATCAGGTTGCGTAAGCTTCCTTTGATGCTTTAAAATATTCCCTAATGAAAGCATTATTAATGTACACCCCTGATTATCAAAAAGATTTTAACCTGTATCTGGCTGCAGCGGATACAACCATCGCAATGGTTTTAGTTCAAGAAGTAGATGGAATTGAACATCCTATATATTATTTAAGTAAAAACTTAAATGATACAGAAAGAAAATATTTTTACGTTGAAAAGCTAGCACTCGCAACTGTTCAAGCGATACAGAGATTTCGACACTATGCCCTCTTTCAGAAAACTACCATTCTGTCAGATTGCAACCCCATGACTTATATATTGTCGCGACAGTTGCTGGGGGGAAAATATTCAAAATGGATAGCAATCCTACAAGAGTTTGATCTGGAATTTGTAAAATCCAAGTCAAAGAAAGCTCTAGTTTTCACAGAATTATTGTGCGATCTCCCATCGTTGTCCAACGATGACACATCCGAAGAAACAATCGTGGGTGAAAGTTTGTTTCTAATATCTGCAAGCAATGAGTGGTATGGAGATATAATCATTTATCTCCAAACTCAAAAATACAGGCCAAACACCTCCCACTCTGAACAAAAACGTATTCGATACAAAGCAAAAGACTACATGATCGACGGTGATACACTTTACCGTCGTGGTATCGATACAGTTCTGAGAAGGTGCCTCACCCATGAGGAGGCCGAAAAAGTCCCGAATGATTGTCAAGCAGGCGCGTGTGGGGGGCATCAATCTGGATATGCTACGACACAAAAAATCCTACGAGCAGGATACTTCTGACCAACAATGTTTAAAGATTGCATAACCGCAGTCAGAAGTTGCCATGCTTGTCAAATTTTCGATAGCAAAACTAGAAGACCAGCCGCACCTCTGCAAACAATAGTTGCTGTTGGGCCATTCACCAAATGGGGCATCGATTTCAATGTAACCCCACCTCGACCAGGGGGCATGGGTACATCATAGTCGCAGTTGACTATTTTACCAAATGGGCCGAGGCGATGCCTACATTAGATAATATTGGTGAAACAGCTGCCCTCTTCTTTTTCAATCATGTAGTCACTAGATTCGGTGTGTCGCAGGCTATAGTCACAGATCATGGATCACATTTTCGCAATCACATGATGGTCGAATTAGCCGCCAAACTAGGGTTGTCTCACGACAGCTCTACTCCATATTATCCACAAGCCAACGGACAAGTTGAAGCAATCAACAAGGTCCTCAAACGCATGCTGCAAAGGATGATTGGAGTTCACAAAAGAAGATGGCACCTAATCCTGTACTCAGCTTTGTGGGCTTACCGAACATCGGTAAGGAATGCAACCGGGTTCACACCTTTCCAACTGGCATACGGCCTGGAAGCAGTCTTACCAATCCAGTGTGAAATCTCATCCCTCAAACTCGCAATTGATCTCCTCCCCGGAACTTTAGAAGAAGTAGCTCGTTTCTTGGAATTAATCCAATTGGATGAAACCCATTGTGATGCCGCTTTGGCTAACGAAGCCCATAAGAAACGAGTCAAGGCGCAGTTCGACAAAAATGTCAAACCCCGTGTCTTCTCAGAAGGTGACTTAGTCTTGCTTTATGACCAAGAATCTGATAAATTGGGAGCAGGTAAATTTAAGTCTCTATGGATGGGCCCCTATATTGTTAAATGAGTGTTAGCAAAAGGAGCCTACGAGTTAATGGATTATGACGGAATTCCACTGGCACAACCTCGTAATGGGTTGTAACTCAAGCGTTACTATGCGTAATGGTAACCTGTGTGCTTTTGTTATATTTTTGTTTTCGCTAAAGTGTTTATTTTGGTCAAGTAATCCACTTTTTACATTTGTTGCAGATGACAAACCTATTGGAGTCATGTGTTGGATACACCGACGGAGTGAGTCATAGTTTGCGAAACCTATCCTCCGCAGCCTGGGCCATTTTTGATCCAAGCGGCGAGTTAGTAAGTTTCAGAGGTGTATGTATTGGTCGATCAACGAATAACATCGCTGAATATAGCGCGTTGATAGAACTTCTCTCTGATGCCATCACACATGGTATACGCCGACTAATTGTCAGGCTAGACTCACAACTCATAATACTACAACTCAATGGTATATATTCCATCCGAAACCCAGCTATATATCGCATGTTCCTAAGGGTTAAGATTTTGGAAAGACAATTTGATCTTATTCAATATCAACATATTTCTAGAAACTTAAACACATTAACTGACTCATTAGCAAACTATGTGTTAGATAGACATTTGCAACATTTATAAAAAGAAACACACCATCAATGTTTGCATGTGGATCATGTAGCTCAACCAAAATAAAACTTCGAAAATCAAAAATATATATAACTGTTTATTGTTTACACATAATGTTCTGTAACCAAGACAAAATCGGTCAAATGACCCAAAAAATCAAAGTGCTACGGGGCACCCTAGTCTAATGATGCTCGTGATAGCAAGTCACAGCCTATGCGATCATGCGTAAGAGACGAGTCCATCGTCTGGGCACACCAGTAGTATGCCGTTGTAACCGCAAAGGTAGCTCGTTGGTCCTCACATCTGGAATACCGAGAGTGAGACCCTCAACCTGCTCCTGTAATGCTGTGAGAGTCTCAGCAACATTGAGGTCACAAAGAATAGCCCTTCCGACGGCCTCTCCTGCTGGGGTAGCAGCAGGTACTCTCAGGCGAACTATTGGACGAACGGGACCAACATCTACATGTACACATGAGTTTGATTAAAGTCTTGACAGAATAAAGCACAAGGACAAGGCTATTTATGGTAAAATCAAAACAAGGCCATCTAATCGAGCAGTTTTAGCACATAGTTCAAGCTCGTTAAAAAATAAACATAAGACATGAGCAAATTTTTCCATCCACGTTTAAGCTCATTAAAAAATGAACTATTCCCCGGTAAATAACCATCGTGAATGTAGTACTTCAGCCGTTAAAGCCTTGGTCGTGTTTGCACCATCACCTCCACTTTTCATTGGCCGATCATTCACCTCCATTTGATTGTTTACCCATTTTGAGGAACAGATGTGAAGAGTGATTTCACTAGCCATCCTTGTGACACTGCTGTGATTGGAAAATTCCAAACCTTACCTGGAATCAGCTGCTACCCGTTTTATCACTCGTTCCTCAAAAGACGAGTCTCCTTTAAGCTCTTTTCAACTGACTCGTAAAATATGAAAAGATTGCCGAGCCATTGGCCTCTCCAACTCGTTAAAGGGACAGGAAGTGCTATCCCTCCTCTAGATTTTAATCTTTTTGGACCTAAGGGATTATTGCACAAAAAGATCGAGCGCTTGTTTTGTTCGGCTCATTAAAACTATCGAAAATTCATCCCTTCTGTATCGTTTTATACTTTTTTGGACTTAAGGGATTAGATGACGAAAAAGGAATTTTGGATTTACCTTTATGTTCCTTTTCAGACTCTCTAAAATTGAAAAGGACCGAGTTATCTTTGTCATTAAACTCGTTAAAAAGATTAATAGCGACAAACTTCTCTTTAGACGAGAACAAGTTTCACTATCGCTAGGCTCGTTAAAACATAACGATGGGTTTGCCCGAAGGGAAAATTATAGAACAAGCATATGTTATCCTCCTCAAGCTTGAAAAAAATAAAGAGGTACTGGTCAGCAATGACTGGGGAAAAATTGGGAAGAAAACTCAAAGAAACTTTGTTGGTAGCAAGTTGCTCTTGAACATGACACTTCCACTCCGTGTCCGAGTCTGGTTGGGTTGTTTCATTCACCGGTCACATTACCATGGTCACGCCATACCATTCACATTTTGGGTTAATGCTACCAATCCATCACATCAGTGTCGCCGATATGTTCAAGAGAAGTCATCTAGAGAAGTCACCTGTGTCTCACCCACTACCATGCATTATACTCCATTCTTTCATGACCGCCACCCTGAACCTTATATCACCAGATCGTTTTCACCTCCATCAAAATCATTTGCTCCGCTCCGTGTCATTGATGTGGGATTCATTAAGGCCCTCCTGTGATGGATCACTTCTTGTCGACATCAGCTCATTATCCAAGAAGTTGATCTAGGAACACCCCATTCAGTACTTTGAAGCTTGCGTGCCTCAATGGCAAGTTTCTCACTTCCGGCGATAGGTTTACATCAATGGCCTTCGACCGAAAGATTTTGCGTGGTGTTCGATGCCAAGTCCTTTATTCACACCACGTGAATTGTACTGCAGTACCTTGAGGATCATTATCATTATCGGTGATTCCTCTCGCGCTTGTTAACAGTTTACATCATTGACTGGTAATCAAGCGATCTCTTTCCATGTTCGACTTCAGAACATTTCTCACATGGATCGACTTGTACTTCGAGTGAAGATCGGACGAGATTGAAGACCCCGGATCTAGTTTCATCCATTCGGGCTGCGATATATATTCATGGAAATAAAGACATTAAATGTACATCATTGCAGCACAGATAATCATCCTACCAAAAGGATGATGGCTCTATCAGAATCATTAGTCTACCCTCAGACGATTGTCTGTCCTATTTACATGAAAATGAATTTATAAAACTGAGCATGGGAGTGCCCGCCTCAGCTAGATCATGAAAACAGTATGAAGATAATGTATTGTATTATATCTTATTACAGGTCTCCTCCCAGCATTGAAAGAACTTCGGATCCTCATAATAAAGCATTTCACCCGACACCAAAAGGTTAACGGCCTCATACTTTAGGGGGCAACTGTTATAGACATTTTTGTGCCCTACAACTCCAAGCATGAAATGTCCATAAACCAAGGGCTCCTAAGTCCCTAAAAGAGTTGTTCTAACCCCTAAAGGAACAAGGTCAACAGATTACAGCTTCTCCCAGAAGTTCTCCACCAGAAACTGCTCAGAATTGGTCAAAACAGGATCATTGCAGCTGCTCCACTGGCTAGGTGCGTTGCATCTCACCCAAATGCACTATGAGGGAGCATTGCATTTCAAAACTCCCTTCTGTAGGGTGCGATGGGCGAGAAATGACAAATGGCAGTGTCATTCCGCGAGGTGGAGAGGCAATGGAAGCTTTCAGAATCTTCTCCTGTGACACTTGCCTCACTGAATTCGACCAAGGATGAGTAAGAGGCCCTCAGTCTCCAAGTGGAAGCAAGAACAGATAGAGAGAAGACACTAATCAAATCACAAGCTGACTCATCCTCCTTACAGATATCTATATATGGATCCCTCATCCCAGAGATCCAGAGGCTGGAATTTTGCATATTGTAAGGAACTGTTGTTGGTTTCTAGAGACAAACATCAGATTGTTGGGTGATTTATGATTTGTTTGAGGTGAAGAGGGGCTTCTTCGCTGGGAGGTTGATGCTGGGTCGGAACCACTGGTTGTAACTCCTCCTGGATCTTTTCTTTTTTATCAATAAAAACTATTTGAGTTCTCCTCCATGCTTTTGTATCATTGATGCTTGTTACATTTGTATGGTTAACTTAAATCTGATCCTAAGTTGTTTATGAATATAGATCCATGTCTTTGTATAGTGCTCTGCTGCTTCTATGATCTTATAGGTACTTTGTGAAGCTGGGCATGCAAAGGGAGCAGCTAGCTGGAGACTATCAAAGAAGAGAGGGATTGGATCAAAGGATTAGCGCAAGACACAGGTTGGTTCTTTCTATTCCTCTCTATCTATAATTCATAAAGGAAATACAAAAGTAGTTTTTCTCTGTTTATTTCTAAGGTAGCTGTCACACCTTAGTGGGATAGAGCAGTTCTAAATAGACACTTTTCCCTATAACATGAAGAGAGTCACCGCAATGATGACCGTTGGTGAAAAAATAGGGTAATGCATGTGACACTTGGAAAGGAAATGAAAAACTTGAAACAACACTTCTACATGCTAAAACAAGTTAAAATTCCAACGAAACAAGTGAAACAACACTCTCACAATCTAAACAACAAAAAGTGATAGAAAAAGAAACAAAATATTAGAAAAGAAAAACTCACCCGAAAAAGCAGTGATGATCACACTGAATGTTCCTTGATCTCCTAGGGAATGCCAAATCTCCAAGATCAAATGTGAAAATGAGCTCTAGCAATGTCGATTAAATAGTTTTGGTAAATTTAGGGTTTATGACGTGAAGACCAAAAATTCAGGAAAAAGTGACACTTAGTAGCAATTTCAAAAATAACTCAAGTACCTCCTCTGAGCTGCTAAAAATATATCCCTATATTGTAGGGATGATTTTTGGCTTTTTTTCCTTTACTCTTTTTGGAGGAAAGATACCATGCATTTCTCAGAGAGATATTGAAGTTCTATGGAGAACCGGGCAAATCCCTAGTTCATGCACTGAGCAGTTATAAGAAGAAAGGCTTCTGCGCAATTTCTGGGATGAGTTGCTTTGGGATGCCTCTCGTGCTTGGCGCAATTTCCCAGCTCAAGGCTAGATTCCATCTGATGCTGCGCAATTCATGAGCTAAAGGCTCCCTATCAACTTGGATTGTGTAATTCCAGAGAGCAAGGTTGGTTGCCCTCAAGGATTGCACAGTTCCCTAAGGCAAGTCTAGAACTAGATGCAACCAAGTCAAGAGATCGACTTATCGATTAAATAGTAAACCAAGTAAGGAAACACAAGCCAAGATGCAAAGGATGAGGCTTAATCAAAGCACAAGTACTTGGATCATTGTGAGATGAGTTGCTATATTTTAGAAGGGAGGCTCCAAAACAGAGCATAGGAAATATTTTGTAGGGTGGCTATAGCCGCTACAACAGAAGGATAGAGATAAACCTCAATCGGAGGCTAGAGAAATTGTTATAATTGAAACCGAGGAAGAACCATAAAAAAACCTAGGTTACAAAGGGTCACTGTCTATTGGTATGCCCTATAACATGATTAACAGGGGGTAGGGTACATTACACATTTTGTATGGATATGTATAGTCGATATTTGCGTCACTTTTAATAAGTTTTCAATTTCAAAAAGGATTCAATGAAATGGATCATATGATACACAATTGTCTATTTTAAAGATGCTAGTAATCCAAGTAAAATTTGTTTTGTAGATCATGTAGATTTGAGAAAACTAGTCACCAGAAATATAATAGAGGAAGTAGAGTTTCTTGTATAACACAAGATAAAATAAATTTGGAAGGATCATATGAATGTGGGAGGATCATATGTGTGTGTAATATATTTGTAAAGGGTCAAGATATTCAAAAGAATGAAATAAGATAAATTATGGTGAATTGAATCTAAAATAACCAAAATGATGGCATGGTTTTACCTTTTAGATATAGGAGTGAGTAAAAAATAAATAAAATTTATCCTACAAAGAAAATATACCATGCATACTATTTTTAAAATTTCAACACACCTTCCAATACAAGCTTCTTTTATGATAATTTATAGAGTTTCTTTATAAAATGATTTGCAAGAGAAGTGAAACCAATCCATTGGATATGAATTTAAAATAGAAAACATAAATCTCCAAATTGATACAAAACTAAAAGAAAAATCTTCGCAAATGTTAAGAAAGCATGGGCTAATGTAGGTAAACTAGTTTTGGGGAATACATTATTCCTGCACCTATATGCTAAGAAGAATTGGATTTCCAAAAACATGAATTATTCAACTATATCCATTCAATATTTCAATTGAAGGAACTTCCAATTATTTCTTTATGCTAATTTTAGAATAATCTCCATGATATAATCAAGGATGTAAACACTTTCAATGCACATAGAAATAAGGCCAAGATAGATTTCTAGTCATTTGAAACTTATAATAACAACATAGGGAAGGATTTAAAGAGTTGTTTCTCTCATTGTTAGTTTGAGATCATTCATTTTCCTTCATCCCAAAAATAAAATCCATGAGCATGTAAATAAAGAACCATACCTGGCCATTTTTTCCTGGAATGTCATATTCCCAAACTTTAACATCATGACTGGCACTTACACTTATAAAACCTAATCCAACTTGTGTCAGCACATGAGACCAAATAAAACCAGAGTGAGAAAATAAAGCCAAAGTGAGCTTATATGAATTTTAAGCATTCATCGGCTCTAATGTCAAATATTTCTAATGCTCCATTTTTGGTACCAACAATTGCACAGTGATTCCCAAGAACAAAATAGTGACAAAGACCATAACTTGCATCCAGTGTACATAGATAAGAACAAGTACTCAGGTCTAAAATTTTTGCTAAATTATGGCTCGTTGACATAAGTAGTGTATGGTTAGAAATCAACATGAGACTCATAATATCAAATCCATGCCCTAGGCGGTCAATAGCATATCTATGCATAAAATTCAATAATCTAAGTTAGAAGCTCACAAAAATCATTCAACGTTTTCTTCAAGGATGTATCTTCATCATGTTGCGAAGCTTCATGGATATGAGAATTATTATTGTTTATCCTTCTCAATTGAGACACATATTTTGATACTTTTTAGATAGATTTAACATGTTGGATGAGAAATTTTCCCTCAATGAAATATGTCATTTAACCATTGTTAGCCTCTTCGGATACAATGTGCAAAGTTAGAAGCTTTTGATTTGTGATTTTCTCCAAAGATGAGGCCAATTCCACAGTACAAGGGGATTCACCCTTTTGAGAACTTTCAAACTCCCTTACAATAGGCATCAAAATGGTTTGTAGATTAACTCTCCCACCTCTAATGTTCTAATATTTCATGATGTTCTAATATTTCATGAGTATTTCATCTTCGCTTCACTGCCTATAGCTTGAATGGTATGATCAAAAGGCTTCGATCCTCCTTTTGTCTTTATGTAAGTTTCAACAATACCCAAACTACAATTGTCTGCTAAAATACCCTTTCTTAAAATGATTATATTGTTTCCACTTCCATGCTAAAGAAGCACCAGTAGCGAGAGAAACAATAATAGGATCTCTAAGAAGCATGCTTGCATGGTCACGGATAGGTCGAGCAAGTGGAGTGGAAGTGTAATGTGAGAGAGTGGTTTTGGTTGTTTATGGTTGGCGCTATGAAGGTGAGGTGACACGTGGGCCAAAAAACATTATGTTTTTATATTTATATTTTATTCATTTTTTTAATATATATATATATATATATATATATATATATATATATATATATATATATATATATATATATATATATATATATATATATATATATATAACCAATTAATTAATATAACAATTAAAATATAAGGTTAATATTTATGTTTACATCAATTAAATAAGGTTGATTTTAATTAACTAATTAAAGTTGGTCATTATATATTAATTCATTAAAGAATAATGTTTAATTAAATTAGGTCAATAAGGTTAACACATTATGCTTAATACATTAAGGTTAATTAATTAATCTTGATGTGAATTGAGATTTCCTTGAAACTATTTGTTGCAACAAATTCAAATAGAATTTTAATCTTTACATTATTTATCATACCTAAAGTTTCATCCATAGTGGATTGATGTTCAACTTGATGGTTATCAACCATTTCATAAATATGATGATGGCAGCCTATCAACATGATGAATTTAAACAAGTCAAGATGGCTTCTGGGATAAAACAAATGGTAGGACCTAATGTAGATTATGTTGGTAATGTTGGCATTGATGTCAAATGGTCATGATAAGGAAACTTGTTGTCATTAAGTTGATTGATTAATGTCGATGAATGTTGTTGATTTCATTACAAAGGATGAAGGTGATGTGAAGTGAAAAGGCTAAAAATTAAATGTGAAGGATGAAAATTGTTAAAATGGAACATAGAATATTGAGACAAAAGCTGAAAAATATATGCTTTCATTGTACAGAAAAATGTAGATAATACAAATCTAATTTGTCTCTTTGTAATCATTACAATTGAGTTGTTTTATTTCAGCTCTGTTTTTATACATATTACAAATTCTATATTTCAGATTTGAAAATGAAGAGAGAGGTTGTGAAAAGTTTTAGAAGACCAAGAGACAATGCCTCTTTCCATATTCCTGCAAAGAATAAAAACAACCAAGAAGCCCCACTTATAAAAGTTACATTCTTGAATGGAAATGAGACTTTTGAAGTGAAGCAATGTGCATGAGAAAGTTGATGAGCAGAAACCGAAAAATCACAGAGTTGAAGAGGAGAAGAAATGAGGATTTGTAGTAAACTTGATAGCATAATTGTATATCAGGTAACCAATGCTTCTGAATTGATATTGTCATTGAGAGATCGATGTCCCTTTCTATGTTGTAGCTTGATAAAGAATAGGTTGTGTCTTGTTGAGGTAGGAGCCTCCTCTAGGTTGTAGCCTGTAGAAAATTTGTGGGAGTTGGAGCTTCCTTTGAGGTAGGAGCTTCTTGTAAGTTGGATCCTACAAAAAAATGCTGTAATAAGGAGTAGTAGTTTTCCTTCACATCACTTTCAACCTAAAGTTCATGGTTTTATCCGTTTGGGGTTTCGACTTATATCTAGTGTCTTCATGTGTTGGTTCTTGAATGTTCTTGAATTCTTGATTAGTATATCTGTAAATTTCTCTCTCTACCACCTGTAAAAGGAGTTCAATAATAATAGAGAATATTAATAAACCATTATCTTCATAAGAAGAAAATTATGTTGAGAAAAATGTAAAGTTTTTAAATTACAGATTCACCCCCCCAGTGATTTCCAAACATAAATATCATATTAGTGTTTAGTAAAATTATTGATGTGTACAACTAAGTTAAAGGTTTTGTCATTAACCTATGAACATATGATATAATCATCAGAATGGACTGAGTAGAAGCTCATTGAGGTTTGGTGGAATTTTTCAAAAAGAAAGTGATTTATTTGGATGATGAAGGAATACAAATTGAGATATGTGGTATTAAGAGGGAAGTGCCCCTACAATTGATCTTAATGATGAAGGTTAAACTTTTCCTCCGGAAGGGCTGTAAATTTTACGTGGTCGAGACCATAAGTGACAATAACTGACCCTCCCTAAATTAGTACCTAGTTCTGTCATAATTCAAGGATGTTTTTTCCCAAAGAGTTTTTAGGGTTACCTTCTGAGAGAGAGATTTATTTCACTATCAAAATAAATCCTAATGTGGATTCAATATCAAAGACACCATATAAGATTTTTTCTCAAGAACTTTGGGAGTTGCACGTGTAGTTGAAATAATTGCTGGACTTGGGACTTATTAGACCCAATATTTTACCTTGCAGTGCACCAACAATTTTTATTAAGAAGAAGGATGGTTCCCTAATATTAGGCATAGATTACAGGGATTTGAATTAAACCACAGTAAATAATTGGTAATATCTTGATCAAATGAAGAGAGCAGTTGTTTTCTCAAAAATCGATTTATGATTCAAATATCACTAATTGAGGATTAACGAAGGTGAAGTTTGAGAAACTTCCTCTTAAATTGATTTTGGGCACTATTTGTTCGTAGTTTTTCCATTTGGTTGGACCAATGCACCAACAATGTTCAGGAGCCTCATGAATGGTGTGTTCCACAAGTATCTAGACCACTTGGTGCCAGTATTTCTAGATGACATTCTCATGAAATATTTCAGTAATGAAATGGAACATGAAGATCAGATAAGGATTGTGTTAGCATGCTTAAAGGAAAGCGAGTTACATGAAAAGATATAAAAATTATCTTTCTCCTATAATGAATTTGTTTATCTAGGTCAGATCATTTCAAGAGAGGAAATTTTAGTGGACCCAAAAAAGGTGAAAGCCATAAAAAAAATTGGCTAGTGCCAAAATATGCTCATGACGTGTGAATATTCATGGGGCTAGTAGGTTATTATTAGAGGTTTATGGAATGGTTTACAAAGATTGGGAACCCATCACCACGTTACATTGCAAAGGAGTTAGGTATGGATGGATGGATGGATGCAATACTACATTCATTAATTTGAAGAGATTACTAACTAGTGCACGAATCCTTTTAGTGCCTAAAACGGAGAAGAAGTACATATTTTGGAAAGATTATTTGAAAAAAATTAGGAGTTTTGTTAATGCAAGAAGGAGAAGTAATAGCCCATGCATCTAGGAAGTTGAAGAAGTATGGGGATTTGTATGCTACACATTATTGATTTTTCATGATTTCCTAGACTTACTTCCAATGATTTCTTGATTAATTTATCTGGTGTCACATTCAAATCATTAAGAAATTGTGCATAGAAAATTTTCAATAGTAAAATATTAATTACAATAGAAACATGAAGAGATGGGCAAACACAAAAGACGTAAAAATTATCTTGGAAAAACCTTAGCCAGGGAAAATACCAACAACCTCTTCTTAGAGAAGTTGTCTAATTTAACAAGAGATACAATCTGAATTTTCGAGACAATTAAATTCTAACTGACAAGTAACCAAACCTAGGTCAAACATGGTAAAACTTCCCATAGAAAACTTATCAGAAAGTTCCGTGTGATATCTAAAAGATCTCTCTAATTGTGCCTTAGATTCACCCCTCATAAATTATGTCTCAGATTAATCCTTCATAAAGCCTTAAATTTGTCCTTATTATTCCTTAGAAAAAGACACCATGTGTGAATAGAAGTGATATAAATTGGATTCCCAAATGGAGAGGATGAATGCCAATATATAGATGTTGAATGAGATGAATGGTTGTGTCCTTTCATCAGGGCCTACTTGAAGACAACCTTACATTTGGAGAAAAAAATTCAAATTTTCTTCTTTTGAAACTACCATAGAATCCACATATATATTTATCATTTCTTGTATATTTGTAGGGCTAAATTTTTATTATGAAGATTAGTCATAGCTACAAAATTCAACACTCCCTCTTATCTAGGGAGGTATTCATAATGACTTTTCCAACTATTCTCATATTGAATAAAAATTTCTCTATCTCAAGAAAAAGTTGAATGAACTCAACTATGTTGTTGAATCCATCCACCTCATGTTCTATGCAATAACCATGTGGAAAGCACCACAACATCAACATCATGTAAATAATATAGTGACCCATTTATTCACATATCTTCTTAAATGAATCTATCTGTCCATAAGCTAAATACCCTTTGGCTAGTTAGTTACCCCCTGACACAAGACTAGTCCTTGGATCACCAATCTACCAAGTCGTCACTTAGTGTCATGTCAAGTACCCCCTTGCCCATGGTGAAACCCTAGGCCCATTTACCATTCCCACCTGTTGTCACATGTCATTGAATGGTAAAAATACTTTCTCGATTCCATAAGGTACTCACTCAACCCACTAACCAAGTAACCCTTAGCAATATGGTCAAAACCTACTGACCGAGGGAGCACTCGGAGGCCTCAATGCTAACTAGACCAATATCCCTAGCCACATTACATGGCTCCTAGTCACTACCTATGACGAGCTCAATACCCTTGACTGAGAGAGAATCTCTCCCCCTTGAAGTTGCAACATCAGCATTCCCTCTAACCGAGGGAAGCATTCTCAACTACTCCAAGCTTGTCCAACTTCATCTAGGGAGAGAAAATGTCAACAAACAATTTGAGATTATAAATACATAGGAGCATCATTGATCCTTTCGTACCATGTTCATCTATCATCATGATTGTACCTAATCAAATAATATTGAAGATCCCTTACTAATCAACTTGCCAAACTGCAATTGGAGAAAATGTCATCTCAACATCCTCTCCCTCCTTCGGGGAGAATATTTGATTTGCACTTTTCTATGTTGCCAACAAATGGTTGATCTTGTGAATCTATCTCGAAGTAATTTTTGGATTTCCAAAGATCTTGGTATAATGACATCCTTCAAACTTTTTGTCTTTCTTTCTCCCTCTAAACTAGGATCTCTTTCAGTCATCAGGTACAATGTTTGTATGATTTCTCCCTCTTGAACATAAATCACTAATCCTAGGATAATCCTTTTGCCACAAACTTTTCTTAGTTATTTTTATGCTTTCATCTACTGCCAGAGCCTTGGTTTCCTTCAAAATGTACCTACAAACCTCACTCGGAGGCCAAGAAAGAATGATTACAACCCAAAAAAAGAGACAAAGACAAGAGGCTAACTAATACTAAAACAACAACAATAATGATAATCAAGGAAGAGATATATAAGTTACTTATTTTTTGATCAATTCAAGGGAATGGTAAACTCCCTCTTGATCCTTTCCATCTTGCAAAAATCATCCAACTGTAGCCTCATCATCCTCATCTCCATCATCAATTTATTTCCTTCCTTGCTTGCACGAGCTAGGATTTATTCTTTTAGCAGAAACATTGATTTAGGTCCAGTTCTAGGGTTTTATCCACAAAACCTAGGGATTTCACGTTTTAGTTTTACAATTCTCATTTACACCTTTTGTAAGTCCACCAAACATGAAAATTTTTCATATTTAGATGTCCAGAACCATAGATTCCCCATGCCTTGGCATATTAAATCCATCATGTCATCAAACAATCAAGGATGTTCCATCATTATAGCAGTCCAAGAAAAATGATTAAGATTGATGGTCCATTATAGTTTTTGTAGGGCTTGTCTAGCATGGTAAATAAACAACATCCTCCAACTATTTTTAGGAAAATTATAGAAGGTAGAATCATAGATACAAATATCCAAGGAGGGAATGGAATTCCAATATTATCTATAGGATCTTACAATATATATTTCTTCATCAAGAACAATATTCAATAGATGTGAGAAAGGTCCATACTTCCTTCAGATTCATTAGAAAATTATGTTCATAGAAATAATTTCTCTTGTCCCTTTTAAATTAAGCATCTCATCCTCTTTAAAAAAATTACAACAAAAACATCAATTCATCCTTTACAAGGACAATCTTCAGTTTTGAAAATGACTAAGTATTCACAACATGTCTCCAAACTTGATGAGGAACTCAGACTTGTGAATGCCCTTTCATGAAAGCAAGATGATATTCCAATTAAATAAATATGATATTCCAATGTCCTTATTAGCTCCCTTTGATTTTGAGTAACTTTCTTAAATAAAATTGATCATATCTTAGATGCTTAGAAAAAACCATAATCAAGCAATGGTACCCTAGTAATAAGATAACTTACCTAGTACAATCATGATCACATCAGTACAAAGAATTTGTTGTTCAGACATATAATATATTTCCATGGCATTAATATTCTACAACATCCATACAAAACTCCAATCAACATATCGCACTTCAGGATGCTAGACTATCCCATCACGAAACATACCTTGTCCATCCTCCTACTAGCTTGGCTTATCTTTCCTTGGGGTAGGCTTCATGTATGACAACCCTAAGCTTCAATAGTACTTGAATAATATCATGTAAAAATACATACCTCTTTATTGAATGGTGTCATGAAATTAGATAGTGTATATATTCCATTGAAATCTTTCAGGAGAACTCTCTTCATAAACTAGGGAAAACAACCTTCATTTGAAACAATCCTTCACTAGTATAAAAAATAATTTTAACTTTTCATTCTACAAGATTTGGAATAAATATGGGTGTTTCATTGTAGTGTTATTTGATTGGAAATATTAAGAAACAAAATCCTTTATTTCAGCTACAAAAATTTTATTTGTGAATAATTCAAACAATATACCTTGTTTTATCAGTCCCTGTGGCCAGAACAACTCTTAAGAAATATTCATGTGATACTCAAAATGGTCTGGATATTGAAAACACTTCAACTTTATTAACCATGAAACATTAGTCAAATCCCTTCTTAATAGGGGTTCATTTCCATGACCCGAATGTACAATTCATTCCATAAACAAGGCATTACAAACCACCTTTTGTAAACAATTTTTTAGTAGATTTCATGCACAAAAGCCAACTCTGTTGGCTTTTCCAATAATTGAGGTATTTTGTTCTGAGATTTGGATTATGAAGGTCATCTTCTAAGGCCCTTCAACCCTCTACTACTAGTATTAGGGCCTTCTCTACCTTTTTGAGATCATCCATGAGGAATTTTCACCCTCTAAAACCAGACTGAATCTTTTTTCCCCTCAGCAAAATTCAACTCTTAGTATTTAATTCAATAAGAAATTTTTTCTTTAATAAAAGTTTGAGAGGAAAAACTTCCTTAGTCTTCTTAATCCTAGACTAAATCCATTTTTGATCTATAACTATGGTTGATTTCATTCAACCCTAGTCTACAACTTCAACCCTTTTTCCAAAAGTACTTGACCTCTTTAAGACTTGAATCCTTCCATAAGGTAAGTAGGACTTTGTCCTTCTGGTTTGTCAGAACCATGATTTGACTTTATCTATTCTGAGGTTTTTGTACTAGGGTTATAATATTTGGGTTAGGGTTTCTCTTGGATTCTCCTATAACGATACTCTTCCACCTAAGCTTTGATACCATTTTGATTTTGCATGATTTTCTAGATTGATAATTTATTTTTCTAAGTTATGCTAATTCTGTTAAGGTAAAAAAATATCATACACTGAGGCCAAAGCCTGTACTTAGCTAAGCCAAAGGAAAGACATCAACCAGCAAAAAACTAGAAATGAACTGCCCAGAAGGGAAACTAGTTCTTAACTGAAGTGTCTCAAAAAAAGTTATCTTGCTGCCCACGCAGGGGAAACCAGTAAATTTAACTAGTTTTGCATCATTGTAATTGAGGAGACTAGAAAAAGTAAACCCAACCCAAGAGTCTAAAATTTTAGTTTTCCCCAAAAAAAGCCATTGAAAGCAGAAACGAAAGAACAAAGTCCCAATGAACCTGAGACACGAGGCATGCTGAGTGGGAGTCTACTAGGCGGGCGTGTGGCACGTTGAGTGGTAGCAAGGTGGAAGACTAGGCGAGGAACACATGGCATTGAGGTGGCGGCATTGGAGGGTGCTCCTCCACAATGAAGCATTTTCACTCGTCCATGTCGCCACTTGGCAGCTGCGAAGTCTCCGTGTCGCCCGCTTGCAACTCTGGTTGTTCTTCCTTAATGATGCAACAATATTCATCTATGACCCAGTTCATCTACAGAGCCATTTCCACTTCCTTCCCTACACGTCCGGTTTGTTGTTCCTAGCTCCGCGCCTCTACACCTTGACGACTCGTTTGAGCTAGCTCCGCTTTGGCTTTGGTTTGGCTACTCCCTGCTATGGTGCTTCCACCACCAGCAATGTTCGAGGGCCTCATTTCTTTGGTGCAGCCAGCACCTATTGCTCCTTGTTCCTCAGTGGCCATGAGTCGACCACCAACCTCAGTGTCTTGTGCCTCAGAATTTTTCTTTTCCTCATGAAATCTAATGGTGATGGTGGTGGTGATGAGGGGTTGGTTCAGGGCAGAGTGAAAGGTGAATTGGGTGTGCTGGGAGTGAGGTTGAGGGGCTCGTGGAGTGCTTCTAGGAGAGGGGCTATAAGTGGAGGGGAAGCTGCTGGGAGGCATTGCAGAGGCCACCGAGTGGAAGCAACCTCTACCACTGTGCGTGTTGGGGTAGTGGCCAGTGTTCTGCTCAGCCATAGAGGAGGTAGACTTCGAAGTAGAGGAGTGCCGTGAGCGACTCAAGCTCCCTCAGTTCCCACCTCTTCGTCTGTGCATCCTATGGCGCACCATGCTTTCTGCAATTGGAGGAAAATTTTTGTTTGAATTGGGAAATTCAGCAGAGCTAATAGGCAATTTAGTAGAGTGATGAGCAACCAGGGCCGAAGGGATGAGAAATTGAAGATTCAAACTGTGGGTGAAATGGATGCCCAAGCCAAAATTGATGCAGCAATAAAGACTACAACGTCTCCCAGTTGTTGTGCAAGAGCTGGGTGCCACCACTGCATGAGGGAAGAGGCATTGCAGGGGCCGAGGTTGCAGCGGAGGAATGGTAGGAGCAGAAGCAGTATTTTCCCAAGAGTGCATCGTTACCTTGAGCTAAAGTTGATGGCAGTTAACAGAGTGGTGGCAGTATTCATTTGAGGTGCAATTATGGCGATGGTTAATGCCATTTTTGGACCACTGTTTTGCCCTGTGGGAGGCCATGTGCTCTTGCCAAACGCCAACCCAGCTGGCAGCCACCTCATTGTCCTCTGTTGTCACCCGCATCCGAGATATTTTCTAGATTGATAATCACTTCCAATGATTTTTCCATTAATTTATCTTGTTTCGCATTCATCATTAAGAAATTATGCATATAAAATATTCAATAGTGAAACAATAATGAAAATAGAAACATGAAGAGATATCCAAACACAACATACACAAATTTTATCCTAGAAAACCCTAACCACAAAAAAACCCAACAACCATTTCTTAGAGAAATTGTCCAATTTAACAAGAGATAGAAGCTAAATTTTCCAAAAAATTAAAGTCAAACTAACTAGTGTTGGGTTCTTCATTTTTTGGTCAGTTTTGAGCAAAAATAGGTCATAGAAAGAAGAAAGTGGGAAGCATAAAAAGGATGGGTGGACCAAGCAATTATCTTGGAAATTTTCAAGTGAGAACAAAAGAAGGATTAACAACATCACAGTGAAAGGGAGTTAAATTTATCGAGGTGTGGACATAAGTTTTACAATTCCTGGGAGTTATATTGATCTTGTCAAAGTGCGAGAGTTAATCTTGATGGTATCAAGGGAGTAGATTGATTGACAGTGCCAACAAACCAAATCTATAAAGGAGCTATAAGGCAAGTCATGCAGAGAGAGAGAGAGAGAGAGATATTCATGCTATGATCATACATTCTTATATTTTGTAATTTAAGCTTTGGTGGACTAATGTATCAAATATAGTTGTAATGTTATGGATATATGGTTGTATCTCTATTTGGTCTAATGTTAATAAAAGGATATTGTTTGTAGGGAGACGTATCATGAATGTGTGTGTATGTGCATGATCATTCACTTGCTTAAAAAAATTTAATTTATTGTTTAAGACCATATGTAATGATTCATTAGTTTTCTATGTAATGGTTTTTTTTATATATAAATGCTAAATGTATACACTCACCATATAAAACCTCATCAATACACTAAATTCTTGACAACACTTTGTGTGAGACCTTCCTGCCTTGCAAAGGATTGAAAATTCCAACGGAAGCTAGACTATAGCAAAATACTTTTGTTGGCCCCTAGAGCAAAACCCTAGTCTTTATAATATTTTTCACCAAAAAATGGCTCTATTTCTGGGACACTAAAATTCTGTCGAGATTTTCTAATAATGTGAGTAGGATCTTAAATAGCAATACTGAGGCATAGTGGGAGGAAAAGTGTGATACTTTTGTTCTTCAACAAGCAAATCTATAACAAAAGAACCCTGATTGTCTTTATGAAGAGATATTTTTATTTGAGTCTGTTAGTGATCAATACATGCTATTTTGGACCTAATTCCCTACAAATTTATTTCAATGGTTGCGATGGTTGAAGGATTCATTAATAGATTGGAGTTATGGTAAAATATATTGGAACTAGACTTCATCATATATGGCCGGATTACACCACCTAGATCATGAGCTTACCAGAGTTGTTGATTTCTAGGTGAAAGCTACCTTGGACGGGTATATTATGAAATTCACTAAAGAAAACCATTAGTCCTTTTCAAAAGAAAAAATAGTTTTCAGATTTGGGTTAAGAGGATGAATGTTGAAGTAAGTCCCATTTTGGATCAAGATCTTATTGGCGTAATAAAGATTGTTACACTTCCCTTCAACTAATATGACATATTTAAAACCTCACATTGGGGGCGGGGATCTTGGAGAGACGAGTACTGATTGCAGAATCCAATAAAGAGTTGTGATGGAAGGGGAAGATATATGGAATGTAATATATTTCAAGGAAGCGGGAAGGGCTTGTATATATGAGGAATGGAGGGAGAAAATATGTGGGATATGAGAAGTAGATGAGAATAGTTGAAGAATATAGAGGAAGTGTTGGCCAACTTGAAGTTGTGAAAGAAAGGAGTGAGAGGAGATGAGAGTTCTAGCAGAGGAAAGGAAGCTAGAGGAGGTGAGTTAGGAGAGAGGAGTTGAGGTGATGATGTCCACCAGGAATCAAGTGAAGCCTAGACACCAAACTCAAATATTGTGGTGACTGACCCCAGTACTCATGTAAATGAATATATACATTTTGTGATATGTAGGTTATTCCAAAAGTATAATCCTTCCTCTGAAGTCAATGGTTCGTACGATAGTAACATGGTTGGTTCTCCTCCATCCATTCCCATTGTGATTTATCAAAATTTAGTAAGGTTCTTTTATAATATTTTTAATATTTTGAAGTTCCACAAACTAGATACAATTGGGAATTCTTCAGGTAGTATTCAACAAAATTTGGCGAATATTTCTCAACCCAGTCCAAATGGGTTTGTCTTAGTTTTTCCTAGTTCTATTCCAATGGTTGGTAATGTAGTGGGTTCTTTCACTCGGTATCCTGAATTTTGGGGATGAGGAGATGAGGATTTTGAACAACATTGGTGTTTATGTGAAACCATTTGGAGATCTAGAGCAACCCTGAATGCAACTAAGTTAGTTGACTTCCAAACAACTTTGAGGGAAAGAGCCCTTAAATGGAACATTAAGTTTACACCAACCATTCAAAATTTGACTGTGGATATAATAACAGAAGACATTATTAAGGAATTTAAACTGTCATATATTAAGCAACAGGGTTTGGTAGAGTTGTGGGATATCAAGCATAAGGAGAATTTGCATGGGAGTTCGTATAGAGGTTCAAAGATGTTGTGGGGAAATTAACTCATCCCATCCGTCCAGATCATCAGAAAGAATGGTTTATTTAGGTTTTATTTCCATTAGAAAGAATACATTTGACATAATAGAAGATTAGCTCTTTAGCAAAATCCTTAGAGCAGGCAAGGAAAATTAAGGCCATGGAAAGATATCCTAGCTACTTCAAATAAAGCTCTACTTCCACTAATCCAACTTTGACAAATATGCAAAATAAAATTGTTTTTTTGACTGAGATATTGAAGGAGATGAATACTACAAAACCTAGCATATCTTAGGTCTGTTGCACACGTTTCTACACCGAGGAGCATCATGTTACATAGTTTTAAAGGTTGCGGGATGTGTGACCTTCCAATGTTATGTTAAGACCCCCTCTGCCACAAACAGGGCCGTCAGGAGGAGTTGTGCAAGTGTCCTCAACTGTTCCTTTTCATGGAAATAATATCATGCTTTTCCAAACAAACAAGGTACACCCTCCAATGAATATTGTGAAATTTTTTGTTCTTATAGTCATTCACCTTAGTTATGTCCAATATTGTAGAAGCATTCAAAACTTCATTTTTTTTAGCATTATAGATCTCCCACACATAGTACTAACCATTGCAAATCTGTGGATGCTCTAGCGGATTGGTTCAATCGTTATACCTTCTAAGTGAATTAATCCACTTGTGGAAGAGGAGATGTAGGGTATAGAGGAGGAAGAACTGATGGAAGAGGACCAATTAGATGTTATAATTGTGATAAACGGAGACATGTAGCCAAGGATTTACCACTACCAAAAAGGCCATGGTGTTCACATTATCATGTCAACACCCATGCAATGGAGGATTTTCCTAAATTGATTACTCATTGGGAGGAGCGAAATAAGATGAGAGGAGACATTATGATCAATTTAGAGATGCAGAAACTAGAACAAGTCCAATATAAAATCATTAGTGTTGTCACCCAAGGAGGCATTAGGAATGGTGCTAATAAGGGCACTTTCGAGAAACCTATCATTAAGAACGTTAAACCCTCATGATCCAAATATGATCTTATTCAATAAAGGGGATATTATAAATATGTTTTTGATATCTTCAAGGAGATAGGTTCTTCTCCTTATAGCCATCAATTTGTGGGACCGGATGTTAGAAATTAATTAACGAAGAAATGAAATACAAAAAATATTGCGGAAACACAAATATAGATATGCATAGAAAAAGAGAGACACAAATATACATGGTTCACCCAATTTGGGCTACGTCCATGGAGAAAGAGCCAATCATTCCTTTTATATTATCTAGCAAAATGAAAAGATACAACCTATAACAAATCTGAAGTAATTTCTTGCTTTCTCTCACACAATCTCCTTTCTCTTTCTCACTCAGAATAATAATACGCATCCACAATAGAATTCCCTCATATAAAATGATGGGTTGGATTCTAGGGAAAAAAACCCTAAGTTTAACATAACTTCTACCATCAAATTATCTACCTAATGAACGACATAGATTGACTACAAAATTACAATATTTTACAAGGCAATTTTCATCTGTTTTTAGCTTCAGGGATAGTGCCCCTGTACCCTCACTATGGGGGGTCCATACATGTAGTTGTCCCCTGCTGGACCCCCTAGGTAGAAATAGTGGGGGGGAAAGCCCCCCCACACCCCCTTATCGGGGATTGAGATCCAAACGCGGCTGAATAAAAGACCTCTGAATCGGGAAGATAATTAGGTTCCACATATAACACTAGAGAAAGGCCAAATGTTACTACTTGACAAAGTACCATCAACTAGTCCTTGGTTTTCTTTAGAATATTTGCAACTAGTTACAATGTGGTTTCAGTTGTTTCTTGATATTCTGGATGATAATCAACTCTCTCATAATTGTGGAATAATTTGAGGGGTATCGAGATAGATGTGGAGTTGTCTGAATGGTTTATTTTTTCAAACCTAATAGAACACCACAGTCAAAGGATTAGGAGAAAAAAGATGAGAAATGAGAGACAATTCTGAATAGATGCTCAAATTCTAGCCTATCAAATTAAGGACACCATGTTGGAACTTGGGTTTGATGTTAATATTTTTCCTAAGAAGACCTAGGAATCACTGAGAAATCCTAAATTATTGTTTTCTCCAATTCAATTGCAGATGGAAAATCAATACTGCATCTTTCCCATTGGTTTATTGGAATATGTAGAAGTGGATGTTGCAGGTGTTAAAACTTATGTGGATTTTGAAGTTATTTACATTATTGGAGATAAGGATCCCTATCCTGATTTATTGGGGGTTTATTGGACCTTTGAAAATTATGTTATTATTTATTTGAAGTGAGATACCATGACCTTTGAGGTTTATGGAGTAACAATTATTCGGCCTTTGGATCCTTATCAAGGTCCTAAATACATGAAGCCCGTTGATGATGTAGAAGACATCAATATCCTTGATCAATTATATCAATTGAATGTAGGGGAAAATGAAGATTACATCAACCCTACAACCAATGGATTTATTAGCTGCTGAAGTATCTAGAACACAAAAGTTGGTTCTGATGTTGTGCTAGAATAATGATAGCAAGGAGATCATGAACTATATTCCCAAAGATGTGCAACTATCTGATCTGCTCGATGGATTGGAACAAAGGTAAGTAACTCTCCTATTTTTTATGATCTTGTTCCTATAGACATTTTTGAAAGAGATATTGAACTTAATGTTGCAGAGGAGAAAGTATTTCCTTTAATGGATGTTGCATTACAAGTTACTCCTCACTATTGGGTAATCCATCGTAATAATTTTTCATCTTGGGAGATGTCCAAATATGTTGTTTTATGTAGATTTGTTGAACTAGAAAAGGAAGTAGATTTAATTCCTTTATATCAAGGTCATACCAGTCCTAAAAATCATATTAATTCATGTTTCACAACTTGGAAAAATAGAAATTTACTTGAGGAATTATGTGTGCATCAGTTTATACTCTAGGATTTGTCCCTAAAGCCTCATTTTTGAAGGAGGAAATGAAAAATAGACATCAAATTGGGATGGAATAATTTCTCAGTTCTACAGTGATTTCAACTTTTTAGATGAGGATTCTCATGCTGCAGAAGCTTTGAAAGTAGTTAAGAAATTTTTCTATTCTACTAGAAAGTTTTGTTCAAAATTCTTTGAAGATATCGGTTGTCGTATTCTATCTAATTTAGTTTTTCAAATGTCTGTCAGTTGTAGGAAGATTGATAAATAACTAGACAAAGATGATTTGAAGGTTGGATAAATTTATATTTTAAGGAATTTGAAGGAGAACGAGGTATCAACGACGACTCTCCTTAAGATGCTCCTCATTTATAGCCCCCCCAAGTTGAAAAAAATTAATTTTGGTTCTTATGAGAAGCCTGAGCTTGCATCCATAGGAGATTATTGGGATGAGCAAAAAACTAAGTAAATATTTGATTTTCTCAAGGAATATGAAGGCTTATTTCCCACATTTGTTTCATAACTAAAAGGTTTCAAAGGATATTTAGGTGGAATGAAATGGTTTTGAAACCAAATGCACGACCAGTAAGGCATCATCCATATCGACTAAACCCTAGAGTTAAGGAGAAAGTTAAGAATGAGATTGAGAAAATGCTGGAAGCGGCACTTATTTTTCTTGTAGATGAGTTTGATTGGACAAATCCTATAATTATTTAGGACAAGAAGGATTTTGAGGATATTAGAGATTGTGTGGACTATCACAGTTTGAACAATGCATGTGTTCATGGCCCCTTCCCTACTCCCTTAGTGATGAGGTCTTGGAGAATGCTATAGGACAAGAAGCCTATTCTTTTAAAGATGCTTTTTTAGGCTATCATTAAGTTCAAATTGTAGAATAATACCAATTTTTCTATGGAATTGGGATCCTATGCATACCATGTGATGCCATTTGGACTCAAGAATGCTCACACAGTTTTCTCTAGGATTGTTATTACAACTTTTAGAGAATAGATACATAAGTTTCTAGAAGTATATATGTTTGACTAGATTGTTTAGAGTCTATTAAAGAAACATTCAAGTCTTCTCAGGGTAATGCTTGATTGTTGTAAACAAATACAAGTCTCCCTTAATTTAAAGAAGTTTACTTTTTGTGTGCCATTTTGGAATTTGTTGGGACATATTATCGGTAAGGCTAGTATATCAATTGATTCAACTAAATTTGTTTTAATCCTTAACATGCCAACTCCAAAAAGGATTAAACAAATCATATCTAACCTAGGACATATAGGCTATTATTGCATAGTCATATGCAATTATGCTTCTATCATTGCTCTACTTAATAAGCTTTTGAAGAAATCTAGATCTTTTGTATTGACTCCTCATTGTGATACTGCATTTGAAACTTTAAAGGAGAAATTAGCAAGTGCTCCTATCCTAGTTTACCTTGATTAGATTAAGGAGTTTTATGTGTATATTGATGTTTTTTTACTTCTCTTGGTGTTTTTCTTACACAACTAAGAGATGGGAACTTGGATCATACAATATATTTTACCAGTATAAAGTTATCTGTTGCGAAGCACAATTATACTACAACCGAATGGGAATCCTTAGTGATGGTGTATTCTTGTCAGAAGTTTTTCCACTATTTTTTGGGAGACCATTTCAATTTCTTCACGGATCATGTATCATTTAAATATATGGTGAATAATCCAATCTTGGAGGGAAGAATTTGTCAATGTCTTTTGTTGTTTCAAGAGTTATTTTTTGAAGTCATTATAAAACCTGGGAAAATTAATGTGGGACCTGATCATCTTTCTCACATAGGGTTAGGATAATCATGAGGTTTTGTTGATGATCAACTCCCTTAAGTTTATTAGTTTCATATTGAATTTGTTCCTAATTACATAGAGGATATTGCACTTTTTTTTACTACTAGTACTTGCCCTAAGGGCTATTCTATAGCATAAAAGAGGCATATTGTAATGCAAGTGACTGATTATCAAATTATTGCAGATAAACTATACAAATTGGACCTTGACATTATTCTTTGAAAATGTGTCTTCAACCATGAAAGGGATGTTATTTTATGGGAGTGTCATGGTGGAGTTGCAGGAGGACATGTTGGAGGAAACATTATTGCTCATAAAGCATTGCAAGAAATATTGTGGTGGCCAACTTTGTTCAAGAACACCAAAGAGTTTGTTAAAACTTGTGATGTTTTTTAGATGGTTTAGAGACCTTCTCATCAAGATGAGCTTCCACTACATCAAATTTGAGAATTATAGGCTTTTGAGAAGTGGGTTGCTGACTTCATTAGACCTATCAACCGTCATGCATGAAATTCATAAGAAATATACATTATTACCGTAACTAGCTATCTCACGAGATGGGAAGAAGATGCTCTAGTGAAAGATTTTACTACGAGTACTTTAGCTTTTTTCATATTTGAAAATATAATTACTATGATTGGTTGAGCAAGGAGTATAACTAGTGATCAAGGAGCTCATTTTATTAATGATACTATCACAACTCTAACTCAAGGGTTTCTTATTCAACATCATAAGGTAAGTCCACACCATTCTCAAGCGAATGGTATAGTGGAGGAATTTAACAAGATTTTGGAGAAGGGTCTCACTAAAGTATGTTCAACGAATAAGGATGATTGGGATGAAAGTGTAATTTCAACACTTTGGGCTTATAGGACTACCACTAGGAGATTACCCAAGCACACCCCATTTCAATTGGTGTATGAGAAATACGTTGTAGCCCTTGTATAATTTATTATTCCTAATTTATACATTCCACAAGCCAATGAGATGACAAATGATGATTCAATTGTGAAACAACTCCAAGAACTATGGGAATTGGATGAGCAAAGATTTATGGCATATTTTCAGCAAGAAGAAAATATTTTTATGTTTAAGATTGAGTTCTTCTCTATGACAGTAAGTACTTGAATCATCCAAGGAAAATCCAAATGCATTTTTTGGGGCCATTCATATTTGTAAAAGTAAAATATTAAGGAGTTGTTAAACTTGCAAAACTTGATGGTATTCTTCGACTTGGTTGGGTGAATGGCACACACATGAAACCATACCATGCCCCTTAATTTTTTCTATTTTGTTTCTCTTTGTCTAGGATCATAAATTAGGTCTTAGGATAGGATTAAATTAGTTTTTTCATTCCTATTGTTTTATGTTTAGTTCCTTTCAATTGTGTCACTGCAGGTTTCTTATTTTTCTATTACGTTATACCACAAGGGATTACAGTTAGGGAGGCATACTCTTTGTCATTTAGTTTTTAGTATAATTCCTTTAGTTACATGTATATTATGTTAAGTCATCCATACTATAATTGTTAGATATGTTGAGTTGGAAATCACTTTTTGGTTTCCATTCACCATACTATCATCTTTTTTAGTCAGTCTTGTCTAGTTTTTTTATCGTTGATATGACACCTTGGGATATGGGTTTCCATCATAATCAATTTTCCAAGTCAAGGTTTGTTTTGGTCAATCATTCCTTAACCTAACTTATTAAATACTTTATTGGGAAGCTGGCTATTGATATTTGATAGAATCTTTCTATAGTTATTGAGTGTTTCATCCTTATCACTTATTTTTTTTCAAGTTATAATTAATTGAGTTTTTACCCTGGAATCTGAGTATGAGATTTTGGTACCCAATATTCTCCATCATCCACCTATTACTTGTGTCTACTCTCACAAGTGTATCGACATGGGTCATTCTCTAAAAGTTGTTATCCCTCATGAGTTATCTGACACTTGAGTCAAACCTCTTGAAGACTTGTAGGGGAAGTATGAAAATGTTATCCTAGTTGGCAATGATTTCAATGGTGTTGATATTTTCCCCTCCTTGAGACCAAAATTCTACATTGTTGTGGGGAAAAATGCCTATGCAGGACAATCCTATCCACCTAAGGTGTGACAGTGCCTTAGCAACAAACAGAAACAGCTATTCTAGTATTCTTCCTTTATGAATTGAGAATGAAGAGAGATAGATGGACTAACCGGTGTCTTCCGTTTGTCCCTCGATCCAGTTTCTCTTCTCTTTGGGAGTTCCCAGCTACTTGCCTTCTCACTCGCCCAGCTTCAACAGGTTCCTACAAGATCACAAGAAGGGAACACTACACAAAGACATAGATTCATATTCATAACTAGTTCAGGATTAGAAGTAAACCAAATATACCAATGCAATCATACATCAAAGACACATCAGCATATAGGAGAAACCAAGATAGATTTATTGATGAAATAACAAGGTTCAGGAGGAGATACAACCAAGAGAGTTCCAATCCAGCATCTACCTCCCAGCAAATAAAATTCCTATCTTCACCTCCCTTCAAAGCATTAAGCACCCAATGATCTCAATCTCAAACCAGCAACAATTCTTTGCAATAACCAAATTCCAACCTCTGGATCTCATGGAGAAGAGATCCATATATAGATGTTTGGAGTGAGGATGAGTCAGCTTGTGATCTGACTAGTGTCCTCTCTCTCTGTCAGTTCTTACTTCCACTTGGAGACTAAGAGCCTCTTACTCATCACTTAGTCGAACTCAGCAAGGCAAGTGTCATGGAGGAAGATTCTGGAAGCTTCCACAGTCTTGACACCTCTCACAAGAGACCCTAACATTTTTCATTTCCCGCTCAGCGCACCCTGGTAGTGCTTCCACCTGCGTTGCAATGCAACTAGCCTGTGTAGCCTCTGCATTTCAACGCAGGCAGTTAGTGGAGCTTCTGAATTGATCCTGAATTGACTTGTTTTTTAGTAGTTTCTAGTGGAGAACTTCTGTGAATTGCTGTGGTTTGTTAGCCTTGTTCCTCTAGGGGTAGGAACAACATGTTTAGGGACTTTGGATCCCTTGGATTATGGACATTTCATGCTTATAGCTGTAATGCACAAAAATGTCTATAACAGTTGCCCCCTAAAGTATGAGGCCGTTTATCGGGTGAAATGCTTTATTAGGAGGATCCGAAGTTCTTTCAATGCTGGGAGGAGACCTGTAATACAATACAATACAATACATTATTTTCATACTTTTTTCATGATCTAGCTGAGGTGGGCATTCCCATGCTCAGCTTTATAAATTCATTTTCATGTACATATAACAGACAATCGTCTGATGATAGACTGATGATTCTGATAGAGCCATCATCCTTTTGGTAGGATGATCATCTGTGCCGTAAAGCTGTACATTTCTATGTCTTTATTTTCTGAATATATATATCGCAGCCTGGATGGATGAAACTAGATTCGGGGTCTTCAATCTTGTCCGATCTTCACTCTAAGTACAAGTCGATCCATGTGAGAATTGCTCTGAAGTCGAACATGGAAAGACATCGCTTGATTACCAGTCGATGATGTAAACTGTTAACAAGCGCGAGAGGAATCACCAATAATGATGATGACCCTCAAGGTACTGCAGTACAATTCACGTGGTGTGAATAGAGGACTTGGCGTCGAACACCACGCAAAATCTTTCGGTCGAAGGTCATTGATGTATACCTGTCGCCGGAAGTGAGAAACTTGCCATTGAGGCATGCAAGCTTCAAAGTACTGAAGGGGGTGTTCCTAGATCAACTTCTTGGATAATGAGCTAATGTCGACAAGAAGTGATCCGTCAAAGGAGGGCCTTAATGAATCCCACATCGATGACACGGAATGGAGCTAATGATTTTGATGGAGGTGAAAACGATCTGATGACATATGATTCAGGGTGGCGGTCATGAAAGAGTATAATGTATGGTAGTGGATGGGACACAGGTGACTTCTCTGAACGACTTCTCTTGAACATATGGCGACACTTATGCGATGGATCGGTAGCATTACCCCAAATATGGATGGTATGGCGAGACCATGGTGATGTGACCGGTGAATGAAACAACCCAACCCGATTTTGGTACGGAGGAAAAGTGTCATGTTCAAGAGCGACTTGCTACCATCAAAGTTTTCTTGAGTTTCTCCCAATTTTTCCCCAGTCATTGCTGACCAGTACCTCTTTATTTTTGTCAAGCTTGAGGAGGATAACATATGCTTGTTCTATAACTTGCCCTTCGGGCAAGCCCATCGCTATGTTTTAACGAGCCTAGCGATAGTGAAACTCGTTCTCGTCTAAAGACAAGTTTGTCGCTATTTCATGCATTTAACGAGTCTAACGACAAGGATAACTCGGTCCTTTTCATTTTTAGAGAGTCTGAAAAGGTACATAAAGTTAACTCCAAAAGTCCTTTTTCGTCATCTAATCCCTTAAGTCTGAAAAAGTATAAAACAATACAGAAGGGATGGATTTTCGATATCTTTAACGAGCCGAATAAAACAAGCACTCGATCTTTTTGTGCAATAATCCCTCAGGTCCAAAAAGATTAAAATCTAGAGGAGGGATAGCTCTTCCGGTCACTTTATCGAGCTGGAAGGCCAAAACTCGGCAATCTTTTCATATTTCACGAGTCAGATGAAAAAATCTTAAAGAAGACTCGTCTTTTGAGGAATGAGTGATAAAAAGGGTAGCAGCTGATTCCAGGGAAGGATTGGAATTTCCAAATCACGGCAGTGTCACAAGGATGGCTAGTGAAATCACTCTTCGCAGCTGTTCCTCAAAATGGGTAAACAATCAATATGGAGGTGAATGATCGGCCAATGGAAACGTGGAGGTGGTGGGCAAACACGACCAAGGATTTAATGGCTGATGTCGCTACATTCACGGTGGTTATTTACCGGAATAGTTCATTTTTTAACGAGCTTAAACGCGGGTGGAAACATTTGCTCGGTCTTATGTTTATTTTTTAACGAGCATGAACTATGTGCTAAAACTGCTCGGATCTTGCGTTTATTTTTTAACGAGCATGAACTCTGTGCTAAAACTGCTCGAATAATCCAGTCATATGATAAGAATGTCTCATTGAAGATGTTATTTTTTATGGAGCTTAGATCTTACAAAGCTTTGCTCCAGATCCTTTCGTTATGCAAGTTCGGAAACGACTAATCCTACGAGTTTAAAGGGTTAGACCTACAGGTTTAAAGGGAGGACCTAAAAATTTAAAAAATAAACAGCCGCCCTTGCTTGCACTCCAAAAGGTTTGCATGCCCCCAGATATAAAACAGAGTTTCAAGGTTACCTCTACTTCACTTCCGCCAAAACAATTGTCTTACCGAGAGAAGCCCACCCCTTTCAGGCTACCCAAAGATTGTTCCGTTAATCTTTCAAACAAAACACTTCTTCGGCGGTGTCTACCGAGATAGACAAAGGTGAATGACCTCAGTGCCAAACACGTAGCTTTGACAAGAGAATCTTATTTTAGAATAACCCCTCTTCCTAGACGGACGGGGTATAGACTAGTCATATTCTCCCGCGGAAACCTACCCTATACCCAAGGTTTTCCTGCCGAAGCAGACCAGGACGCATGCCCCCTGGGTTCCAGTCATATCCTCCCGGATTACTCGCGCTCATCAGGAGGACGGACCGTGGGTTGAGACATTTCTTGAGTGAAGAGACCATTTAGGGATGGTATATGACTATTTGCGATGCGTGATCCGGGGAATGAAAGTTGGTCCACGAGCTTGACCATTCTTCCTTCATGCGGAAAACACATTACTCTAAAGAGTGAGGAGACGATGGCTCCCATGCAATATATATAGTCTCGTCCAAGGAGTAGGTTATAATCCAAGGGTCCTTGAATGACCATCACGTTCATTTGAACGGTCTTCCCTTTCAATGTGATTGGCACATTGGGAAGAATCCCTAAAGGTTGACTGGTTCCTTTATCGAAGCCTATCAAATTTCTCATTTCAGGCAAAAGCACTGGCGAACCAAGCGCTTTCCAAGCAATAGAGGAAAGGATACTCACAGATGCCCCCTCATTAATGATGGTGCCAGCCATTACCATTCTGTATATTTGAACGATAATTCTGAATGGTATGCTTGCTGGCAACCGGGGTCTACCTAGTTGGTTCTAGTCGAAGGATACAACTAGGTTGCTTGGTGGTGGGACCGAATAGACGACCGGGTATGACTCTGACGAGGTTCCTTCCTGCGATAAAGGAATGGGAAAATTGCCCCCTTGTTCGGCGGAGTCTGTGTTGATGAAGAGAATTTGGACGGTGTCGTCTTTATTCTCCTTTGTGATGGTATCATTCGAAGATAGAGCCTCTGAAGGCAAAACCGAGTCAACTGCCGCCTCAACCTTTTGACTTTCGTCAGGTATGGATTCAGACGGTTCATCCTCAATGATAGGTGCTTCGGCTGACCACCTGAGCGGGCCAGCCGAGTTCTCAACTGGTGAAGGACTTGGCAGGAGTTTTTGATATCCAGGAGGAAGTTGCACTGGTAAAACCGGGCGATCTTCCAAAACTCTTTTAGCCTCGTCTAAGAAGGGACAACGGTGGATGGCATGGTCGCCTTCACACAGTTTGCAGGGAAATCTAGCTTTCCCTCTCTGTCTTGTGGCTTCACTTTCACTAGTTGGCGGTGTGTTGTCAACATGGCTATCAGAGGTTGATGCCACCGAATTGTGCAAGCGGGGAGACCAGTCCCTTAGTATCCGAGGGATGCAAGGAAAATATCTGTGAAAGTGGTCTCCCTTACATATGACACATGGCGATTTAGGCCTGGTCAGTGCAGTGTGTGGATTTTCATTAGACGCCATTCGCTTGCCCCCAGTCGCTTTTGGCTCCTTCTTCTTCTTTTCTTTCTTCTTCTTCTCCTTCTTCTCCTTAGGAGCTTGGCTTTTGGCTTGGCCAGCTCCATCATGCGAAGAGGAAGGAGGAGAGGAAGAATTATAGGAAGTGAGAGGCTGGTGGGCAGCTCTGGACTGGTCTAACTGCTGATTTGATTGTTCAGGAGTAGTGGTGTTTTGAACAACATTAGTTGAGAAGAGCCAGATAGGCAAGCCTATTGTTAGTCCTGGAAGCGACAATGTGGCCATATGGGGCGCTCCAACATCTCCCCAAGAGGAGAAGGGACTAGGACTTCCACCAAGGGGAATTCCTTGGTTGGAGGGCTCCATTGTCTCAACTGAAAGATCAACGCGGGAATAAGGGTGATTTATTATTCCGTTAAAATAAATTTTAATGACGCTTTAGACACAACTTGCTTTTTCAATTTTAAAGAGTCAAGAAAAAGCTAAAGATGACTCTAGTCTCCTTCGATGTTTTAACAAGCCCGAAGTGACAAATGCTCAGATGGACTTTTTCCGTTATAGAGTCTGAAAAAGGCCAAAAGGAACTGCTCTGGAGTTCTAGGTAGAGGGTGTGCCAAACTTTTTGCAAAACCGCAGAATACTTTTTAAGTTACGGGCGGTCAATCTTCCTGAATGCTGTGTTCAGTGCATTGCGATCAGTAGGGCAGCCGACACGGCTACCTAAGGATAAAGGTTTTATGCCTATAGGGGTCTCCCAATATATACTCGACGGTACGTGGGAGCACAATCCGTACTGGCGCTATCGTCCCTCAGGAGGAATCACCCACCATCAGCGAGATCGACAGTCACCAGGCTTTACGACGCTGGAACACGTCTCTAGCCTAGACCTCTATATTGTGCGTTATGTTACAAAGCGTTATTAAGTTCATTCAGTTTATTTTATGTTGATCTTTCTTAGAAGTTTGCCTTTTGAGGTTCACCACGAGATGTATAGACAACTTCCTAAATGCAATCTAAAATATGATAAGCAAATTTTATCTCTTTTTCAACAATGAAAATCCTAGCTACAAAGGGAAAAGAAAGACACCATCTTTTCTCAGAGAGCAATCAGCACACTCTAAATGCACTTTCCCTAAATCAATCATGCAAACTATCAAGATGTAAATGCACAATGCAAGTGTTTGTTTTCCACTTTCTTAATATTGATGCCTAAAAAGAAAGCTTTTTGCACAACTTTGAATTTGCTTTTAAATGACAAATACAAACAAGTTTACTTTTTCGAAATCAGAAAGGGTAGAAGAGATTACAACACTTAACGATTTTCGAAATGAATACTTGTTTTGACACTCAAAAGAGACAAACTCAAACCAAAAGCAAAAATGAATGTATAACCAACTGTAAACAGCCAATGAAATCTCTCCTAAGACCACAATCAACAGATCTGAATCAAGGGCTACAAGATGACTATTTCACTCTTGCAAAGGGAAACTGTAAATGATGCCACAAACACATAAAAACACTCACAGTATTTTGTACAAAAGGAGGTGGAATTTAAGCAGAGAAAAGGGGTTATCAGACAGGTACCTATGCTGGTTACAGGCTGCAAAAATCAGAGATCAAAACAAGGCAAAACAGAGCAGAGAACCCCAGCTGCACAAGGCCTAACTGGATCAGCGCACCTGTATAACAAGGAAACTGAATTTCAACGCAGGTAGCCTTCACAGGAACTGCGTTGAAATGCAGAGTCTCTTCACAGAGCCTGTGCTGAAGGAGAAACAAGAGTTCCTCACTAGGTTCTGGGTCACGGTTTGCTATTTAATCTACAGTTTCAGGCCAAATCAAAGCAACAAGCAAGGTACAATCAAAGGGATGCTTTGAAGGAGGACTAAGATCTATCACAAAGGATCATCAAATCATTTGTGAGTCCATTTTTCAGATCATAGACAAATCCAGTTATTGGATCAAAGCAGCAGTTGTCTACTTTGCATCTGAGAATAGAAGATGCAGTTCGATTGTTGTTGTTGAGTCTATGAAACAAACAATGACAGAAACACAAATAAAATGACTAAACAGATCTCCCCAGTGGAGTCGCCAATTTGTTGTGGGGAAAAATGCCTATGCAGGACGATCCTATCCACCTAAGGTGTGACAGTGCCTTAGCAACAAACAAAAACAGCTATTCTAGTATTCTTCCTTTATGAATTGAGAATGAAGAGAGATAGATGGACTAACCGGTGTCTTCCATTTGTCCCTCGATCCGGTTTCTCTTCTCTTTGGGAGTTCCCAGCTACTTGCCTTCTCACTCGCCCAGCTTCAACAGGTTCCTGAAAGATCACAAAAAGGGAACACTACACAAAGACATAGATTCATATTCATAACTAGTTTAGGATTAGAAGTAAACCAAATATACCAATGCAATCATACATCAAAGACACATCAGCATATAGGAGAAACCAAGATAGCTTTATTGATGAAATAACAAGGTTCAGGAGGAGATACAACCAAGAGAGTTCCAATCCAGCATCTACCTCCCAGCAAATGAAATTCCTATCTTCACCTCCCTTCAAAGCATTAAGCACCCAATGATCTCAATCTCAAACCAGCAGCAATTCTTTGCAATAACCAAATTCCAACCTCTGGATCTCATGGAGAAGAGATCCATATATAGATGTTTGGAGTGAGGATGAGTCAGCTTGTGATCTGACTAGTGTCCTCTCTCTCTGTCAGTTCTTACTTCCACTTGGAGACTAAGAGCCTCTTACTCATCACTTAGTCGAACTCAGCAAGGCAAGTGTCATGGAGGAAGATTCTGGAAGCTTCCACAGTCTTGACACCTCTCACAAGAGACCCTGACATTTGTCATTTCCCGCTCAACGCACCCTGGTAGTGATTCCACCTGCGTTGCAATGCAACTAGCCAGTGTAGCCTCTGCATTTCAACGCAGACAGCTAGTGGAGCTTCTGAATTGATCCTGAATTGACTTGTTTTTGAGCAGTTTCTGGTGGAGAACTTCTGTGAATTGCTGTGGTTTGTTAGCCTTGTTCCTCTAGGGGTAGGAACAACATGTTTAGGGACTTTGGATCCCTTGGATTATGGACATTTCATGCTTATAGCTGTAAGGCACAAAAATGTCTATAACATACATTGATTTCAAACTAGTGATATTAGGAAAAGTTGTTCCAGAAATAAACCCCTTATTCACGTTGTTGTAGCAATATTATCTCCTTATGCTTTGGGAGTTTCCATTATTTGGAACTATTGGAGAAGTTGGTCAGTGTACAAATTTTCTAATCAACGTAATTCAATAGGGTTCATTATAGCTAGATAAGGAATATCTCATCCATGTCCATGATATTAAAAAATAACAAGGTTATCCATGGACAGAGAGGACATTTCCACTACATTTCAAGGAACATCTAAACACAAGACAAAGACAAGTTCTACTAACCTGTATGCGAAATATGGTACTAAGTGCCGAGGATGTGGATTAGTTATCGACCTTATCAACAATGATCAAATAAATTTTTCTTTTCATATCATTGTAGGGAAAGTCACCTGCCACTATGCCAAAGGTGAGTATACGCTCGATACCATTTGTGTCATTGAGTTCTTCACACAAGGCGTATAGTTAAATTGGTGCAAATATCTCTTTAATGAATTCTTTCTAGCTTGTGCGGATGTGTATAAGAAGTGGGGTTATTTTATATATGGATACCTGCTCATTGCCTTAACTATGATGAAACGGAAAGCCCTTGCATCAGAGAAATTTTGAGGTCTACAATGGGCCTCCTAAGGGATATTATAAAACAATAGTGGAAATAATAAAATAAGATTAGATTACCTCATCAAGTTTTGGAGGGAAAAAATCGAAAACTACTTTTTAAATTAACGTTTTCAACTTATCTCCCTACAATTTTACTCAAATTTTAAGCGGGAGTACTCGATGGATGCATAATTTAATTTTTCATCCAAGGTGTACCCATGTTTCATACGTTTAATGGACCCTACTACACAAAAAATGTAAAATACATGAAAAAGAATTATTGCAATCATGTTTTTTCATGTATTTCACATTTTTTGTGTAGCAGTGTCCATATAAAGTATGCAACATGGGTACTCCATGGATGAAAAATTAAATTCAACATCCAACCAGTGCTCCCACTCAAAATTTGAGTAAAATTATAAAGAGATAAGTTGAAAATATGAATTGAAAAAGTAGTTTTTTATTTTTTTATTTTTTTTATTTTATATTTTCATCTTTTCATTCTAAAAATGGTGAATCATCCCCTATGCTTGAAATCATCATAATCAATTCTATTGGTTCTTATAAAGTTGATTTTTGTTGTACTTTTTTGTTTTGAGGCCCATTTTTTACCTCAAAATTTCTCTAATGATGACCGTTTTCTACATGCAGCTTTAGATAAACAAGCCCTAGCTCGTACTTTTGATCCTTGAAAAAATTGTTCTAATGCCCATAACATTTCTTTCGATGACAATGTTTTTTGTAGCTAGTATAATCAACCTATTGTCAATGCCTAGATCATGAGAGTCCCCCGATCTCTTCTTGAAAAACATGCAATATGGTAAATTTGGTTTGGTATCAATCACCATCATTGCTATTTTTACCCTAAAACCACAAAGAAAGACAAGTTCTACACCTTCCCTTTACCTTTCTATATCTCACTAGAGGTATTCCACACAGAAGTCATCAACTGACCTAGCATCTAACAAATCGCCAAACCTAATGGAACTTATTACTCCCTTGGAAACTTAACGCAACGAGGCACACCTCCACCCTCTACCTCATATGCTTGCAAACACTTGTCCACACCTTCTACTTCTGATCTTGAATATTCTCAACCCTTGAGTAAATGGCTTTGTACACGTTCCACTCCCACCTCGACCCCTACATCTACTTTTGAACCCAATGGGCTTGCTCAAGTTGGAAGTTCATCCATAGTTGTTAGAATTCCTCTTCAGGCCATAACCTTCCATCCATCTCATCTTCATATGGATTCCTTTGTTGGAAAATGTAACTATGCCCAGTCTTCAATAATGTACTTCAGTCATTATGTAATGTACTTGTCAAAAGAATAAAGAAACGAATTATTATTATTATTATTATTGTGACTTATTAAAGCATGGGTTTCATGCTTGGGTCACCATGTTTTAGGTCAAAGTCCCCATTGAGGACTTCTAGGATTTATTCTAAGTCTTTAAAATTATTGTACATTTAAAGAGACCCTTCTTGGGTTTTTGAATCATGTAAAAAGGTTTAGTATTGGGTCAAATATGAAATATGGAACCTCAACACCAAGTCGGCCAAAGGAATATCAAGTCAGCCTTATACGCTATTCAACCCCACAAGAAGCCTATAAAAGGAAAGACATCGAATTCATTTGGAGCATCACTTCTCATCAAGCTCAAAATCTCTCTACTGGGAAGAAGTCAGAAAATCTTGTTACTAGGCAGAAGTGCGAAGTGGGTAGATGGGAAAGTTTGTTGTTAGGAAGCTAAAGTGAATTCGAGTTTGGGTGATTCTAAGGAGTCAAGGAAAATCAAAATATTGGTGGTGTTCTCTCTTTTTTTTGTGCTCTGGATTGGGATATTGAAGTCCTCCAAGTTGGACTGCTGCCAAAAACTATTGGTTGTTGCAAGTTGTTGCATAGTCGAAGCTGCTGGGAAGAGGTCAATCTTCTAGAGGCTAACTTGGTGTGGAGGGAAGGTCTAGTCCTGGTCTAGGGTGAAGAGTCTCAAAGAATACTATTGAAAGGAAGAATTACTTTAAATGGGTTTTCCCCTCTAGGAGGGGTTTTCCCTGGCATGTGTCTACATCTTGTGTTCATTGCTTTATTTTCTAATGCTTTTGGTAATTGCTTGATGAACTAAACAAAGAACATATAAATAATCGAAACAATAAGGAACATCACAATTAATTATCAAGGTCAATAAAATATTTACTACCTTTCAGATTTTCCAACATGGTATCAGAGCTTTAGTGAAGAAATAAGAAAAAGGAAGATACATTCATAGGCACTATCTAAGGGAAGAAGTCTATCATACTCAAGGAAGATATCTAACTCAATGAAGGGAGAGAACAAGCTTGAAGAAGATTATAACTTTAGATCCTGGAAGAAAAGGATTGACCTAATCCTCGAGAAGAATAAGGTGCTAGATTTGGTAAAAGGAAATGTAAAAAAGCCTACAGAAGAAGCCATTGATGTCGACAAAGTGAAATTCAGGGATTTAGAATTAGTGGCTATAACTCTAATGGTAGAAGGGATAAAAGACAATATTTCCCATTCATAGCTAACATCGATCATGCTCAGGAGATGTATGAATCCTTGTTGAGGCTATTCACCATTAAAAACATTGGTCAATTAGCAAGTTTGAAGAATGAGCTGAGGAATACGAAAATGACTAAAAAAGGTACTTTGGCAACCTTCTTTGTAAAGATAGCTAGAATGAGGGATGATCTTTTGGCCATCGATGAGATTGTTCTGGACAAAGAATTGGTGATATCTGATGTATTAGGATTGCCACTCTCTTGGGTTGAATATGCTTTAGGTCTCAACAGTTGGAAGGTAGCTCCCACCTTTGAAGAATTATGGACCGCATGTAGTCAAGAAGAATTAAGGATCTCTATGGTTTCCAATCCTAAAGAAGTATCTAATGCTTATGTTTATCATCATAAAGGAAAAATATCAAAGGGACCAAGGAAGAAAGTTTACATGTCTAAGATAGAGTGTTATCAATGTCATAAGAAAGGTCACTGCAAGAGTTATTTTCCCGAGAATCCAAGGAATAAGAAGAGAGGAAGAGATCAAGCCAAATTTGTTGAAGAAGGAGACTCAAAGAAAGTCAATCTCGAAGAATATGACATTATGGAATAACACTATTAAGTCATTTTCTTTACATAACTTGTTTTATATGTTTTATAATTTATAGGTTTTTAACATATCTTTGGAAAAGACATTTTTTTATTGCTTTAGGTTTGTAGGTTTCCCTCAAGCTTTGGAGGGAACTCCCAACAATTCTCAAAGATAAGTATCTCATGTATTTTCAGTTTTGAATTCATGTACTCATTTAGTTTTGATTATATTAAATACTAATCACTTTTCTCACTTTGTTGTCTTGATTAGGAAAACATCTGGAATAAGGAGTATCTCTCAAGACAAGGTTATTCAAGAAACAAAGGTATTCTTTGAATACATTGATTGAACAAATTATTCATTTGACGATATATTAATAACTCTTTTATAACTAGTTGTATTGAATCTTAATGATTCTTGTTTGGGTGATTCATCTCTTGATAAATCTACCCACCCCACTCATATTCTTGATTGACTATGTAGAAAACCCTAGACAGGTTCCAAAAAACCCTAACCAAAGGGTATGCTAATGTGAACGTCTGAAATCCTAAGTTGCTTAGGGATATTATTAAATGTTAGTTTAAGTTTTTATTGATGATGTCATGTTTGGGATTTTGGTATAATTAGGAAACCTAACTTGTTATGGTTGAATAATGCGGTCTAAAATCCCAAACCTTTGAAGTTTCAGTAATGTTAGGTTAGCTATGTTTTTACATTGGAACCCTAGCTCATTAGGGTTTGGTGGAATGTGTGATTCTACATTGGAACCCTAACTCATTTGGGTTTGGTGGAATGTGTGAGAAAGACCCTTACATTGCCTTAAAATGTTTTCCTTGGTATGTGTGTGTTTGTCTGATCAAACCCTAGTGTAATTAAAATGATTGTGTATCTAACTCTTATTTGATATTTTTTTGAAGTTGGGTTTGACTAACACATGACATGAAATATATTTGCATAATGATGAAATCTAGGCATATATAGTTATGTCCTTTTGGTTGAAATACTAGGTTGGTCAATGTCAAGATGTATTAATGTTGTTGGACATATGATATGCTTATGTATGGTTATGAATTTCTAGATATGAGTTGATATGATTTAATGGAAGTCCTTATATGAGAGTCTGGGATGATGATATCTGAAAATCTAGGGTTTAGCAGTTAAATCCTATTAGTGACATTGTCTAGTGTGAAATATGTATGTTGAGATTGTGAAAATGGAATTCTAAGGTTTTGGAATTAAACCTTAGTCAAAATAAAATCTTTGGAATATGATGATTTGATATTTGTATAAGTTTGTTGAATTTAAATGGAATTATAGGGTTTTCGAGTTGAACCTTAGTTGAAATAGAAATCTCTGATATATGTTAAATATATGATAACTTGAGGTGTGTGAGAGATTTGTTGAAATTTGATTTTTTTGGTTGAGTTTGATGATTGCTCAGAAATATAGGGTTTGCAATCTAACCCTAGTGGTAGCTAGTCATGCTAGTGATTGATTAATGGTTGATTTAAAATCTAGGGGTTTGAAACTAACCTTAGTGAAATTTGGTCAAGTTAATGACTAAGCTGTGATTGACTTTGATTGATTTGTTTGTATGAAATCTAGGATTTGTATGAATACCTAGTGTGAAGTCTAACATATGTACTTTGAAAGGCTGTTAGATGCTTTGTAGATCTATATTTTATTTGAATTTTTTCTATGGTTTGCTATATGTTGTAGGGAGATATGTCATACCTTTGGAAGACACATTGAAACCCTAGATGGAATGAATGATCTTATGAAGGAGTCTAGGATGTGTTAATTCCCTAGTAAGATTTTGAAGAGTATATGCCTCTTTTTTAAAAGTCTAGGTATCTGATTTGTATAAAGATGAAATTCTTTCGTGATTCTAATATGGCTAACATCATTCTTCTATAGATTTGGTTATACTTTCTATTTAAGTTGTGCAGGTACACAATCTTCAACTTGGTGAAGATGCTCGTTGTTGTGATAAGCATGATCGGGATGATGATAACTTTGATGAAATGGTTGGAAGCCATGAAATATTCTTCGATGTTGAAAAATAAGAAGTTGATCTCCCAGAGGAAGCATGAATAGAAGAAATCTCCCTAAGACAAGAGGGAGACTGAATAAAGAGGTGCTTCTTGGTTGAGAGGGAAGGCTTATCTTGGTGTTAAATTAAAGAATGAATTTCAAAGGATATTTTGTTGCAAGTGAAGTAGGAAGTAAATCATATGATTGAGGAATCTTTTGTCAAAATATTCGGTTGATAATCCTACTATGGAAAGTTGAGAAGCAACATCAAGTTGTCTATAAGACCCTGGAGGCTTATATTTTATTATGTACATGTTAAAGTATATTATTGACTGGGGTTGTGTTTGTACAGGTGAATCTCTTGAAGGAAAGAATGTTGGTTACCAATAAGTTTGATTGGTAGAGATTGGTTATTCTTGATCGGTTGGATCAAGGGGTTTTAAGTCTTTGTGAGTGAAGCATTGCCTCAGAGGACATCTGGCTAGCACATAGTGTTGATGTCTAGAAGTTGGAAAGGTGTTGTTGATCAAAGAGCTCGATTTTGAATACACACCTGGATTTTTGGGTTGATGGTTAGCGAGCTTGATGGTATGTAGAGGGGATGAAATATTGAGTCCATCTTAATCCCACCTAGATAGATTTCCTTGGTTAAGACTCTAGTGCTTGGCATTGTAGTGCCTAAACCATTGAGTGATTGTTTGGATATATTGACCTGGTTAGGAATCTACTCTATCGCATTACGATGCCTAAAAATATTCATGGTTCATATAGTTTGAGATCTTCCATTGTATATGTACATTATGAATACCTCCCTAGTTAAGAGGGAATGTTGGAAAATGTAACTATGTTCGGTCTTCAATAATGTACTTGAGTCATTATCTAATGTACTTGTCAAAAGAATAAAAAAAGAATTATTATTACTATTATTGTGACTTATTAAAGCATGGGTTTCATGCTTGGGTCACCATGTTTTAGGTCAAAGTCCCCATTGAGGACTTCTAGGATTTATTCCGAGTCTATAGAATTATTTTACATTTAAAGAGACCCCTCTTGGGCTTTTGAATCATGTAAAAAGGTTTAGTATTGGGTCAAATATGAATTATGGAACCGCCACACCAAGTCGGCCTTAGACCTTATTCAACCCCACAAGAAGCCTATAAAAGAAAGGGCATCAAATTCATTTGGAGCATCACTTTTCATCAAGTTTGAATTCTCTCTACTCGGCAGAAGTGTGAAAATCCTATTGCTAGCCAGAAGTGTGAAGTGGGTACCTGGGAAAGTCTGTTGCTTGGAAGCCGAAGTGAATGCGAGTTTAGGTGAGTCTAAAGAGTCAAGGAAAATCAAAATTTTGGTGTTGGTCTCTCTCTGTTTCATGCTCTGGATTGGTAGATCGAAGTCTTCCAAGTTGGACTGTTGTCAAAAGTTGTTGGCTGCTGCAAGTTGCTGCATAGTCGAAGTTGTTGGGAAGAGGTCAATCGTTTGGAGTCTGACTTGGTCTGGAGGGAAGGTCCGGTCTTTGTTTAGGGTGAAGAGACTCAAAGAATACTATTGAAAGGAATAATTACTTTGACTGGGTTTCTCCCTTGAGGGTGGTTTTTTACCTGGCAGGTGCCTACATCTTGTGTTCATCGATTTATGTGTTGCTGCTTTTGTTAATTTCTTGATGAACTAAAGAAAGAAGATATAAAGAATTGTAATAATAAGGAACATCACAAGTAATTATCAAGGTCAAGAAAATATTTACTACCCTTTTTTATTTTCCAACATCCTTAGTGACACCATCCTCAGTTCCAAGTGTGTATATTGCTCCTACCCCTATAACTCAACCAACACCTCTTGTTTGGATCCACCAAAATTTGTTCAAATTGAAGATGATGAACCCGTTGAACCCTTTCATATGATCCCAATCATAGAAGAGTTTACACCATCCACTCTTCTTGTTGCAAGTCCACCCCATACAATACATTCTTTGCAACCTTCTCCCCAGGAAATTGATCTCTGTGGTACCAATTCAGATGTGTCATCCACTCCCTCTATGCATGAGTAGACTCTAGATCTTCCACAAGTTACAACCAAATCTTTTGTAGAGACTAGTGTTCCTTTTGATGGTACATTGTTTGAATATATTCTTCAGCTAGACAAGCGCAAGCAAGTCTTACAGATGTATTCCCAAACACTTGACATAGTTTTGTTGCTTCCTTCTCAAGTATATGACCATGTATGACATAACATTCACCAAGAGCAAGGAGAGGGTTCAAAGATCTCAACACAAGGGCAATCAAATAAATATGTTACTAGTGGTTAGCCTTTGAAGTCAAGATTTCCATCGAGTGATAGTATTACTATTAGAGATATTGAACAGTGGTTAAATATCCAATTACTTCAATTTATAAAGGTTTCGTCAAATTAGTTGGAATAGTGCATGGCCTTTGCTGAGAAAGCATAACTAGATACCACAAAGACTCATCAACAACTACAACAACAACTTACATTAGTAAAAATGGGGCCAAAATACGATGGCTATTACTCGAATATGCAACTTATTAGTGTTGCCTATTCGACACATTGGTGCTTATCAAATCGTCATTGGAATTTTATCGAATAGTCAAGAGTTTGATATGCGACGATATAGATGTTGATTATCTGACACATAAAAAGGCCAAAAAGGCCAAAATTAGTTTTACAACGCTACAAATTGTCGAATATCCGAAAAAACAAACTGACGTTGATGTGTTGGGTAATTGACAACATAAGTAAATTTTGCAACATAAGTTTTTTCGCTCTAATGCTTTCAGGCCGATGGTAAAGTATTGGATATTCGAGACATAGGTAGTTTTGTCCAACAGAATAAACTAATGTTGAGGCGTCGAGGAATCTACAGGATAAGTAAATTGTGAAACATAAGTGTTGTCGCTCTATTTCTTTAAGTTTGACAGTTAAGTAATAGATATGCGACGAATGAGAGTTCTATCTAACGAGAGTGTTAAGGTACCGAAGTTTCCGTTTTTGGTTTCGGTTGTCGAATATTCGACAAGTAATCTAATAGGTAGTTGTCGAATATTCAATGCCTTGCTTACACATACACTGTGAATTTCTTGGTGGCTCTACTCCCTTATACATTTGATTCTTGCAGTAGACCTGAGGGTTTCTCTGTGGTACTTCCATTAGACACTAGTTTCCTAGATCTTTTTAAAGGAAACAACGACATTGGTGTGGTGACATACTTGGTATGTAAGTGCCTTCCAGTATAATAACCAGAATCAAGCATCTCATCTTCATCATAAATAGACTATATAGAGACAGACATTACAAGCATTGCTAGATCACATTACAAATAACCAAGTATTGTTGATAAACCAACATCCAAGCAAAAACATAAGCACAATCCAGGTTGGTTTCATCAAATATGTTGTTCATGTACCAAAAGTGTACTTTGAAACATTACAACCATAAATTAAAATCCATAAAAGATCATAGTTTTGTTGCTATTTGTCCTAACAATGTATTAAGATTCAAGAAATGGTTGGACTTCAAATGTGCAATATCACTTGTGTATACCAGTGTTCTCTACAAAGACCATGAGTTGGTCAGACTGACCCCACATGGATTCTAGACAAGTGGCTCCTTTGGTGGATAAGTAGCTTTATCAATAGACGATAGATTACTCTTTTAACACAGTGAAACAAATTTAACAAGTTTACAAACATAGGTAGTGACTTTGTGACTTTCATGGATGGAGGTAGTCAATTTTGTACTCTAGCTTTATTTTTATTGCATACCATATAACCCAACAAAAACATATGTAGAATTATATATAGATAAATATTTATATATATAATTTGGATATATAAATATATTATATTATTTGAAAAAAAATCATTATGCAATTGAACTTTTTATTTCTCTAAGAACTATATATACATTAAAATCTTATACACCTTATATGTTATATGCCTTATAGTTTATATAATATCATAATACATAAAATTTTGAACACTCGAAAACGTAAATGATCCACCATCTCCTTTTCTTTGTCCATCATTTATACCATTTAATAAAACGAATAAAAAGCTTTCTCAATATTTCTACAAATTAATTTTGATAACCATGTTTCAATCTAACTTGAGATTCCTGAAATTGGAGATTGGTTTCAGTAACCATGCTTTTCTAAAGCACTGCAATATGCTAGGTTGGAATTGTTTTCTTTTGTCGTTAACCATGTCATTCTAAAACCACTGCAACATACTTTGCTGGAGTTGTTTGTTTGTCGTTATATTGAGTTGCGGGGAAAATATTTTAAAAATGCTTATTTATAGTCAAACATCATATCATATTCCTTTTATTTATGGTGTTTCTCTTTTCCACAACCGTAGAAAGAGAGGGTTCTATTAAATATTAGTTAACGGGGATGGCATTCTGCTTTACTCAATTATTCGAAGATTCTTGACCATTTCGGATATGTTGTTTCGGAAATGTTCATTTTAATATTTTTTCAATAACATGTAATATATATATATTAGTGGCAACTTCGACTTATGTCTATATAAATATATATTTGTCGAGAATAGGTGTTTTATTTTTTTAACAGTAATAATTGTATTCCAGAAGAACAAGATTATATGATTTTTTATACCTTGAGGTAGAGGTATTAGTGGCAAATTTGACTTCTATCTCTATGATTAGGGCAGACGGTATTCACGGTAACTCCATGCACACATAACTTCACATTTAAATACGAAGCCAACTGGCATTGACTCAACTTTTATTCTTTTCAGTTTTAAGGTTTTTATTAATCTATTTTTAATTTAATAAAAAAGTTTTATCCGTCAACATTATGATCGGGTGTTCTATTAAAGTAATTTTTGATGTAAAGTTATCGTTTAATTCTCCATCTCAATCAAAGTGATATATTAAGACACAATAAAAATGTAATCCCATTAAATTTTAAAAAACAAATTTAAAAAACAAACATGTATTTTTTTGGAAAGTGCTACCTTGTCATTTTTAAATAAAATTTTGCATTAATATTTTATTATACATTTATAATTTAGAAGTTATATTTAATTATACTTATTGAATTTCAATTTAATTTTAGTACATCATTTTTATTTATTTTTTAATTTATATAAATTTCTGCATTAATATTTTATTATACCTTTATAATTTAGAAGTTGTGTTTAATTATAATTATTGAATTTCAATATAATTTTATTTGATCAATTTTATTTAATTTTTTGAATTAATATAAATGTAAATTACAATATTTGTAATAATATTTTGTTTGTTAATTCACAATAATATTGGATTGATGATGAATAGGTATCTTTTGGAAAGGTTATTAGTTTAAATTTTTAAGAGGGTTTGCTATATATATATATGCTATTTAAAATTTTGTGTTTTAAAATTTAAAAAAAAAATTTGTTAAGGTTATAAAATTAACTTTATTCCATTCTTTATTCTTTAAAAATGATAAGACCAAATTTAAAACATTTATTAATACTTATATAAATTGATTAAAATTAAGATCACATGCCTTCATAAAGGAACTAAATTTTCTACATACTAAGAGTACACTGAATTTTATAAGTAATTATAGAAATCAAAGCTCGTATATTATCATTTGATTTTGGAAATAATCATTTTCTTGCTTAATCCATGAAATATCCCAGATTTGGAGTGAGATTTGAACTAGCTTTATCCACAATAAAGGATGGAATAGGTATTTCCTTTTATAGAAAACCATGGAGAATTAGATGAGATTGCATTAGCAAATTTAAGGTTAGTGGTAAGTTTGTATTTTAAATAAAGTTAATTCATTTTTATTAATTATTGTGATAATATATTTGTTTGTTAGTTCATAGTAATATTGGATGGATTGATGGTGAATAGAGTCTTTTGGAAAGGTCATTAGATTAAATTTCTTATAAATGCTTACCACTAAAAAAATAATATATTCATTTTTTATTTAGAAATTTATGTTTTAAATTTTTAAAAACAATTTTTAGGGATGATAAAAATAACCTTATTCCATTTCTTTAAAAAAATAAAACTTATCTTCTTAAATTTAAAATATTTATTAATGATTATATAAATTAATTAATATCAAAATAAGTTAGCTTCATAAAGAGACCAACTTTTCTACCTACTAAAATTATTTCCTAACAACTTATGTTATACCTTTTGCATTCAAGTGCATCCAAAGATGAATTTTATAAATAATTCTAGAAATCAAAGGTATATTATCCCTTGATTTTAGAAATCACCATTATCATTCTTAATCTACGCAATATCCAAGATTTGGAGTGAGATTTAAACTAGGTTTATCCACAATAAAGGATGGAATAGGTACTTTTTTTTAGAAAGCATGGGAGAATTAGATTGCATTACAAAATTTAATGTTAGTGGTAAGTTTGATTTAATAAAAAATAATATTTTTAAATGAACAATCATTTTTATTAATTATTTAGTTATTTTAAATTAATAAATTTGTGAAGTTATGGAGAAAAGGACCACACTTACACATTTCTTCTTTATACTTCATTTAGATTGGGGACTAATAAAATTATTGAGGAAATCTTCTTCACCATATTAGTTATTGTAAGTAGAGTGAATTATTCTGTATTCATGATCAAGATAACATGCGTGATAGCTGCATAGTATCATAGTCCCTGTCTCTTTATGTGGGGTTCACGTTTTGTCGTTTCCATAAGTGACACCTCCACATTGCTTACAATGAAAGCTTCCTCCTCACCTCTGCATTCTGCAGAATGAAAGATAAACCCTAAGATATGCACACTTTGCAATTGTTATAATAGTTATCCCCAACAGTTGAAGATATGGAGAAGTAAGCAGTGGGATTAAATGGAGGCAAGGAAAACACTCAACAATATTATATATGAAATATGTGCATACCCAGAAATTAAGTCACACAAAATCAATATATTAATTTAACCCTGAGGTATAGAGGAATATTTCATTGTGTGGAATGTGGAGGTGCAGAGGAAGATTTCATTGTATGGAATGTGGACATGTGGGGGAAGCTTTTAGTGTGCAAAGTGTGAAGGAAGAACAATGAAAACTTCCTCCCTATCTCTGCACTCCACAAAATGAAATTAACTCATTTAAATATAAAATATTTAAACATATAACATCTTTCAATCTTTGAAAAATTAAAACATATAACAAAAAAGTTTCGATAATCAAAATAATAAGAGTTTTCATACATTATTTGTTTTCATTGAATATTTTATCGACTAGTGCAGGAACATGCAGTGACAAATACTAACTATGGTGTAGAGGATTAGACACCTAGTATTAAAAAATTAATTATGGCATATTCACACTATTAACATCTATTCAACGCTTAATAACATTTATTTGAGGCATTGTATAACCATTACTGGTTGTAAACATATGAAGTTCGACATTTATTTGAATCAACACATTGTTTGAGTGCTTAATAACATTTATTACTTGTAGAAAAATCAGGAAGATGCATAGGGCTCTCCAGTTAGTATCTGTTGTAGAATATTGAAATGATGTGTAGACAGAGGTGCGGAAGTGGAAAAATAGTGGGTTTGTCAGACGCACTCCTCTTTTGCATATCCTTTTAATGTTTTTTGGCCATACTAATTATGACAATTCTAAGCCTATTAATGTGTGTGAGGAAGAACTGTTGTGCAGGAGAATGGGTATCGAGAGCAAGGAAAATAAACCTTGTTCGACAATATTTTGTATTTCGGCATACATTTCTACACACTACATATTAATAAATTAATTAGCAGTTTTGGATTATTAAAGTTTGGGGCATGAAAAATTTTGATTACGTGTATATTGGGTGCGAAATAAGGGTGGGTGATTAACGTATAATGGTGGATTTCTTGATTTGTTTACAACCAATAATCATTACAAAATGCTTGAAAGTAAATGCTACTAAGCATTGAAATGATCAACTGATTACAAATCGATTTGTTTGATAAACAGTGAAAAGACTCAAGAAATTTATGTCTAATGACGTGAAAGCTAAACCCTAGTATATGCACACTTTTCAATTATTATAACAGTTTTATTAAATCACTGGAGATATAAAGAATTAAGTAGATGGATTAAATTAGGCAAGGAAAAAACTTAGCAATATTATCTATGAAGAAACTGCATACCAAAAATTTAATTCGCACAAAATTAATATATCAATTTCACTCTTAGGTACAGAGGAAGCTTTCATTGTGTGGAGTGTGGAGGTGTGAAAGTGTAAAAGAAGCTTTCATTGTGTGGAGTGTGGAGGTGTGAAAGTGTAAAAGAAGCTTTCATTGTGTGGAGTGTGGGGGTGTGAAAGTGTAAAAGAAGCTTTCATTATACAAAGTGTCGAGGAAGAACAATGAAAGATTCTTGTGTACCTCTGCACTCCGCACAATGAAACTAACTCAATTAAAAATAAAAAATTGAATCATACAACATATTTCGAACTTTAAAATATTTCAACATATAACTGCAAAGTTTCGATAATAAAAATAATAAATGTTGTTGTACATTATGTGTTTCCATTAGATTTTTTATTGACTAGTGTGGAAACCTACAGTGACAGATACTAACTGTGGTGGAGAAAACTTAACACCTAGTATTAAAAGATTAATTATGGCTTAGTCATACTATTAACATATATTAAACGCTTAAAAACATTTATTTTGAGGCTTTGTATAATGATTACTAGTTGTAAACATATTAAGTTTGACATTTATTCAAATCAACACATTTTTCGATTTCTTAATAACATTTATTTCTTGTAGACAAATCATGAAGATGCACAAGGATCTGCTACCAATATGTTTTGTAGAATATTGGAACGATGTGTATACAGAGATGTGGAAGTGGCAGAGTAGTGGGTCTATCGGGTTCACTCCGTTTCCACATATCCTTTCAATGTTGTTCAATCCCTCTAATGATAAATCTAAGTCTATTAATGCATGTGAAGAAGAAGTATTGTACAGGAGAAAGGGCATGTGGATCAAGCAACATAAACTTTGTTTGATAACATTTTGTACCTCTGCATACATTTCCACACACTACATATTAATAAATTAATTAGTGTTTTTGGCTTATTAAATTTTGGGTTACGTGTATATCAAGTGGAAAATAATGGTGGATGATTAATGTATAAGGGTGGGTTTCTTGATTTGTTTAAAACAAATAATCATTACACAATGCTTTGAAGTAAATGCTACTAAGCATTGAAATGATCAACTGATTACAAGTTGATTTTATTAATAAATGCTAAAATAACTCAAGAAATGTATGTCAAATGCTGTGAAAAATGATGTCTTACAACATGCAAAGTAATGGCATATCATTCAAATCAGGCAAACGTGGCAAGATTCTTATGTTACCAAAATAAGTGATATATGGCACTATAGCACACTAGCCACGTGAGACTTAGTTATTCATTTTCAGTGAGAATTCATATTGTATCGTTTAGAGTTGGAAAGAGAACGACTTAATAGAATCCATGAGACAATGAACTTTATGTCATTTAACCGAAGAATTAGTGTGGGTGTTTATCTGATTAACACATGTCATTTCTATAGGGGCTAAACGAAAGCATGTTATCCATATCATTTGTACATTTCAATAGCTAAACAAACTCACTAAAATAAAGGATTACCAAGAAAAGTAAACATTTTTCTTTCCATAACGAAACATTAGTCTTAATCCTTGCAATTAGATCACTAATCCTCATACTTTAACTAAATATTATATCATGAAATCTTTGTAATGACAACATGTGGCGTACAAGACATTGAAAGCATTTAGTACCAAAATGTGTGATAAAGGACAAGTGTGTATGGCGGCCATATATGGAAAATTGTCTCAAGACAAGAATTTTTATAGAGGTGTGGGAACCTACAGTGATGGATACTAACTACAATGCAGATGACTCTGCATTCAATATTAAAATATTAATTAAGGCTTGCTCGTACTATTAGAATCTATTCAATGAATTAGAAACCTAATATCATTTATTCTGATGTGTTATGTAATGGTTACTAGTTGTAAACGTATCAAGAAGAGTGTATCCATTGATATTATAAAAGTCTTCTTGACATTTATTCAGCAAAATGATGCGTAATCAACACATTTTTTGATGGCTTAATAGCATTTACTTCTTGTAAACAAGTCAAGAAGATGCACAGGGCCTCGTAACTAGTGTCCATCATAGCATATTAAAATGATATGCAAACCCCATCCACACATTTGTTCTTCGTATTGCCTCATTTGGCAGCAACATTTTCGTGAAATGTTACAACGATTAAATCAACCTCCAATTACACGAATTAGTGGATATAAAAAAAATCAATTAATATTTAATTTTACAATTAATAGAAACTTTGTTGCCAGTAAATGTAAGTCTATTGATATTTATTTAGAAAATCTACTTGTAATCAGGATTTGGGTATATTTTTATCTACTACACCGGCTACCTAGATAGAATCACATTGGATGTAATAAAGCATCAATTGTAATTTGTCCAAATTTCATGAATTGTGAACTTTTTTTTATTGCATGTGATCTAGTTGTTGATTACTATTATTATTTAATTATGTGATGAATCGGAAGACAACTTTCTAAATGTTTCTACTCGTTGAAAATTCCATTCAGATACCATTTTTGCTATGTGAATTTATGCCAATATTGAAATTTTCAATGATTATAAAAACAAAATAATCATGAAGTAACTGTTCTTTTCTTGTTGCAATTGTTTCGATAACTATTGAAAGGAATGCAACTAGAAATAACAATAAATTATTCTTACTCAATGGGCATGTATGGAAGAAGTGAGCGGAGGGAGAATATGTGTAAGCATAAAAAATTTACACATTCAGTTTAACTTTTCATCTCATTTAGTTAACATTATAAAGTCCATAAATTTCATATGCCCATTTACTATTTATAGAAGATTAGTAGATACTACATATATCAAGAAAACATGCTTAGATATTCATGTTATGTTCTCGTATGCTATCTTCTCGTACACCATTTTTCTCACACATACCCCTTATTTTACACATCCTTTACTCTGCATAATTGAATATGTCTAAGTCTAAAATGAAAAAATAAGTTAAACTATTAAAGAAGTTTCCAATTTCTCGATATGCATCATCTTCCACATATTATTTTTTCGAAACACATCCTTGATTCTTATTACAGTACAATTTGCTGACATTAGTACCTAGCCATTTACTTCAAAAATAAATAGTGTGGATCCTAATTGAAGTATCAACAATTAATGGTATAATTTGTGTTAGAGAGAAGAGTTTTGGGAAGCTAGCGTAACCACAATTGTGCCCCCCCACAACGTTCGAGAATCACAGATCTTTACAATCAAGCTTTTGCCATTAGATTGAGGAAATTTGCAAATTAATCTTGATAATAATCATAGACACTGTGAGAGTCTCTAGAGATACTAACCAAGTAATTACTTTTTTTCCTATTTTAAAATTATTTTGCAACCTCTAAGAAATACATAAATTAAATTAGGCAAATAATTTTTGGTTTACAAAATGATGGGGAAAATAAGTTTCTTCACTTGGAACATGACACTCGCTAAATAAATGGCAATCTACATTTTTTTTCTACGTAATGCTAATATATTATATTAACAAAGAGGTAGTAAATTTACATCATGACCATAGTCAAGCACCCTGCTCTTGCGGGAGGCAGTTCTATCCAAAACATGCATGTTTGAAAAATGTCTGATTTTGTTTCCCACGTAGGGGAATAATCTCTGAAACATGAGACAAATCAAAAAATCAAAAAAATACCAGAGGAGAATGATCACTGAAACATGAGACAATACCAGAAACCCATGACCGAGCCGCCTCACAACCTTGCCCTGTGGACAGGGGCATTCTACAAAAAGAGAGGCATGGATGGCCTTCCTATTCATTAATGGGCTCTTCAGTAATTCGACACCAGCACATATCAAGTGGTTCCTCTAACTGTGTCACATTCTGAGCATCAGTGCCCAGATCTACCATCATCGGCTTCCGCACACTGCTTCTTTTCTCATTTGTTTCCCGCTGAGACGTGTTCTCCGTAGCCAGCTGAAAAGATGAAGAGGGGTCCTGGATAGCCCTCGAATTTTCTACTTGTGTCCTTAAATCAACAGCTAAACCTTCCTCCTGAGACACCACTGTAAAATGGGTTGTGATCCTGGGCCTATTGAGAGCACTGCCAAAGGTGAAAATGGCGGAGCCTGTGGCAGGAATCAAACCAGGTCGAGAGTTAGAGGCTCGAGACCTTCCTCTTCTTCTACGAGAAGAAAGCCCTCTCCTTGGAGGATGGTTCAAGTCGCTGGAGGATGAATCCGTTGGGGCTCTTCTCAGCTGCCCTCTGTGACTGCCTACTCTAGGTCTCAATCGAGGAATCCTGCGGATGATAGTGGCCCAGATCCAGAGATTTTGCTGTGGGGCGATAGCTTGGATGCAGCGATGCCTCCAATTGAGCCTCCTCTGCCTAGAATGAGTGTGTTCTTTGGGTTTACCGAATCCCTGCGAATGTGCACTAACCAAAAACAAACACACATATCAGTTGCCAAGAGAAAAGAGTGGGAGGGACAACCTGCGATACCTGAGCAATATTCAGGGAGGGGAGTGACCAGCCTCACAGAGAGGACCAAGATAATCAACACCTGGGTCCAATTCCTTGCCTTCTCTCTGAGTTTCTTATCATGCGCAGAGGAGTGTCGGTAGAGCGGCAGAGCCAACGAATTTACCATCTCCCTCGACACCTCTCCGGTTTTAAGGTTACAGGCCTTGTCTTGGGAGTCACCTCCCATTACTGCACCCTTGATGGCTTGAGCCCTCCACTGCACGCTGATGTATGTGAAACTTAATTTCCTCGCTGTGAGCCTCGCATTCTAGCCAAACCAGTGATATAACGTACCCTGAGTGACGATCATGCAAGTGTGCCACGCGCTTTGTAATATTTCCCTTCCGCGTATCCTGTGCAAGTCGGGAAAGTGGCTTTCCACCCTGCCCATCCACTATCTTATCGTGTTAACTCTCAACGCTAACACCTGCATCCAGGGGAGCAGCTTCCTTTTGGATCTGAAGTTTGAATTCCTGTGCATTATCATGGTTTTGGATTATGTCAAGCGTCCCTGTAGTGAGAGTGTGCTTAGAATCCACTCCCAATTTGGCTAAGAGGTCCGCTACCTTATTTCCTTCCTTTTTTACATGAGTGAAGATGATAGCTCGATTATTGTGAAGCCATTGTTCTAAGGCCTCCAATCTAGCTTCAAGTCTCCACCTCTTGGCAATTTTCCTGGCATGAGTCCCATTGAGAATTTGCTTGGCCATGTTGATGAGGACGAGGGAGTCGCCTTCAACTTCCAGGGGTTGAAAGTTGTGGATTCTGGAGAGGAGGAGTCCTTGCCATAGTCCCTCCAGTTCTGCTGAGTTATTGGTGTCCCATCCTATGTTTCCATGGTAGATGAGGAGGGGCGAGCCTGCATGATTTCTGAATATTCCCCCATATCCAGCATTTCTGGGATTGCCTTTTGATGCTCCATCAAAATTGAGCTTGATAGTTTGCTTTGGTGGTGGAGTCCAGGTATCCTTTTTTCCTTTGCTGCTTTCTGAGTGGGCTTGAGGTGGGTTTTCTTGTTGGAGTGGTAAATTCCAATTTTCCCAAATGGCCTTCTCATTTGCCAAAGTAGGAAAATCATCTGGCGTCCAAGTGTGAAGCGCTAATGTCTCCTTAAGGTTCAAGCAAAAGTTGCTCCAGATGATCTCTATGGGGGTTGTTTGATCTTTGAATATACGCTTATTCCTTTCCTTCCAAATGCACCAAGTGAGGAGCCCTGGTATTAATCTCCAAAGGTGATTGAGTACTTCACTTTTGTATGGACTCCGATGCCATTGGCGAATTGAATCGATGATATCTTCTGATACTCTACATTTTCTTTGGCAACGAAAACTAGCTTTTTCCCACATTTGGTTTGCTAGGGGATAGGAGTCCAGAAGGTGCTGAAGAGTTTCCTCCTGCGATTTACAATTAACACATATTGATGGCCCATGGTAATTTCTGCGCCTGAGTTTGTCCCATGTCAATATTCTTCGATGCCCCACCAACCATAGGAAAAGTGATACTTTGGGCCAGTTACCAGCTGACCAAATTCTCCCCCATATTGGATCTAATGGCGATGTGGTCGCACTTATGATCTTGTGGGCTTCTGCAATGGTGAAAGTTCCTTTTGGCTGGTAGCCCCAGCGAATGATGTCTTTGTCCTTAAAGTATCTCACTTGGCGCCTTTGGAGTTCCCCTTCCAGTTCCTTAATTGTCCTTTGATCAGCTCTATTGATTATCAATTCGCTTTGCTTCCATTTCCTGTATCCTTGATCAGTTTCCTGAGTCCAATGGTGCCATATTTATTCTTGATGTCGCTCATCCTCTGAGTGGCTTGGGTGTCGACTGAGGAGACTGCTAAGTTTTGGCAATTGGTTCCAGGCATCCATCCAGAAATGTGCTATCCTGCCATTTCGAACCTCCCAAAAACTGTGTTGTTGAATCATTTGAAAGTGTTGTTTGTCTGCATTCCAAATGAGTGAGCCTTTTGCATTGGGCGTTAGCCTGATGAGATCCTCCTGTGGCCTGTGATTGGCGTATTTAGCTGTCCAGATGGTCGCCCATGGTTTGTTGGGGATAGTTAACCATTACCACCAGATCTTTACGCACATTATAGCATTATTGTGGCTGCGGTCTCTCAGACCAATGCCTCCTTGCTCCTTAGGCTTGCATACAGAGATCCATTTAACCAAATCCCATTTGCAGTTTGTGCCCATCGCTCCCCAGAGAAAGTTGCACTGTATATTTCTTATTCTTTTTATTACCCATTTAGGAGATGCAAGGATTGAAAAAAGGTAAAGCAGCATTGCTTGTAGAACAACCTTGATTAGTACTAGTCTGTTAGCGATATTCAGAGATCTATGGGTCCATGAATTGAGCCGGTGGTCAATTTTCTCAAGAAGCAAGCGCCAAGAGGAATGCTTGATAGCAGAGTCAATGAGAGGGGCTCCAAGGTATTTGGAAGGGGGGGACTTAATGTAGAAGCCCAGAATATGAGCGATGGCCCTTTGAACGACAGGAGGGATGTGAAAGAAAAAGATATGAGATTTGGAGTTATTAATAATGGTTCCTGAGGCCTCGGAGAAATCATTCAGCAGGGATTTGTACAAAGAAGCTTCTTGGACAGAGGGGTACTCGAACAACATGTTGTCGTCGACAAACTGCTGATGGGTAATAGCAGGAGAGTTGTGGATGGAAAGAACTTTGATATGCTGGGCAAGGTGAGCTTCAGTAATGTGGCAACCTAATCCTTCAGCCATGAGAACAAAGAGGAAAGGCGACAGAGGATCGCCCTGCCGGATACCTCTTGAGGGACTGAAGGGGCAGGGTGGAATGCCATTGACAAGGATGGAGAAGAAAGTCGAGGAAATGAGACTATGAATCCATCAAACCCATAAAGGAGAGAAACCAAAAGCTAACAACATTTTTTGTATGTACATCCAAGTTAACTTATCAAAAGCTTTTGACAAGTCCAACTTAAGTATCATACTTGCTTTCTTGGTGTGCTTGAGAGAGTGTATAACTTCATGCGAGAGGATGATGTTGTCCAGGATCTGTCGTCCTTCCACGTAGCTTGATTGTTCAGGTGAGATGAGCAGGGGTAGTAGCGGCTTTAATCTATTGGCTATGACCTTTGAAATCACCTTGTAAATTACATTGCATAGAGCAATTGGCCGGAACTTGTCTGGGGTGATACTGCCTTCTTCCTTTGGAATGAGCACAATAAAAGTAGAATTGAGAGAGGGTAGAAGCCAGTGCAGGGTGCGCGACTCCTCAACTACTTGCTAGACTTCATCTCTGATTAATTCCCAGAAGGCATGGAAGAAGGTGGTTGTGAATCCATCCGGGCTGGGGGCTTTTCCTTCCTTGAGCTGATGCATTGTTGTGTCTACTTCCTGTTGTTGAACAGGGCGAAGAAGGAGCTTGTTGTGATCTTCGGTGATGATTTTTGGCACGTTTCGAGTGATTTTCTCAATGGTCGGCCTTCTTTCTTTTTGGGGCTCTTGGTGAACCTGCCAAAAATGCCTTATGAATTCTTGCTCAATCGCATCATGCTCTTCTACTCTTTCCCCCCCTGCTTCTGTATGAAAGGGATAGAGTTGTGCATTCTTCGTTGTACAGTTGTTCTGTGGAAGAACTTGGTGTTTCTCTCCCCCTCCTTCAGCCATCTTATCCTTGATTTTTGCTTCCATAATATTTCCTCCTGCTTTCTCCTCTCCTCCAGTTGGTAATGAATGTGTTTCTCCCATTCCAAAGTTTCTTCTTTGTGTCCTTCTATGATTATTTTCTGTTCGATCTGTTCCATTTCCCTATTTAGATTCTGTTGCACCTGAAAAATATTTCCAAAGGTTTCTTGATTCCAGAGCTTGATATGAGTTTTGAGATACTTGAGTTTTTGTTGAAACTGATACATTTTGGAACCTTCAGGCGGCTGAAAAATATTCCAGGTATTTTTGATGAAGTCTTTGAATGTGGGATGAGTGAGCCAGAATGCCTCAAAGCGGAATGGTCTCTTATTGGCATTCCGTGGTCTTTGCCACTGAAGGGCGATGGGCCAGTGGTCAGAGCCTGCATAAGGGAGAATTGCTGCTGTTATGTCCCCTCCTAAGTGGACTACGTTGTCAGTCAGAAGGAATCGATCTAGCTTGGAGGAAATTTGATGCCTTCCAATCCTTCGATTGCTCCATGTGTGCGTTCCATTACAAAACTGGGTATCGATAAGGGCATTGTTTTGAATGAACTCCTTGAAGTGCTCATTTTCCTGCTCCATCCTTGTTCGACCTCCTTGCTTTTCCTCTAATTTAGTTATCATGTTGAAGTCTCCTCCAATAATCCACAGGGGGTGGACTCTGTGTAGACTCAGTGCTTCTATCGTGTCCAATAAAGCCATTTTACTGCCCGCTTCCTGAGGGAAGTAGACATTCGTAAGATGCCCGTGAATGTTGGTACCTAGAATATGAAAGCTTGCTTGGATGATGTGGTGGGATGCGTGTATATCTGAGAGCGTTATTGCTTGCAGGTTTCATGCTATAGTGAGCCTGCCAGAAGCCCCAGAGGCATCCACTGCCACTGATATGCTACCTACCCATGCTCTGGAGAGTATGTTTCCCAGAGTATCACTGTTACATTTCGTTTCCTGAAGGAAACAAATTTGTGGCCTTTCCTGCTTTATCATGTTCTTAATCATTCTGTGTTTTCCTGGGCTATTGAGCCCCCTTAAATTCCATGATGTGAGCTTCATCTTTCACTATTAATGGTGGGTTTGTAATACTTGGTCAGCTTCGCATATCTTCCTGAGTCAACCAGGATTTTCCCTAATGCAATTGTTCGTTGAAGGTCGGTTCTTCTCCCTCTTTTCTTGGAATCTTTTGTAGTGAGGCTCCTGTCCCAGTGGCTACCCGGTTGGATGCCTAACCGGTGTTGTTGGTACGCCCCGGCTAGGATGACTTCTAGCGTGTTGAGTTGGTGCTCTGGTATCCTGTCAAACTCCTTCTTTTTGCATGCTGCTTCGAGCTCCAGGATATCGAGTCCTCCTAGGTCGAAGCTTTCCGGCTCTTCATCCATCACTTGTGGCTGATCCATATCTTTTGGGGCTGTGGCTGTACTCATAGTATGGATGGAGGGGGAATCCACCTCCATATCCTTTGTCTTTCCACTCAAGAACTTTCTGAAATGGCAATCTACATTGACATAGGGTATAGCCAAAAAATTAAAAATAGGTATATAGATATATGTTATGTCTAGTAATTAAACTCTACTTATGCGGTAAGTTTAATAAAATTGTATTCTATTGTTTGTTGGAGGGAATGCGAAGAACTGTGTAGGAGCTCTCTTCTAGATTCCTATTTGATAAATAGGTAAGATGGAATGATTCTATGTTCTGGTTTCATTTGATCAATGTTGTTGTATTTCATTTTTTAAATTGGTTCATTTGACTATTCTCATTTATTGCTGAGTGGTATAAGTATTTGCGTATTCTACTATTGTTTGGGTTTTGAAGGTCCAGACTGAGTAGGCAATTCCAAGAGACTAGTTTTATCCTTGGGTTCTATATCTTTTCTCTTGCAGTCTATGACTATTAATTTAGATAGTTTATTTTGGGACTACATCTTAGTTCATGGCACTGTAAGACTGGGTGGGTTGTTGTTGTTCTCATCTGGGTTGGTGTTCTATTTAACGTAAAATGTTTTTTTAGTTTAAACCATCCATAATGTACTTGTATTCGAGTCCCTTTTTTTCTGGTGAAATATAAGATGCCATGTCAATGAGGCAAAGTAATGTGTGGGGTTTGTGAACGAGAGGAGTCAAGCCAACATCACTTGGAAAGAATTGGTCAAGGAGATGTTGTAGATCCCAACTGTATCAATAGAATTTATTTTAACGACCCTACTTCTGCTCAACAAAAATTTGGCAATTAGCTTGGATATCTCAAGATGCTTTTGGAACAACTAAAAATAGGAAGACATGATGACCAAAATACAATAATCTGATTCATGAATGATATCCAACGAAACCAATGGAAAATGCAGGACCAATTAGTGATTCTGCAAAGGGGTTACTGTGTCTATAGGAAAAACTACACCACTTTGAAGGTGGATTGGCTCACATGGAGAAACAAGTACATTGTGTGCTTCAGCCTTTGTTGTCACCCAATTTAGGACGAGAGAATCCTATTCGGTAACTACCCCTAATATTTAATTTCTCTTGGTTGTGTATTGATCCCGGATTTTTTTTGGTTTAATGTTCCTTTTCGTTTTTGGGCAGTGAAGCAATTTTTTAGAATTTGTAATGTTTTTTTACTAATAACATACTAACCAATAAATCTTGTAAGAGTGAGGCAAGTAAGATTTTGTCAAGATGTTCTTGACAATGTAATATTTTTGCATAAATGAAAACCTGAGATTCACAAAAAATCATGAAATTCTATATGTTGGAAAAAAATAATGGATATTAAGATAAAGGGATTGCCAAATTTGGTTTACCAATTATAGGATTTGGAAACCTAGCCACAAATTCTTTTCATAAACTCCATGCAATTTAAAATATGTAAAAAGAAACATAATGTATGGATGGAAAGCATGGAGTTCCAAACCCAAATTCTATATTGTAAAAAACCATTAAACAATGATTAATATTATGCCACAAAAACATTGTAATGAAAACAGTTAACATAGAAATAGTTGGTAACATTGAGTATTACAACATACGAAAAAAGACAAATGCCAGAAAGAAATATTCTAGAGTAGAGTGTATGGGAAAGAAGCACTGTGAAAAATAGAAATGTATGGAAAAAGTATACAGAGAAAGAAATGTCTACAAAAGTGTAGAAGTGGGAATGTGTGAAAAATAAAAATCAAAATAAACATGTAAAAATTGGATAAAAATCTAGTTAAGGTAAAACATTAGCTAGTTACGAAGCAAGTTATGAGAGTACATGTTATTATGCAATCGAACAATGTCATGACTATGCCTCGATTCGTCGAATAAATGTCAAAAGGACTTACATTTATAAATAGCAGAGCTTTGGTTAATCGTAACATTAATCCTAAATTAATATTCTAATATCCATTAGGCCGCAATGGAAGTTGATTGACTTTAGGTGACATTTTTCCAAAACATTGTAACAGAACTAGAATATATATATATATATATATATATATATATATATATATATATATATATATATATATATATATATATATATATATATATATATATATATATATACATATTGATGGTTTGAAATAAGTAGGAGAAGAGTGTGGAGGTGAAAAAGTGGGGGGATAAAATTTCTTGACCACATAGCCCTCTCCCACACATCATTTGAATTTTTTAAGAGTAAATGATGTTAATCAGTTTGCTACATGTCAATTGACTGAAAAAATGTTGAAAGAACTTATATTTTCCTATAGGATTTCTTTTTCTAATCGTACGATTAAGCCTTAATTAATTTTTCAATATGTGGTGATCTGTGCCATGACAAGTTGGCTATATTTATGTGAAATTTCACCAAAACATTATTGTGGAACATTAAAATATGTGTGTCAAATAATGTGAGAATTGACCATTTTACAATGTACATAATAAGTGTACAAAGGGGGAATGTTTGCGGAGGTGCCAACATAAAGTGATAAAGGTTGTCCTGCACATATGCGTCTTCTACAAATCCTTTATTACACACACTAAAATTTAAAATATTTTCCATCCTATAGAGCCAAGTTATGACACTTTTTTAAAATGCCAATTTAAAATTAGTTTCAAAATTATGAATATAGTTTGTCATAGGATTAATCCTTAATTAATGTTTTAAGATATGCTACTATGCAACGAGGGAAGTTTATTAAGCTTATCTAAAAATTTTCTAAAACATTGTCGTGGAACATGAAGATATGTGTGTCAAATACCATGAAAGTTGATGTTTTACAACATGCAGAAGAAGTGTGCAAAGGGAGGTCTTGTGCGAAGGTGCGAATGTGGGGGAGTAAGGGTTCCTTAACAAATAATATCCCTCTTTTGCACATTGCTTCAATTTGCTAGAATAGATGCTAGCTACAGAGCCCTTTGCACCCTCTTGATTTATTTAGAATTAGTGAAAATTACACAATGCTTCAAAGCAAATGCTATTAAACACTCCAACGATGTCATGTTTGCACTAGAATTAATCCCTATTTAATTTTTAAATATATGTAATCTACACCGCGAGAGGTTGGTTGAGTTTATGTGACATTTTGCTAAAACATTCTTGTCAAATGTCAAAATATCTACATCAAAAAATGTTAAAATTAAACTTTTGTAGTGTGTGGAGGGGGAATGTATGTGCAGGTATAGAAATGGAGGAAAAAATATTCTCATGCACATACACCTCTTCTACACATCCTTTATTCCACACACTAAAATTTTAAAAGTGATATTTAAGTTATAAAAAAAAAAAAAAATTAAAGAAACAGAGATCAGTTTTAAAATACTATCTTTTACCATAATGTGAACAATTAGAAAATTAACGTATCCATGTAGCTCTTGGTTAAAATGTCAATGTGTTGAACAAATATGTCCAAGGTAAATGCATGCAATATGCAGAATGTGATCCATTATTTTGCATACTAAAAATTTAGAAGTGTCTACCATATCAAGTGAGGTTACAAACTTGGTTAAAGGAGACAGTTAATCACCTACCCTTATTTCACATTTGATATATATGTAAACCAAAATTTTCATGCCTCAAATCTTTGCAAGCCAAAATCACTATTAATCAATTAATGTGTAGTATTGTGTGAAAGGGAAATGAGTAGAATAATTGTGCGGAGAGAGAATGTAGGTGGAAGTGTAGGACATTGCAGAAGAAAGTTCTTTCTCACACGCATTAAAAAGACACTTCATTTAATATTGGATACTAGGTTTCTCACTAAAGTTAAACTCATTTCATGTCTATGGAAAAACGTTCCCTGCTCACCCTCGTTCTCGTACACATACCCCCTCTTCTGCATACTCTTCATTCCACACACATTCACACTCCATACATTTGTTCTACTACACAACAAAATCTGTAAAAGTTTAAAATGAAATAAGAGGTAAATGCAATCGGAGTCCTTGTGTTAGTGTTAGTGTCAATGTCAATGTCCATGTTTCTCCTTCCTCACCTCCAGATGCATTCCCCTCTGCATAAATATTTTAATTAAATATATTAAATTTTTTTGCTTTGCCATAACTTACACCTCCGAACTCCACACAATGAAAGCTTCCTCCACATATTTGTTCTTCTAGGCAATAGTTATTCCTCACACAGTTTAAAAACACACTTCATTTAATATTGGATAAGAAGTGTTCAATTCAAAAATGTGAAATCACTAATGCACTTAGTATTCAGGAAACATGAATACCAAGATTTGTTGATACTATTTTGATAAAGTTTTAAATGAATAGGAACAATGATGCAAAAGGAACATCAAAATAAGCATGTAAATGTTTAACACAAATCTAGTCAAAGTAAAACATTGGCTAGTAGTGAAAAAAGTTGATAGATTAAATGTTATTAGGCACTCTAACAATGTCCTGATTACACATCGATTTGACGAATAAATGTTGAAAATACTTACATTTACTTGCAAGGGATATTTATTTAATCGTATGATTAAGCCTTGTGTTTTTTATTTTATAAAAAAACATTATTTTGTGTTTTTGTATAAAAAAAATTGAGATCTGTGTCGTAGATTGAACATCAACTTTGAACTAACACAGAAAAATAACACTTTCCCAAACAAGCACTAACCCAATGCAATAAAATTAATGTTTAAATGTCATTGTATAGTTACATAAATCCAAATAGAATCAAAATTAGGATATTAATAAAATAGTATGTTGATATCAATTTATAAAGTGTGCTAAACGCAACAATCATGAAACACAATCATTTGAATTGGACTATCTCAAGTGGGAATTTAAGAAAAGTGGATATGGTTTCTTGTAATCGATATTGCAACAATGTTTTTTGATTGCAGATCAGGCAAACCCATACTAGCTAAATTGATGACAATCAGTGGTAAATGAATACCATTAAAATCGATAACAATCAAATGTTCTTTTAGAACTTTGATGTTAATTTGTGATTTAGAGGACTTATGGGCTTCAACGAACTATATGTAGGTCCATTGGTTTTGAAATCATTTTTAAACGCTATGGGAAAGTGATTTGTTTCGTTTATTCTAAGACTAACGAATGTTATCAATCTTTATTGTATGCCAATTGTTTCTTTAATTTCCTATCTTGTTGTAGGCCCATTAGCACTGAACTTGTTTCTAAAAGGTATAGAAAGAGTGGTTTACTTCATTTCTTTTGAAACTAACAAGTGTTATTAGGGTTTTCCTTTTCATATGCCTATTATTTTTTTAATCCTCAAAGAATTGTTTGTATCATGGTTGTTGGAAATATTTTTCTAGTGAAGTGTATTCTAAAATTTATTTTTTTTTAAGCCAAAATTGCTTTAAATGGAAACTCAGTCGGGATTTTGAATGATTATTTCGATATTATAGCCTTACTGATTTGGTGTTGCACTAGACTCCATCGTAGTAGTTCCAGAGAACTAGTAACTTGAACAAGGTGGGGGGAGTGAGGGCCCAATGTCACTCGATTTATGTTATTTTGCATAGAATATCAAGGTTTCGCTATTAGTATTACAATACTAACAATGAAAAAATGTCCCAAGGAAGAAATGGAAGAAGCATGCAGGGAGAGTTATATGTAATCAGCTAGGATATCTTAATTCTTAGCCAAGTTATCTTAATGATGATGAATAACATGTTGGAACTTTAGAAAAAGCTTGGGAGGCTGGAAGATGAACTAAATGCCATAAGAAAAAAATTATAGGAGTTATTGAAAAACATGATTGGAGAAAACATACCTCCATTCTCGCAACATAATTAGGAGGAGCACGAACCTCCACAAATCATTGATTAATAAAGGAATTGTTACCAGAATTATCCACTTGCTCAACCAACTTTGAAATTCAATATTATGGTAAAGGCTATTTATTGTAATTTTATGGAGGCAGTAAAACAAATACTTTTTTGAAACATATAGTAGAATAGTCCAATAACCTTGGATCACCTATACTCTAATCATGTTCATGGGACATAAATTTTGTAAATTATGCCAAATTGGATCATTAGAATAACGTAAATGTTATGTGTGAAAGTATTTGAATTTAGTTTCTAATCAGATTGTACAATTACAAATAGACGGATCTTGTTCCTTCCTTTAGGAAAAGTTACATGCTAGAATTAACTTGTCTCATTAGTTTGTTTAAGAATTCATGTGCAATGGAAAAGTCTATACAAACATAAACTATGTGCGAACTAAAAACATTTTCTAATATTGTTTATCTAATCATAGGATTTTAAAATTTGATAAATCAATAGAAATCATAATGCAAAAAAACACATAGGACATAGAACAATGAGATAGTTACACATTATATATAGAGAATGTTAAAGCATATATAATATTAGTAAAGAGAATAATACAAAAAATGAAACTTAAACAAACAAATTCATTGAAACAAATATTTATACAGTTTTAATAGCAACATATTATTTAACCACAATATGAAATCAGATCTCAACCATCCAACAGACCGGAAAATCTCTCTAGCAATGGTCAAATATTTCAAGCAAAAAGCACTGGAGGTGGAGATAATATTAGAAGTGCAGAGATAAGAACGTGTGGAATTGCAGACGCACCCCCAGCCCTCACCATTAGTCAATGGTAGTTAAGTATTATTTGTTACTAGTAATAGGGATATTTTCACATTTCATATAACATTTTTTTTATTTTGATAACAACAATACAAGTTCATGAATATGAATGTTCTCTACCATCTTGAGATTATTGTCATTAGATTGCTCCTCAATGCAACTAAAAATAATTGTGCCACTGTGGTCCCATCACTAGAATGTTGGGCAATGCAAATAAAGAGAAATATCATTGTATACACAAAACCATGTTTTGATGGTTTATTGTAAATATGTCATGGATCTCAAAGCTAGACACCAAATCAATAACAATTTATTTTTCTACACAATATTGTAGATAGGAAAATTTTTGTAGATGAAGAAATATTTTTTCTAGTTCCACATCTCTTAGAATAAAATATCTTGTAGTCTTAGCGTTTGCAAGTATCATATAAGTTAATTGATGAGAATAAATAAATCAACAATTTTCCCTGCAAATGGAGAAACAAACCATAGTTTCATCCTTAGTTCTTGCAAATGTAATTGGACTGTTGTATTTTGCAAATATAGTTTCAAAGGCATTAATATATGCACTAGATATTGTCATGAGTCCTTGCAAGTACTGTAAAATTGATATAGAAAATTGAGAATTAGCAAATTGAAATAAAATCTCTCTCTCTCTCTCTCTCTCTCTCTCTCTCTATATGTGTGTGTGTGTGTGTGTGTGTGTTTTACCATGCATACTCCATTGGAATCAAGTTTCTCATATTTTCCATTTTCTTCTATGATTTTAATGAACATATGAACGTTGATTGTGAAGTCTGGAAAACTTTATTTTTTTTTTTAACTATATTTTTTAGCAAGATGAGAAAAATGACATTTTCTTGTAATTGTCCATGGATTGAAAGATATATTGGAAGAATTTTTTTGTGTACTTGAAGTTGTCACATATGAAGTATTTTTAAAACAACTACCTAGATCCATTTTAACTCTGGATCTATAAGTGCCGAGAGGGATCAAATCTCATTAGGTGCAAACCTCCTTTTTGAGTGAAAAACTTGAGGAAAGGTTTGCACCTTGAGAGCTTGGATCCCTCTCGAAGCTTGATAGATGCAGAGTTAAGATGGATTTACGCCAGTTTAAATATGAATAATTAATAATTATAATTATCAATTTAATTTTAATTTTTTAGATAACATAACATAATATAACATTACAACATCTCTTCCATACTAGGATGGAGAGCCTCTCCCACCCAAAATGTAATAAAATTAAATTTAAAAATATGTATATTTATAATATTTTGATTGTGAAATAGGAAATGGTTTTTGGGCATGTGATATTGATGATCCAAGGTATTGTCGCATGGTAAAGTGGGGTGAATAGCCATGGTTAAAAATATTCTTATATTGTAATTATTAAGCTTTTTTGTGCTTATTAATGAGATTTAAATATTTTTACAAAATTATTATTTTAACTTGTATTGTAAACAAAAATTTAATTTATAATTACAATTTATATCTTACATATTTTAATGTGATAGAGGGTTTAGATATATCTCAAAAGTAATTATAATCTTAGTTTCTTTTAGATTTAATTAAAAAATGTTATAAAATTATATTCATTAAAATATTTAAAATATTTTGATTATAAAATGAGAGATTATTTTTATGCATGTGGTATTGATGAACCACGGTATTGGCCCATTGTATTGTAAAAAATCCTATTTACAAGTTAATAATATCTATGATAAAATGAGAGTAAATATCCAGGGTTAAAAATATTGTTATATTGTAAGTTTATTGTAAATATTAAATTTTTTACGTACTTATTAATTAAATTTAAATATGGTTACAAAATCCTTATTTTTATTTATAAGGTAAAAAAGATCTTAACTTATAGCTACTACTTATATTTTTAATGTGATATGTATATTATGATTTTCTTTTATCTAAAAAGTTATTCATAATTTTTATTAATAAAAGTAAAATTAGAATATAACAAATTGCATTTTATTATTTTAACTTTTTATGGATAATAGAACATCTCCGGCATATTGGGCTATATAATACTTTTAAACTTTTATTATTATTTAATGGAGTATTTTACGTCTTATAAATTGAACCTATTAATACTAATATAAATTTAGCATATTGAACACGTAAAATTGTTGACTAACTTTCTTACATTACACTTAAATATCTATCTATATTGGGTTGTAGATCACCTCTTGGTGCAATAAATGTAAATTGTATAAGAGACAGACAATAACTTGCTATCATTAAAACATTCAAATAAATCTAAGCTTATTATTTCCCTATCCTGGTTGGCATTCCCGTCGTTGATTTCTAGTACATCTAGTACATATTGCATCCATGTATGTGTTGTTGAAATGGCAATGGCATCAACTTACCTAACCAGAAACAAATATCGACTACATAATAAATTGGCAATTGTCATATTTGGGGAAAATCGGTAGTCTCTGATACATAGGAAAAATGTTTTCTACATTGTTAAATCCTTTTAGTGAGATAGTTTTCTCACAGTCACTACTATAATATTTTTGGTTTGGAATTATTTCAAAATTTCTAATAGAAATACCAGAATTTGCAATAAGTTTTTCATCATGGTATTTGATAAATTGTATTAGCACAAACAATGTTATTGTCATTTTTTCCTTATTACCTATCAAATGTACACAGAGTATAAGTCTTGTCTTATTTTCTTTGTCAAAAAAGGTTCGATATGTGACTAATAAAACGTCATGGATAATGTTTATTGTTACGTTCTTACTAAAATATTCGATTAGCAATGGCATATGCTAGATTATTTTTATCCTATTAATGAGCATTGAATTGAAATTAATTCAAGAAAATAAAAAGAAACCTAATATACATTTAGCTAAACTTGGATAGAACTACTTTTATGTCTCTATTTATTGTTTATTTTTTGCTCTTTTCATTGTGTCTCTTACAATATCTACTTTTTAAATTGTGCTCATTTCCATCTCTACTAATTCATCCATGTTTATCGTCACATCATTGAAAATATCTTTATTTGAGACTGATTTAGAATCTGATATTTTTTGCTTGTTCACAAATATTGCACTAAAATCATTGCTTAAAAGGACATTATAATTGATACTATGTAAGAATTGGCTAATGAAGATAGAACCAGATATCATAAAGTCATTGCTAAAGTCTATTCTAATATCAGGTTCATATTAACCAGATAAAATCTAATTTCTATGCATATAGGTAAAATACTAAACAAATTTTGGTTTCGACAAATTCTAATTTACAGTTCCTTGATACATATATTAAATTAAAAAATGACAAATGTACAAATGTTTTGTGGAAATATTCAAATTACCTTTTTTCTTGTAGTTGTTCTCTTAGATCTAAATCTCTAACTATCATATGTTTCTTTAAAATTAAAAAGGTGTCATTTTTAATTAGAGTATCTAAAAAAAATATAGCAAAAAAGTAGAGAGATGTACAACGTAATAATTAAATGATGATAAATAGAATAGAAACACGCCTCTTAGCTAAGTTATCACTGTCTTTAAATGTATATGCTCTATTTGTGTTCATATTCCCTGCTCTGAAGATATGAATTATATCAAATATAAATAAATAATAAAAAATGGGATTCTAAAATCATAGTACAAAAAACAATTAGACTGAACTGCCACACGACCATAATCTATATTGTATAAACATTTTAAGCACTTACATATCATCCACTTTTTAAGTTGTTGAATTCATTGCTATAGGGATTTAATATATTGTGTAAAAACTATAAGCACTCACGTACAATAGGAAGGATGCATCACTCACCTAAAAAAATGCTACACACTTTTCACTTGCATTTGAAATTAGCTTGTTTTTCAAACCACAAATGAACTGCACAATACACAACTGTATTGCTTGCAGATAAAATCCGTCACATCATATAACTATCAAAATGACAATTGTACAACCTATAAATAATATGTATTTGGAACCATCTCCCCTGAAAAGTAATCAAACATGTGTTGGCAACGTGCATGCTAAAAACTACATGATAAACACCTAACCAATGCACCTACAAATAGAATATCTAGAACTAGTGGTTACAATTGTCACATTTACTTTTAAAAATTCAAGATATGTATTAGATGCTAGCTAATTATGATATTTTGTTCATGATATCTTATTTTCAACATGTGACCAATGCACTTGTGAACAAAATAAATAAAATTAGTAGTTAGAACCATCACATTGCCTTTTAAAATTTCATGATATGTTTTAGATACTAACTAATGACAATATGTCATTGATGACATTCCATTAGTCAGTGCCTTGTTTTACATGTTATGTATTAGATACTAACTAATAATAATAATAAAATATACATGTAAACCAAACCTTTCATGCCCAAAACTTTAATAAGACAAAACCACTAATTAATTAATTAATATGTAGTGTTATGCAGGAGGGAGGTGTATGAAATAAGTGTATGGAGGGGGAACGTATACAAATATATGAAATTTGTGGTTGAGAGTTTATGTTTCTTATTCTGAACACCCATTCTCCCGCACAACACTTTTTCTTCATGCACATTAAAAAGGTACTTCATTTAATATTGGATAATAACTATGTAATTGACAAATGTGAAATTGCAAATGCACTTAGTATTTGGGAAGCTCAAATAAAAAAAACCCACACCGAAATAGTAGTGGGAATAGATAATCACCCACCCTTATTTTGCATTTGATATACCCATAACCCAAACTTTTCATACCCTAAATGTTAATAAGACAAAATCACTAACTAATTAATTAATATGTAGTGTGCAACAATGTATGTGGAGGTATGAAACATTGTGAATGAAAGATTTTGTTCCTTGCTCCACACACCCATTCCCATGGACAACGCTTCTTCCTCACACACATTATTAACCCAAAACCACTAATTAATTGATCAATATGTAGTTTTATGTGAAATGAATGTTTATAGAAGAAGAGTGCAGACATGAAATCTATGAGGAGGTATGAATATTGTGAATGAAAGCTTTTGTTCCTTGTTTCGGAAACATGTTGTCCTGCACAACACTTCTTCCTCATATGCATTAAAAATACACTTAATTTAATATTGGATAATAACTATTTAACTGAAAAATTTGAAATCACAAATGCACTAAGTATTTGGGAAGCTCAAATATAATGAGCCCATGTTGACATAGTAGTGGCAACAATTAATTTCAAACCCTTATTTCGCACTCGATATACATGTCACCCAAACTTATCATGCTCCAAATTTTAATAAGCCAAAATCATTAATTAATTGATTAATATGTAGTGTGTGTAAATGTATGCGAAGATATGAAACAATGTGGAAGAAAGTTTCATTTAATATTGGGTAATAATTATTTAACTAGTAAATTTCAAATCACAAATACACTTAGTATTCGAGAATCTCAAATAAAATTATCCCACATCGACATATTAGTCGGGACAGTTAATCATAAACCCTTATTTTACACTCGATATACATGCAATCCAAAAAGTTTAGGCCCCAAACATTAATAAGCCAGAAATGCTAATTAATTTATTAATATGTGGTGTGCATAAATGTATGCAGAGATATGAAAACTTGTGAAATATTTTTTTTGTTCCTTGCTCCACACACTTCTTCTCCAGAAAAAGACTTCTTCCTCATACGCATTAATAAGCCAAAACCATTAATTAATTTATTAATATGTAATGTTATTTGAGAGGGAGGTGTGTAGAAGAAGAATTTGGAGGGGGTAAAGTTTATGTTCCTTGTTCTGGACAATTGCTCTCTCGCATAACACTTCTTCCTCATACGCATTACAAAGACACTTCATATTGGATAGTAACTATTTAACTGACAAATATCAAATCACAAATACACTTAGTATTTGAGAAGACCAAATAAAATGATCCCACATCAATATAGTACTGGGGATAGTTAATCACCCACCCTTAATTCACACCAGATATACATGTAACTGAAACTTTCCATGCCCCAAACTTTAATAAGGAAAAATCACTAATTAATGAATTAATATGTAGTGTATGGGAATATATGTGGAGATACAAAACATTGCAGAAGAAAGTAGTGTTCAAGAATTATGAATACCAACATTCACCATTTCTACTTTGATACAATTTTAAAGAATCAAAGCCATCACATTGGATCATTAGTAAAACAATTTTGCCATAACTCCTTTGCATTCTGATATCAAATAAAATGTACATGTAAACCAAAATTTCCATGCCCCAGTTTTAATAACCCAAAACTGCTAATTAATTGATTAGTATGTAGTGTTGTGTGGGAGGGAGGTGGGCAGAAGAAGTGTGTGGAGGGGGAATGTATGTGGAGGTACATAACTTTCTGTGAGAAAGTTTTTGTTCCTTGATCCACACAATCGTTCTCCCACATAACACTTCTTCCTCACATGCATTAAAAAGACACTTCATTTAATATTGGATAATAATTATTTAATTAAAAAATTTGCGATCACAAACACGCATAGTATTCAGGAACCATGAATACGAAGATTCGTTGTTTCTACTTTGATACAATTCCTAAATGATCAAAGCCTTCAAACATAGTTTTGGAAACCACACATCGGATCATCAACAAAACAGTGTTTCTATAGTTCTTTTGCATGACCATATCAAATAAACAAACTCACATTGACATAACTTGATATACACGTAAACTAACATTTTCATGCCCTAAACTTTAATAACCCAAAACTACTAATTAATTTTGATGAGAGGTATGTGGAAGAAATGTGCAAAGGAGAAATGTATGCAGAAATGAAAAGCATTTTGAATAAAAGTTTCTATTCCTTGATGCTAAAAATCGTTCTCCCACACAACATTTGTTTCTCACACATATCAGGAGGACACTTCATTTAATATGATATAGTAATACTCTTCTTAAAGTTAGAATAATTTCATGTCTATGCAAGAAAGTTACCTCTACACTCTCATTCTCTTGCTCATAACCCCTCTTCCACACACCCTTCATTCCACACACATTCACGGCTTCATACACCTGTTCTCTCGCACAACTCAATCTGTAAAAGTTTAAAACGAAATAACAGGTTAACTCACTATTTAAAATATGGTTAAAATATGGTTAAAATAGTTTTAGTATTCTATATTTTGACACTTTTCATCTATATTTTTTGGTTAATTTTGTTGAATTGCAAGTTTAAATTGTGTGTTCTACACAATCCAACTGGTAAAAGAAATTCTAAAGGGGTTGAATCCATTTATGTATTCAAAACTTATATATATATATATATATATATATATATATATATATATATATCAAATATCTAGTATCTAGATGCATTCTTAAAAGTGATTCACATTTCAAAAAATTTGATCCCTCTAAATGCTTATTAGATTCAGATTTAAAATAAATCTATAATGACAATACTTACCTCTTAGACATAAACTTTATATAAATTTTTCATCAAAATATATGAAATCCTCTTCATTATCAACATACATAAACTAATAATACTTTAAACATAAAGTTTGTGTGAGTTTTTGACATATTTAAAATTTATGAAATTATGTTAATATAAAATAACATTTTAAAATTATATATATATATATATATATATATATATATATCATTCTTAACGTCCATAGTTTCTGGATAAATTTATTTGCTTTTTTCGCTACCCTTCATACCCACACTTTGCTCTACTGTAAAAGCTTGAATTCGATTAAAACAGAGAACAAGTTGCACTAAAGTGCAAGATCAACCGGACGTGACAGAAATGAAAAAAATTCTGGGTAGGACATGTATTGTCTATATAAATCCCAATCAAGTATGGAATTTGGATTTTTCTTTATTCATTGGATAATTTTTATTGATGTTTTGATGTTTATATTAATCATTAATGAATATTAGGTTTAAAATTTTGTTCTTCAGGTGTGATATTCTAATAATAGATTAACTTTTTACTAATAAAAGTTTTGATTAAAAAATTTTCATTTTATTATTTCTTTATGATTAATAATAATAATATATTTTTCTATTTTAAAATTTATTTTTTTATATTAGATTTCTGAATAACAAAATTATCAATCAAATTAAGATTAAAAGTAATTTTCAAATATTAAAGGTACTTGATTAAAAGTACTTGATTGTAAGTCTTGTTCAATTTTTTTTACATAATCCCTAGTAACCAAGACCATGCAATGGGGCTAACTTTGGCAATCTTGTAATAAGTTTAAACTTTAAACAATAATAAGAATGACTAGTTGATTTTAAATTAAAAACTGCTTTGATTAGAGTAGAGGAGAAGTAAAGCAAGTCTACATCATAGAATGATTTTTTGTGGGTTGGCTTAGCTAAATAATGATACTAGAATATGTTAGACTAAAATATGTCATAAAGCAGAGTATAGGCACATAATATTTACATCATATAATTATTTGTTGTACATCAAATGTTGTTGATTTGGGAAGAAACTACAGATATTGTCTTCACCAAAAGACATGGTAACTGGATATAGATTACCTAAGCATGTCATAAGAGGGAACACATCATTGTCTTATCATTACTACTTTTGCATATGAGGTTATTTCAACTTAAGGTGGATGAGGATTTGTTGACTTTTTTTTTTTAATTGATGACATAGATTGATTCTCAAGAGAATATGTTTACCATATGCTTCATCTGAATGTTTATCAACCATCATAGTGTGTTACAAAGTTTGTTAGGTTCCATTGACTTTTAATAAATTTTATTTAGAAAAATAGTTCATTTTACAATAAGATGTGTAATTCCTTTTTTTTCTCAAGTTAAATTAGATTCATGCCACATAGCTTCTTGCCCACCAATTTCCTAGGGATTTGAGATTATTCCAATTCTAATAAGTTCATATTCTAATTCGATGGGGAAATTAATATATCAGAAAAAATTATTTAGAAAAATGGTCCATTTTAAAATAAGGTGTGTAATTTATATTTTTTCTCAAGTTAAAGTTGACCCATAACCTTTTTATACATGGTTAATCATAAATGTATGCATTGGTAAGGCATTCTTCTTGGTGCAATAGTTTTTTTGTTATATTTGTGAAGTTTTCAACTATATCAATCACATTAATATTTTTTATGTGGTTGTACTAGTTACATTGAACCTAGGTTGGGATTATTTTGTCTATTGAATAGAATAACTAACTACCCACTAGTGGGATGATATCACCATATCACCAAGATTGTGTGAATCTCAGTGGAGCTTGGAACACCCATTAAGATAGTTTAATTCCCCCAAAAGTGGCTTCCATCCTCAATCAAATTAATATTTCTAATGTGGTTGTACTAGTTACATTGAACCTAGGTTGGGATTATTTAGTCTATTGAATAGAATAACTAACTACCCACTAGTGGGATGATATCACCATATCACCAAGATTGTGTGAATCTGAGTGGAGCTTGGAACACCCATTAGGATAGTTTAATTCCCCCAAAAGTGGCTTCCATCCTCAACCCCTTCTCACACCTTCGCATGAAACACCTAGTGAAAACTAAATCTCACACAAAACCACTGATCTACTAAAAGAATAAAATTTTACCATTATTTTTGTTCCAAACAATAAACATGAATGAACCACAAAATAAAAATTAGATTATTACTTGTAAGAAAAGTTTTAAAAAACCTATTCCTAAATAAATATGTCTCTCAATATAATTAGAAAAAATCTCATTATAAACAAATTCAATTTTTTTTTTTTTTTAATCGAATTCCAAAAATAATTTCTAACCATAAAAATTAAAGCATCCATACTTATTAACATTTTCCATGAGGCTACATATATATTGGATTCAGTGACAACACTGCAAACAATGAATATTTTAAATAGGTAATTACTAGGGAAATCTGCCATGGTTGATACTTTGTCCTTAATTTACGACTATTTATATTGGATTCAGTCGAAACACTGCCAACAATGTGCTTGCATTATGTTTTTGGTAACTATAAATACATAAGACTATTTAAAATAAATGAATATTTTAAATAGGTAATTATTAGGGAAATCTACCATGGTTGATACTTTGTCCTTTAATTAAGACTATTTATATTGGATTCAGTCGAAACATTGCAAGCAATGTGCTTGCATTATGTTTTTGGTAATTATAAATACATAATTCTTAGAGACAACTAAGATAGTTGATGACTTTTCCACCACAAATCTTATAGAAAAACCTCTTAATGTTTAAATCTGAACCATGATTTCAATCCATAAATATAACTAGTTTCGATAAATTTTGTCTATTTCATTCAAGCCATTTTTTCCTTGTATACTAAATAGAAAACTAAAAATATAACCTCCGCCTGACTAAATCCCAGTAGAGAAAATAAAGCTTAAGTTAATGTATGTAGCACTGCGGAACTTCTCGATGCCACCGTCCGGTCAAACGTCCTCAATATTATATCCCAATGGAGTTTCGTATTCGGATATTACTATTGGACTTCTTTCTCGCACTTTTTGTCTCCATCAAAACATTAAAAAAGACAAGCCACATTATGTAATACACCTCTGTAGTTCGAAAATATTTTTTACCACAGTGATTGGAGGACTTTATGACATGGATAGATAATAAATATGGATGTTTACTTTTACTTTATTAATTTAAATTTAGTTATGGTTTGCCAAAGAATCTCTGAAGGGAAAATGTTGCTAAGCAATAGTTCACTTATGAATGAGATAGTTAAGAAATCTAATCTTCTCCTTAGAGATAAAATGTCTCACTTAGGGAAGAGGGAGCCAAAAGGGTAAGGGAGGAAAAATCTTGAGGCAACCTAGAAACTTGGACCTGGTTGGAGGAGGTCCAAGAGAGGAGATGAACTAACTTCCTTAAACAGAACATTGTTGAGGGAGGGCAGGACACTGCCATAAAAATGGATTCTTGAGTTGGTTGGCCAATGGAATACCCTGTAATGCTTGGAAGGTTTGTGGTAAACCTAAACCATACCTAGTGTGGTGAGGGTTCTAGGTGTTGAGGGAGGGAAAAACGCTGCCGTAAAAATGGATTCTTGAATTGGTTGGCCATTGGAATACCCTGTAATGCTTGGAATGTTTGTGGTAAACCTAGACCAGATGGTCAGAAGGTTCTAGGTGTAAATGTGTTAGAAAACCTGCACAGATGAATCTAGCTAGTAAAGATTGAACACACAGCTTTGCAGAGCAAAAACACTAAAAGAAAATCGAAAGAACAAAAGAATGATTCTTAGAAAATAGGTTACAATGCTCATGATATAGCATTACTGGGTGAAGATCCCAAGGTAATGCACCATAGTGGTGATCAATGAGAAGATTCAACACCTACAACAAGTTTCGGAGAGAACTAGCCAGTTGCGGAGTGAAAGAAGGAGCAAATCAGGGAGTAAATCATGCAGAAGAACTAACTAGTTGCGGAGTCAAAGAGGGAGGAAATCAAGGAGTAAATCATGCAGAAGGAATATTGCATGTAGTCCCATGCTCTAACTAAGAGTCCGCATGTAGGTGTGTAGTAGTTCCAACACCCCCCTTGAACACCACTATGGGAAAAAATAGAAAATGGGCCCTGGAAACGAAGGCCAAAGGTCACCCAAAACACAGTGCAACTTGTATTAAAATTTAGGAAAGAGGAAAAACCTCATGGGAAAACCCCCCCTCAAAATACAATGTAATCAAAAGAAAAGAGGAAGAAAAGACAGTTTCTAAGCAATTGTGTCCTTCACTCTAAGACGATCGCGCAGAGAGCGAAACTTCTGCTCAGTGAATGTCTTGGTGAAGATGTCTGCAGTCTGTTCTGTTGAAGGACAGAACTGCAAATCAATGACCCAATCATGTACTAAGTCTCTGATGTAGTGAATATGGATCTCTATGTGCTTTGTCCGCTGTCGCTGTAGTGGATCCCTACAAAATTTGAGACTGCTCTGGTTGTCACATCAGATGACAATGGGTTGGTGGAACTGGACACCCAACTCAGTGAGGAAGTGTTGTAGCCACCGAGACTGAATGGTGATGTTGACTACTCCTTTGTACTCGGCCTCAGCTGAAGAGAGAGCAATAGCAACCTGCTTCTTGCTCGACCAACAAATAGGGCCAGATCCTAGACTAAGTGAATATCTGGAGGTGGACTTGCGATCAATGTTGTCTCCCACCCAATCAGAGTCTGTGAAGCCAAGGAGATTCGCAGTGCCTGCTGCATAGTGAATCTCGAAGGTGATGGTGCCCTGCACATGGAGGATGCGCTTAGTAGCATTCCAGTGTAGCTCATGCGGCTCCTACATGTATCTTGAAACTGCCCCTACTGTATATGAGAGATCTGGTCTAGAGTGGGTGAGGTACAATAAGCTCCCCACTAGCTATCGGTAGAGAGTTCTGTCAACTAATGGAGTGTCACCTCCATCCTCAAAGCGGACCCCAGACAGAAAAGGAGTTGGTGCTGGCTTGCAGTCAGTCATGCGAAATCTCTCGAGGAGATCATGTGCATACTTAGCCTAAGAGAGTTTGATGCCTGTGGCATCCTAGCTGATCTCAAGACCAAGAAAGAAGTGTAATGGACCCATGTCTGTCATCAAGAACCTATCATGCAAGGCCCTCTTGACTGTAGCAATGGCTCATGCCGAGCTACTAGTGATTAGGATATCATCCACATACAAAACTAAGATAAGAAGAGAATCATGTGTCCTAAGCATGTAAACATTCAGATCAGACTTACATCTTTCAAAGTTTTGTGATAAGATAAAATAATCCATCTTCGCATACCAAGCTCTCGGGGCCTGCTTAAGGCCGTAGAGAGATTTCTTCAGTCCGCAAACCAAAGATGAATCCTGAATGAACCCATGTGGCTGCTCCATGTAGATCTCCTCGGATAGGTCTCCGTGAAGAAAGGCATTCTTCACATCCATCTGATGTACTTCCCACCCCTGGGCAGCTGCAATGGTAAGTGTAAGGCGTATGGAATCCATCTTTTCCACTGGAGCAAAGGTCTCATCATAATCAATGCCATGCATTTGTTGGAAGCCTTTGGCTACTAGCCTTTCTTTCTATCTGGTGATTTTCCCATTTGCATCACTCTTGGTCCTGTAGACCCATTTGCATCGGACAAGTTTCCTTCCTGAAGGAAGGGGGACCAGATCCCAGGTCTGGTTCTCGAGGAGGGATTTATACTCCTCCTCCATGGCAGACTCCCAAGATGGATGCCCAGCAGCCTCGGCATAAGACTGTGGATAAGAAGAATGAACCAAATGACAATGCCAGGATGGCGATGGTTCAGTGACAGTGAGGGCAAGAGGAGGCTCAATAAACTCTGAGCTAGTCCTCTGCAGATCAGAATTGTCCCCCACAAGACCATTTCTAGCAGCTAGGTGGTCTTATGCATATATCTTACGTAAGCTCCTTGTTCTCTGATTTATGACAGGTGAATATGATTCACTGCTGGAAGCCTGATCTGGGCTTGGATGTGGATCATCATATGCATGCACTAGATTTGTATCTGAAGACTCTGTCTTTGCATCTGCATGCTCTGTATCTGCGTATGAGTGTACTGAGTCATCATCTCGGACATGAGGTAGATAAAAGGTGTCTGCATGCGGCAATTGAGGTGCATGCGAGAGACTTTCCTCAAGTTTGACACTTCGTTCAATCATGAGCTTGTCCATAGAGGAAATCAGGAGCGGTATCCCTTCACACCATCAGGGTATCCAACAAAGATGCACTCTATGCTCTATGGATCAAGAGATTTTCTCTTTTCAGAGGGGATCCTGGCCCATGCTCGGGAGCCGAAAACACGGAAGTGGGTGACCTCTAGTTTAGTGCTGCTCCAAGCCTCAAAGGGGGTCTGATCCTTGACAGACCTATGAGGATATCTATTCTGGATGTAGTTAGCACAATTAAGTGCTTCAGCCCATAACTTATGAGGTAGTGACTTAGTATGCAACATGCAGGAAGCCATCTCTTTGAGAGATCGGTTCTTTCTCTCAGTAACTCAGTTCGGCTGCGAAGTGTATGGAACTGTGTACTACAACTATATGCCGGATTAAAGGCAAAGGTTCTTAAGTGTTGTGTTAACATATTCCCCCCCATTGTCTGTACGGGGGATTTGATCTTTCTCTCTGACTGTGTCTCAACTAGTGCTTTGAAATCTTCAAAGTGCGCAAAAACTTCAGATTTGTTCCTGAGAAGATACACCCAAGTATACTATGAGAAATCATCAATAAATGTAAGCACATACCTTGCTTTGTTGATGGAAGGATGAGGAAAAGGCCCCATGAGATCACTATGGATCAAATCTAGAGGAGAGGATGCTCTATGAGTCTTTCCAGTGTCAAACGTTTCTCTAGGATGTTTGCCAAGGACACACCCTTCACAAACTCCTTTGGAGAAACTGATATTTGGCAAGCATTCCACCATCTCAAGCTTTCTTAGCTGCTGCATATACCTGTAATTTAAGTGACGAAACCTCTCATGCCAAAGTCTACTACTATCATCAGCATGTGTAAGCAATAAGGAGGATTCAGATTCAATAAATTCAGAAAATGTATATAGTCTGGGTCCATTGTTTACCTCACCGGTTGCAATTTTGGAGCTGCTATGTAGGTCATATATGTTCACTGCATCTGGGTTGAATTCCACTCTCTTTCTGGTGCCAAAATGAGTGATCTGATAAACAGAAAGCAAGTTTACCGAAAGTTTTGGAACATGAAGCACATCTTCAAAGCTTCGGTGTAAAAGTTCCACTCTACCTTTTCCGGTGACCTCAATAGATGAGTCATCTCCCATGAGGATGGAAGGTCCTTTGCATGCATCCAAAGAGGAATAGACTTCCTTTGCAGCAACCATATGATGTGATGCACCATAATCTATAATCCATGCATCAGGAGAAGGATTAATTGCAACTAAAGCATGAAAATTGTTACCTTTCCCGTGTGGCGGATCCTCAGTTTTCTTCTTGGCGCCCTGAGGGATGTGGTCCCCAAGGTTGTGCTTCTGAAGGATTTCTGCCATTTGGTCAATTTTTTTCTTCATGCAAGAGGATTCTGGATGGAATCCTCTCTGACAGTAGGTGCAACTGTTTCCTTTCTTCCCTTTCTCACTTCTTGAGCTGGAGGAGTCATTGAAGGGCTTGGTGTACCCTTCCTTCTTTGGATGGAAATGTGCTTTTCCCTTCTCTTTTTGCTGCTGATTTTTCTGATTTGAATCATATCTGTGATTTTTATTGTGGCTGCCATCATGCACAGCAAGTGCATGCACTTTTGGAGGTTTGATTTTCCCCATGCCAATGAGTTTATCTTGCTCAAAAATAAGGGACTCCATAAATTCTTTAAGAGAAGGCATAGTGTAGGATTTACCTGTTGTGTGTCTTATTGAATGAAATGTAGACACAAAGATGGAGTATTCCGGTCTGAGCTTTGACATAATAGAGAGAACTTGGTGACTCTCCTCCTTGGATTTGTCAATTCCACAACCCTTGAGTTGCAGCAATAGATCATTATATTTGGTGAAGAAATCTTGAATTCTATCATAGTTCTGTGGATCCAATGATAGCAGCTCCACTTCGAGCAGATGTCCTTTCATCTCATCCTGTTTCCTGTAGAGTTCTTCAACCTTTTTCCAAATCTCATTGGGAGTATTGCAGGCAGATAGATGAAACTACAACTCTAGGGAGATGCACATGCATATGGATCCGTGGGCCTCATCCATACGGTTGAGGTACTTGGATTTCTTTATGGCTGAAGTGGGTTCCACTTCTGTAGCCATGGTAATCTTGTACAACCCTTTATGATGAAGGTATTGAGCCATTTGGTCCTTCCATTCGTGATACTTGTACGGTGTTAGGATCGATGCTTTGGGAAACTCCATTTTTCTGTCGATCTTCGATCTCCAAGCTATAATACCTGAAAAATAAAGTACTGGTGCACCTTTTATCTAGCAACCTGTGGGCTCTGATACCATGTAAATGTGTTAGAAAACCTGCACAGATGAATCTAGCTAGTAAAGGTTGAACACACAACTTTGTAGAGCAAAAACACTAAAAGAAAATCGAAAGAACAAAAGAATGATTCATTAGAAAATAGGTTACAATGCTCATGATATAGCATTACTGGGTGAAGATCCCAAGGTAATGCACCATAGTGGTGATCAATGAGAAGACTAAACACCTACAACAAGTTCCGGAGAGAACTAGCCAGTTGCAGAGTGAAAGACGGAGCAAATCAAGGAGTAAATCATGCAGAAGAACTAACCATTTGGTGAGTTAAAGAGGGATCAAATCAAGGAGTAAATCATGCAGAAGGAATCTTGTATGTAAGTGTGTAGTAGTTGCAACACTAGGTGAACCTGTTTTGGTCCATGTCAAAGAATTGGACCAAATAATTGTTATGGAAGTGGACTAGCCTGGGGGACTGCAGGGAAAATTTTAGGGGCTAATATTCGCAGGTGAGCTAATTTTCTGTGTCTTTTCCAAAAAAAAGAAGATTCGTCAATTTCCATTTTTTCTAAAAAATATTCATCCACATTTTATAGTATAAAATTATTGTACCCTAAAAAGCACCAAAATTTTATATAGACTAATATAAAATCATTAGAAATCTAAAAAAAATTAAGAAAATATTGCCAAATATTTTACAATTTGCATATTAGGGACTAGTAAAATTCTCCAAAGTTTCTAAACCTTAAGATAAATTTTCATCCTTAAAATTTTCCTTGGTGGGGGTGCTAGTAAAAATACCAAGACTCATTGGTCAAGAGGCGCAATATTTTCTTCTCAAATATCCTATGGTATCTAAACTGTGTTGGAAGTAAATAAGTATTTTGTTATTGTGTCAACTATCTATTAGAATGAGAACAATTATTTCTCTTATATTCTAGTTGGATTAATGAATTAACCATGAAATAATCTTAAACTCTACAAAAATGTAAATATTATAACGTTGTCTGCTTACTAATATATATATATATATATATATATATATAGATATTGGCAGTAACTTATGTTTGCAAATAAGGTCGCAGGCTCAATTAGTTCCAAGCCAAAACAAGGCTTAGCCCGTTAGCCTGAGACCTATTAATAGAATTTGGAAAGTAATGGTAGGTCCCTGGGTAGGAACCCTCTTAAGACTCCAGATTTAAAGTAAAAATAATTATAAATGGATTATGTTTGTGTACTTCAGAAATTAGCAATCCACATAGAGAATAAACAATTACTTATATGAACCCATCAATAAAACAGTAAGTCGAGAGCTTCAGATAAGAAACATGAAAGTCATAGAAGGTAGATGGTCAAATTCGATAAGAAAAGTTAATCATTTCATCTATCAGTATGAGGAATCAACAAAAAGAATCAAGAACCATAATCCTATGCTTATACTAAATTGTTACAAACGGAGCTAATTGATCCATATAGAAAATAAATAATCTCCAACAATGATGGAGTAGATAAATATTTTAATGTAATTAAGTGTAAGAAGGCCTTTATGTTATTACATAAGTTACGCTTCGAATAAAATTACAATCTTCAGAAAGAACAAGAAGCATGCCAAGAAGATGACCTTTACAAAAGTAAACTTGGAAAACAATTAAGTATAGATAATCTGAAAGTGGGTTGGCAGCTGAAATCGTAATAACAGTTCTGTAATGACAAATAGTCTATTTGAAGATTCCAAAACCCTTAATCTAGGTTGAGTTAACTTGTAACAAAGGAGAATCGAAACTAGGGTTAGAAGAAACTGGAAAATAGAAAATAGCGAACAAAAGCCCTCGCTCTTGGTAACGAACTCAGTGGGTACCTGTATATTTACCAAATGAAAATAAATTAGAATAAAAAAGAAGGCAACCAGAGAAATGAGCAACATATTAAATGTTGAAGAGAAATTACAATAATAAATACCTAAAAGTGGAATGGAAGTACTCCATGTTTAAAACCCTGTGGACATCATCAGAAAGGGAGAATATATTAACTTCAAGAACCAAAAATCAATATCTGTAGTGATATAAGAAATTGACAAAGAGGGTGGTCAGTAATACCCTGGCTATCTAATGGAGGAGTGAATTATGTTTGCACTCCCAGTCGCCGCAAAACTCTTGCAGTTCACTAGAAAACGACATGGGTACAAATTAATGTGTAGAGAAATATGAGGGTTAAGCTCAAATTCCAATGGGATTAAACAGAATAAAATACCCCTTTGCATTTATGAACAATCTAGACACAACCCAAAACAATAATTTGTTCTCACATATGGAAATACATTGTGGAGAAAGAATCCTTTTGTTAGAAGTACTTCGGTACTGGTAGGGTTTCGAGTTACAAAGTAATGGAAACAACTGGAAGGAACAAAATGAGTCGGAGGGGGATAAACCAGGTGGAGGGTTAGTTTCCAAAAACTACCCGGGACACAAAATCATTGATTAAAACCCTGCCTTAATGGATGGTCAAAGCATCGAAACTTCAACCGATCCATAGGGTTTATACATTAAACTATTAGTGTGTGACAACTCACAAAATTTGGAGGGATCAGATATTAGAAGTGGGGCGTGATGAAGGGTATAGTAGAGATATAAATGATTATGAATCATATCTAAACATTATTAACAATAGAGTGAATTTATGAACAAGAAAAAATTGCAGTACATAAAAGTTAACTTTCTATCAACATATTAATAAAGCCACATATATTCGGAAAAATTTGCAAAGCAGGTCATATTTCAGGCCTTATTCTCACCTGGGGTATAATATTTAATCATAACAAAATTTATAAGTTAATTTAAGCAATAAGGTTCACCAAAAGACCCCGTCATAGTGGTGTAGGAATCTGCGCATTGTCTTGTTAAATGTGAAGACATAATGAAGACTTCAGCACCGTCCTAAGCCACTCGCCGCCCACACTGAAATATATCGTAGACACCAACCTACTATGCCGTCCACTGATTCTACTGTGCAGTGATGTACTCCACATGATAGAATTGGAGAATTCTAGAGCTTTCCTTATCTATAAATTTGTAATGTATCCTCTATCTGAGTAATCCAAGCCAAGGCAAGGCCTTTGTATAATAAAAATGTGATTTATGTTCTCTATCTTATATTTTTATCCTTGTAATGTGTTCTTTCATTTCTGTTGTCTCCTCTCTTATGTTATGCACTTTCTTTAATGAATTATATTGTATATATATCATATTATTCTAATTGATCCCATTCTCTGAACCTAACAACTAGTATCAGAGCCAAGTTGCGAGGTGAGAAAAGTTTCTATCCATGGCTCTAGCAGCAATGCTTCATGACTATCATTTGAAGGCATTGCTTTTTTGTCCTACTGTGAATCCCTTTGACTGACCCTCATAGGGGGCTCTTCGTAGAAATTTGTTGATGTTCGATGGATTGCGTCTCAGCCTGAGAAGAGACAGAAGCCTTGTGTCAGAAGTGTGACGAGAAGCTTAGCTTGGGGCAGTAATCAGTTCTCAATAAGAGCGTCAATAGTGGTGAGGAGGTCAAGATGCATAACGATTAGACCAACTGCAATTTGATTTGCCGTGGTGTATTTTTTTTTTTTTTTTTTTTTTTTTTTTTTTTTTTTTCAGTACAAGAAAAAAATGATTTTGTATTAATATCAGATGAGTTACAAAATTTACCTATTGTCTGGAAAAACCATACCAGAAACAAAAATATAGACATAACAAGTCTATAAAAAGTCACCATAAGGCATTACCTCCTATAAACAGTGCGAGGAGGGGAACAGAAATATGTGACAAACATAGGAATAAGTATGATATCAGTATACAACCGAAAAAGTTAGGCAAAAGTAAGATAAATCATTGTTGATATGGAACACTATCTGCAAAGGAGAAAACTCACTTTGTAGAGGACGCTGTGAGAAGCCCAGTGGCCAAGCAAAATGAGAAACAAACAGGGAGAGAGAAACATATACAGATTATGTTCCTGGGAGGGAAAAATCCTCTATATGATAAGTAATATTACCCAGAAGAATGTCTATTTTCCATTTACCCGGTTGTAGTAGTAGCCCTTTCTTTGACAAACTGTTTGCTTGTACATTTTGTGATTTGTCCACATGTAGAATAGAACAATCCTTTTTTCCTTTCTAGAAAAAATCGATTCTATTTATCCATCTTGTTAGTAGTTGATTTTTTATGGAAAGTCATAAAATCTGTGTATTGAATTATACAGTTAGATCCGGATCCGAGAAATTGAGTAACATAGTTGAATCCTAGGTGAATGATGTCATTTAAGCATTAGCGATATGAGGTATTAACGTAGATGAATGAAGGTGAATAATTTAATCATTGGCCATATGAAGTTTTCTATGGAATTAGTGATTAGTTGTATTTCATAAGCATCATTCATTTTGGGTTTATCACTATTGGCTTTGGGTATCTCTTCACTTTTCATTAAGAAGTGGAAATATGGTATAGATTTTATAATTAATTTGTAATGTATATAATTATATATGTTTTATAATTATGGGAAATTTGTGAAGTTTAGACATTTTTGAGAAGGGGAAAAATTGAAGAATAATATTTTGTTTAAAAGAGATTGATTTTGGCAAAAAAGGTAATAATTAAAGCTTTATTTTTAAGTGGAGTTTTTTGTTTTTGGGGTGTGAATTTTACTGAAAATGGAGAGAGTAGTTATAGATATGGAGAAGTTGATCGGGGCTAATTTTTCCCTATTGTTATAGACATTTTTGGGCACTACAACCCCAAGCATGAAATGTCCATAAACCAAGGGCTCCTAAGTCCCTAAAAGTGTTTTTCTAACCCCTAAAGGAACAAGGTCAACAGATTACAACTTCTCCCAGAAGTTCTCCATGAAAAACTGCTCAGAATTGGTCAAAACAGGATCATTTCAGCTGCTCCATTGGCCAAGTGCATTACATCTCACCTAAATACACTGTGTGGGTGCGTTGCATTTCAAAAAGCCCTTCTATGGGGTGTGATGGGCGAAAAATGACAAATGGCAGTGTCATTCCGCGAGGTGGAGAGGCAATGGAAGCTTCCGGAATCTTCTCCTGTGACACTTGCCTCTCTGAATTCGACCAAGGATGAGTAAGAGATCATCAATATCCAAGTGGAAGCAAGAAATATCAGAGGGAAGACACTAATCAAATCATAAGCTGACTCATCTCCATTACAGATATCTATATATGGATCCCTCACCCCAGAGATCAGGAGGCTGGAATTTTGCATATTGTAAGGAATTGCTATTGGTTTCTTGAGACAAACATCAGATTGTTGGGTGATCTAAGCTTTGTATGAGGTGAAGAGGGGCTTCTTTGCTGAGAGGTTGATGCTAGGTCAGAACAACTGGTTGTAACTCTTCTTGGCTCTTTCTTGTTTATCAATAAAAGCTATTCAAGTTTTCCTCCATGCTCTTGTGTCATTGATGTTTGCTACATTTGTATGGTCAATTTACATCTGATCCTAGATTGTTTATGATTATAGATCCATGTCTTTGTATAGTGCTATGCTACTGTGATCTTACAGGTACTTTGTGAAGCTGGGCGTGCAAGGGAGCAGGTAGCTAAAGACTATCAATGAAGAGAGGAATCAAATCAGGAGATTAGCGCAAGACAGAGGTTGGTCTTCCTATTCCTCTCTATCTATAATTCATAAAGGAAAAACGAAAGTAGCTTTTCTCTATTTGTTTCTAAGGCAGCTGTCACACCTTAGTGGGATAGAGTAGTTCTATATAGACACTTTTCCCTCTAACAAAATGGCGACTTCACTGGGGAGGAATTAGTTTGTTTGTTTATCATTCTTTGTTGTCTGTTTCATAGACTTACAAGTAGCATTCGAACTACATTTGCGATAATAAATGCAAAGTAGATAAATGCTACTTCAATCCATATACTGGATCTGTTTACGATTTAAACAACTGATTCACAAACTATCTGATTTCCCTTGTGATAGCTCTTAGATCCTCCTTAGATCTACCCCTGATTGTTGCATTACTGATTGCTTTTTACTCGGCCAAAATCCAAGAACTGAACTGCAAACTGTGACCCAGAACCCAAACAGAGTCTTGTTTCTAGCCCAGCGCAGGTACTGTTCAGAGAATCTGAACTTCAGCACACTTCCTGAGTGGACAAGGTGTGCTGCATTTCAAATTCTCTGTGTTACAAGTGCGCTGCATTTCAAATTCTCTGTGTTACAGGTGTGCTAATGAGACTAGGCTCTATGCAGTTTTGGTTTCTGTGATTCATTCTTTCCAGTTCTATTCCTGAATTTTGCTGCCTGTGATCAGTATATGTCTGTCTGAAATCCCTTTTCCTTGCTGTTATTCCCCCTCCTTTGTACAAAAGAACTGTAGATGTTTTTGTGTGTTTGTTTGTAGGTTTTAACCCTGTACAGAAATTACCTGCATACGAATTCTTAAACAAAGAAAATAAACAATGCGAGAGCATAACCCATAAAACACATATGCACAGAGATTTTTCCCTGGATCCCAAAACCGAGACTACCAGCTTGATTTTTCATTATGTTCCTTTCAATGTTACAATACATATTTATACATGCCGAAGCATCCAATACCATGGACCGAAAACCATCGCGTCCAATACCATGGACCGAAAACCATCGCGTCCAAAAAACATGTGCGAAAATCATGCACAAAACCATAGGTGGGTCCGCCCAACCTAACATATGGTCCAAAACCAAAATTTTCCGGGGCGCTGCCCCAGACCCCATAAAGTGGGGTTACGGGTGCCCTTCAAACCCCCTATTAACTACGTGGAAAGAATATAACACAACCCAACATTGTTGAGTCATTTTCAGTTCTCCTTTGCAAAAGTAGCATAATCGTACTGTCGTCCTTTGATTTGAAACTGTCGCAAGTGTCGATTTCAATCGTAGGAAAGATTTTAATTGATGTTGATGGTCAATTATCCTGCTACTGTTGTTTTTGGTCTGAATTTGTAATTTTCTAGTGTCAAGAAAAAGTATTCATTTCAAAATCGTAAGGTGTTGTGATCGTCTCCATTTTTGTTTTCGAAAAGAAACTTGTTGATATTTTTCACTTGAAAAGAAATTCAGATTTGTGCATCAACTTTCTTTTTAACATTCATATACTAAGAAAGTCGAAAACAAATACATGCATGTGCATTTGCATATAGACAGTCTGATTGGCTTGATTTAGGGAAGTGCATTTAGAGTGTGTTCTTTGCTCTTTGTGAAAGGATTCTGTCTTTTTTTTCCTTAGTAGCTAGGATTTTCATTGCACAAAGAGGATACAAAGTTTGTTTATCATCTTAGATTGCATTTTAGGAATTACATCTACATCTCGCGGTGAACCTGAAAGGAAAAATTCATAAACAAGATCAACTTAAAATAAATTCAATGAATCTAACAACGCTTTGGAACTTAACGCACAACATTTAGAAGTCTAGGCTAGAGACGTATTCCGGCGTCGTAAAGCCTGCTAACTGTTGTTCTCACTGATGGTTGGGTGATTACTCCACTTTGAGACGATAAGTGCCAATACGGACTTGTGCTCCCACGTACCGTCGAGTATATTTTGGGAGACCCCAATAGGCTTAATCCTTTATCCATAGGAAGCCATGTCTGCCGCCCTATCAATCGCAATGCACTGAACACAACATTCGGGAAGATTGACTGCCATACCGTAAAAAGTATTCTGCAGTTTTGTGATTGGTTTGGTAATCTCTCTACCTAGATTTCCAGAGCAGTCCCTTTCGTTCCTTTTCAGACTCCTTAACAGAAAAGGTCCATCTGAGCACTTGTCACTTCAGGCTCATTAAAAATCGAAGGAGACTAGAGTCATCTTTTGTTTTTTCTCGACTCTTAAAAATTGAAAAAACAAGTTGTGTCAAAGCGTCTAAAATTTATTTTAAACGGAATATCCATTACCCCTTTCCTACGTTGATCTTGGGTTGAGAAAATGGAATCCACCAACCAAGGAATCCCCCTTGGAGGAAATCCTAGTCCTTTCTCCTCTTGGGGAGATGTTGGTGCACCCCATATGGCCACATTGTCACTTCCAGGACTGACAATCAGCTTGCCTGTATGGCTCTTCTCAACCTCTGTCGTTCAGAACACCACAATTCCTGAACAATCGAATCAGCAACTAGACGAGTCCAGAGTTACCCACCAACCTTCTACTTCCTCTAATTCTTCCTCTCCTCCTTCCTCTTCGCTTGATGGGGTTGGTAAAGCCAAAAGTCAAGTACCTAAGGAGAAGAAGGAAAAGAAGAAGAAAGAGAAGAAGAAGAAGAAGGAGCCAAAAGCAAATGGGGGCAAACGAGTGTCGTCTAGCGAAAATCCACACACTGCACTGACCAGGCCTAAATCCCCATGTGTCATTTGCAAAGGAGACCACTATCATAGAGATTGTCCTTGTATCCCTCGGATCTTAAGGGACTGGTCTCCTCGTTTGCACAACCCGGTGTCTTCAACCTCTGATGATCATGTTGAAAACACACCGTCAACTAGTGAAAGTGAAGCCCCAGGACAAAAAGGAAAATATAGATTTCCTTGTAAACTGTGCGAAGGCGATCATGCTGTCCACCGTTGTCCCTTCTTAGACGAGGCTAAAAGAGTTTTGGACGATCGTCCAGTTTCACCGTTACGACTTCCTCCTGGATATAAAAAACTCTTGCCGAGTCCATCACTAGTTGAAAATCCAGCTAGCCCGCTCAAGTGGTTGGCTGAAGCATCTATCATTGAAGACAAACCATCTGAACCCATACCAGACGAAAGTCAAAAGGTCAAGGCGGCAGTTGACCCGGTCTTGCCTTCAGAGGTTCCATCTTCAAATGATACAGTCACCGAAAAGAACAAGACACCGTCCAAATTCTTTTCATAAGCACAGACTCCAATGCAAGGATAATTTTAGGGGCGAATGTTCGCCCTTTGGTGAAATTAAGGGGTTTTAAATTTTTTGTGGGCGAATATTTTGTATCATAGTACATTTTTACAAATCACCTCAAATAGCCCACCTTATTTTAAGGGAGAGGGTAAAAAAGGTAAATTTAGCCCTTGAAATTAGGACTTACAACCTTCCATTCGCCCATTTTCAAGAATAGGTTTTATTTAAGTGAATCCTATGGGCCAAATACCATATTTATAAAAGAGGTATGGTAAATTAATAAAAATATAAATAAATGAGAGGTATGGTAAATAAATAAAACATTTTTTATATTTACTCCATAAGTCACCTTATATACATGTAAGGGTGTAAACAAATAAAAATATAAGTAAAGTGGAGGTATGGTAAATAAATAAAATGTCTTTTTATACTTACTCAAAAGGTATGGTAAATAAATAAAAATATAAATAAACTAGACCATATCGTAAATAAATAAAACATCTTTTTATATTTAGTCCATAACCCTCGTTCTATTTATGAAGGCTCAAGAAAGAGGTTTTATTTAAGTGAATCCTATGGGCCAAATACCATATTTGTAAAAGAGGTATGGTAAATTAATAAAAATATAAATAAACGAGAGGTATGGTAAACAAATAAAACATTTTTTATATTTACTCCATAAGTCACCTTATATTTACAAACACTCAAAAAATGGGTTATATTTAGGTGAAACCTATGGCCAAAACACTATGGGACAAATACCATCGACTAGATTGTTATTAATACCATGCAAAAAACCATGATTAACCCTAATATTAGAATTAATAAAAATAAAAATGGCACATGGTATTGACCCATGGTACTCACCAAAATGGCACATGGTATTGACCCATGGTATTCACCTGGAATGTAGCCTATTTAATTGGGGGAATTAAACCAGCATGTAGCCTATGCTAAGATTCACTAGGACTTTACAAAGTTTTATTATTTAGTGAAATACTCGCCAAGATCTTACAAGATTTTACAATTGAGTAAAATATTCGCCATGCCTGGTGAGAGATTCGCCAAAAAATTATATATACATATTATATTACTGATAAAATCGCCTTCCATTTTTCCTATATACCATGGAGATTCGCCCATTTATTATATTTATAAATTTAGGGGGGGTTCTTAAAATTTTCCCTGCTCCAACGAACATGGGGGCAATTTACCCGTTCCTTTACCGCAGGAAGGAAGTTCGTCAGAGTCGTACCCGGCCGTCTATTCGGTCCCACCTCCAAGCAACCTAGTTGTCTCCTTCGACTGGAATCAACTAGGCAGACCCCGTTTACCAGCTAGTATACCATTCCAAATCATCGTTCAAATATATAGAATGGTTATGGCCGGTACCATCATAGATGAAGGGGCTTCTGTGAGTATCCTTTCATCAACTGCTTGGAAAGCACTTGGTTCGCCATTGCTTTTGCCTGGGATGAGAAATCTAACAGGCTTTGATAAAGGAACCAGTCGACCGTTAGGGATCCTTCCCAATGTGCCCATAACATTGAGAGGGAAAACCGTTCACATGAATGTGATGGTAGTTCAAGGACCCCTGGATTAAAATCTACTCCTTGGACGAGACTATATTTATTGCATGGGAGCAATTGTCTCCTCACTCTTTAGAGTAATGTGTTTTCCGCACGAAGGAAGAGTGGTCAAGCTCATAGACCAGCTTTCATTCCCTGGTTCACGCATAGCAAATAGTCATATACCATCCCTGAATGGTCTTTTCACGCAAGAAATGTCTCAATCCCCAGTCCGCCCACCTGATGAGCACGAGTGATTTGGGGGACATGACTAAAACCCAAGGGGCATGCATCCTGATCTGCTTCGGCAGGAAAACTTCGAGTATAGGGTAGGTTTCCGCGAGAGAATATGACTAGTCTGTACTCCCATCCGTGATTGGAAGAGGGGGTTATTTTAGAACAAGATTCTCTTGTCAAAGTTACGTGAGTGGAGTAGCCTCCTTCACTCACCTTTGTCTATTTCGGTAGACAGTGCCGAAGAAGTGTTTTGTTTGCGCTGTGAATAAAACAATCTTTGGGTAACCTGTAAGAGGTAGGCCTCTCCTGGTAAAACAAATGTTTTAACGGAAGAAAGAAGGGGTAACCTTGAAACTCTGTTTTATACCTGGGGGCATGCAAACCTTTTGGAGTGCAAGCAAAGAGCGATCATTTATCTGTTTTTTGGATTGGTTGTTTCCTAACTTGCATAAAGAAAGGATGTGGGGCAAAACTCTAAAAGTTTCCATTTTTATATGAGACATTCTTATCACACGACTGGATTAATCGAGCAGTTTTAGCACATAGTTCAAGCTCGTTAAAAAATAAACATAAGACATGAGCAAATGTTTCCCCCCGCGTTTAAGCTCATTAAAAAATGAACTATTCACCGGTAAATAACCATCGTGAATGTAGTACTTCAGCCATTAAAGCCTTGGTCGTGTTTGCACCATCACCTCCGCTTTTGCATTGGCCGATCATTCACCTCCATTTGATTGTTTACCCATTTTGAGGAACAGCTGCGGAGAGTGATCTCACTAGCCATCCTTGTAACACTGTCGTGATTGGAAAATTCCAAACCTTACCTGGAATCAGTTGCTACCCATTTTATCACTCGTTCCTCAAAAGACGAGTCTCCTTTAAGCTCTTTTCAACTGACTCGTAAAATATGAAAAGATTGCCAAGCCAGTGGCCTCTCTAGCTCGTTAAAGGGACCGGAAGTGCTATCTCTCCTCTAAATTTTAATCTTTTTGGACCTAAGAGATTATTACACAAAAAGATCGAGCGCTTGTTTTGTTCAGCTCGTTAAAAGTATCGAAAATTCATCACTTCTGTATTGTTTTATACTTTTTCGGACTTGAGGGATTAGATGACGAAAAAGGAATTTTGGAGTTACCTTTACGTTCCTTTTCAGAGTCTCTAAAATTGAAAAGGACCGAGTTATCTTTGTCGTTAAACTCGTTAAAAGTGTAATAGTGACAAACTTGTCCATAGACGAGAACGAGTTTCACTATCACTAGGCTCGTTAAAACATAGTGATGGGTTTGCCCGAAGGGCAAATTATAGAACAAGCATATGTTATCCTCCTCAAGATTGACAAAAGTAAAGAGGTACTAGTCAGCAAGGACTGGGGAAAATTGGGAAGAAAACTTAAAGAAACTTTGTTGGTAGCAAGTCGCTCTTGAACATGACACTTCCACTCCGCGTCCGAATCGGGTTGGGTTGTTTCATTCACTGGTCACATCACCATGGTCCCACCATACCATCCACATTTGGGGTTAATTCTACCAATCCATCACATCAGTGTCGCTGATATGTTCAAGAGAAGTCATTCAGAGAATTCACCTGTGTCTCACCCACTACCATACATTTATACTCCATTCTTTCATGACCGCCACCCTGAACCTTATATCACCAGATCGTTTTCACCTCCATCAAAATCATTTGCTCCATTCCGTGTCATTGATGTGGGATTCATTAAGGCCCTCCTATGACGGATCGCTTCTTGTCGACATCAGCTCATTATCCAAGAAGTTCATCTAGGAATACCCCATTCAGTACTTTGAAGCTTGCATGCCTGAATGGCAAGTTTCTCACTTCCGGCGACAGGTTTACATCAATGGCCTTCGACCGAAATATTTTGCATGGTGTTCGATGCCAAGTCCTTTATTCACACCATGTGAATTGTACTGCAGTACCTTGAGGGTCATTATCATTATCGGTGATTCCTCTCGCGCCTGTTAACAGCTTACATCATTGGATGGTAATCAGGCGATGTCTTTCCATGTTCGACTCCAGAACATCTTTAACATGGATCGACTTGTACTACGAGTGAAGATCGAACGAGATTGAAGACCCCGGATCCAGTTTCATCCATCCGGGCTGCGATATATATTCAGGGAAATAAAGACATCAAATGTACATCATTGCTGCACATATAATCATCCAATCAAAAGGATGATGGCTCTATCAGAATCATCAGTCTACACTCAGACGATTGTCTATCCTATGTACATAAAAATGAATTTATAGAGCTGAGCATGGGAATGCCCACCTTAGCTAGATCATGAAAATCTTATGAAGATAATGTATTGTATTGTATCTTATTACATGTCTCCTCCCAGCTTGAAAGAACTTCGGATCCTCATAATAAAGCATTTCACCCGACATCAAAATATTAACGACCTCATGCTTTAGGGGGAAACTGTTATATACATTTTTGGGCACTATAACCCCAAGCATGAAATGTCCATAAACCAAGGGCTCCTAAGTCCCTAAAAGTGTTTTTCTAACCCCTAAAGGAACAAGGTCAACAGATTACAGCTTCTCCCAGAAGTTCTCCATGAAAAACTGCTCAGAATTGGTCAAAACAGGATCATTTCAGCTGCTCCACTGGCCAAGTGCGTTACATCTCACCTAAATACACTGTGTGGGTGCATTGAATTTCAAAAATCCCTTCTATGGGGTGCGATGGGCGAGAAATGACAAATGGTAGTGTCATTCCGCGAGGTGGAGAGGCAATGGAAGCTTCCAGAATCTTCTCCTGTGACACTTGCCTCTCTGAATTCGACCAAGGATGAGTAAGAGATCATCAATCTCCAAGTGGAAGCAAGAACTATCAGAGGGAAGACACTAATCAAATCATAAGCTCACTCATCTCCATTACAGATATCTATATATGGATCCCTCACCCTAGAGATCAGGAGGTTGGAATTTTGCATATTGTAAGGAATTGCTATTGGTTTCTTGAGACAAACATCAGATTGTTGGGTGATCTAAGCTTTGTATGAGGTGAAGAGGGGCTTCTTTGCTGAGAGGTTGATGCTGGGTCAGAACAACTGGTTGTAACTCTTCTTGGCTCTTTCTTTTTTATCAATAAAAGCTATTCAAGTTTTCCTCCATGTTGTTGTGTCATTGATGTTTGCTACATTTGTATGGTCAATTTACATCTGATCCTAGATTGTTTATGATTATAGATCCATGTCTTTGTATAGTGCTATGCTACTGTGATCTTACAGGTACTTTGTGAAGCTGAGCGTGCAAGGGAGCAGGTAGCTAAAGACTATCAAAAACGAGAGGAATCAAATCAGGAGATTAGTGCAAGACAGAGGTTGGTCTTTCTATTCCTCTCTATCTATAATTCATAAAGGAAAAACGAAAGTAGCTTTTCTCTGTTTGTTTCTAAGGCAACTGTCACACTGTAGTGGGATAGAGCAGTTCTATATAGACACTTTTCCCTGTAACACCTATGGAAATCACAGATGAAGGATATAATAATTTTAAAGGATCAAATTTTTTTGATTGAACGAACAACAAAGAAAACCTCATCAATGACATATGAAGAGTGGAATAAGCTAGATAGAATGGCGATTGCGAAAATCCACCAATATCTAGTAAAGAATGTGTATTTCAATGCGTCTAGAGAAAAGATGATAGAATGATTATGGAAGAAGCTCCATGATCTATAAGAGAAGAAAACAACATCAAACAAAGTGTTCTTTATGAAGAATATTTATAGTCTCAAGATGAAGGAGGATGCTTTAGTTGTTGAGCACTTCAATGAATTTAATATTATTACTAGTCAACTTGCCTCTATTAAAATCATTCTAGATGATGAAATTAGAGATATTTTTTTAATGTGTTCTATGTCGGACAACTAGGAAAATTTAATTGTAGCTATGAGAACTTCCACACCTGCAGGGACCCTAAAGTTTGATAATGTCAGCAATAGTTTAATAAATGAGGAGTTGCGACGCAAGTCAATTGCAGAAAACCATGGTGGAGAAGCTTTAGCTCTAGCTGATCGTGGTAGGAGAATTGATCAAGGCTGACAAGGGCGATCAATATCGAGAGGTTGGTCGAAATCAAGGAGGGGAAATATCATCTTCTTTCATTGTGGCAAACCCGAGCACATGAAGAACGAATGCCGAGTCTGGAAGAAAGGACAAAAGGATTAGAGACCAGCGAATACAAATCACAAGTCATCCAACATAAATGAAGATGAGACTATTGCTATAGTTACAGTTTGTGATGTTTTATTTACTATTTTAGTTGAATATGCATGTTTATATACATCTGGCAGTAGCTTTGATTGGATCCTTGAATCTAGGGAATCTCACCATGTAACTCCATGAAAATACAGTTTTGTTGCATATAATGCTGGTGATTGTGGTAGAGTGCATTTGTAGAATAATCATTTTTGAATTATGGTTGGAGTGGGATATGTCCATATCAAGATGAAGGATGGAAAAGATATATTGCTGAAACATGTCAGACATGTACCAGGGATGCACGTGATTTTGATCTCTATGGGACAATTGGATGATGAAGGTTATTCCACAAGCTTTCGAAAAAGAGGCTGGAAAACTAGCAAAGGATCATTGGTCATGGCCAGAGGACCCAATACATAAGCATTTTATACATTGAAGGTAATGATAGGGAAATAAGATTTGACTACTATCACAAAAGAAGTAAATTCAACAGATCTATGGCATAAGCGCTTAGGTCAAATGAGCGAGAAGGGCTTAAAAATCCTTGTTGGTAAAAATTTATTGCCAGGTTTGAAATACTACAATATTGATATTTGTGAGCATTGCATATATGGTAGACAAAGAAGAGTTTCATTCCTTAGAGGTGGTCATGATAGAAAGAAAAATGTGTTAGAATTGATACGCTCATATGTGTTTGGGCTTCTTAACATCATGTCATTAGGAGGAGTATCATGTTTTGTAACATTTATAAATGATGCATCCAAGAACGTTTGGGCCTACCCTATGAAGAGTAAAAATTAGGTGTTTGAAATATTTCAAAAATCCCATGTTATTGTTGAAAGAGAGACTAACAGATTGCTCAAGTGTTTGAGAATAGATAATGGTGGAGAATATTGCTCAAATGCATTCAAGGAATATTGTAATAGGTTTTGTATAAAGCATGAGAAGATTGTGCCTAGTACTCCTCAACATAATGGTGTTGTAGAAAGGATGAATCACACCATTATGGAAAATGTGAGAAGTATGTTGTCTAATTCTAGTTTGGAGAAGCATTTTTGGGCAAAAGCTATGAGGACAAATTTCTATCTTATAAATCGATCTCCAAGTATGGCCTTGGATGGAGGCATCCTTAAAGAAGTTTGGAATGGTAAGAAATTGAATTATTCTCACTTGAAAATCTTTGGATGTGAAGCATTTATACATACTCATAAAGAAAATAGAATTGAGCTAGATCATAAATCTATGAAATGCATTTTTCTGGGATATGCAGATGAAGAATTTGATTATCATCTATGGGATCCAGTCAAACATAAAATTATTAGAAGTAGGGATGTTATATTTAATGAGTAAAAAAATGTTTAAAGGGATCGTAGGTGAGCTGGAGGTCAAGAAAGTTATTGATAGGTTTGAAGAGTAGCATGAAAATACCCCACCAATGCAAGAATATGAACAAAAAATTCAGGATCAGGAAGGACAACAAGGGGAAAATGATGAACACCAAGAAGAAGGAATCTTATAGGAACCTTTACAGGAGATTCAACCTGATAATCCACCACCACAATTGGTTCGTATATCTTCTAGGCCTCATAAGCCATCACTAAGGTATCCTCCTTCAAACTATATACTATTGATTGATGAAGGTAAGCCTTACTATTTTCAAGAGGCTTGTAAACTTGAGCACAGTAAAGAATGGAAGAAAGCAATGGAGGAATAAATGAACTCTTTGCTAGAAAATAAAACTTGGGAATGGTAAAGCTCCCAAATGGTAGAAATGCTCTACAAAAAAAGTGGGTTTACAAGATTAAGCATGAAGGTGATGAAAAGAAGGAGAGGTACAAAGCAAGGTTGGTGGTGAAGGGATTTTCCCAAAAGGAAGGTATCGAATTCACTAAAAAAAATTTACCCATTGTAAAAATGTCATCCATTAGAATCATTCTTGGTCTTGTTGCTTCTTTAGACTTAGAATGTGTACAGTTAGATGTTAAAACTACTTCCTTCATGGTGAACTGGAGGAAGAAATTTATATGAAGCAACCAAAAGGCTTCATAGAAAAAGGTAAAGGAGACCTTGTTTGTAGGTTGAAGAAAATTATTTATGGGTTGAAACAGGCTCCTCGAAAATGGTAAAAGAAATTTGATTCATTCATGTTGGAACATGGTTTTCACAGATTGGAAGCTTGCCATTGTGTTTATATCAAGAGGTATGATCAAGAAAAGTATATAATATTATTATTATATGTGGATGACATGTTGATTGTGTTGAGAAATGGAAATAAGAAATTCCAATTTAGATTTGTCCTTGAATTTAAATTGAGAATTAAAATAGAATTCTATTTTCATAGCAACTTGTAAATAGTTAATTAAGTTTAATTAACTTAATTAGCTTAGTAATTTCGAGTTGGAAGTCTTTTGGAAGTCATGTATATGTTCTCCCTAAGTTCTAGGGGTCCAGTATGAGTTTAGATTGAGTTGTAATTAGATAACTCAGTTTACTAAGTTATAGATAGTTAAACTAGTTCTGACTGTTGTTGACCTAGTAGAGGATTAGCAGTCAGTTAGTGCACTGGTGCATCCATAGGTGCTACTCCAGATAACTAAATATTCTCTCATGTTATTTTTGAGAAAGACCCAGTTGAGACTAGAGTACATGGACAACGAGCTATCAGTTGTATGATTTACCGAGTTGTATAGATCATGCATGCAATAAGGAAGAAGACCTAGATTGGATTGTGTGGTTTTGGAAGCACTGGATTCCCATTAATATAGGCTATTCAGCCTAGGAATTATCAAGGAAATAGGGACTTAGCAGGGAGTGGAAATTGGTTAAGTGTTGGCTAAGAGCAGGCTTTTGAGGTAGAGAGTTGAGCATACTTGTGCGGAATTGTTCTAGTGAGAACAAACTTTCTATCTTCACTCATATTTCTGATAAATTAAATAAAAATTTGTGGGGTTTTAAACAGTGGATTTCCCCATTAAAACTTATTGTGTTATGTGCCATTGATTTTTCTTCTTCTTCTTCATAATATTTTAATCGATCTACTAGTGTCTGTTGGTTGAAAGTAGAAGTATATTCTTGTCTCTTATTTTACTAGATTACATGAGCTTGTTAATCTATAGGAAAATCAATGTGGTATCGGAGCTAAATATAGTATACTAGAGGAGATTTCAAAGTTTTGAGTTTTGGGTTACAGGTGAAATTTGAATTTGTAATACATACTTCAGGATCGGCAGATGGCGTTATACGGTTTTTAGCTCAAGTATGCCTTGGAAGGCAGCTCGAATTATATAGCCTAGAAGGACAAAATGGAGGTTTCGTTGGAGGATAATGGCTTGAAGGAATTTGTTGATCAAGACATTCCTAAGCCAACAACATCAAATGCACAGAATCTAGCTGAATGGAAAAAGTGTGTGGCGAAGGTGAGGTGGATAATCCTTGAGGGAGTTCGAGACCACATTGTCTCAAGTCTCCATGGCAAGGAAACTCCGTATGCTATGTGGAAAGCATTGACTGAGTTGTATCATTACAACAGTGACCAAAGGAAATTGGAAATTAAGGACAAATTGTGAAAAATCAAAATGGAGAAAGGTGACACTATTCCAAAATACTTGACCAAGTTCACTCAATGTCGTGATGAACTTGGAAGTGTTGGAATCACGGTTCTTGAGGATGATATCATGAGTCTTGCTCTTCTAGGACTCCTAAAGAGTTGGCATAGTTATCAGGACTCTATCAATGGTCAGGAGAAGTTGCTAGATTGGGAATGACTGCGGTTGGATTTGATGCAGGAGGAGATCAGGAGGAACACCAAGGATGTCCCCTCATCAAAGACTAATGATGAAGAGAACTGTCGCTTAGCGATTAAGGCAAAGAAAGGGAAAGGGAAACCTTTCCATTTCCAAATCAGATTCTTGTCATAGAGGAAAGAAGAAATACATAATAAAAGTGAAATGCTTTCATTACCATGAGTTGGGACATTGCTACAAATTTTCCTCTCAAGAAGTCTAAGAAGAAGTCGTCAAGAGGAGCGACAGGTGAGGCTTTGGCCTCTCAATTCGAATTGGACTTTTCCCTCATTGCATGCAAGGTGTCATCAATGATGGGAAGTCTATGCACTTAGAGAGTGGAGCTTCATTCCACATGACTGACGATAAGGAGTTATTTAGTGACATGGAGGAGAAAGATCTCCAAATGCATATCCAGATGGGTGACGACAGGAGGTATAGTGCTACTAGATTGGGCACTGTTACTTTTGAGAGGGAGAATGGGGCTCAAATCATCTTGAAGAATTTTATGTATGTTCCTATGCTGAAGATGAACTTGGTATCTGTTACCATGCTTAAGGATAGAGGCTATGATGTGATATTCTCGAAAGGAAAGGTGTTCCTTCAAGACGTAGCCATTGGTCAAGTAAAGAAGATAGGGATTCAGGTGAAGAATCTCTATAAGATGGAGTTAGAGGATTGTTATACTTTGAACATGAAATCAGAGATGATGCAGAGTCAAGATGTTAGCAAGTTGTGGCACAAGTGATTAGTTCACTTGCATCATGGAGCTTTGAATATCATGCAACAGATCTCCACTGGTTTTCCCAAAGGTATACTAGAGAAAATTGATACATGAAAGGGGTATACTTTGGGTAAATACACCAAGTCTTCCTTTCACAACAAAGATAGTCAAGCAGAGGCTATTCTAGAGCGAGTCTATTCAGATTTGTATGGACCATTCTCAACAACATCCACGACCAAACATAGGTATTATGTTATATTTGTTGATGACTTTTCTCGAAAATGATGGATATTTTTCATGCAGAAAAATGATCAAACCTTCACAAACCTTTGTGATTTTAAAGCATTGGTGGTGAAATAGTTGGGAAATAAGGTAAAATTTCTATGGAGTGATAACAGTGGTGAGCATGTCTCAAATCAGTTTAAGAACTTTTGTGTTGCGGAAGGGATTAAACGGGAGTTGACGACACCCCAAAACCCTCAACAGAGTAGGGTCGCTGAGAGGAAGAACAAAAGAATAGTAGGGGCAGTGAGGGCAATGTTGCATGATCAGGGTCTCCCACTAGACTTGTGGGTTGAGGCATCCAACACAGTGGTTTATGTTCAGAACCATAGCCCACATCAGATTCTTGGGATGAAGACACCAAAGGAGGCGTATTCCGGTAACAGGCCAGATGTTGGTCATTTTAGGATTTTTGGGTCATCGTTATATTTCCATGTGACCAAAGGTGCATGGAAGAAGCTTGAGCTGACAGTAGAGTTGGGGATATTTTTGGGGTACATTGATACACCTCACAACTATCAGGTGTATTACCGACCAGTACGATGACAGTGGTTTGCAGGGATGTTAGATTCGATGAGGAGACTTCCATGTGAGTTTCCCTTGAGAGAGATATTGAGCTACATGTAGTTGAGGAGATCTTAGCTCATAAGGTTGAGGAGCCTCAGATTGATGTGGAGCAAACACATGCAAAGGATCTAGGAGTGGAGACGTCCACTCAGGTAGAGTCTTCTGTTGGCATTATGAGACAAGTGTTGTCCTTGATGGCAAATCACACAAATGATAAATTATAGTGCAGCAAATTTATTTGATAAATTATAGTGCAACAAAGTTTCCTTCATGTAGAGAAAAGTTCACACACTTTTATACAGAGAAAAGTTTATTCCATGTAGAGAAAAGTTCACACACTTTTATGCAGAGAAAAGTTTATTCCATGTAGAGAAAATTTCACGCACTTTTATGCAGAGAAAAGTTTATTTCATGTAGAGAAAATTTCAGGCACTTTTATGCAGATAAAAGTTTCTTTCATGCAGAGAAAAGTTCATGCACTTTTATGTAGAGAAAAGTTTATTTCATGTAGAGAAAAGTTCACGCACTTTTATGCAGAGAAAAGTTTTTTTCATGTAGAGAAAAGTTCACGCACTTTTATGCAGAGAAAAGTTTATTTCATGTAGAGAAAAGTTCACGCACTTTCATGCAGAGAAAAGTTCCTTTCATGAAGAGAAAAGTTCACGCACTTTCATGGTTGGCTCATGGTATTAGTCCGACAGTTTTTGATCCTATGGTTTTGGTCCGTGGTATTGCATCCAAAAGTGTTGATCCCAAGTATTGGGTCCGTGGTATTGTGTTATTATGGTTTTGGACCGTGGTATTGTGGAAGGCCTAAGACTATAAAAGAGGAAGGAGATCATTTGGCAAAGCATCATCGAATGAATTGAATATCTAATAAGTGCTAGATCTGAAATATTTGTGATTGGGTTATGGTGCAGATCTGGATCTGAATGAAGGAAGAACCTTAGTGCATAAAGAAGGATAAGTTCTATTAATGGGTCATAATCTTTATGCTGGAATAATACTATCTTTGTATGATTTTGATCTGTTATATGAGGCGCATGCTTGATCTATAAATCTGACAATCTGGGTTAATTAGTGTCTGAATATTTGAAAGAAGGAATTATCCTTTATAGATCTGCACGCAGGTTTCAGGTTGTTGAAGTAGCATATATCTTTAAATTATGATCTAGCTGCCTCTGTCTATTGCTGCAGTATTCTGGGTTCAGAATTTGGTGTGTGGTTACTGTCACTGTGTTCTGGGTACAGCTGTCAGAGAAGTGTTTACTTGATTCAGTGCTAATTGGGAAAAGGAGATTGTTTGATGCAGATATACTTGATGATTGATTGATGTTCATGGATCCAGTCTGAAAATTTATGAAAAGTGGTCCTTGAAAGAAAAGAAGTAGGGGGTTGTAACTCCCTTCCAGGAGAGAGAGTTGTAGCTCTCTGCAGGTTGCAGCCTGCATACTGGTAAAGGACTGCACCAGTACAAAATCATTGTAAAAGGAGTTTCTAATTGAAAGAATATAGAGACATATTGCAGCAGGTGGTTTTCACCCACATTGGGTTTCCATCTATATCTGGTGTTCTTTGGTGTGACTATCTGTTTTTCTTGTTCACGCTCATTATTTTATGGTACTGACATACAATAATTCAAAGTATAAATATATTGAAAAAGAATTAGATAATACTGATTCACCCCCCCCTCTCAGTATTATTTCCAACAATTGGTATCAGAGCAGGTCCTTCTGAAGGAGCTTGTTCGCTTGAAGGAAGATCTATCATCATGGGCAACTATGAGAGGGAAGCATCTATCAGGCCACCGATTTTTGATGGGACAAACTTCCTGTATTGGAAGGTAAGAGTTACTGCCTATCTTCAATCTTTGGGTATAGAAGTCTGGGACATCATAGAAACAGGGTATACTTTTCCATCAGCTACTCCTACAGATCCAGCTGAGAAGAAGAAATATGAAACAAATGCAAAGGCAGTCAATACTCTTCTAGAATGTCTATCTCAATCAGAATTTGTGAAAGTTATGCAGTATAAATCTGCAAAAGAAATATGGGACAAGATTGTTCTGAGCTATGAAGGAGATGATCAGGTAAAACGTGCAAAAATTCAAACCCTCAGGATTCAATATGAAAATCTCAAGATGTATAATGATGAAAGTGTGGCTAACTATTTTCTTCGTGTGGATGAGATTGTTAATTGTATGAAAAATTTGGGTGAAGAAATAAAAGAGGTTGTTGTGGTTGAAAAAGTTCTAAGATCTTTGTCACCTAGGTTTGAATCTAAAGTTTCTGCTATAGAAGAAAAGGAGAATCTACAACATCTTAAAATGTCACAACTACATGGAATTCTAACTGCTTATGAAATGAGAAAAGGAGGTCCATCTGACAGGAAAGAAGCTGCCTTCAAGGCTTTAGGTAAATGAGAGTACTATGAATCAGGACATGGGTCAGAAGAAGAAGAAGAATCAAATTTTGTCAGAAATCTTCAACGGGGTGCTGGACGGTTCAAAGGTAAGTTACCCTTCAAATGCTTTGCTTGTGGAAGAGTAGGTCACTATGCTGCCAAATTTCCTCATAAGGATAAGATCGACAAGGGAAAGGAACCTATTAGATGGAACAAGAAACAGAATGCAAATAAGAAAAGCTACTACACTCATGAAGACAGTGATGGTCTATCAAATAGTGATGAAGATGAACGAGGTAATGACTATAAACTTTTAATGGCCTTTGAAGATGATGATTACATGGATGCTATAGATGTGGATAGTTTTTATGAAGAGATTTCTAGACTTAAGACATGTATAGAAGAAAAGAATGTGATCATTGATACTCTACAATTTCAAATTGATGAAAAAGAAAAATTTCTTGAAAAGTTAGAATGTGAAATTGTTGGCCTTAGAAAAGAAATTGATGAAACAAAGACTATTAATCTTAAGTTTGTCAAAGGATCTGAAACTCTGGATGAGATCATCAATGTACAACGTTCTCCGCTAAACAAGACAGGTCTGGGGTATAATGGAGAAACATCTCAAGCATCCACCTCAAAGAGTTATCTTGATGCAGCAAGAAGGAATGAGCAAAAGCACAATGGAGATCACCAGGTAAAGCAGGGACGAATTACATCAAGAACTAACAAAGACTACCAGGTAAACCAGAGGCAATCTGTCTTAAGGGTGAACAAAAGCTACAACCAGCCACAGGTAAAATCTTCTCAATTTGCTTCAAGAATGGATGACAATAAGAATTACAATCATTTGGGCGGTAGATTTGATAACCGCAGAAGTTTCTTCAATGGCCAATGTTTCTCTTGCCATAACTTTGGTCACAAAGCAGTTCAATGTGTTGCATATAAAACAATCATGACTAGAGAAGCTCAAAAATAAAGAAGTATGACTGGGATTACAAAAAGGACCTATAACAACTTTTCGGCTCTTGAAAATGAAATTGAATGTTCTATTTGTAATAACTTCGGTCATGAAGATTCTGAATGCAGGAGCAGATTTTAGCAGACAAAGGAACAAGCCTCAAGCACCAGAACATGGAGAATAAAGGAACCACAATAAGAAAGAAGTGGGATAGCCTTTTATGCAGAGGGACAAGAAAATCTATGGTACATCGACAGTGGATGTTCGAAGCATATGACAGGTGATAAAGAAAAACTTGAACCATATTCTGCTTTAGAAAAGGGAAAGAAAGTTTCTTTTGGAAATGATACTCCAGCAGCTATAAAAGGAAAAGGCACAGCTCAGTTAAAAGAAAAGGTCAAAACTAGAAATGTTTTGTATGTTGATTGCTTGAAGCATAACCTTTTGAGTTTCGGTCAGATGTGCGATCAAGGAACCGAGGTAATATTTCGATCAAATGGATGTAGCGTTCACGATCTTGATACAGGGAAAACAATGATCAAAGGTAGAAGAACTCCAAATAATCTATACATATTTGAAGAAGGACAACAACAATGCTATTTGAGCAAGGATGATGAACATTGGTTATGGCACCGGAGGTTGGGGCATCTAAGCTTTTCACAAATAAGGAAGGCATGCAAATATCAGGTAGTTCGTGGTCTTCAAGATATCAAAATTCCAGACAACACTAAATGCAAATCATGTCAGTTTGGTAAGCAAACCAGAACCAACTTCCCAGAGAAGGAAGGATTAGCCAGCAGGCCTCTTGAACTAGTCCATACAGATGTATGTGGTCCTTACAGGACGAGGTCACCTCGAGGAGAAGAATACTTGATATTATTCATTGACGATTTCTCCAGGTTTATTTGGTTAGGACTTTTGAAGCACAAATACAAAGCATTCGAAAAATTCAAATCCTTCAAAGCCTTGGTTGAAAATGAATTAGGTTACAAAATTAAGTGCCTCAGGTCCGACAGAGGTGGGGAGTTTACCTCAAATGAATTTTTCGATTTCTGTGAAGAACATGGGATAAGAAGGGAATTCTCTACAGCTATAACTCCTCAGCAAAATGGAGTGGTGGAAAGGATGAACAGAACAGTCCAACAAATGGTCCGTGCTATGCTTGATGAGTCCGGAACTCCCGCAACTTTCTGGGGTGAAGCTGCATATGCTGCGGTTGTTATTCTCAATAAAACAAATGTCCGGGTGAACAACACTCAAACTCCTCATGAACTCTGGTATGGTGAGACTCCGGTAAAACACTTCAAAATCTTTGGGAGCAAATGCTATATTAAGAATACTGATGAGCAACTTGGCAAACTTGAACCCAGAGTAGATGAAGGCATTCTTCTTGGTTATTCTCCACACAGCAAAGCATATAAGTGCTACAATAAAAGACTTGGAAGAATTGTTGACAGCATTGATGTAGTGGTTGATGAAAAAGGATACATTCCTAGGCAAGTAAATCATGAAAATATCGAAGAAGATGAAGACTACCCTTAAAGACAGAATGATGAGGAAGAAGAACCTCAAGAAGCACTAGAGGAACAGATAAGGGTAGAAGAGAAGACTCCATCTAGGTACGTTCAGAAGAATCATCCAGAATCTCAGATTTTGGGGCAAAAAGAAGCAGGTGTACAAACAAGAAGAACAATTGCAGAAGCTTCAAGCTATTTGGCATTACTCTCATCCACTGAACCACAAAATGTAAAAGAGGCATGCAAAGATGAATGTTGGGTCAAAGCAATGGATGAAGAACTTGAGTAGATCGAAAAGAACAACACTTGGGAGTTGGTTCCTAGACCAAAGGATAAGAATGTTATAGGGACAAAATGGGTCTTCAAAAATAAGTTGAATGAAAATGGGGAAGTAATTAGAAACAAGGCCAAACTTGTTTGTAAAGGGTATGCGCAGCAAGAAGGAATAGATTTTGAAGAAACTTTTGCCCCTGTTGTAAGACTTGAGGCCATCCGAATGTTCCTTGCTCTCTCAAGCTTTCAAAAGTTCAAAGTATTTCAAATGGACGTGAAATCAGCCTTTCTGAATGGAGACTTAGAAGAAGAAGTATACATTGAGCAGCCAGATGGTTTCATTCTTGGAAATGATCCAACTCTTGTATGTAGATTGAAAGAGTCTCTCTATGGTCTTAAACAAGCTCCAAGGGCTTGGTACTATCGTTTGGACAAATATCTTCATCAACAAGGTTTTTCAAAAGGATCAGCAGATAGCAATCTTTATATAAAAATTGAAATGACAAATTGCTGATACTTGTTGTGTATGTAGATGACATTGTCTTTGGCAGCAATGAAGAATCTATGAGTCAAAGCTTTGCCTTGGTGATGCAAAAAGAATTCGAAATGTCCTTGCTTGGAGAATTGACATATTTTCTTGGTTTGCAAATCCAACAAAATGAAGGAGGGATCTTCTTGTCTCAAACCAAGTATCTCAAGCAGATTTTGAAGAAATATGGTATGGAAGAAGCAAAACCAGTATGTACACCCATGGTCACAGGATGTAACCTCAGTGCAAATGATGAATCAGCAGCAGTGCATCAACCAACTTACAGATCTATGATTGGAAGTCTACTTGATTTGACAGGTACCCGACCAGACATCATGCATGCAGTGGGAATAGTTGGAAGATTTCAGGCAAATCCAAAGGAAACTCATCTTCAGGTAGTGAAGAGAATCTTGAAATATCTTCAAGGGACTCAAAACTATGGCTTATGGTATCCTAGAGATACAGATCTCACACTTCATGCTTATACAGATGGAGATTGGGCCGGAAGCGTGGATGACAGGAAGAGCACAAGTGGTGGTGCATTCTTTATGGGTTCCCGATTAGTATCTTGGTTCAGCAAGAAACAGAGTTCAATTGCTTTGTCTACAGCTGAAGCGGAATATGTGGCTGCTGCATCTTGCTGCACTCAACTCCTTTGGATGATGCAGACCTTGCAAGATTTCCAAATCACTTGTACACCACCTATCTCCATCTTATGTGATAATACAAGTGCAATCAGCATTTCAAAGAACCTAGTCATGCATTCAAAGACCAAGCACATACCAATCAAATATCACTTTCTCCGAGAACAAGTGCTTGAACAAAAGGTCAAGTTGGAGTATGTTCCTTCTAAGGAACAAGTTGCTGATATACTCACCAAACCATTGCCCAGGGAGACCTTTGAATACCTCAGGCAAAAGCTGGGGGTTGTTGATGCATCATCTTGTTGTTGACTCTCTTCTGATTGTTGGTTGTACGCAAGGTTCATCTGGGGTATATGCGTACATTTGCTGAGTTACGGATTGGTCAAAGATCGAATGGCACAGGTTCAGGGGGAGCATATCATGCATTGTTGGCATTATGGAGGAAGTACAGAAGGAGATCATGGATGCTGGTCAGAATATTGCTGCGAGTTTGGTTTCCCCACTATGCCTGGGATGAAGATGTAATGTATTTGGTTGTCATATTTATGACGTATCCCCACTTGGTTGGGTGATGGATGTATGTATTGAGTCTTTTGGTGATAGGAAGGTCTTTCATGATGTATAAGTCTTGGTTCTTCTTGAAGAACATCTTTTGCAGATCTTTCCTACAGTCAGGGGGAGCATGAACAGCACAATTCAAAAAGAGCAGAGCTTTCAGCATGTAGCATGAATAGATTGGTACACCTTGGCATATACAAAGGGGGAGCTCATTCAGAGATTTCAACAGGTACTCAGGGGGAGTATGAACAGCAGAATGCCTTTCTAGGAAAGAGAATATCTTGGTTCGCCCTTTGCCCTTGATGTCAAAGGGGGAGAGTGATTTGGTATTGTTAGTGATTTGGTATTGTTGCCATCAAGTCCAAAGGGGGAGATTGTTGGCATTATGAGACAAGTGTTGTCCTTGATGGAAAATCACACAAATGATAAATTATAGTGCAGCAAATTTATTTGATAAATTATAGTGCAACAAAGTTTCCTTCATGTAGAGAAAAGTTCACGCACTTTTATGTAGAGAAAAGTTTATTCCATGTAGAGAAAAGTTAACGCACTTTTATGCAGAGAAACGTTTATTCCATGTAGAGAAAAGTTCATGCACTTTTATGTAGAGAAAATTTCACGCACTTTTATGCAGATAAAAGTTTCTTTCATGCAGAGAAAAGTTCACGCACTTTTATGAGAGAAAAGTTTATTTCATGTAGAGAAAATTTCACGCACTTTTATGCAGAGAAAAGTTTATTTCATGTAGAGAAAAGTTCACGCACTTTTATGCAGAGAAAAGTTTATTTCATGTAGAGAAAAGTTCACGCACTTTCATGCAGAGAAAAGTTCCTTTCATGAAGAGAAAAGTTCACGCACTTTCATGGTTGGCTCATGGTATTAGTCCGACAGTTTTTGATGCTATGGTTTTGGTCCGTGGTATTGCATCCAAAAGTGTTGATCTCACGCACTTTCATGGGTGGTTCATGGTATTAGTCCGATAGTTTTTTATCCTATGGTTTTGGTTCGTGGTATTGCATCCAAAAGTGTTGATCTCATGCACTTTCATGGTTGGTTCATGGTATTAGTTCGATAGTTTTTGATCCTATGGTTTTGGTCCGTGGTATTGCATCCAAAAGTGTTGATCCCAAGTATTGGGTCCGTGGTATTGTGTTATTATGGTTTTGGACCGTGGTATTGTGGAAGGCCTAAGACTATAAAAGAGGAAGGAGATCATTTGGCAAAGCATCATCGAATGAATTGAATATCTAATAAGTGCTAGATCTGAAATATTTGTGATTGGGTTATGGTGCAGATCTGGATCTGAATGAAGGAAGAACCTTAGCGCATAAAGAAGGATAAGTTCTATTAATGGGTCATAATCTTTATGCTGGAATAATACTATCTTTGTATGATTTTGATCTGTGAACCTGTACCACATATTGGTGGAAGGTAAATTGTTGATCATTTTACTTTATGTTGATGGTCCCATACTGACATGAGATGATCGACTGATCAAATATTGCAAGGAGGACCTTCTAAGAGAATTTGAGATGAAGGACTTGGGGTTCATGCATTACTTTATGGGTATGAAAGTATGGCAGGGTGATGGGGAGTTGTTTGTGTCTCAAGGAAAGTATGCCAACAAGATACTCGGGAGGTTTCGCATGGAGAGCTACAAGCCTATGGAGACTCCTCTAGCTGGTAACTGGAGGAAGGAGGATGCTACTTCAGGAGAGGTACTGGAAGCTATCTCTTACAGGAAGCTTTTGGGTTCACTCATGTACTTGGTGAACACACATATGGATTTATGCTATGCAGTTAACCAGCTGAGTCAAGCGATGGTTAGGCCTACCAAGTTGTATCAGAAGGTGGAAAAGCATGTATTGAGATACCTCAAGCGAACTACTCAGTACGGATTATGGTACAGACATACAAAGGGAGTGAAGCTTCAAGGCTTCATAGATGCAGATTGGGTGGGGAGTCCATCTGACTGAAAAAGCAGATTAAGAGGGATTTTCAGTATTTGGTCAGTGGTAGTTTTATGGTACAATAGGAAACAAAGATTGGTTGCACTTAGTTCAGCATAGGCATAGTACACGGCTGCAAGTCAGGGAGCATGTGAGGCCATATGGATGAGGAAGATCTTGGTTCATCTGTTTGGTCAACAAATGGATCCGACGGTGATTTACCACAACAACTAGAGCTGTATCAAACACTCTGAAAATCCATTTTTCCATGATAGGTCCAAGCACATTGATATCAGATATCGTCATCTACATGATTGTGTATTGAGGAAGATCATGTTGTTAGAGTACATTCCCACAGGGGAGCAAGATGATGACATTTTGACAAAAGCATTGTCAAGATGTAAATTCGAGTTTCATGGAGATAGGATTGGGGCAGCATATAATCCCTTTCTTGTTGAGAGGGAGTGTTGAGAAATGGCAATAAGAAATTCCATTTTAGATTTGTCCTTGAATTTAAATTAAAAGTTAAAATAGAATTCTATTCTCATAGAAACTTGTAAATAGTTAATTAATTTTAATTAGCTTAGGAATTTCGAGATGGAAGTGTTTATTCAATTTAATGTTCTTAAATTGCAAACATAAATTATTGACCAGAGTTGGTAAACTTATGAAGTGTAATGCACTATATATGGTAGAAATTATTCTTACTCTCAATTTATTATGATGGTTGTTGTTTTATGTTTTGTTTGTCCTCTTTGATTAAATGTAAAAGATCATGACGATTTAAACTAAATTCTAATTTAAGTGAGTTGAATCTATTTTTAAATCTTAACCAATTTACTTGCTAAGAATGAATTAAGAAGAAAAACTAAAATTCTAAAGAAAAACAACTTCAATATTTTTATGTCTTTTTGAGATTTTTATGTGAATGAAATCTACATTAATGAAAATAAAAAAATTGCTAAATTATTGAAATCATTATAAAGAAATTACAATTTTAAACTCAGAAAAAGAATCTTTAAATTACAATCGAAAAATAAACTACTCAATTTGCAAGAAAGAATCTATTTGAAAGAAATCTTCTATTGCTTAGATGAAAGAAGGAAAATCTAATCTATGATAAACATCTATGCAAAAAGAGATTTAATCTATCTTCAAAAGAAAATAAATCTATGCCGGCTTGAAAGCTATTGTAATTGAAAAGGATATGTTGGAAATGAAATGAAAATTCTAGAAATAATTGCTCATCTATTTAAGCCAAAAGTATGTGCTAAAAACCATGGAAACAAACTAAAAACTACAAAGTACCTATATTATGGAATGCTCGAAACTAATTAAGATCTAAAGATAAAAACACTTATGCTATAGAATGCTGGAAACTAATTAAAGAGATGAAAAATACTATTTAAACGTCTAGAATGAAACGAGAATGAAATAGCATAATAAAGACATAAGAATTTAATCTACAAAATCAAAACTATGAAAGCATCTAATTGCAAAATATAAAATAAAACCTAACCACTTTTGTTGCAGGGGCCCTCTGCAACAGATGGTCTCGACTTTAGGTATCAACTAACTGTGCATTGGAAGTTCAATATGCATCTTCATTCAGGTAATAAAAATAGAGTTTTTAACATAGTATTACAGTTGCATCCAAAATTACCCCCTTCTTTGTTACAATGGCAAGTTTATATAATGATTACAATGTAACTTCATGGAGATTCATATGGCTAAATATTATAACTGAATAGACACCTAGTTTCCCTGAATTTGATGAAGCATACTCCATTCCAACCTCTTTTTTCTTGACTGGGCATTTATCGACACATAGGTGCACTGTTTGTTCACGCAACTATAAAATAAGGCTCCAAAGAACTCGAAATATCTCCCAAATGGTAATAAATTTGGGAAAATTGCTCAATAGAAACTTAATTGGACCCGTTCTAAACAAAGGCCCTGTTTTTGTTTTCTGAGATTCGCTTTCATTTGATCAGAAAAATCATTTGAAGTTGACTGGTCAAAACTTATGCAATTTTCCCAGAAGCTTTGCCTGGAGGTCCACATGTACGAGCTAGGTGGAATTTGAGCAATCACAATCCATATTGGAGCTTCTAGAAATAATTTCTATGTGTCAGATTTCATTCTACAATGGTCCTACTACCTCAACCATGGAGGTAGCTACGAAAACCTGACAAATCTGCAGCAAATTGAACTTGCTAAACTCTCATTAGTTAAAATCATGGAAAATTCTTCTTAATCTACTAAAAATAAACAAAAACTATGTTAATTAACCACTTAGACATGTAGATACACGTCATGAAGAATTATGGTAAAAATGGTGGTAAGTGAGTGAAATGGTGCAATGGATGGTTGGAAATAATGGCCTAATGAATGTCAAAGACAAGCGAAAATGATGACAAATCAGTGACCCAACATCTCCCCCACACTGAGATATTTGCATGTCCTCATGCAAGTTGAGTCTCAAAAATGAACTCATATACCTCTTTTCTTTATCCACACAAGGTTGTCCTATTTCATTCTTGAAGAGTGCTTCTTTAAAAGATGTTGGTTAATCTTATCAATGAATTTCTTCTTATATCACCTATCTTTTCTCCTTTCCAACTTCATGAGAGCATGAATCCACACCAAGTCTCATCTCCATGGAATAAAGCTAATTTCTAGCACCCCTTTCTTTGATGCCTAAATTTGAAAGTTGAATGTTTCAATGGAAAATGAAACATCAAAGAAAATAAAATATGAATGCACACCATGTAAAATAAAACTCCCAAGAAGTAACTTCTCCCAAAATATACTATTCTTGCATTTTTCTTCTATTGTATTCATCTTAGAATCCACAACACCCAATTGTGCTACAATTAGACCATAAAATGTCCAAGAAATGGAGTCGAACCAATAAAACCATCTCCACCATACAAGATTTTTCAACCAAGGGACAATGAACCCATAGAAGAGATTCCAAGAGGAATAAAAGGTTGATGAAATGATTGAATCATTGTGGTAACTTGGAGTAATAACCACACATTCAAGGCTTAACTCAATTCTTTTCAATGTGAATCATGTTTATTACCATACTTTTGGAGGTGTGCCTCAAATCCTTCTGTATGCATGCTGAAATAGGGTATCAATGTACTCTTTATGAGCCTTGATGAATATGTGTTGAATATGTAAAGAAGAGAAAGCATTTTTGTGTTGTTGCTAAACTCCTCTTGCATTTGATTTATGATATGAAAAGAACTTGTTGCCAATTTTTTTACCTTGTGTTGAACTCTTGCTCTTGTTTGCTGCATATATCCTTGCAAGGTAGCATCCTTGTGATATCATACCCATAGAAGAGAAAAATGTGCAACAATTTATAAAAAGGTGCAAACAACATTGTCTTTGATCTTTGGGTATGAACTCATATTTGCTTCTTTCTCTCTCTTTCTCTCCAGGATACTCCATTTTATAGGAATATTGTTTGTGTAGATTTCAAAGTACTTTGAACATCACTTTTTCTATTAACAACTTTATGAGCTACAATTTCAACACATACCTTAGCTAAATCCATCTCTTGCCTAGTAGAGGAGTCAAAACATAGCAGATTTCATTGACCTCTAATTTTTTTTTAACAAATGATCTAAGAAAGGAGTGCATGCATCTATTTTATCTTTTAAAGAAATAGACAATGGATCAAAACATCACCAAATAAGACATTGAGGTCTATCATTTATGCACAATAAAAGTGATGACCACCAACTAATGCTTTCATTCCTTCACAAGCATGTCTTCAATCAACCTTTGCTCCAAACACTTCAAATTTGTCTTGAACCTAGCTCTTAAGCACATCATATTCAAATTTCCAAAAGCTAGTAGATTGATATCAGATTTCAAACTCAGGGATTGCAAGACATTCATGATGACTTCTACTATGGATCACTGCCATGCCAAGCTTTCATACTCATAATATTTGCATGATGACTTTTGAATATATTGCACACTATTTCTTGATGATAAAGCTTGTGGAAAGGGCATGAATTTGGTATAAGGGATAGATCAATAAATGAAAATATGGTTAAGTGGTTAATTCAAATACAAAAAAATGTTGATGAGGGCTAGGTCAACGATGAAGAAGATGAATTGCATGAATGGTAATTGAAGTGGTTATTTTTCACATTTTCCTAAATTTTTAATAAATTAAAAAGTCTTATGAAAGTTTTTGCCTCAAATTTATCTTTTGAAGAACCTGAAATGCTAAAGTAGGAGTTGTAGGTGTTGATTTGGCTCAAGTACACTGCTCCATCACTTTGACCCTACTCCATGAAATGTACCATTTTCATGTAACCGACTTATTTTTGCAATTTCTCTCAAATGGTAAATCTGATTCTCCTAAATTTTTCTGAGGTTGTTACCATTCGTTTTATGCATCTTCCCACAAAACATGTCAGCCAATGGGTGCACGGATCCCGATAAAATTGAGAAAAGGGTGCAGGTGAAAGTGACTGATTTCTTGAAAAATACACACTAGAATTCCTTGAAATTTTGTGTATTTATTTACCATACCTTAATTCATTTACCATAAAAATTTCAGGACCAATGGATGCACGATTTGAAAGTTATGATCAAATCAATTTCTACCCTGTTTCACCCTTCACATTGTTCAACATTGCAACAAAAACATATGCCACAAACTCATTTTAAGGCCAAATTGAGTGATTCAAAAGGGAAATGGTGTATTTTTTCCTTTTTTACTGCTTCATGCCTCCAAAATCCCATTTTGATGAATAAAAGACAATGTTGTGCAAAAATACTGAAATCTGGATTAATCTGTCCACGATTGTAAGAAATAAAAATCTGCCTTAAAACCCTGTTGAAAACTCTTGGAAAGATGCATTTTTTAGGAATTCTACCCATGTCTTACTCAATTTACCATATTCTGAGAAAACCTAAAAGCTGAGAATGTTTTATTTCTACTCCAATATCTTGCTATATTTGTGCCAAAACTACCTCTGGAAAAAGTTGCTACAACAAAAATAGGCTGCTACAGCAATAGCTGCAGAAACTGCAACTTTCCGTAGTTGTTGTGGAAAATGTTAATTTTTTCAAAAAGTAGTTTTATACGAGTTTGAACTACTTATTTGGATTTTGTATTGCATGCTGAAGTAGAAACCATGAAACATAATGCATATTGACTAAAATAGGCCAAAATTTATTATTTTGCTTGAAAATGAAATGAATGAAAAAGTTTTGTAATGGTGTCATCATGTTGTTGTTGAAAAACAAGATGAACATGCTGCTACAAGAAACCAATCAAATATACTACTACAAGTTGTTGTTGATTCCATAAAACCATTAATCTTCATCCGAAACCAAAAATCATGGTACAATTCTTACCATGCAAATGAACGTGCCGAAGTCTATCATGGAAAGAAATCATTGAATTACTGATCATTATTGAAAATTGTTAACCAATGCGAGGCAACTCACCGATAATGTAAATGAGTGTCAAGGTACTTGAGTGCATCTTGATAGGGACGAATGAATGTGTTGAAGTCGAGTCACCTACAAGGTTTGACAATCAAGATACATTGTTGTATTCCCATTATTGTCATTGGGGAGGATTTCCATTGATGTATGCAAGTTCCAAGGCACTCCAAATAATCTCTAATCTTGATCCCAAATAAGGTGTTGAGGTCGATGGGACAAGATCTATTGGATGGTGGGCCTTAAGGAATCCCACATCATCCAACTCAAGCATAGAACCAAAAATGATTTGAAGAACCATAATAAAAGTTTGAAACCATCATGAAATTGAATAACTTAATTTGAACTTTTCTCGCTAGTTCCCTAGTTTTCAAGCAAATATCATGTCCAATTGCACCAGTAAGCTGGTTTTTACAATAGGACTTATTTTTCTCTTTACTTTTTTTTTTATATGTCCTACTCTACTTGAAAAACAAATCTTGTTCAAGTATATGAATACTTCCAATGGAACCATGTGTGTAACAAGATGATAGATACACTCATATGAAGGTTTGAAATATATTCTTTTATATGTGCCAGTATAAGAGAGACCAATTGTCTTGATTGAGATGATGTCAGAAGATACTAAAGAATTGAATATTGGGATCCCATGGCTATATTGAACCAAGATTCAATGTAATATTGTCTTCCTTGGCTTCCTTCTATCATGCCATGCAAGTCATCTGATATGTGATCTCCATTCATAGAATCTGGTGATAGGCATGCATGAAACTTTTCAATCTCAGGTTCCAACAACTACTATTTATCAATAGGCATCCATGATTCTTGGACCTTATCTGAGTGTTCTTCTTCTCATTGTTGTTCTTCAATGGCAGCTCGTGAATCATTTTGCAATACCTCAACATTGTAAGTGGATTTAGGTGTTTTATTATTGGGGATTCGAAATGGTTGTGCAAGTAGTGGAGTGGGAATGGATCTTTGGGGTGTTTGTGTGCGCGGTAATGGGAAAGGTTGAATTGAGGTCAACTGAGGGTGAAACTAATGCTCTGGTGGAGGTGAATGGTATGGATAACATTGATATTGGTATTGAGGATAGTGAGGGAAATATTAAGGATATGGTGGATTTCCTCTGTAAGGCTCTTCCCAACCCTGTTTCCAAGATTGATTTTGAGATTGGGATTGAGATAGCCAAGGTTGCTAAGACAAGGGTGTTTTCCAATTACTTTGAGATTGTTGTGCATAACCTTGAAATTGTGCACAAGGATATCTCATCATATTGGGTTAATGAGGTTGCCATAGTCCTCTTGGAGCTACATAACAAAGTTTCTCTTTTGCTTGATTCACTCCATTATCCTTTTGGTAAACTGCCTTCAACCCTAGTAATGATGGGAAATCTTCAGTAGTATGTGATCTTGCACAATATTTAAAAATTTTAATGTTATCAAGTGGACATTCATGCAAAGAATGTTTCTCTGTACATTTAGGGTAAAATAAAGCAACATTTTCAACTTTTTGCTTGTTTGACATTCTTAGCATGTCAATTTGATCATTTAAATTACCAAGAATGTTTAGCAAATTGTTAAGTTCAGTTTGAATTACCAATCCTGTTCTCAACTTACTTGCTCTTGTCGTAACTAGATATTTAGGGGACATTCCATACTTTGCTTTTCCTCTTGATATGTTCTTTCATAGTTCACAAATCTCTTGAAATCACAATTGATAGACATCTCCTTTTCCCACCAGGTTAAGAAGATCAATCCATTAATCCTTTATAGTATTTAGTAAGAGAGTCTTTAATGTGTTTGATCCTAAATTATGTAATTTAAATATTTTTATATTTTAAGTAAATCTCTCCACTAAGTCTTCTAGCTTTTAATTCTCTTTTGGTTCATCTTAAAGATTTCATTTCTAAGGTCATGGTGTATGCAATAATCTTTATATTTTTCCAAAAATACTCTTTTCATATCATCTTATGTCCTTATAGAATTTGTTCCTAAATTCATGAACCATATAAGAGATTTATTCTTCAATGTTGTTGGAAATAAATTTAATTTTTGAATGTGTAATGAATAGCCATGAGATCTACAAAAGAATTCAAATTCAAAAAGAAAGGTTTCTGGATATTCTGATATCATACCTTTGAAGTTAGGAAGTATGGATGTAGGGATTTTCTTCATTTGAACATTAACATCAATTTCTTGAATGGGAAATCCAAAAGGATCTTCGTCATTTTCATCACCTCCATGCATTTCTTCAACCTCCTTTTTCATCTCTTCTTCTACCTGCAAAAATAAGAATTCATGATGTGGATGTGTGGCTCTTACTGCAGCACGTGATATAGTAGGGGTTGTAGGTGATTGAAGATTTTTCTTTTTAAAGAAAGAAAAAGGCTTCTATTTACACTTCCCCGGAAACAGTGCCAAAATGTTTAGTTAAATTAATATTCTTAAATTGCAAGCATAAATTATCCACTGGAATTGGTAAACTTATCAAGTGTAATGCACTATATATGATAGAAGACATTTTTACTCTCAGCAGATTATGGTGATTGTTGTTTTATGATTTTTTTGTCCTTTTTTATTAAATGTAAAATATCATGATGATTTAAACTAAATTCTAATTTAAGTGAGTTGAATCTATTTTTAAATCTTAACCAATTTACTTGCTAAGAATGAATTAAGAAGAAAAAATAAAATTCTAAAAAAAAGGAAACAACTTCAATATTTTTATGTCTTTTGGAAATTTTTATGTGAATGAAATCTACATTAATGAAAATAAACAAATTTCTAAATTATTGAAATCATTAGAAAGAAATTACAATTTTAAACTTAGAAAAAGAATCTTTAAATTAAAATCGAAAAATAAACTACTCAATTTGCAAGAAAGAATCTATTTGAAAGAAATCTTCTATTTCTTACATGAAAGAAGGAAAATCTAATCTATGATAAGAATCTCTGCAAAAAGAGATGTAATCTATCTTCAAAAGAAAATAAATCTACGCCGGATTGACATCCATTTTAATTGAAAAGGAAATGTTGAAAATGAAATCACAATTCTAGAAATAATTGTTCATCTATTTAAGCCAAATGTCTATGCTAAAAACCATGGAAACGAACTAGAATCTACAGAGTACCTATATTATGGAATGTTGGAAACTAATTAAGATCTAAAGATACAAACACTTATGCTATAGAATGCTAGAAACCAATTAAAGTTATGACATAGATGATTTAAGCATCTAGAATGAAACGAGAATGAAATATCATACTAAAAACATAACAGTTGAATCTACAAAATCAAAACTATTAAAGCATCTAATTGAAAAATATAAAATAAAGCAAAACCTCTTCTATTGCAGGGGCCCTCCACAATAGATGGTATCGAATTCAGGTATCAACTAACTGGCCATTGGAATTTTAGTATGCATCTTCATTCAGATAATAAAAACTGAGTTTCTAACACAGTATTATAGTCGCATCCAAAATTACCCCCTTCTCTGTTACAATGGTGAGTTTATATAGTGACTACAATGTAACTTATGGAGATTCATATGGCTAAATATCATAACTGAATGGAAACCTAGTTGCCATGAAGTTTATGAAACATACTCTATTCCAACCTCTGTTTGCTTGATGGCAATTTATTGACACATAGGTGCACTTTTTGCTCACACAACTACAAAATAGGGCTCCAAAGAACTCAAAATATCTCCCAAATGGTAACAAATTTGGGAAAACTTCTCAATAGAAACTTAATTGGGCCTGTTTTGAACAAAGGCCCTGTTTTTTTCTTCTAATATTCGCTTTCATTTGATCATAAAAAGCATTTGAAGTTCACTGGTCAACATTGTTGCAAGTTTCCCTTGATATTTGCCTAGATGTCCACAGGGCGAGCTAGGTGGAATTTGAGCAATCACAATCCATATTGGAGCTTCTAGAAATAATGTCTATGTGTCAGATTTCATTCTAGAGTGGTGCTACTACCTCAACCATTGAGGCAGCAATGGAAACCTGACAAATCTGTAGCAACTTGAACTTGCTAAACTATCATTAGTTAAAATCATGGAAAATTCTTCTTAATCCACTAAAAATAAAGGAAAACTATGTTAATTAACCACTTAGACATGTAGATACATGTCATGAAGAATTATGGTAAAAATGGTGGTAAGTGAGTGAAATGGTGCAATGGATGGTTGGAAATAATGGCCTAATGAATGTCAAGGACAAAAGAAAATGATGACAAATCAGTAGCCCAACAAGAAGTCTTTTGGAAGTCATGTATATGTTCTCCCTAAATTTGAGGGGTCCAGTATCAGTTTATATTGAGTTGTAATTACATAACTTAGTTTATTAAGTTATAGACAGTTCAACTAGTTCTAATTGTTTGTTGAACTAGTAGAGGATTAACAGTTAGTTCGTGCACTAGTGCATCCATGAGTGCTACTCCAGATAACTGAATATTCTCTCATTGGAAACTCATGCATGTCAGTTTTGAGAAAGACCCAGTTGAGACTAGAGTGCGGGGACATTGTACTATTAGTTGTATAATTTACTGAGTTGTATAGATCATGCATGCAATCAAGAAGAGGACCTAGATTGGATTGTGCAATTTTAGAAGTACTAGATTCCCCTTAATATGGGTTATTCAACCTAGGAATTACACAAGAAAATAGGGGCTTGGCAAGCAGTGGAAATTGGTTAAGTGTTGGCTAAGAGCAGTCTAGTGGCCTAGGAATTACACAAGAAAATAGGGGCTTGGCAGGCAGTGGAAATTGTTTAAGTTTTGGCTAAGAGCAGTCTAGTGAGGTAGAGAGTTGAGCATAATTGTGTGGAATTGTTCTAGTGAGAACAAACTTTGTATCTTTAGTATATTTCTGATTAATGCAATACATATAGGCGAGGTTTTGAACAGTGGATTTCCTTAGAAAAACTTATTGTATGTGCCATTGATTTGTCTTATTCTTGTTCATATTGTTTTCATCAATCTATTGGCTTCCTTTGGTTGAAAGTAGAAGTAGATTCTTATCTCTAGTTTTAATAGATTACATGAGCTTGTGAATCTACAAGAAAATTTACAAATTTTTGGGCATGATAAGAATATGATCAATAGGTTGAAGAAATATTTGGGCAACAAATTTGAAATGAAGGATTTGGGTCCATCACAACAAATATTGGGCATGAGGATCATGTGTGACAGGAAAAACAAAAGGTTGTGGTTGTCACAAGAAAAATATATCAAGAAGGTGCTTGACAAGTTTAATATGAAGGATTCCAAGCCAGTTGGTACACCCCTTGTAGCCCACTTCAAGTTGAGTGCTGAGTTCTGTCCTAGTGATGACAAGGAGAAGGAAGAGATGAGAAATATTCCTTATGCTTCAACAATGACAGCTTGATGTATGCCATGATATGCACATGATCAAACATTGCATATTCAGTGGGAGTAGTGAGAAGGTTCCTTGCCAAACCAAACCAAACTGATTAAAGCGAAGGCATCAAAATAGTAACGATAATATGGTAGAACACAATTGTCATGATGATTGAAATAAAGGCAACAAGCCTTAATGACAGATAAAAGAAACCTTAGGAAACCATGAAAGCAATAAAAGAAGTAACTAACATTGGCAACAAAGTCGCCACAGAAGAAAAAAACTCACATTATGTGTGTAGCATGCACAATTTAGCAAACAAATTCCAGCTCAAAAAAAAAGAAAAAAAAAACATCCAAAAACTCGAGCTAGATCAAACCACAAATCATTTGAAACAAAATTCTCTCTGACAATGACAATAAAATATAACTTGGTAGTTTATTTAAAAAACTATAACACATCCATTAAAAAAAAAATCATAAAAGGAGGATGAAAATCCCTGAAAATCAAAAGGAAAGAAGAAGAAAAATTAAAAAGCACTAAAATAATACAGTGTAAACAAAATGACAGCATTGAAACAAAAAAAAATTGCTTGTCTTAGAAAACAAGGAATCAATTGGACGAATCAAAACCCTTACCATTCATGTTCAAGGAAAGAATAGATGCAAAACATGGAATCAACAAATAAATTCACCTTTGACACAGAAAAGTTACTAATCAAATGCGAACTCATGAACACAAAGGAATATTTCAAATTCACATATCAAACTTTCACCACAAATTTCAGAATTATGATACAAGCAAAAAAAAGGATTTACAAAAATCGCTGAAGATAGAAAAAGAATCTGAAAAACCTCTCACCATTTAAATCCAGTGCAGAATCGGTGCCCATGACACCTGTTGTCCCATTTCTACGACAAATAGACTTATGCCAGGGATATATATATATATATATATATATATATATATATACACGAAAAGAAGGTAATATATTATCACATGCTGTCAAAATACATATTTGTCATCACCCATCCATATCCTATACGACATATATCAAATCTGGGCAAGCAGACATGCTTCCCATCCAGAAAATACCATATAGCATTATATATAACATATATCAAAATGTGGTTGAAATGTAGTTCTGCCATATAAAGCAGGGTGCAGACTTAGTGAAGAAGGATGAAAAAGTTGGAATTCATCCTACAGTGCATCGTTAAGGATATATACATAGAAATTCAATGAACTCTCTACATCATTAACATCTATTTACATCTTGAGGACATGAGGCTTGCATATATAAAAAAAGCAGAAGGAAAAAATACACAGAAGTATACAAAAAAGAAACTGATATAGTTATCCAGCAAATGGAAACACCACAACATCCATTATATTGTCTCCCAATTTGATTTCAATGTGCATACCACCCAAGTGTTCCTGTAGACCCTTCTTTGAAATTTCATTTGCTTGATGGTAGTGTTCTCTTCTGATGTGCAAGATTGTTGAATTACTGAACCGTGTCCATAGATTGTCGATTTTCCAAAGCCATCCAAGGAGCAATTGTTAGTTAATTTTTGCACATCCATTGACATGCTCAATAATAATCTTTGAGTCCCCAAATATCTGGATGTTAGGGATGTTGAAGAAGTTTGTAAACCATAAAAGGCCCCAGAGGTCCATTGCTTCAGCCCTGGTATTTGTGTCACTGCACACATTCGTGAACCCTATATTCATGTTCTTTAGATAAAGCTATCCAAGAACCACATCCACATGTGTTTCCTTGAGCTGCACCATCAAAGAACCGTGTCGAATACTCCAACTATGGAGCAGGTCTCATGAGATTTTATTTTTTATTTCTAGTATCAAGTGAAATAACCATACAGTGGCTTGTTACAGTACGCTCATATACCAACATGAAGTTATCTTTTGACTTTTCAAAAATACTTTTGTTCAACACTTCCAAATTGCCCAAAAAAAATTGGGGGAATGATCCTCCATTGAAGCCTCTGTGAACTCCACCATTTCTTACAAACCATGATACTGTCAAAATGTTTATAAGGAAAGCCAAAATAATATGCCAATTTCTCCCATACCTGAACCGTGTAGAGGCAATTCAGAATTGTTTTCCTTTGCCATTTTGCAAATCGCACAGATACTGGGTCCATGCTAGTGCCTCTTTTGTAGATTTTCCCAAGTGAGATTTTTTTTTTTAAACCAGCCATAAGAAAAGGATGATTTTGATGGGAATTTTAGTCTTCCAGAAAGCATAAAAATCACAAATACTGCCAGGCAGTACCTCCTTGCCACAGAGGGTGTTATATATATCGATAACCATGATATTCCCCACCTTCATCTTGCCCTTCTAGACAAGTTGATCACAATTTATTTCACGACATATGCCAAGAAATTTCATGTCAGCACATATCTGATCCCAATCCTATGCAGATTGCCCATCCAGACCCAACTCCTTAGCGGTTTTCCAAGCAGCACAAGGACCCCGCTAAGTGGATAAGACTTGGCTCCAAAAGTAAATACTGCATCCATTAATTCATCAAATGAACTCCTCTAAAATGTCACATTCCAATCCAACACCCAAAATGTGGTCAACGCCTATGAAAATCCAGTGACCCGACCCCATAGACCGGGCAAGATACTGTAAATTTTTTTAACCTATCTTTTGGAAACTAAGCTAGATTGTCGAGCTTGATGGGATCCTTTTAGCTCTGCTATAAAACAATGATTCTCTAAGGTCGGAGACAGGCTTGCTCTACTCGGTTGTCTTCAAAGGAAAGCTCGCATTTGGTCATTTGCTCCTTTTTCCTCCTCCCATTCACCCCTAAAACCTCTCCATTCCCCGAATAAAACCTCCGAAACCTGACAAAGCCCCTTTTTAGCCCTAGCCCTTAAGCACGAAGCGCAAGCCTTCCATAAGACCCAACCATATAACTTGGCGCTTTCATAACTCATCGCATTTAATCGTAGTCGTTGATTGCTGCGCCTCGATCTAACGGTCTCTGCCGCCTTCCCCGCTCATTAACCCGTTACCTCTTTCACCATCCGATCGTTCCTACCGCACGATCCAACGTCATTCGCTTTCCTTGCTACCGAAACTTACTCGCGCTTTAACCCGCGGGGAAAGCAGTTTCCCTCCCATCACATCTGCCACATGTCGTGTGCCTATTGCCTCACTCCCCTGCGTACGTTTACCACTTTCCTCCCAACGGCGATGCGATATATACCACTTACCACCCGTCCCTGCTGATTAAACCCCGTGCACCTTCTGCCCCCGATAACCATTGGATCTATCCGCCCAAGATCCAACGACTTAGGATTGTTCATTCCCGCTTCGTCCTAATGTCTCCCGCCAATAGATCTCCGTCGTCCATCCATGTGATCCGACAGCTGATATTTGTTCCCGTCTTGCCCATTCATCCGCCATGTTGTCTTCACATCCTCGACCTGTACCATGCTTCCAAAGGACGAGCATAACTAGTATCTAGTACCCGAGCAGTTACTCCTCAATGAATGCATTTAACAGGAAGAATGGCCGAGAAGAAAAAGGATAGCCTCAAGCATATTACAAAATTTACCAGTTATGGAACTTCTTCCATACGGCACTCCACCTGCTCGAGAAGGACAACATAGTATCTCAAAAGGCCAATTTTGTTCATTAAAGCACGTAGTTTGCAGCAGAGACCCATATTAGATAGTTAAAGTGGTTGGTGGTCCATTATGACCCCTCCACACATAAAATAGCAGATCACTTTTGTAAAGAAACTCTATACATACCCAGAACTTAGATGTAATGAGGGTTGATGGTTGTTGTTTTGATGTAAGGTTCAACTTCTGGAGACTGTAATTACTTTGATACTTGCAGCGTATGGTCTTCATTTTCAGCTAATACAAGCTTCTTTTACTGTTAATTGCTCACTTTCCATTTCTACTATGCTCATGTTCTCTTGATATTTAGCATTAGAGGGGTTGTCATCCCAACTCTGTGCTGAAGTTTAGTATGTATCATTGAATGTGTTATGCAGGTTTTGGTTTACTTAGTGCCAGAGAGCTATCATCCTGTCTGTGCATTAGGAAATAGATTTGCATACCTCTTCACTGGTTGCAGCTGGCCATCACTGGGTCCTATGCATCTTCTGGTGTGGTCAGTATTCTCCATGTTCACCTAATCCTCAAACTTTGAGTAATTGGTGGTCTAAAGCCTTGTAGTCTGGGGGCGTTCACCTATATTTGGAGTTAAGCATAGTAGAAGTGGTTATTTGGCTTGAACAAGCATCATTCCTTCCATTCATCCATTTCCAACATTTTTTTGAGTTTGTAATGTTCCCGAGCATCTCTGAGATACAACCTAGGAGAGTTTCTTGAGGTGATAACATTAATTGGTGTCGTTGCTGGGGAGAGGGGATTGAAGCTCAGCATCCCTGGGAGAATGACACAGTTCCAGATTTTGATGATAAACGAAGTCTGGGCACATTTCTGCTTGTAATCATCTAACCGGTGACTCCACTAGAGGATGACCAACCTTTGGCGACTCCACATTGCAATTCTGGCTCAGTTGTGAGGCATACTCAAAGAAATCCTCAGAAATCACTAGCTGAACTAATGCCTGACCTTGAGAAGATTGTCAAATCGAATAAAACATCACAGAAAGGAGCATCAAGATCAAGTAAGCCTAAGAAACCTTATGTATCTCTGCAAGAGAAGGTTATAACTAAAAATATACAGTTTGAATATCTAGAGCCTAACATTGTTAGTGAAGAATCACCTTCAGAGATTCATAAAGCTCCTTATTCAATTAGTTCTCCTTTGGATCTCGGTCCAAAGAAAGTTTCCCATACAGTCCATCATATCCCTGTGTCTTTGTCATCTATTCCATTGTTTCCCACCATTCGATCTGCTAGTATTCTCCCACATATCCCAGTCATGGGAGGCCAACAAGCTCCCACCAAGACGGAACGAATCATAGCTGCTAGGTATGGGCCTTTAGTTTTGCCTATTCCTTTGAATGCCATGCTTGTTGGAGAGTATCAGAAATACATGCCTAAGTTCACTAGTACAGGGGGTAACAACTGAAGAACACCTTGAAGCTTTTTATAGTTATGCTGATAACCTGGACATCAGTGAGGATGATGTGTGGATGAGAGTTTTTGTCTAGAGTCTTGATGGAGAAGTAAGAAAGTGGTTCAGAGAATTGACCTCTAGGTCTATAACAGACATTGAAGTCTTAGATGATGCATTTTTGAAGCACTGGGGAGATAAAAAAGACTTGCTATATTATCATACTGATTTTGGTAACCTAAAAAGGGAAAATGGGGAATCATTGTCTGATTTTAATAAAATATTTAACCGTATGTATAGTAAGATACCAGCTGAGGTAAAGCCTACCCCCACTTCTGCAAAACTTACATATTCCAATGCTTTTGACTCTGAATTCTGCCTCCTTTTAAGAGAAAGAAGATGTGCCACTCTAGCTGACATGCAAGATGCAGCCCTAGAGGTAGAGTCAAATATTATGGCTTCAGAAAAGCTCAAAATTCATGCTGACAGAAGGAGACAGAGGGGTGAGGCTTCTTCTTCCTCTGCCTCATCTTCAGAGCCTAAATTGAATAAAATGACTAGAATGATAGAGTCATTGGCTGCAGAGGTATCTAAGCTGAAGGTTGAGTAGAACTCAGGGAAGGATAGAACTCAAGGCACATTTGCTCCAAGAAACCCAAATCCGTTCAGAAGAACAAATGAACAGTTGCAAATCATTCAGAGGGATAAAGAAACAAATGAAGAACAAAAGGTTAAAGCTCCTTTCCAGAATGTAGTCATGGAGGAGGAACAGTTTGAAGATGAGGATGAAATTCATTGTATGGAAGATAAAGGTAGTGATGCATTTTTTACATTGGTTGCATATGAAGAATCATTGCTGCAAGACCAAGACATTCTTGAGTGGGACAGAGAAGCTGTTCTGCAAACTGGTGAACAACAAAGATATAATTTAAGGTCAAAGGCAAACAATGTCAAGCAGAATCCTACCCAAAGAGTTGTTGTCCAAACAGAGTCACAGAATATCAGACAGAGAAGACCAGCAGCTAACCCAGTCATCCTCAAAGCACCAGTTCAAGAGGTAAGAGGTTCTGACAAGTTACCTTCCTCTTTCAGCTTTGAGTCAGAAGTCCAGAAGTTAAAAATATATGTGCCTCTAGTAGAGTTGGTAAAGAGTGAAGTGTTTAGAAACCCTATCCTTGAAGCTCTTGAGCTGGAAACCACACAAACCTCCACTGACTCTATCAATTTGCAAGATCACAAGCCTGCTATTGTGCTTAGCCCCATGATTGAACCTGCTAATAATAATCCTCCATCATTTTATATCTCCTTGACCATTCATGACAAAACCCTCCATAATTGCCTGCTAGATATAGGGGCCAGCCACAATTTGATGCCTAAAGCCATCATGGAAGATTTATGCCTTGATATCACTAGACCATATCATGATTTATTCTCTTTTGATTCAAGGAAAGTAAAATGCCTAGGATTGATTAAATATCTAGCCATTACCCTAACTCAGCTGCCCATGAAGGGTATGATGATGGATATTGTGGTAGCAGATGTCCCTCCTAATTTTGGCATGATGTTGTCCAGAGGATGGATTAAGAGACTAGGTGGGACATTACAGAATGATCTACCTTATGCCACTATCCCAGTTTTTGGAGGAGAAAGCAGGAGATTGTACAGGGAAGCACAATTGGCATACATCATTAGTGATGAGAAGAATCCTACTAATCATCCCATATACATTGTGGACACTGATTTTGGAGAATGTATCCTCCAAACAGAAGAATCCCAGAAGGCCTCGATGCAGCTCAAAAAACCAACAAATCAGGCCGAGGAAGAGCAAGGAAGTCAGGTTTGGGAAATGTTCTTTGATGGAGCATGTTCTAGGGAGACTGCAGGAGTAGGCGTGGTGCTGGTATCTCTAGAGCAAGAAAGCACATATCTGTCTTTTAAGCTGGCTTTTCAAGTCACCAACAATATAGCAGAGTATGAGGCTTTGATATTGGGCCTTAACACAACAAAAGACAGAGGAATCAGGAACATAAAGGTGTTTGGAGATGCTGATCTTATCATTCAGCAAGTAAATAGAACATTTCAAGCAAAGCATCCAAGGCTGAAAGCATACAGAGATGAGGTATGGAGACTCAAAGATTTCTTTGATAATTTATGTATTTCATATATCCCTAGAGCCAAAAATCAGCTTGCTGATTCCCTTGCTATGTCTGCTAGCATGTTTATCCCTCCCATGCCCCCCAAACTAGTTTATGAAGTCCAAATGAAATATAGACCATCCTTGCCTGATAATGTCCAGCATTGGAAAGTTTTTGAAGATTATGATGAAGTGAATAGGTTTCTGCAAGTCATTGATGAATCCTCCGAAATGCAAATTGACCAAGAGAATGAAGCCTTGGAAGAAAGCCCCCAATCCCAGCTTAGAAATAAAATTGGTAAAGGTAGCATTGTCCAAATTCCCAGCAATCATATACCTAAGGGTCTAATTCCTCTAGAAAGACTTTTTTATCAGAATGATGTGCCTTATAAGGCTGCACAAAAAGAAGACCAATCTACAGTCCGTAAGCATGACATAGGGAATCCAGGTCAGCCTAGATACATAAATCTTTCTTCTCATCTATCTACAGACCAAAGTTCTGAATACTGCAATTTAATGAAGCAATTTGCTGATGTCTTTGCCTGGGAATATAGTGACCTGAAAACATATGACAAAAAGATCATCCAGCATAAAATCCCTTTAGAGAAGGACACCATCCCTTTCAAATAGAAGTTGAAACCAATAAATCCTTTGCTCCTTCCACTCATTGAAAATAAATTAAAAAGTTATTGGCTGCCAAAATCATAGCCCCTCTCAGATATTCAAAATGGGTAGCCAACTTGGTAGTGGTAAGGAAGAAAAGTGGAGAAATCGGACTTTGTGTTGATTTCAGAAACTTAAATAAATGCTCTAAGAAATACAATTATCCTCTACCCAAGATGTAGCATTTGCTACAGAAGGTTTCAGGAGCCAAAGTGATGTCTTTCCTGGATGAATTTTCAGGGTATAATCAGGTTGCAGTACATCCAGATGACCAAGAGAAGACTGCATTCACCACTCCTTGGGGCACTTTTATGTATTCCAAGATGCCTTTTGGGTTGATGAATGTTGGAGTGACCTTTCAGAGAGCTATGGATATAGCATTTGTAGGAGAGAAGGATCAATTTGTCCTCATCTACCTAGATGATATAACAGTATACTCCAACAGCCATCAAGACCATTTGCAGCATTTGAGGAAAGTGTTTCTGAAGTGCAGAAGGTTTCGGATTTCAGTTAATCCTAAAAATTCATAGTTTGGTTTAGAAGAAGACAAGTTGTTGGGACATGTTGTTTCTGCTGTAGGTGTCCAAATTGACCCAGAAAGAGTAAAAGCAATACAGAGCCTGTTTGTCCTGAGATCAAAGAAGGACATCCAGTCCTTTCTAGGAAAGATTAATTTTGTCAGGAGGTTTATACCAAATTTTGCAGAATTGGTGAAGCATATTACCTCCATGTTGAATAAGTGGTCGAAAATCAAGTGGACAGATTTAGCAAGAAAATCCTTTGAGTCCATTAAGAAGGCTATTATGGAGGCTCCCACTTTAATAAGTCCGGATTACAACAAGGAGTTCCATATATTTTCTTTTGCCTCTAATGACACCCTTGCAGCAGTGTTATTGTAAGCAGATGAAGAAGGTTCAGAGCATCCAATGGCATTTTTCAACAAAACATTAAGGGATGTTGAGCTGAGGTATGATATTATTGAGAAACAAGCATATGCTCTTATAAAATCTTTGAAAGTTTTCAGAGTTTACATTCTGCATTCCAAGATAATTACATATGTACCCTCTGGTTCAATAAAAGACATCCTAACACAGCCTGATGCTGATGGAAGAAGGGCTAGAAGGATTGCAAAGTTGATCGAATTTAATATAGAACTAAAGCCCACTAAGCTTGTCAGAGGTCAGGGTCTTGCCAGACTATTAGCTGAAGAAAATTGCACAACATTGGACATAAATCTCATAAGCACAGATGCAGAAAAGGGTCAAACGGAAGAAGAGGAAGCAACTGAACCAAAGAGAAAGCAATCAGTGGCAGAAAATCTAACTTCTTGTGAGTGGTATTCCACAATAGTTAAATTCTTGCTAAAGCTAGAAATCCCTCCAGGTCTTACTCAAAGTCAAGCCAGAACTATTAAGCTTAGGGTAGCTAAATACTGCATTAACAAAAATCTGCTCTACTGGAGGGATCCATCTGGATTACTTTTAAGGTGTCTGGACAAAGAACAGTCAAAGGAAGTTATGCATCAACTTCATTCTAGCATGTGTGGAGGGCACCATTATTGGAAGACTACAGCTCATAAAATCCTCAGAGCTAGGTACTACTGGCCCACCTTATTTTCTGATGTATTTTCATTTGTTGAATCTTGTGACAGGTGCCAAAGATTTGAAGGAAAGCAACAATTGAAGTCCCTGCCCTTGAAACCAATACATGCAAAAGGACCTTTTCAGCAGTGGGGCTTGGATTTCATCGGGGAAATCCATCCACGTTCCAGTGGCCAGCACAGGTGTATACTAGTTGCCACTGACTACTTCAATAAGTGGATTGAAGCAATCCCTACCAGCAAGGCAGATCATAACGTGGTCATCAAGTTTTTAACAGAGCATATCTTCACCAGATTTGGTTGTCCACATAAATTAGTCATAGACAATGCAGCAGCCTTCAAAGCAAAAGAATTGGTGGATATGTGAAATTCAATGGGTATTAAACTTGTTAATTCCACCTCCTAATACCCTCAAGTCAATGATCTAACAGAATCCTCGAATAAAAGCCTGCTAAGGATAATCAAAAAGCTGTTGGGGGACAACAAAAAGAATTGGGATTCTAAGCTCAGGTATTCACTGTGGGCTAACAGAGTAACTATTAAGAAATCCACAGGGAACTCTCCATTCAATCTGGTATATGGCACTGAAGTTGTATTCCCTATTCAGTTAATTCTCCCTATGGAAAAGTTCCTGCAAGAAGAACAAAACGAGGAAGAGGACATGGCAAAAAGGATCACTGATTTAGTAGAGATACATCAGATAAGAGAACAGTTAGTTGAAAAGGCTGCAGCACATCATAAGAAAATCAAGGATGCTTTTGATAGAAAGACAAAATCAGATAATTTTCAGGTTGAAGACTTGGTTCTAAAGTGGGATGCACTAAAAGAAAAGAAAGACAACCATGGGAAGTTTGATGCTTTTTAGACAGGGCCTTTTATCATTTCTCAAGTCCAAGGGAAAAATACCTTCATGTTGGAAAGCATGGGAGGAGAAGCAGTTTTTGATGGCCCAGTTAATGGGCGTTTTATGAAAATTTATGTGATTTAAGATCGTTTGGCCTTAAAAGTTGTAAATATTCTGTTTTATCAGTTTAGAGTGAGCAAAGTAGACTCCATGCCCAATGGAACACTAGGAAATTTTGTTAATTTGTTTTTCATAGGAAAGCCATTGATCTGCAAGTTCATGAGACCTCACAGGGAGGATCTCATCCCCAGAAGGAGCCAGTGTTAGCTCTACAACAATGATTCTCTAAGGTCAGAGACAGGCTTGCTCTGCTCAGTTGTCTTCAAAGGAAAGCTCACATTTGGTCATTTGCTCATTTTTCCTCTTCCCGTTCACCCTTAAAACCTCTCCATTCCTCGAATAAACCCTCCGAAATCTGACAAAGCCCCTTTTTATCCCTAGCCCTTAAGCACAAAGCGTAAGCCTTCCATAAGACCCAACCATATAACTTGGCACTTTCATAACTCATCGCATTTAATTGCAGCTGTTGATCGTCGCGCCTCAATCTAACAGTATCTGTCACCTTCCCCGCTCGTTAACCCGTTACCTCTTTCACCGTCCGATCGTTCCTGCCGCATGATCCAATGTCATTCACTTTCCCTGCTGCTGAAACTTACCCATGCTTTAACCCGCGGGGAAAGCGGTTTCCATCCCGTCACATCTGCCACGCGTCGTGCACTTATTGCATTGCTCCCCTGTGTACGTTTACCACTTTCCTCCCAACGATGGTGCGATATATACCGCTTACAGCCCATCCACCCATCCTCGCCGATTAAACCCCATGCACCTTCCCCCCGATAACTGTTGGATCTATCCGCCCCAGATCCAACGACTCGGGACTGTTCATTCCTACTTCGTTCTAATGTCTCCTGCCAATAGATCTCCGCCGTCCATCCATGTTATCCGACGACTGATATTTTTTCCCATCTTGCCCACTCGTCTGCCATGCTGTCTTTGCATCGTATACTTGTACCATGCTTCTAAAGGACGAGCATAACCAGTATCCAGTACCCAAGCAGTTACTCCTCAACGAATGCATTTAAAAGGAAGAATGGCCGAGAAGAAAAAGGACAGCCTCGAGCAGATTACAACATTTACCAGTTATGGAACTTCTTCCATACAGCATTCCACCTACTCGAGAAGGACAACATAGTATCTCAAAAGGCCAATTTTGTTCATTAAAGCACGCAGTTTCCAGCAGAGACCCATATTAGATAGTTAAAGTGGTTGGTGGTCCATTATGACCCCTCCATGCGTAGAATAGCAGAGCACTTTTGTAAAGAAACTCTATATATACCCAGAACTCAGATGTAATGAGGGTTGATGGTTTTTGTTTTGGTGTAAGGTTCAATTTCTGCTAATACAAGCTTCTTTTGTTGTTAATTGCTCACTTTCCATTTCTACTCTATTCTAGGCTATCCTTGTTATGCATCTGTTCATGTACTCTTGATATTTAGCATTAGAGGGGGCTATCATCCCACCTCTATGCTGAAGTCTAGTATGCATCATTGAATGTGTTATGAAGGTTTCGGTTTACTTAGTGCCAGAGAGCTGTCATCCTGTCTGTGCATTAGGAAATAGATTTGCAGACCTCTTTACTGGTTGCAGCTGGCTATCACAGGGTCCTATGCATCTGCTAGTGTGGTTAGTATTCTCCATGTTCACCTAATCCTCAAACTGTGAGTAATTGGTGGTCTAAAGCCTTGTAGTCTGGGGGTGTTCACCCATGTTTAGAGTTAAGCATAGTAGAAGTGGTTATTTGGCTTGAACAAGCATCATTCCTTCCATTCATCCATTTCCAACATTTTGTTGAGTTTGTAATGTTCTCGAGCATCTCTGAGATACAACCTAGGAGAGTTTCTTGGGGTGATAACATATCCCAATACATCCTTTGTGATACCAAAATAGAAAATCATGCTCATTTTGGTATTTATATCTAATCATCTTCCCCAAAATACCAACACCAAAAATTCCCTTCCATAATGATTTCAATAATAATGACCATCCAAAGCGGTGAAGATTCAAAATCCCCCATCCCCCTATATGATTTGGAAGTGTAATTTGGGACATCTTGGCCAAATGAAATTTATTTTGCTGACTGTTACCCACCCAAATGTAGTTTTCCATTACTCTATTGTTATCAGGAAATCTAGCGTCCACTCGGTGTTGCTAGTCCCACTAAGACTGGTAGTTATCTTAGAAACAAACGAACTAAAACTACTTTCACTTTCCTTTATGAGAAATGAGGGGAACAAAGGATACCAACCTCAGTCTTGCGCTTAGTTCCTTGCTTGGTTCCTCTCCCTTCTGACAGATCCTTGCCACTTTGCCTTCGTCTACCCAGCTTCAAAGAGCACCTGTGGAATCAAAGCAGCATAATACTATTGAAGAACAAAGATCTATAATCATAAAAAATATAGGACCAGATATATATTGACCACACAAATGCATGTATCGTTAAACATACAAGAATGTGGAGGAAAACTTGAATAGCTTTATTAATATCAAGAATAGCAAAGAGGATTACAACCAATTGTGCTGACCCAGTGTCATCCTCCCAGCATGAAAGACCTTCTTCACCTCATGAAAAGCTTAGATCACCCAACACTATGATATTCCACCAAGAAACCAATAGCACTTCCTTACAAGATACAAAATTCCAGCCTCTAGATCTCTGGGATGAGGGATCCATATATAGATGATTGCAGGGAGGTGAGTCATCTTTTGGGATTTTGATTAGTGTCTTCTCTCTGATAGTTCTTGATTCCACTTGGAGATTGATGATCTCTTACTCATCCCTGGGTGAATTCAGAGAGACAAGTGTCCTGGGGAAGTTTCTGGAAGATTCCAAGATCATCCACTTAGCAAACTACCTCCGCCATTTGTCTACTCTCGTCCATCGCACCCTATAGAAGGACTTTTCAGTATGCATCATAACCCCCCATGTGTAGTAGGTGCGATGCATCTCACCCTCAGCACTGAGCAATCAGTATGGTCCAGTGTTGACCATTTCTGAGTAGTTCTTCATGGAGAACTTCTGGGAGATGATGTAATTAGCTGACCTTGTTCCTTTAGGGTATGAAACAACACTTTTAGGGACTTAGAAGCCCTTGGTTTATGGACATGTATGATTGGGGTTGCAGTGCCCAAAAATGTCTATAACAGTTGCCCCTTAAAGCATGAGGTCGTTAATCTTTTGATGTCAGGCGAAATGCTTTATCATGAGGATCCGAGGTTTTTTGAACTGGAAGGCGACCTGTAATAAGATACAATACAATACATTTTCTTCATAATATTTTCATGATCTAGCTAAGGCGGGCATTCCCATGCTCAGCTTTATAAATTCATTTTCATGTACATAAGACAGACAACCGTCTGTGTGGCAGACTGATGATTCTGATAGAACCATCATCCTTTGATTTGGATGATCATCTGTGTAGCAATGATGTACATTTGATGTCTTTATTTTCCTGAATATATCGCAGCCCGGATGGATGAAACTAGATTCGGGGTCTTCAAACTCGTCCAATCTTCGCCCGAAGTACAAGTCGATCCATGTGAAAAATGTTCTGGAGTCGAACATGAAAAGAGATCGCCTGATTACCTGCCAATGATGTAAGCTGTTAATAGGCGCGAGAGGAATCACCGATAATGATGATGACCCTCAAGGTACAACAGTGCAATTCGCGTGGTGTGAAAATGGGACTTGGCATCGAACACCACGCAAAATCTCTCGGTCAAAGGCCATTGATGTAAACCTGTCGCCGAAAGTGAGAAACTTGCCATTGAGGCATGCAAGCTTCAAAGTACTGAAAGGGTTGTTCCTAGGTTGACTTCTTGGATAATGAGCTGATGTCAACAGGAAGTGACTCATCATAGAAGGGCCTTAATGAATCCCACATCTATGACACGGAATGGAGAAAATGACTTTTGGAGGTGAAAACGATCTGATGATACAGGGTCCAGGGTGGCAGTCATGAAAGAATGTAGCATAAATGTATTGTAGTGGATGAGACACAAGATGGGTTGATCGACTTCTCTTGAAAATATTGGCGACACTTAAATGGATTGGTAACATTAACCCCAAATATGGATGGTACGATGGACCAATGGTAATATGACCGGTGAACGGAATAACCCAACTCGACTCAGACATGGAGTGAAAGTGTCATGTTCAAGAGTGACTTTGCTGCCAATAAAGTTTCTTCAAGTTTTCTTCCCAATTTTTCCCCAGTCATTGCTGACCAGTACCTATTTATTTTTATCAAGCTTGAGGAGGATAACATATGCTTGTTCTATAATTCGCCCTTCGGGCAAACCTATCGCTATGTTTTAACGAGCCTAGCGATAGTGAAACTCGTTCTTGTCTATATGACAAGTTTGTCGCTATTGGTTTTAACGAGTTTAATGACAATGATAACTCGGTCCTCTTTCAATTTTAGAGAGTCCGAAAAGGGACGGAAAGGAAACTCCAATAATCCTTTTTCGTCATATAATCCCTTAAGTCCGAAAAAGTATAAAATAATATGAAAGGGATGAATTTTCGATAGTTTTAGCGAGCCGAACACGCCAAGCGCTTGATCTTTTTGTGTAATAATCCCTCAGGTCCAAAAATATCAAAATATAGAGGAGGGATAGCACTTCTGATAGCTTTAACGAGTTGGAGAGGCCAATCGCTCGACAATCTTTTCATATTTTACGAGTCAGATGAAAAGAGTTTAAAGGAGACTCATTTTTTAGGAACGAATGATATTTTTGGGTAGTAGCTGATTCCAGGTAAGGTTTGGAATTTTCCAATCACGGCAGTGTCACAAGGATGGCTAACAGAATCACTCGTCGCAGCTATTCCTCAAAAGGGTAAACAATCAAATGGAGGCATATGATTGGCTAAAATAGAGTGGAGGTGATGATGAGAACACGACCAAGGTTCAAAAGCTAAAATAATGCATTCACAATGGTTATTTACCGAAGATAGGTTCATTTTTTAATGATCTTAAACTCTGGGGGGAACATTTTCTCATTGCTAGGTTTATTTTTTAACAAGCTTGAACTTTGCTTAAAACTTCTCGTGGCGGGTTTATTTTTTAACGAGCTTTAACCCTGCGGTAACACTGCTCATGATAAGTTTGCATGCCCCCAGCATAATAACGCAAATCGAGGTGCATGCCCCCCAAGCTTCATTGCATTCAACATGATGGTTGGAATGAAGGTTTACCTTCGAGATCTTTGAAATACTTGACTTGGATTTTACGAGATCGTAATCAAAGACTTGATTTGGAAAGGGAGTTGTTTCATTTTTTAACGAGGTTGACACAAGATAGGAATTGTCCTCAGAATCAACCGTATTTACAGTATTTGATAGAAAATAAAAAACTGAAGGATGATTAAGGTTGCTGGAATAATCTTCGTGGTAATCCGGTAGATGGGAGCGATGGTGGTAATATTCCCATGGTGCCCCATCAATCATCATTGACTGAACAATTCCTTCATTTGTATAATGTACATGTGACCAAGGATCTGAAGAGGTGCCATATTCCTTAGACCTATCTATCCAAACATTCGATGAGCATTGATTTGGGTTTGCCCCCCAGGCCAAGAAAATTGATTGCTACAATATTTCTATTAGGGCGATGATCCATGCTGACAAAATGTTCAAGAATCTTCTGAATCTAGAAGATATCATGTTGCAGGTTCCAACCGTGGCCACTTTCGCTAGATTGTTTGGAGGTGGTAGGGAAAAAGTACCCATTAAGGTAGGGTCTTTTAGGAGGCCTACTCCGACATTTTAAAGCGAATGAGAGCTTCCATGGATCATTGGAATGCTTCCCGTAACTTGTGAACTGTTGGGGAGGAAGGTTTGTTGATCAACTATTGTAATTCCTCCTTGAAAAGGAAATGCAATCTTTCTAAAGTATGTTGACACAACTGCAGCGATAGCATAAATCCAGGGCCTTCCTAGTAGGATGTTGTAATCGAGGTTTCCGTCGATCACTTCAACATCAATTTCTACCGTTTTACCCCCCAATTCGACTTGCAAGTAACTTAAAATACCATATGGGGTGTACATTTGTCCATCAAATGCTTTTAATGTCATCGAAGATCGCAACAAGGGTGGACATCATAAAGTTTTACAGCAACTCATCGACATAATACATGTAGATGCCCCCTCATCAATAATTGTTTGATGAACAGTTTTGTTGAGGGATTTCACTTGAATAAGGAAAGCTAGTTGAGTTGGTAACTGAGGGTCATATCCTTTGTGATTAAAGGACACAAGATTGGAATCCGTTGGGTCAATCCCACCTATCACCGATAATAAAGCCTGCTTTTGGGAGGGGCAATTTTGCAGTACCTCAAGTGTCGACATAGCAGATGGCGATTGGGCCAGATCCTCCACTATATTATAATGCTCTACTGCTCTGGCATGAGGATTAAATGTCGATTTGTGTACTACTCCCTTTGGCGGCTTTATTGTTAGTTCAGGAATGATGGGTGGCATAACTTCGATCAAAGTTCTTGTCGAACTACTAGGTTGATCATTAGCCTTATTGTCTGATAGCTGTGGATTCCCATAATATTTATTCCTTGTCGATATTAAAGCATCATTTTGCTGCTTCGAAACCAAAAACATTAGCACTTGGGATGGGGAAGCATTGTCACTAGCAACCAAATTTGTTCATGGATTTGGAAACGGATCAGTGAATACCACCGAGGTTTTTGAATTCTTAAAGAATTTTCTAAGATCAGATTTATATGGACACTCTCTTATCCAATGATCCTCATCACATATAAGTCATGGACGATTTGGTTTCCTATATCCAGAAGGGTTTGCAGAAGATTTCACAGGGGACGACTCCTCTTGTTTCTTCTTCTTCCCTTTATTTTTCTTCTTGCCTCCTCGTTGCTTGGTTTCTTTACCTTTGTCAGTCGATACGGCATTTACTTCCGAGGTGAGAAGTTCTTCATTTGAATTTTGACCTGAAACCATACGGGCCTTCTTCGACTTAGACTTTACGGTTTTTGAGCTGGTCGTTCCTATCACGCCATCCCCGGCATGAGAGTCTTTGTTTGATTTAGGAGAGGGAGGAACAGAAAATTTCGGTCTAGGAGCATCAGGGATTTTATTGTAGAGCGTGCTAGATTGAGTATAGATCAAATCTAAATATTGCACATGAGCAATGACTTGCTCTTCAGTGACGACTCCTCCCTTTGCCACATATTCTGTAATAGAAGGTAACAATGACTTAATAAACCATTCAGCCAACAGCTGATTAGGAACATATGTTTTTACCATTCTACGATGACGTCGCCACTCATGAATATGATCGGATATGTGAGTGGTTGTCGTTTTCTTGAAATTGGTAAGAAGCTCTGTTCCCGTTTCATACCTTATGGGTAACTGAAAATGGGTTAAAAAAGTTGTGGCTAGGGTACTGAATTTATCAAATGAAGCTCTAGGAAATTCGATATACCATTTTGTTGCCGGACCAGTTAACGTTCGCTAAAAAAGGCGAAGCCTAATCGAATCATCGTTTAGAGTGTTAGATGAGCACCACAAATGAAAGGTCATCACATGATTTGATGGGTCTTCACCTGGATTTCCATTAAATTTAGGAATATCTGATGGAAGTTTATGAGGAATCACTGGCCACTAAGGGGCATAAGTGATTGGATCGTTTGTTAGCCGATTTAGATCTGGTAACTCTAAAGTTGCCACGAAGGGCAACTGTTGATTCAGGTTCGGTGAAGCATACCCAGGATAAGATGGGATTGCTTGAGCAGTGGGTCTTTGCATACCAACATAGTGCATTTGATGCTGATATCTTTGGTAAGGTTGATGGGCATAACCATTATGAAATGGTTGATTTTGACCATTTTGAATATACGGCTACCCATTACTTGCAAAGATTTGGTGCTCAAATCCTTGGTAAACTTGTTGGGATTATGGTTGTTGATATTGCACCAGCCATGGTTGTGAGACCATTTGTTGTTATACAATACTGGCTATTTGACCAAGATGAGGGGTAATGGTACCCATTTGAGCCTGGGTCACTCGAGTTAAGGAGCCACTAATCGATGATTGTGGTGGCATCGTAGAGACAAGGGGCTATTGGATTGCGACCTGAGAGACTTGAGGTTGCAATAAAATAGGTAACGCTTGTACTTGCGACACCGTCACAATAGACGGTTTAGTGGGGATATTTGACATAGGCAGACTTTGTTGCATTGAGTATACAACTCTTGGTTGTTGACGCAGTATTGGCACCCAACCACTGGATGTAATTCCAGCATAACCTGAATTCTGTTGCGAACTCTCGTATGTTTGACCTCCTGGAGGAGACCATGAAAGGGCATATTGCCCCCCATACGGTGTTAATCTAGTGCTTAAGGGAATGATTTTCCTTTGAGGACCAGACTGCCCAAATTAACACTACGAAGGATCAATTTGCTGACACTCAACATAAGAGATTCCAGATATTATTCCGAACGAACAAACAGGAACATACCATACTGTCGAAACAGCCCTTGGATGGATTCCATCCAACGATTGAGAGCTAGTTGCGACAGACGGTATGGTGGCAAACATTGTCGGAGTGGCAGCAGGAAGTTCTGCCGCTGCTGTGTTATATGACATAGTCCTAGATGTCGACGATTGTTCAGACATATCTAGTCTATCCAAAAGGTTTCCTAGCGATTATATAGGAACTTCCGATAACGGTAGAATAATTTCTGATGAAGAAGGATATAGAGTGATCCCAACTCCAAAATGCAATGGAGTACTAGATGGTGGATCCTCCACAATCTCTTCTATAGCAATCAAACCAGGTGGAAGAGGTAGACCGTCACGTCTGTAAAATATTTCCAGTGCCGAAGAAGGTATGGATTCTATAGCAACAGATGTTTGGGGAATAACACCTTCTGAATCAGCTGTAGATGGAGCTGGTTCAGGTATACTAGGATCAGTTCTACTGTCCTCTAGTGGTTGCAGAACTTCTTATGCAGAACTTCTTATGTACTTCTTCAAAGCGACAGTACTAACAAATTTCTCTTCAAAAACAAAAGGAAGATAATGACGAAACTTTGCTATTTTGAATTGAAAACTCCTTTCAACACTTGAAAAGCTGCTAATTCAAATCAAATACAAGAGTAACTATATAATCAACCATCAAGAACAATAGAATTCTTTTCTTTGACTAAAAATGACACTTGCGACACTTTCAAATCAAAAGACGACAGTTTGATTATGCTACTTCTTTGTAAAAGAGAACTGAAAATGGCGCACAATACATAAAAACATTCACAATTCTTTGCACAATGGAGGCAGAATGATGGAAAGGAAGGGAGTTTCCACAGTGGTATACTGATCACAGACAACAAAACTCCTTAATAAAGCTAAAGAGTGAACACAGAAACCAAAATCTGAGAGCAGGAGAGGTCCTGTCTGATCAGCGCACCTGCAACACAGGGAAGGTGTGATGCAGCACACCTACTGCACACGGGAGGTGCGATGCATCCAGATTCCCAAGAGGAGAAGGTGTGATGGTCTAGGGACGAGACTTCAACTGGGTTCCGGGTCACATTTTGCAGCTTAGTTTAGGGATTTAGGCCGAGCAAGTGATGTTCAGAAAATATAAATCATAGGGGTTGATCTAATGAGGTTACTAGAGCCACCACTAGGGCAATTAGAAGGTTTGCAAATCGATTTTTCAGTTTATAAACAAAACCCGGAGATAGACTGAAGCAGCATTGATCTACTTTGCACTTGCATAGCAAATGCAGTTCGAAGGCTAGTTGGCTTGACTTTAGGTTCCGTCTGTAAGTTTATAAAACAAACAAATATAGATAAGAAAACAATCTATTCACTCCCCAGTGGAATCGCCATTTTGTTATCGGGAAATCTAGTGTCCACTCGGAGCTGCTAGTCCCACTAAGATTGGTAGCTATCTTAGAAACAAAAAAACTAAAACTACTTTCGCTTTCCTTTATGAGAAGTAGATAAGAGGGGAACAAAGAATACCAACCTCAGTCTTGCGCTTAGTTCCTTGCTTGGTTCCTCTCCCTTCTGACATATCCTTGTCGCTTTGCCTTCGTCTACCCAGCTTCAAAGAGCACCTGTGGAATCCAAGCACCATAATACTATCGAAGAACAAAGATCTATAATCATAAACAATATAGGACCAGATATATATTGACCACACAAATGCATGTATCGTCAAACATACAAGAATGTGGAGGAAAAATCGAATAACTTTATTAATATCAAGAATAGCAAAGAGGATTACAACTAATTGTTCTGACTCAATGTCATCCTCCCAGCATGAAAGCCCTTCTTCACCTCATGAAAATATTAGATCACCCAACACTATGATATTCCACCAAGAAACCAGCAGCACTTCCTTACAAGATACAAAATTCCAGCCTCTCGATCTCTGGGATGAGGGATCCATATATAGATGATTGCAGGGAGGTGAGTTAGCTTCTGGGATTTTGATTAGTGTCTTCTCTCTGATAGTTCTTGATTCCACTTGGAGATTGATGATCTCTTACTCATCCCTGGGCAAATTCAGAGAGACAAGTGTCTTGGGGAAGTTTCTAGAAGATTCCAAGATCATCCACTTATCAAATTGCCTCCGCCATTTGTCTACTCTAGTCCATCGCACCCTATAGAAGGACTTTTCAGTATGCATCGCAACCCCCGTGTGTAGTAGGTGTGATGCATCTCACCCTCAGCACTAAGCAGCGGTATGGTCCAGTTTTGACCATTTTTGAGCAGTTTTTCATGGAGAACTTCTGGGAGATGATGTAATCAGTTGACCTTGTTCCTTTAGGGTATGAAACAACACTTTTAGGGACTTAGAATCCTTGGTTTATGGACATGTATGATTGGGGTTGCAGTGCCCAAAAATGTATATAACATCTATTAAGACTGTTTATAATAGAGAGAGATATATGAAACATATGAGCCCATTATACCCCCAACTGTGTGAGAACATCTTGTGTCAAGATTATGCGACCTCCCAGAGATAGGCATCTAAATTCCCATCCAAAAATCAGTTTATAGAAACGGTCCACGAGCCACTGCCAATCGACAATCCTATAGCTACATGGTTTGATATGATAGCCAAGATATTTCATACCACTTATCATCAGTTCAACATCTATCCAAAATAGGCGTTTAATATAAGCAATTACCTCCATATCACATATGCCATGATAAACAATGGACTTTTGTAGATTCATATGTAATCTTGTGGCATTAGAAAATTTTGTAAAAATATGGAAAAGAGTGAGCCAAGCAAAACGGTTTAACATACCCACAATAAGCACATCATCAACAAAGAAACTATGTGAAATTTTTATGTCATTTCCCATGTGTATTGCTTGGAGCTGTCGATCTGACACCGCTTTATTAATGTGCAAACTCAGCCCATCCATCACCAAGATAGATAAGAGTGGGGAAAGAGAGCATCCCTGTCGAAGTCCCCAACCAGCCCTGAAGAATTTCGATGGATATCCATTAATTATCACAGCATAATTTACATTTGTAACACATGCCATAATTTATCCATTCAACACATCTGGGTTGTAAACCAATCCTATGAAGAACCAGTCTGAGGTATCCCTAATCCAGGAAGTCATAACCTTTTGTAAATCCACCATCATGATGGCAACATTTAGATGCTTAGTGTGGATTGAATGCATATATTCTTGGGCGATAACAACATCATCATGTATTTGTCTGTCCTGTAGAAAACCAAACTCTTCAAGTGAACTATAGCATGACAAAGTACTCCTCATGCGATTTGCAATAGTTTTTTATATGAATTTGTAGATAAGATTGCAAAGTGATATGGGTCAGTAACCAGAGAAACTTGATGATGGACTCCGCTTCAAAATGAGATCAATATAGGTGGAGTTTATATGCAAGTGAATATCCCCCATGACCCTTGACTCCTCCACCATGCTAAGGAGGTCTTTTTTAGAGAGATCAAAGAAATGAGTAAATAGTTTCATCGTCCACCTGTCTGGTCCCATGCTCTTATCGCCCTTAAAGGATTTTAACACCTCCAGAAGCTCACCTTCAGAGACAGCTTTAAACAAGTTGGAGTTTGTATCAACATCAAACATGGTGGGGTAAAGATCCACACCCCATATTAGGTCCTCTGCATCTATTCCCTCAGTTTGACTGTAGGCCTTCTGGAAATGTGTGATAGCAACACTGCAAACATCCCTCTGTGACTGAAAACGCTACCCATCAACATCAATAATCTCCTAGATTGAATTTATTTTGTGCTTGTGATTTGCAAATGATGGAAAAATTTAGTGTTTCGGTCCCCTTCTCTTATCAAGATATCTTTTCTCTTCAAGCGCCATGAGGCTTCATTTATGGAGAGAATCAGCTTCGTTTTTAGTTCTAATTCAAGAATATGATTTCGAGTAGAATCAAGGAGACTATGTGTATTCATCTAGGGGAAAAGAGAATCAAGTTCATGTTTTATATCGAGCAATTCCTTATGTAATTGTTGATTCTTTTGTTTCTGGCAAGCTTTTACCTCCCCACAAAGGATCTCTAGTTTGTCCAGGATGTGCATAATGGGAGATGATTCCTGACCCCCATCACGGGTCCATACAGTATGCACCAGTGCATTAAAATATGGGTCATCCAACCAAATCTAGTTGAACTTGAGAGGAAGCCCATATCTAAACTCTGTCCTCCTCCATTGTATAATAATAGGCTGGTGGTCAGATAAAAAATTATTGATAACCCCAACATGAACATCTCCAAGGCGCTCCGCCAACTATTCATGCAATAAAAAATGGTCCGGCCTCTTTGCAACATATTCCAACCCCACTCTCTGTTATTCCATGTAGGAACCATCTTTTTAGGGCATATATCAACATAATTGTGTTCCATAATTGCATCTCTAATCACCCCTGCTAGAGGGTTGATTTTCCTAGAATGTACGCAGACATCATCCAAGCCAACTGTACAGTCTAAATCCCCTGCGATGATGAGGGATACTAGCTCCAATATTCGAGATGAAAGCAGCTTATCCCAGAAAACAACCCTATTCTTGTATGGGGCATACATATTGAGAATGTGAATGCACCCCATCAAACCACGGATATGTCCTTCAAGAAGAATACCAGCAAAGCATGAGAAGGCCCTGACCTTAACCCATCGAGGGTCCCATAGGGCCACAAGACCACCTCAGACGAGCAGTAGCCGTGCAGCCATATGCCAATCCGGGAACATTTTTCGGAAATATTGAATGACATGAGGTACCGAATGCATGGTTTATTGAAGGAGAATTATGTAAGGACAAACAAAGAGAAAAAGTTGCTGGAGGGACAAAAATTTCGGGTCAGCCCCCAAACCCTGAATGTTGAGAGATAGGATGAAAGTCATTACAACCCCTGAGTGGTCATCCATGCTCCAAGGGCCCGAGAGGAAGGGATATCAGCAATAGGAACCTCAAAAAGGAATTGGTCGATAGGGGAATTAAGAGGGATAGGCCGGGGTCGCCCATGGAAATGTCGACTGCCACGATTTTGCTTACGTTGGATAGTGATGTTGCTAGTAGAGTTAGGGCTAATGTGGGGGGAAGAGGATCCAGGTGGTTTATGTATAGTGAGTGAGTGTAGATCCAAGGTCTTTCTCTGAAGAAGAAAGTCTAGGTCACTACCAACAAAATTTGTGGGGGAGGCAAGTGGTGAGTTTGGCAGAGTAAGGTTATGCCTAAGCCCCTAGGACTGTTGAGGAAAACGTGACAGTGACAGAGCAAGTACACATGAAATGTGTGAGGTTGATCGAACATCATGTGACGAATAAGGGGCTGGAAAGTCAATACGGGGAGGAGTGATTCTTGGAGGAGTATTTCGAATATGCGATATGTCTGACTTCTCTAAGGATAAAGGAGATGATGGAACAATGATGGGCGAGGAGCCATAATTAGAGGATCTATTAACAGGGGGACAAATAGAAAAAGGGCCATGTGGAATACTTGTTTTTCGTCGCAAGACATTTCCATGTTGAGATGTCACACCATTTTGACCTAGTAGACCATCTCCAAATTGTGACTGCTCTGTTGCACCAAAATAATTACAGCCTTGTGAATGATGACGACCACCTAGTGGGCGAAGGAAATGACCCAGAAGGTTCCCAATACGATGAAAAATTAAACATCTCAAGGGTACTTCCCAGAAATCCAGACGTTGTGGCAAGTGGGTCTCCCCCTAGTGCAATTCGATATGATCCGAAAAGCCACCCAAATATTCCTTCTCAATCAATACCGAGGCGACTCTTTTATCGGAGCCCCCAAACACCATGGATCTACATAGACAAACTTACCAATGGAATTTCTGATGTCCATGAAGACCTGCTTTGTTCAGAATTCTATAGGCAACCCAAGTAGTTTAACCTAAATAAGTTTTTCTGTGGCATGTCTTTCAGAGGATTAAACCCAATGTAGTAGGAGTGGATCACCAAGAAACTTCTACCATTTATCCACAGAATGGAATTAATTTTCAAGAGGCTGTCCTGGCTGAGAAAATGGAAACTATACCAACCCCGCAACAACCGCACCACAGTTGGCATGTAACCCATAATGGTTTTCCATTTTTTGTCAACCCAAATATGCATCTCTGCATCACTTAGCTCTGCAAAATGCCACCGACCAATGAGAACACGTTTATGCAAACTGGTTATACATTTGATCAATACTTCATGGTCGAAAACCAAAGCGGGTGCCAGGGTGGTAGTCCCGACAGAATGTTATCGATGCCTGGATCATCGTTCAAAACCCGCGTGATCGACACCATGCAAATTGAGGGTCGCATGCACACCATCTGGCACGGGAACATCTCCTGTAATAATGTGTCAAGCATCAAGAGGCTGTGTGCCACCTCGTCAATCCATCCGGAGGATTGAAGTAAATGTGACTCAGCATCCATGGTGGTAAGTATGAATGCCTCATGGGCGAATGTGTCAGAGTCAAGTACATCCATACCCCGGGTATGGAAAGAATGAGCAAGATCAATACAATGACAAAAGAGATTGTTGTGTCAGGAATAAAGAGAATGTTAGAGTGGTAGATGGAAATAAATAGAATATGTACCGGAGAAGACTGCCAGAAGTCTAGGGATCATACAAATCACGAAACACGAGGATGTGAGATGTGCAGAGAATAAAACCCACATCAAGCATAAGGTAAGTATCGTCGTTGGTTCATAATCCAAAACAGGATAAAAGGTGGTGCACTTAATATAAAATTAGGAAACTAGTTATGGGTCGGAGAACGAGAATTCCTGTTCACATGGATATGAGGGCTAGATGACAGGTATAATTTAATGGCAGAAGATTCAAGTCCAACCCGAGAGTAATTACCACCCACCACCCCGAAGAATTTGAAAACCGCCGAAAAATACAAGATTCTGGCATCGGGAAGTTCAAGCCAGTATGGAGCCGTAGCCAGTTGGAAACCACAGAAACATGATAGAAAATTAGAAAAACCTCACCACAACGCATGTGGAAGGAGAGGGCTAAATATCTTCACAACAACAGCAGCAACAACAACCCATGTAGGTCCACCATTTATTATAAATGCGAAAACCAAAATATTTGCATGGCTAAGAGATAATGAACGAGTTTATCCACCGATGGTAGAGAGAGTGAAAGCTATTTGGATACAGGCAAGAACCCTCCCCAGAAGAGGCTTGTGGACAGACAAGCGCAAAAATATGATTCCTGAAAAGGCATTTGAGCACTTGGACAGGGGAAGGGAGTGAGTCATGAAGATACAGTAAAGGATGTATATTGCGATAGTAATTAACATTAGAATGTGAAGGAAATCTGACTGAAGAAAACTGAGAGGGAACATACTATTCATACCCAGTGAGTATAACAGAACCATAGAACACCGCTCATGAAATAAAAGACAGAAACATATAAAAAACCAAGTCCCTCATCATGAAAAGAAAACAATTGCTGTAAGGTATTCTCGGACGAGAAATGAGCTAAAACATCAAGAAAACCTATGAATAGAAAAAACTGTCCATAACAATCTCCACCAATTATACCAAAAGGCGAACCTATGATCTCAGAGAAATAGGGTCCCTCTGCCACTAATATCAGCCATTGAGATCGTTGCAATTTCTGCAAAAATCTTCACCGTCATTTGTAGCCGCTAGCATTCAACAATTTCTACTACATTGCTTGATTTCTCCTCTGATTGGATTAGAGAGGAAATCGATTACTTCACATTGACATGGATCTCAGGAATGGAAAAGGCGATATATATAGAGGTTTGGGACATTTTGGTGGATGTAGGGACTGGTAATTTGTGGCTCACAAAGGATGCGAGCCAATAGAAGAGAAGTGCCAGTCATTAGGATAGGCAATGTTAATGTCCACCTACTCCTTGGAGTCCTACTGCATGCTCCGTGTATAAATGGATGTGATAAACCTTTGGCACAATCATCTTGTTGACTTACAAGCAAAAACTATATGACCAATTGAGCCATGGTTTACCTAGCACCATGAGGGCAAGAACTACATGACCAATAAACTTCTCTAATACCAAGAGCTTCGTGTCACAATTTGTCATTTTTGGTGAACAAACTGCCAAATAACATAGTTTCCATAAGTGGCATTGTGAGAGGCCTTAGCCACATGGAACATAGTTTGACAGAATATTAATTGTATTCTCAAAAAATAATAAATTCTCAATAATATGTTTGCCAAAGGCTTCTTATTTCAATTTAAGGTGGATGATGATCTGTTGACCTTTTTTAATTTTTTAATTGAGGGCGATTAGTTCCTCATTATCATTTATAACATTAATTTATATATAAGCAAATTTTATTTAGCAAAATGGTCCATTACTTTTAATAAATTAAAAAAATTAGACTCATGTGGCTCCCCACCCACCAATTTCTCAGGGATTTGAGATTATTCCAATTCTAATAAATTCATCGATGATAATTTCTTCATTATTATTTATAGGATTCATTTATAATTCTTTTTTTTTAAGTTAAAGTTGACCCATAACCTTTTTATACATGGTTAATTAAATAAATATGTGCATTAGTAATACATTCTTCATATTGCAATAGTTTTTTAATTACATTTATAAAATTTTTGGCTATATGACCACATTAATATTTTTAATATAATTATAACGGGTTATGAATTATACGAGAAACAATTATGCAAATTTTTAAAGTTCAAGAAAAGGAAAATGCCAAAAACATTTATACAACATTTTTAAACGTCAAAGAAAAACAACACCCCCTTAATGTGGCTGTACCAATAATATGTTCTTGAAAACTTCCAATGACAGAATAGAAACGACCCCTTAATGTGGTTATACCAATAATATGTTCTTGTAAACTTCCAATGAGAGCATGGAAACGTTAATCCCATAAACAATTATGCAAAATTTTTATAGGTCAAAGAAGGAGAAAATGCAAGAAACAATTATGCAAAATTTGTAACGACACAGGCAGACAAAATGCCCGTACCATTTCGCCCATCAAAATTGGAGTACGCCCATCAAAATTGGAGTGGTCCATTGAGTTCATTGAGTTGAATGGTGGAGGAATTGCTTGAATGGTCAAATTTAAAAAAAATTCAAAAAATCTTATTGAGTGAGTGTTTGAATCATGTTTGATAGTAGAAATAGATTCAACATCATCAAAAACATCTAGAACACTTAAAATTTTGAAGTTTAACAACTATAATTTGGATTTACAAAAATCCTTGCTAAATTTTCTCTAAATATAATCAGAATTTCCATATCAAAAACATTTAGAACACTTAAAATTTTGAAGTTTAACAACTATAATTTGGATTTACAAAAATCCTTGCTAAATTTTCTCTAAATATAATCAGAATTTCTATAAATTCCGTGGCAACCCCTCCACCTCCTTAAACTATGGCATCCTTTTAGGTCAACTCCTCCGCCTCATTAGACTACTCATCAAAATTAGGAAGGCGCCCATGAATCACGTGCTGCTTTCCCTGGGAATCTTTCATTAAAACTATTTTAATTTTTTTCTCCCAATAAAGCGTCCATGTGCAGCCAAGAGAAGCACGGTCGAAACCAGGAAAACACAGGCTGTACACTTCACAGACCACTGAATCTTCCCTTGGGAAAGCAGCCAGCCAGGCTGTCTCCGCGCCATCATCTGTCATCGACATTGTCACAGCACAGCTCATTTCATGGAAGCATCCGCAGCTTACTGATCTCCAGCCCTTTAAATTTCACTGAGCTTGCTTCTCCTAACCGCATATGCTTGCAGCTGCCCTTCCTGTCGAAGCTCACTCTACTTGGCCTTTTCTCAGAGTTTATGCAGGCTAGGGTTTTACAGGCAGATCTTTAGGCGAAAAGGGGGTTTCTTCACATATTCATCGGATCCATGGCGGTCGGCAGATCAATTTGTGGGAAGGTACCACACGGCTTTGAAATGTTAGCAAATATGCAGCTCTCTCGGCAAAGAACGGCTTGGCCCTGCCATTCATCATCTACGGCTGCCGGTCAAATAGTTTCCGAAGGCAGCTGCGAGCTCAAATGGCGGCAGTTTAGCAACTGGAGAAAAACAGAGCAAACACTAATCCAAATAAAGGATCCTAAATGGAAGCAGTTTGTGAAAAGATTCAAGGTTTTTGTAAAGGGACTCAGCAATCAAAAGGACGTTAAAAGGTCGGATAATCTTTCCACGGCCATGGTACGGCCCGTGAAGGCAGTAGGTCTTGCTGCCCCTGTTACAGGAGTTGCGGTCCCCAAAGTTCCTATTTGGCAGAGAAGAAATTCACCACCGCTGCCTTCTCTTAAACTTGATGAAGTGCGCCCATCCAGATCGAGAAATGCCAGAGTATCAATCGCGTAAGTCAGCCGAAATTTTATTTTGCGGCATGTATTCGCATGGCAGTGAGAGCCGGTTGAATTAGAGCCGGAGCGGCCTGCAACTTTTTATTGCTTGCATTGTTACACCAGGTGGATCATTGCAACGAACAGAGTTTCTTTTTTTAATTAAATCTCATCTTTTTGGTGTCCATGATTAGGCGCCATAAATGGAATTTGCTATGATTAAGGTTGTTTTATGTGAAATTGAAGAAAGATTTGAGTTTGCTATGATTGGGATAGTTGTGTGTGCAAATGAAGAGAGATTTGGGTAGTCGCGTAAATGGGGTATCATATTTTTTTAATCCCATTTAATATGATTATTTTTAAATGAAATGAACTCTAACCTGCTTTGAGAAATATGGAAAGCCAAATAAATTTGATAGCCATGTGTTTCACTCGCATAGAACCCCAGAAAAAGGACTTTAATTTTATACCAGTTCGCCAAATCTAAATAGTATGATAGGGATTTAATCTTATAGGGTCAAACAAAAAATTTCCTAAATGAATATTGGATATGGCTTTTTAAGCCAAGAGGGGTTTTAATGAAGCGGTCGGAAAACCTGTTGAATATTTCGCATGTCTAGCTTCAAAATTAATTAAACTAACACCTAAGACTTAATGTCATCTTACTTTATTCAAACAATGATATGTAGAAATTTCTTCAATCAAACATTTAAAATTATTTTCCATAATTTATTTAACATCATTTCAATTAATTTTTAAAATAATATAAAAATTGAAAACATATTTATAAAAGTGAAATTACAAATCAGGTAAACACTTTAAAGGCTAAGATACATGGTAAGGAGGGCGTGTAAAGTGTAAGATACAAGATGACGATGGTGTTCCTTTTGAACACACCTTTCTTCTAGCAGAGTGGGTGATTCGGGCCTGCGAAGGGTATGTGTACATGTTCACATCAAAGTTTTGTATTTTTTTCTTTTAAATAATTGGAAGATTATCACATTCTCATTATAGTGAGTTTACTTTATATATGGTGTTCTATCTTTGTGGAGGCATCAAAAGAAAGATAAAGGATAATGTCTTCTTTTAATATTAAAAGGAAATTATATTCATGAATAAAGAATATTATCTAGCTCATGATATTATCTGGCCTACAAATTATGGACATTAATTAAAAAAATTCAAATATGGATATTGGATTATTGATTCTTGGGTTACCAACCGATACCATTTTGATTTATCTTTATGTAAATAGTCTTTTCATTTTTGGAATATATTTTTTTGGAAGGGATAATATGTAATTTGATAAAAAAAAATAACTTCTTTATCCACGATTTAAGCTTTATATATAAAATCATGGTATTTGAGTTTCAATTTTTACATGGAAGCATTTTCATAGATTTTTATTAGTATTTTTAATACATTCCACTAGTATTAGTTGTATCTCCTTAATATTGTATACTTACATTGTACTAGTATGAATGGTATGTTTACATTCATGTTGTATGTTGACAATGAGGTTTCATTGCGCATTTTATTGTTGATGGTGGTTACTTCTATTTGAGGCCTTTGTTTTGGTTCTTTACCAACACCTATTTTTTGAATCTTTTATGTGGTGGTGGTCAATCTTTGCTATTCTTATGCCTCTACATCTAAACTTCTTTTATTTTAGAGTTTTGGTCAATATGCTTTCTACTTGGAGCTTTTAGCCTCTGCAAGTATCTTGTTCTTGAAATCAATGCATCATTGTGAGATCTACATTTTCAACTTGAATGCCCTTTTCAATTTTGGCATATTTCTCTCTCTTAGGAGTGTTTCCCTGTGGATTTTTCTCCTTTTCTTCACTTATGATAGACCATTGTGTACTTGGGTACCTATTAAGGCCTTGAATGGTGAGGGCGGAACATCCATAACCGAGAACATTTCTAATTTTCTTAAATTTTGTGAATATTATGAAATCAGTGGTGAAAAGATTGTTTGTGTGGATTTCTTCCTCACCCTTGAAGGTTGTGTTAATCAATGGTGTCATACTTTACCATCTTCTTCCATCCATTCTTTTCATCACTTCCTCAAGGAGCTTTATCAAGCCTTCGGTAGATATGATTACGGAGATGTTTATAAAAGAATGAATCAGCTATGAATGAAGCCCAATGAATTAGTTGAGGATTGATTTGATCAACTCCTTCACCTTTTTTATGAATTTCCTGGAGAATACATAGCCTAGGATTTATTTAAGCACAAGTTTGAGCATTTGGTTCATATCTCTTTGCACGGAGAATCCAAACCACCTGATGTTTTTGCTTCCCCAACTTGTGCAAACCATGAGACACCCCTAATTTTAGAGGAGGAACTTGTTATTCCTTTTGTTCCTTGTCCTCCTCCTTTTCCAATTCCGATGTAGGTTCCTCCTTGCGATGATAATAAAGTTGGGAAATCTGCAAATCAAATTCCTAATCCATCTTCTCATCCCCCTTCCTCTTTTCACGATTTTGATCTCGCAGAGGAAATCCTGGAATGGTTCATGAAGCCTATGGTGAAGTCTGATCTCTCCATTCCTCAAGATAATATGATTATTTATAATTTAAATCTTGAATCTGATTTGGATACCTGTTATCCTCTACCATCTCTTTCTCGTGAACCCTTGTCCCGTGATATGTCTAATCAATTGCTGCAAAATCCAAGTAGTAAATAGGTGCAAGGTAGTCACATTGCATAGGTAAAGGAGCCTTAGTACCCAATTTTCACCATAATCCACCTATTGCTTGCGTCTACTCTTACAAGCATCTCAACGTGCGTTGTGCTATGAAAGCTACAATGCCTCATTAGTTATCTAAACCTTGAGTCAAGCCTCTTGAAGAGTTGCAGGGGAAGAATGAAAAAGTTATCCTAGTGGATAATTATTTCACTGGTGTTAAGATTTTCCTAAACATGAGACCAAATGTCTACATTGATTTCAAACTAGTGATATCAGAAAAAGTTGTTCCAGAAGTAAAGCTCTCATTCACGTTATTGCAGTAATCTACTCTCCTTATGCTTTGGGAGTTGCCAGTATTTGGAACTACTAGAGAAGTTGGATGGTGTACCAAGTTTCTAATGGGCATAATTCAATAGGGTTGATTATGGCTAGATAAGGAATATCCCATCCATGTCCACAATATTCACAAACTAGCAAGGTTATCCATGGAAGGAGAGGATGTTTCCACTACATTTCAAGGAACGTATAAACATAAGAAGAAGACAAGTTATACTAATATATATGTGAAATATCATACCAAGAACTGAGGACATGGAGCAGTTATCTACCTTCTCAACAATGATCAAATACAATTTGCTTTTCATCTCATTGTAGGGAAAGTTACTTGCCACTATACCAAAGGTGAGTGAATGCTCGACACCATTCATGTCATTGAGTTCTTCACATAAGCTATATAGTTAAATTGGTGCAAATATCTCTTGGATGAATTCTTTCTAGCTTGTGAGGACGTGTACAAGAAGGGGGGCTATTTTATATATGGATACCTGCTCGTTGCCTTAACTATGATGAAATGGCATGCCCGTGAATTAGAGAAATTTTGAGGTCTAAAATGGGCCACCTACTGAATGTTATAAAATAATAGTGGAAATAATAAAATAAGATTAGATTACTTCATCAAGTTTTGGAAGGAAAAAAAACTACTTTTTCAATTAATATTTTCAACTTATCTCCCTATGGTTTTACTCAAATTTCAAGCAAGAGCACACGTTGGATGCATAATTTAATTTTTTATCCAAGGAGTACCGATGTTTCATACTTTTGATGGACCATGTTATACAAAAAATGTAAAATACATGAAAAAAACATTATTGCAATCACGCATTTTCATGTATTTCACATTTTTCATGTAGTAGAGTCCATCAAAAGTATGCAGCATGGGTATTGCATGGATGAAAAATTAAATTTAGCATCCAAAGAGTGCTCCCGTTGAAATTTGAGTAAAATCATAGGGAGATGAGTTGAAACTATGAATTGAAAAAGTAGTTTCTTATATCTTTTATGTTTTATCATTTTACCTTTTCATTTCAAAAATGGTGAATCATCCCCCATGGTTGACATCATCATATTGAATTTTATTGGTTCTTATAAAGTTTATTTTTTTTGTACATTTTTGTTTTGAGGCCCATTTTTTACCTCAAAATTTCTTTGATGATGACTGTGTTCTACATGCACCTTTAGATAGACAAGCCCCAACTTATGCTTTTGATCCTTAGAAATTTTTTTATGATGCCCATAACATCTCTTTCAATGACAATGCTTTTGCTACTTAGTATAATAGACTTATTGTCGATGCCTAGATCATGAGAGTCCCCTGATCTCTTCTTAACAAGCACGCATATAGCAAATTTGGTTTGGCATCGATCACCACCATTATTATGTTTGCCCCAAACCTAAGAAGAAATACAAGTTCTACACCTGGCCTTTACCTTTCTATCTCTCACTGGAGATATTCCACAAAGCAGTCACCAACTGACCTAAAGTCCAACATATCGCCAAACCTGATGGCACTTATTACTCCCTTAGCAGCTTAATGTAATGGGGACACACCTCCACCCTCCACCTCACATGCTTGCAAACACTCGTCTACACCTTCTACTTCTAATCTTGAAGATTCTCAACCCTTGAGTAAATGTCTGTGTACTCGTTCCACTCCCACCTCGACCCCTACATCTACTTTTGAACCCACTGGCTTTGTGCAAGCTAGAAGTTCATCCATACTTGTTGGTGTTCCTTTTCAAACTATCCTTCCATCCATCTCAACTTCCTATGGCTTCCTTAGTGACACCATCCTTAGTTCCAAGTGTGACTACTGCTTCTACCTCAGTTCCTCAACCAACACCTTTTGTTGTGGATCCCCCAAAAGTTGTTCAAATGGAAGTTGATGAGCCTACTAAACCCTTTCTACTGATCCCAATCATAGAAGAGTTTCCACCTTCCACTCTTCTTGTTGGAAGTCCACCATATCCAATACAATCTATGCTACCTTCTCCCCAGGAAATTGATCTCTCTGGTACAAATTTAGATGTGTCATCCATTCATTCTATGCATGAGCAGACTCTATAGCTTCCGCAGGTTATAACCAACCCTTCTGTAGAGACTAGTGTTCCTTTTGATGCTACATTGCCTGATTATATTCTTTAATCAGATAAGTGCAAGAAAGTCTTACAGGTGTGTGCCAAGTCACTTGACATAGTTTTGTTGCTTCATTCTCAAGTATATGACCATGTATGACATAACATTCACTAAGAGAAGGGAGAGGGTTCAGAGATCTCAACACAAGGGTAATCAAATAAATCTATTGCTAGTGTTTAGACTTTGAAGTCAAGATTTCCATCCAGTAATATTATTACTATTGTAAATATTCAACAGTGGTTTTCTTTCCAATTAATTCAATTTATAAAGGCTTCTTCAGAGTAGATGGAATAGTGCATGGCCTTCACAAAGAAAGCACAATTAGATACCGTAAAGACTCATAAAAATATGTAGCAACAACTTACACTAGTACAAATGGGGCCAAAATTTAATGGCTATTAGTCAAATATGTGACTTATTGGTGTCAGTTACCCAACACATTTGTGCTTATCAAATCATCGTTGGAATTATGTCAAATAGTCAATAGTTGGATATGCGACAGTACAAATGTTGATTATATGACACATAAAAAGCCGAAAAGGTCAAAGTCACTTTTGTGATGCTACAAATAGGCAAATATTCGATGGAGTAAACTGAGTTTGTGGTGTTGCGTTATTGACTGCATAAGGAAATTTTGTGGCAAAATTGTTGTCGCTTCGACACTTGCAAGCGACAGTAAAGCATTGGATATTTCACACATAAGTCATTTTGTTTCCGATGGAAAAAACCAACATTGAGGCATTATGGAATTCACAGAATAATTAAATTGTACGACAAAAGTGTTTTCACTTCAATGCTTTAAAACCGAAGGTTAAGCATCAGATATGCGATGGACAAGAGTTATGTTTGATGGGAGTGTTAAGGTACCGATGCTTCCATTCATCATTTAGGTCGTTGAATATCTGACGAGTACTTCGACAGGTGTCGTGGAATATTTGATGGTTATATATATATATATATATATATATATATATATATATATATATATAGACTGTGAGTTCTCTTGATGGCTACACTCCCTTATACATTTGATTCTTGAAGCAGACCAAGGGTTTCTCGGTGGTACTTCCATTAGACACTAGTTTCCTACATATTTTTAAAGGCAACAATGACATTGGTATGGTGACATACTAAGTATGTGAATGTCTTCTAATATAATAACTAGAATCAATCATCTCATCTTCATCATAAATGGACTATATAGAGACATACATTACAAGCATTGCTAGATCACATTACAAATAACCAAGTATTAGTGATAACCAATATCCAAGCAAAAAAATAAGCACAATCCAGGTTGGTTTCATCAAATATGTGTTAGAATAATAATCACGATGGCACCGATCACTGTTCAGACGGTGTCGAACATTGTTCAGTAGTCAACATAGTTGGCAGGAGTTAGCCAGATTTAAGTAGACAGTAAATGAATCCCTATATATTTTCCAGCTAGCTTTTGTATAAATTTGTATTTTTAGTAATGCAATTGATAAGCTCATTTGATGAGTTTCATTTTCTTTGATGGTATCAAAGCTCAGGTGAGCTATGATGAGATAGAGATTAGGTGAGCTTCTTGGAGGAGGTTGAGTGGTAAATCACCATGAGTCCAATTGTGAAGCTGAGTGTTTGATTGCATAGAGCGTGAGCTCTTGTTGCTATGGGAAAGTAGCATAGTGAAAAGCTCTTATGGTGTGCCACTGTGTTGGAGAGTCACACGGTCGAGAGAAAGAGTGTTGTTGTTTTGTGAGAGAGTGTGAGCACTAAGCTATGTGGAGATCCAAGTGTTGTTTAAAGTGTGATAACTCTAGACCATCGAGGAGTCATGAGGGCCATAGATGTGGTGAACAAGTATTTTTGTTAGTGAAGCTATCTCGTTAGCTTCACTAGTTGCAAGTTTTTCTTGCTGCCCAGAAAACTAACTGTTGGTGAAGAAAATCAAATTGCTATGGAGAGTTGATTGTGAGGTTGTTTTGTACCTACTCACTGTCAGATTGGTCTGTTGCGGTGAAGAACTGGAGACTGTCACTGAGTGTTTTATTTGTTTGAAGTGCTCTATGATGTTTGGGTCGCTGCACCTCCAGAGGGCCAAGATTGTGAATATTAGTGAGGTTGTTTGTTCCTGTTGTGGATTACAGCGTCTATATCTGTGTTAAAAGAAGAGTGTTGTGTGAAGACATGTGGAGTAATAGCTGTGTGGCATGGTGTAGATCGCAGATTAGAGTGGGATAAATAGCCAGCTACTGTGTGAAATAAATTTTGTGTAAAGCCCCCATGGAGTCGACGAGGAAGGGTGTTGTTGCGTGTAGAGAAGTGTGAGAGATTTGGCTTGTGGTCATGATGTCGTGCAGTCAAGAAAGTGGAAAAAGGGTCATTCCGAGGTTAGAGGTCGAAAGGGTTGTGGAGTTGCAAATTGAAAAGTGAAAGTCATGCAATTTGAAGTTGAGTTCTTGTGATGAAGGGCAGCCGAAGAATGGAGTAAATCCTATCGTGGACAAGTGTTGTGCTGTCTGTATCGAGCCTGTGGTAGCTGTGTGCTTGGGTGTAATAACAAGAGCATTAATTTTCTGTCAAGTGGAGCCATTGGAAGAGGCGTAGCGAAGGAGAGGAGCTGTCTGGAGAAGCAACTAGCATAGAGTGTGAGAAGCAGAGAATTGCTGGTTAAGGGAGCATTGTTGGAGTCTTGTGTTGAATGTGTGTATGTGTTCACTTAGGTTTAAGAGCCTGAGAGAAGATTGTGAAGCTACAAAAGGTGTAGCTATTAGTGAATATGCAAGCTTATCACAGTGGTGTTGGGACTTGGTGAAAGATGACAGTGGAAAGTTGATTGCGGCGTGTTCTGTGCCGCTTGTGAAGACTTGGAGTCTTGTTGTTGATTGAAGAGCGTTGAAGAGGGTTGTGGATGCCGCTGAGTGCTAAGCTAGTTGAGTGATTTGTGGAGGTGATTGTGTTGTTTTGGTGTGGCTACCTGACTCATCGAGGGTCGAACTAGGATGTGGAAGCTTGAAGAGTGTGAGTGCTATGTGGAGGTGATTCTTTGCAGAAACTGTTGTAGCTATTGCTTCCACTACTAGTTGGCCTTGTTGTGAGACATCACCTATGTGAGATATTTTCCACAGTTGAAAAGTTAGATTTTATTTTTTTATATATTGGAAATGTTTGCCACCCCTTCCGTTGAGTGAAAAGGTTGGGTGAATCAGCGTGTAGCAAGTTGTGTTGTCTTGTTGAGCGAGGGCTGCACATATCAAGACCGCTGTGTGGAGAGCCTGTTGTGCATTAGAGTGTTGCAGGTAGGGCCAATCCACCAAGTTGAATGGTGCAGGTGGGTCCTGTTCAAGGTGGATCCTTGTTTGGTTCAGTGTCAATATTTATGTATTCCTGGTTTGCGCCTAGTTTGTGAAGTGTTAATAAGTGTGGAAGGCCAATTAAAGACCAATTGAATGCACTGTTCAATCCACAGAGAGTGTTGTTAGTGAGCACCATGCATGACACTCACTGTAGAAGCCACCGTGTGTGGAGAGCCCCATAGAAGGTCACCAGTCTGATTGGAGTACAATGTGTGGGATAATGTGGGATACTGATCTTTTTGATGATGCATTTTTAGAGAGCCCATTTGGAAGTATTTTTGGGCCTCGTAATATTTTTTTTTCCGGTAGTATTTTTGAATCACATAATGGTTTTATTGATAACCATAAATATTAGGAGGTGCAGTCTATTCCACATGATCTTGCAATCACTTAGAGTAAAACTTGCTTCTCTCAGAACCCAATTGTTAGAAATTTGATTGGATTTGCTTCTAAGATGGTTGTGACAATGGAGGATACAACCATGGATGTTGTTTAGAGGCCGCTCATGTTCGAAGATGACTGCATTTTGGTGGCTCCTCATGGAAAGTAGGGAGAGCATGGATTGGATTATCTTGTTTTCACTGTTCAGGATGTTGCCTTGCATCCAAATCCAGAAAAGGTTGCTGATGTTCAGTGGGTAAGAAAAGAGCAGTTGAAGGAGCTCATAAGGAAAGCAATGAAGGTGAAGATAAAACGACATCAACAAATGAACAAGCATGGACCCTTCAGCAAGAAGGCAAAAATGAAATATATCATTGTAAGCCTAGTTGAGACTTAGAACAACAGGCAAGTTAGAGTTTAGGTCGTCGTGATTAAGGGGAGGTGTTAGAAAATTAATCACGACGACACCAACGACGCTAACCACAGTTCAAATGGCGCCGACCACTGTTCAGTAGTCAGCATAGTCGGCATGAGTCAACCATATTTAAGTAAACAGTAAATGAATCCATGTAGATTCTCCAGCTGGGTTTTGTATAAATGTATGTATTTGGTAATGCAATAGACAAGCTCTTTGTTGTTCATGTACCAAAAGTGTACTATGAAACATTACAACCATAAATTAAAATCTATAAAAAATCATAGTTTTGTTATTATTTTTCCTAACAAAGTATTAAGATTCAAGAAATGGTTAGACTTCAAATGTGGAATATCAATTGTGTATACTACTGTTCTCTACAAAAACCTTGAGTTGGTGAGACTGACTCCACATGGATTCCAGACAAGTAGCTCCTTTGGTGGACAAGTAGCTTTGTCAATAAATGATAGATTACCCTTTTAACACAGTGAAACACATTCAACAAGCTTACAAACATATGTTTTCATAAGCTTATAAGCATAAGTAGTCTCTTGGTGACTTTCATGAATAGAGGTAGTGGTTTATTTACTCGAGCTTTACTTTTTATCACATACCATATAACCTGCTATCACTTAGGTTGTTCCCAAAAGTCGTAATAAAGGGAATACGGCTGAGGTAACCACAGACCAATCTTTTAGATACAAAATCTAGCCAATCTGTATCCAGAGAGGGCTCTCTCTTTATGATTTAGCTTTGTTTTTGAAAAGTGTTAGGCTAGTTATGAAGTTCAAGGGTTTTGTTTTGGGTTTGGATGGTGAGATTCAATAGAACAGTGAGGCAAACTGAATAGTTCAGTCCATTGGGCATGATGGAGTCAAAGAGGATGGCTTTCTGGATTTGGTTTCTTAACAGATAATGGTATCACAGAGCAAGGTAGTCAAAAAATTCTGTGACAAGTCTTCTGCATCAATTCCTCATCCAGTAGGCAAGACAACAAATGGTTCCAATAGTTCTTTATTCCAAATTTCAGTGTTACAGCAAAATCTAGTAATGCCCACCAACCCTAAATACTTCATTTGGGGGGGTATTTATACCAAATATCTCAAAAAATATCTGATGGAGATAATATCTAGTGATGACTAATCCCTTTTTTACAAAAGATAGAGACAAATAGTCTCGAAAACAGGGAAAAGATAAATTGATGTCATGTTGGCTACTCTATCTTTGTCGGATGTGCCGGAGGCAGGCTCTGCGAGTCGATTTACAGCTGTCTTCCACTGATACTCTATGCTAGCTACTGCATCTTTGTCGGATATTCTTCAATCCTGTTTTGATACACTTTGACCCGTTTTGACCCTCGTTCAACCCTGTCTATCTTATCATGGAAAAATAGCTCGAAATCTATGTCTTACCTAAGAGAAATTTACAAAATCCCCAACATGTCTTCCCACCATTGTTACTCTGGCAATTTATGCTTCTGAAGTTTCCTCAGGGTTTCATCAGTTTCTGTATATCTGAAAAAAATAGGATGGAGCTGAAACAAATGTTTTACCCCATGCTTAATATAAAATAAATTCTCTAAGTTATCATAGAGAACTTGGCCTGTGGGGAGTGCTTTTACTCCTGAAGCACTTGTTGATGAACTAACTTGATCAGCAGCATATTTGTTCAATTTATGTACATAATCTATGCGTTTCATAATCCGGTCATTATTTGCTAAAGGACTTGGCAGACCTGTATTCTGCAAAATTGCGAACTTCACTGTGAAAAAATTAATCTCTACCTGCATATCCGGGCATCTTCTTCCCAAATTTTGCATCAGATTTCTCTTGGTTAGAACTCTCTTAATTTCCAGAATGGTGCTTGTCTTGTCTGTGATTTCCAGTGCTTCCAGTTGTTCGATGGTCTTGGTGTTCAAAAAATGTATAAGCCGGTTGGCTTGTTTAGGCATCTGTCCCAACAAAACTCTTGTCTTTTGGATTTCCACTTGGGCTGCTTTTAGTAAGTCAATCTGCTCATAAATAACTTGGATAGATGGCCAAACATTATTTAGGGATTGATTGATGTTGGTCCAAAGAATTCCTTTGATTTCTACCAGAGGCTTATCCAAAGTGAGATCTTTCTCTAATGTTCTCACTTTATTCTCTAATGCTTTAACCTCTCTTATTTTCTCTGCAACATTTATCTTGGATTTGTCATAATTCTTTTCTACTTTTGCCAATTTTTCCTTTACTTGTTTCAACTCTGACACTTGGAGTCTCAATTCTTCCATGGCTTTTATCAATTCTTTTGTGCTCATATTAGTACTGTTGCCTGGTGCTGTCACTGTTATTGATGTACCTGTAATTTCCTCTGTTGTAGCTGTTGGGACATTAGGAGCCAATGCAGTTCCAAGTGTTGAAGGGACTGCTGTTGAGACTATGGGGACTACCTCAGGTGGTTGGGAGGTCAAATCTCCCTGCTTCTCTTTTAATGCTTTTTCCAGTGCCTGCTCTGTATCAGTTAGTCTTTCATTGAGTTTCATGAGTAGGTCCATCATGTCTTCTTCTGATTTCTGCTCTATAATTTCTGCAGTCTGAGGGTGCATGGAAGGAGGTAGTTTCAGCTGTTTCCTCAGGGCAGCAATGTCTTCTTCTTTCTTCTTCATAAGTGCCTTTATGCCTTTAGCATCTTTGGGATCATGTCCCAGTTCAATGATGATTTCTTCTAAAGATTTGATCCTGTTGTCCTTGGCCAAAGAAGAGGCTTTCTCCAAATGTAATTGAGCAGAGGTATTGTCCAAGGAGTTTTGTAACTGATGGGCCAACATTGCTTTGTTAGCCAGTGTAGAATAAACCATTTCTCCAGTCTACTTGTGAAGTTCAATCTAGTCCAATGGATGAATGTCTTTGGCTAGGACGTCCAAGTTTGTTCTGATGTAATCTGCTGCCAACTGGGGTTGTTGTACCTTTGGTTTAAAATAACTCATTAACATTTTGCTTTCTTTAATGTCATAGGCAGACATTAACCTTTGCTGGTTTGAGGGGGCCATCTTCAAGTATTGATTGTACATTTGAATCCTCACAGGATCATTTTTAGCCTTAATTTCTATGAAAGTCTGTTTAATGTCAGAGGCCTGTTTGCTTTGTGGCCTGGTAGATGATACTTCAACACTGTGCTGTCTTTCTAGCTCCTGCCTATGTGAGTGAGTTGATGTTTCTACCACTAGGGAAGTTTGCTGGCTGGCTGCCCTTTCTGTCCTCTGGCTGCTGTGGTTTCTTCAATAATTTCCTCTTCTGACAGAGGATTCAATCTTTGTCTCTTTGCTCCTTGTTGTTCAGCAGGTCCATTGATAGGTGTGGGCTCTTCTCTGCCTCTCTTCTTGCTTCTTTTATCATTTAGAGGAGTTTGCAGTGCTGGACTTTCTAGTGCTCTAGTTTGGGCTGGAGGAATTTGCCCTTGATTTTGTTCTTTTGACATTGCTGGCTGATCTGTCATTATAGGATGCTTTGTGGTATCTACCTCTTTACCCTTTGAAGTCCCTGTGACTGGTGTGCTGGTTTTTTGTGTAGGCTGCTGAGAAGTTCCAGCAGAAGATGTTCCAACTCTTGATTGTTGAGGCAGTTTGAAAGATACCTGTCCAAAAGAGTCTAAGTCAAGGGTTTTTTCAAGATCTTTCATGGCTTTTTCCATCTTTTCCTGTTCACTAATTTCTTCTACTAAGGTCCCTTCTACCCATTCTTCCTGATTTGCATACTGTTCAATTTCTGGGATCCTATGATGTACATATACTGATAGCCTGTTTCTTACCCTTCTGTCACTTATGAAACCACTTGGGTCATATGGCATCCACAAAAAACTCTTCTTTAGTATAAGGTATTCTTCGAATATCTTCTCAGCATCTTTCCATGCATCCCTACAATTGATGACATAAGGGCCTAACTGGTTTTTGATTCTCAGCTGAGCCTTCTTCTTTACATTACAAAAGTGGATTAAGTCTGCATTGATAATCTGCCTGAAATATTTTGATGCAAATATCCTCATGGGCATATATCTAGGCAACTTGAAAGGGCAAAGTTCACATCCATACATTACATTCTGATTTCTGTGTGATTCTGGTAGAGGTACCAGTCACCTATCCTGTATTGTTTGGAAAGCTGCAAAATCTTCTTCATGTCACCAGTGAACTTAGGAGGAGGAGTTCATATCAACATAGTGGAGGTTTGATGTACAAATAAGTCAATGAATTCATTATAGGTATAAGGGGAGTCACAGTTATGGAAGATTGAGCTCTAAAAGATCACATACCTCCGATTTCCTTTTGAGTCTAATTTCCTGATGGAAAATGGAAAGCTGTCTGGCTGATAATATAACAACAGATGGTATATAAAATATGTGTATTTGAAGACTCCTTCTCTATCCAAATTTATAAATTGATCATGGATTTTGTTGGCAATGAAAATGGCATAGTCATACTTGACAGCAGGGGGCTGTCCTGGAGTAAATATTGATAATAGAACCAGGGTGATATCATCCACATATTCACTGGACCTAAATCCCAAGATCAAGGATATCATGTCAAGAATGAGTTTTCCAGTCTCAGTGAACCAGGTATGCAAATAGGGAGGTGGGCCTTGGGGCTGGCAGTTTGGTTTCATGAACATCTGAGCAATACGGGTTATCTCTGAGTTGGGCAATTAAGAAGATTTTTCAAACAAAAATCCCATAGAAAGATGAGCAAGGGACTCAGTGGAATGGAAATGTATCATCTTATTGATGGATTCAACAGTTATGGAAAAAAGGGTAGTTTGGGAAGGAGACATAACTGCTCTATGGACAGGGTCATAGTTGGCACAGCATTAGTGAATGATATCTGGAAAAACATGGACTGAGGGAAGGAAGTACATGGGAAGGTTTGGTTCCTACAATCCAAAAATATCAGAGTTGCTTAGATAACTATCCCTAATTTGGCAGAAGGTCTGAAGATGATTCCTGTCTCTAGATAAATCTTTTATTTGGAAATCTCTATCGGCCAAGGGTAAATAATTTAAGTCTTTGTGGGGTGCATTCATAGGCACGACATTCAGGGCTATGGGGGCTTCCATATTTGGTTCTTGTGTTTTCAAACTGGAATTTGGGCTTTCTGTGGAAAATTGGACTAAACAACAGGTTTAGGAGTCTTTTTATGGACTAAACAGACTTTTTTCAACTCGAATTTGGCTTTCTCAGTTAGAATTTTCAGTGGAAAAGCGAAATTGCAGGTTTGCAGGGCAAAAACGGATAAATACCTGGACTACGGAGGTAAACCGTGTATTTGCAGGTCGAATGGCAGACTGCAGAGCATGACATTGGAGTTTCTTGGCTAGGTGATGGGCTACCTGCTCAGATAATCGACTGGATGCATTTTGCACGGAGCACAGTTTGTAGAGAAACAGGGTGAAAATGACATTTTATCGTTTATTTAATGAAAATTGATTTGGCGGGTATTCTTTGGCATTTATTGAATGGATGACGTCAGAGCGATGGGACATCTTGTCGTTTAGCGGAGGGTGGTAAGTGGTTTACCCCGCACCGCTTATGGGCTAGGGTGGTTTTGGACGGGGGGGCCACGAGCAGCGTGGGAGTGTGACGCGTGTCCACTGTACGGGAGCGAAACTGCCATTTTCCTGGGCGTTAACTTTCAGCGATGGGGGGGGGGTGCGATATAGATCTCGGTCATCGGATGCGAGGGTCGAGATCGGATGGTGGACGCGTATGAAACAAGGAGGGAAATTAACGCGCGGGACCAGTGTATTTAAATAATGTTTTTAACGGTTTCGGGGTGATTTTTTATTGGTTCGCGGGGTGTTTTAAGTTAGGTTATTAACTAACCAAAAGTTAATTAATCCCAAGGTTATGCACGGGAAGGGTTATTACAAGCTTTCAGATAACCTTTAATCCCCAATTACATAGTGATATGGTTTACAATTAAACCGGGGCGGGATATGTAGTAATGCAGGGTTTTATATAGATTTATACAATACGGGAAAGGGGAATAAGTATATGGAGTTATAAAATAATGTTAATAGTTAATATGAGAGAGGTAATGAAAAAGCGCTAAGTTAAAATGTTTAAGAACTTAGGCTTAGGGGAAAAAGGAGTTTATACAAGGAATATGGCCATTTTTCTAAGTAAAGTAGGAATTCACTTAGGCCATTTATGAAATGGAATGAGTGATTTTAAGGATATTAAGCAGATCTTAATACCTTTGGGAAATTAGTAGATGATTTGGGAAAGGGATGAAGGGGAGTTAGTCATGCTTTGCTTGAGCTATATCCAAACATCTGCCATGGTACTTGTGATAACAGTAAGATGAACATCTTTAGAGACAAAATTAATCACAAGTATGCTTCTGCAACACCAGTCTACCTACCCAGCTTACTTGGCCTAACATTTTTTCTTCTTTGCTTTGGGTTCACTTAGACTGACAAACCCTTTCAACTTTTCTTTTCTTGCATGGTAAACCTATCTAAATCTGCACTTATTTCTTCCAGGGCTCAGATTAAACTGTTGAGCTCTTTTGCTTCTCTACCTATCTACTTATCTGCCAAGTTTAAACAGTTTGGACAGATTTTTATTCTCTATCTCTAAAACTGAAAATTCAAACATGAATTGGCCAAGATTAAGCTGTTTGGCCATTCATCAATTGTAGTAAAAAGTTCGACAAGGTGTACATGATGCTTTATTTACAGAAAATGAAATAGTAGTGGCATTTGGACTTGCATACTTTCCTGATCTTTTTCATTTGGGGTTTATTTCTTTTCATTTTTTCTTTTGACCATTTATTTTTTTACCCTTTGATTTTTATTTTACGGTATATCCTCTTTATATTTTTTGAATTTTTGAAAAATATGGAAAACGTTTGCAACAAAAAAAAGTATGGACATATTGCAAAGCTAATCAAGTCAATCATGAAATATGACACCTATTGGTATATGAGCATAACATAACTCAAAAGAATAATATCTAGAGTTAAATATAAATAAATATTTAAATATATAATTTAGATATATAAATATATTATATTATTTGAAAAAAATCATTATGTAATTGAACTTCTTATTCCTGTAAGAACCATATATACATTAAATTCTTATACACATTATATGTTATATGCCCTATAGTTTATATAATATCATAATACATAAAATTTTGAACACTCGAAAACGTAAATGATCCACCAGGCTCATTTTTTTGTCCGATCATTTATACCATTTAATAAAACGAAGGGTTTCGATTTCGATACATGTGCCTTCAAGAATAAAAAGCTTTTTCCATATATCTGGCTTGCGTAACTAATTACAAATTAATCTAGATAACCATGTTTCAAACTAATTTGAGATTCCTGAAATTGGAGATTTGTTTTAGTAACCATGCTTTTCTAAATCACTCCAAGATACTATATTGGAATTGTTTTCTTTTGTCGTTAACCATGTTATTTTAAAATCACTGCAACATACTTTGCTGGAATTGTTTGTTTTCGTTATATTGAGTTGTGGGAAAAATATTTTAAAAATGCTTATTTATAATCAAACATCACATTCCTTTTATTTATGGTGTTTCTCTTTTCCACAACCGTAGAAAGAGAGGGTTCTATTAAATATTAGTTAACGGGGATGGCACTCTGCTTTACTCAATTATTCGAAGATTCCTGAACGTTTGGGATATGTGGTTTCGGAAATGTTCATTTTAACATTTTTTCAATAATATTTAATATAAATATTAGGAGTTGTATGGGAGGTATGGGATGGTTAAAAGTGGTCGGAATTAGGGCAAAAAAATTTCAAAAAATCATGTAGTAGCAGTGTCATGTTTTTGATGGTGGAAATAGATTCAACGCCATCAAAAACCTCTAGTGCACCCAAAATATTGAAGATTGACAATTATAACTAGGGTTATCGTATTCTATCTAATTCCGTTTTTCAAATAGTTGTCAATTGTGGGAAGATTGATAAAGAACCAGATGAAGATGATTTTGAAGGCCACATAAATTTCTCTTTTAAGGAATCTGAAGGAGAATGAGGTATCAAATATGATCCTCCTCAAGATGCTCCTCATTTATAGCCCCTCAAGTTGCAGAAATTTAATATTGGTTCCCATGAGAAGCCTAAGCTCGCATCCATAGGAGATTATTAGGATGAGAAAAAAACTAAGGAAATATTTGATTTTCTTAACGAAGATGAATATTTATTTCTCACATTTGTTTCATAGCTAAAAGGTTTCAAAGGAGATTTAGGTGGAATGGAAACAATTTTGACACCATATGGATGACTAGTAAAGCATCATTCATATCTACTAAACCCAAGAGTTAAGGAGAAAGCTAAGAAGGAGATTGAAAAAATGGTAGAAGTAGGGCTTATATTTTCTGTAGATGGCTGAATGGACAAGTCCTATAATTATTTTGGACCAGAAATATTTTGAGGAGATTATAGATTGTGTGGACTATCGTAGTTTGAATAATGTATGTGTTCATGATCCCTTCCCTACTCCCTTTAGCGATGAAGTCTAGGACAATGCTGCAGGACAGGAGGCCTATTATTTTAAATATGGGTTTTCAGGCTATTATCAAGTTCAAATGGTAGAATAAGACCACTTTTTCTATGGAATGGGGATCCTATGCATACCGTGCCATGCCATTTGGACTCAAGAATGCCACTACAATTTTCTCTAGGATTGTTATTACATCTTTTAGAGAATACATACATAAGTCTCTGGAAGTATATATGGATGATTGGACTGTTTAGAGTCTATTAAAGAAACATTCAAGACTTCTCAGTGTAATTTTTTATCGATGTAAACAACTACGAATCTCCCTTAATTTAAAGAAGTGTATCTTTTGTGTGCCATTTGGGAATTTGTTGGGACATATTGTCTGTAAGGAAAGTGTATCAATTAACCCAACTAAATTTGTCATAATCCTTAACATGCCACCTCCAACAAGAATTAAACAACTCAGATCTACTCTGGAAATACAAGTTGTTACCACATATTCATATCCAACTATGCTTCTATCATTGCTCCAATTGAGAAGCTCTTGAAGAAATCTAAATCCTTTGTATGGACTCCTCCATGTGACACTACATTTGAAACTTTAAAGGATAAATTAGCAAGTACTCCTACCCTAGTTTAGCTTGATTGGAGTAAGGATTTTTATGTGTATACTGATGATTCTGATACTTTTCTTGGTGTTGTTATTACGCAATGAGGAGATGGGAACTTGGATCAGACAATATATTTTTCTAGTAGAAAGCTATATGTTGCGGAGCACAATTATACTACAACCAAACGAGAATCCTTGGTGATGGTGTATTCTCGTCAGAAGCTCCGCCACTATTTGTTGGGAGGCCATTTCAATTTTTTAACAGACCATGTAGCGTTTAAATATCTGGTGAATAAGCTAGTCTTGGAGGGAAGAATTTTTTGATGTTTTTTATTGTCTCAAGTGTTATTTTTTGAAGTCATTATAAAACCTGGAAAAATTAAAGTGGGACCTAATCACCTTTCTCACTTGGATTTAGGAGAATCAGAAGGTTTTGTTGATAATCAACTCCCTCACTTGATTAGTTTCATATTGAAGTCGTTCGTAGTTACTTAGGGGATATTGCGCTTTTTTTAATAGTGGTACTTGACCTAAGGGTTATTTTGTAGCACAAAAGAGGCATATTGTAATCCGAGTGAAGCATTATCAACTTATTGCAAATTTTTATAAAAATTGGGCCTTGAAATTATTCTCCGTAAATGTGTCTTCAACCATGAAAGGGATGATATTCTATGGAAGTGTCAATATCAAGTTACAGGAGGACATGTTGGAGGAAAAACTATCACTCATAAAGCATTGCAAGTAGGATTGTGGTGGCCAACTTTGTTCAAGGAAACCAAAGTGCTTGTTAAATATGTGATGTATGTTAGAGGGTTGGGACACCTTCTCATCAAGATGAGATTCCACTCCATCCAGTTAGCATTATAGGCTTTTGAGAAGTGGGTTGTTGATTTCATTGAACCTATTAAACCTCCTACGTGATATTCATAGGAAATATACATTATTATCATAACTAGATATCTCATGAGATGGGAAGAACCTTCTGTAGTGAAAGATTGTATTACCAGTACTATAGCTTATTTCATCGTTAAAAATATCATTACTAGGATTGGTTGACCAAGGAGTCTAACGAGTGATCAAGGAGCTCATTTTATTAATGATACTATCACAACTCGCAAGGGTTTCTTATTCAACATCATAAGAGCAACCCATACCATCCTTAAGCTAATGGTATAGTGGAGGAATTTAACAAGATTTTGGAGAAGGGGCTCACTAAGTTTGTTAAGCTAATATGGATGATTAGGATGAAAGCGTTCCTGCAACACTTTGGGTTTATAGGACTAGCACCAGAAGGTTACATAAGCACACTCCATTTCAATCGCTGTATGAGAAAGAAGTTGTAGCCCTTGTAGAATTTCTTATTCCTAATTTATACATTGCACAAGCCACCAAGATGACAAATGATGATTTAGCTGCAAAACAACTCCAAGAACTATGCGAATTGGATGAGAAGAGATTTCAGACATATTTTCATCAAAGTGTGGAGTAGCAGAGGCAAAAGATGTGGGACGACTGCCACATCAAGAAGAAATATTTTTATGTTTAAGATCAAGTTCTTCTCTAGGATAGTAAGTACTCAAAGAATCCATGAAACTTCAAATTAACTTGTTGGGGCCATTCATAGTTGTAGAAATCAAAGATTCAAGAGTTGCTAAACTTGCAAAACTTGATGGTATTCTTTGACCTGGTTGGGTGAATGACACATGCCTAAAAACCTACTATGCCCCTTAATTCATGTATTTTTGTTGCTTTTTGCCTAGGATCATAAATTAGGTCTTTGGTTAGGCTTTAGTTAGTGTTTTCATTCCTATTAGATTAAGTTTAGTTCCTTTCAATTATGTCACTACAGGTTTCTTAATTTTCTATTATGTTATATAGCAAGTGATTGTGGTCGGGGAGGCATACTATATGTCATTTAGTTGTTAGTCTAAGTCCTTTAGTTACATGTATACTATGTCATGTCATCCCTACTATAATTGTTATATATGTTGAGTTGGAAATCAGTTTTTGGTTTCCAACCACCATAATATCATCTTTTTTAGTATGTCTTGTCTAGTTTTTTAATCATTGATATGGCACCTTGGGATATGGGTTTCCATCGCAATAAATTTTCCAAATCAAGTTTTGATTGGGTCAATCATTTCTTCACCTACCTTATTAAATTCATGATTGGGAAGGTGGCTATCAATATTTAACAAAATATTTCTATAATTATTGAGGGTTGAGTCCTTATCACTTATTTTCTTTCGAGTTCTTGGTTGAGTTTTCACCTTGGCATCTAATTATGAGCCTTTAGTACTCGATTTTCGCCATCATCCACCTATTACTTGTGTCAATTCTCACAAGAGTCTCGAGATGGGTAGTGCTCTAAAATTTGTTATCCCTCATGAGATACATGACCCTCGAGTGAAATCTCTTGATGACTTGTAGAGGAAGTGTGAAAAAGTTATCTTGGTTAACAATTATTTCACTAGTGTTGATGTTTTCCCAGCCTTGAGACCAAAAGTCTACACTGATTTCAAACTAGTGATATCAGGAAAAGTTGTTCAAGAAGTAAAGCCCTCATTCACATTATTGCAGCAATCTACTCTCCCTATTCTTTGGGAGTTGCCAGTATTTGGAAATACTAGATACGTTGCAGGTGCACTAAGATTCTAATTAACATAATTCAATAGGGTTCATTATGGTTATATAAGGAACATCCCATCCATGTCCATGATATTCACAAATTAACAAGGCTATGCATGGAAGGAGAGGACATTTACATTGCATTTCAAGGAACGTATAAATACAAGAAGAACATAGGTTCTACTAACTTGTATGTGAAATATGGTACCAAGCGTCGAGGACATGGACATGTTATCGACCTTATCAACAATGATCAAATCAAATTTGATTTTCATCTTATTTTAGGGAAAGTCACCAATGACTATACCAAAGGTGAGTACACACTCAACACCATTTGTATCGTTGAGTTCTTCACTCAAGGCGTATAGTTAAATTGGTGCAAATATCTCTTGGATGAATTTTTCTAGCTTGTGAGGATATGTACAAGAAGGGGGGATATTTTACATATGGATACCTTCTCTTTTCCTTAACTATGATGAAATGGCATGCCCTTGCATTAGAGAAAATATTAGTTCTAAAATGTGCCTCCTAAGGAATATTATAAAATAATAGTGGAAATAATAAAATAAGATTGGATTATCATATCAAGTTTTGGAGAGAAAAAAGAGAAAAAAACTACTTTTTCAATTAATATTTTCAAGTTATCTCCCTATGATTTTAGTCAAATTTCAAGCGGAAGAACACATTGGATGCATAATATAATTTTTCATCCAAGGAGTACCCATGTTTCATACTTTTTATGGACCCTACAACACAAAAAATGTAAAATACATGAAAAAACATGATTACAATCATTTTTTCACGTGTTTCAAATTTTTCGCATAGTCGTGTCCATCAAAAGTATGCCACATGGGTACTCCAAGGATGAAAAATTAAATTCAGCATCCAACGAGTGTTCCTGCTAAAAATTTGAGTAAAATCATGGGGACATAAGTTAAAAATATGAAGTGAAAAAGTAATTTTTTATTTTTTTATCTTTTTATCTTTCCATTCAAAAAATGGTGAATCATCCAATGGTTGACATCATCATATTGAATCATATTGGTTCTTATAAAGTTGATTTTTGCTACACATTTTTATTTTGAGGCACATTTTTTATCTCTAAATCTCTCTAATGATGACCGTGTTTTGCATGCACCTTTAGATAGACAAGCCCTAGCTCATGCTTTTTATCCTTGGAAAATTTATGTTAATGCCCATAACATTTCCTTCAATGATAATGATTTTGCTACCTGGTGTAATCAACTTATTGTCGATGCCTAGATCATGAGAGTCCCTCGATCTTCTCTTGAAAAGCATGCATATGGAAAATTTGGTTTGGCAACGATCACCACCATTGTTATGTTTGCCCCAGAGCCACGAAGAAAGACAAATTCTAGAATTGCCCTTTACCTTTCTATCTCTTACTGGAGGTATTCCACAAAGAAGTCATCAACTAACCTGGATTCCAACAAATTGCCAAACATGATTGCACTTATTAGTCCCTTGGAAGCTTAACGCAATGAGACACACATCCACCCTCTACCTCATATCCTTGCAAACACTCGTCTACACCATCTACTTCTGATCTTGAGGATTCTCAACCCTTGAGTAAAATGGCTTTATACTTGTTCCACTCACACCTTCACTCCTGCATCTACTATTGAACCTAGTGGGTTTGTGCTAGCTGGAAGTTCAGTCATACTTGTTGGTGTTCCTCGTAAGGTTGTAACCTTCCATCCATCTCAACTTCCTATGGATTCCTTAGTGACACCATCCTCAATTCCAAGTGTGTCTACCGCTCCTACCTTCGTTCTTCAACCAACACATTTTGTTGTGGATCCACCAAAAGTTGTTTAAATTGAAGATGATGAGCTTGATGAATCGTTTCGACTGATCCCAATCATAGAAGAGTTTCCACCTTCCACTATTCTTGTTGCAATTCAACCCTATACAATACATTCTCTGCTAGCTTCTCCCCATGAAACTGATCCCTCTGGTTCCAATTCAAATGTCTCATCCATTCATTCTATGCATGAGCAGAGTCCAAAGCTTCCACAGGTTTCAACCAATCCTTTTGTAGAGACTAGTGTTCCTTTTGATGCTACATTGTCTAAATATATTCTTCAGCCAGATAAGTGCAAGAAAGTCTTATAGATGTGTGCCCAGTCGCTTGACATAATTTTGTTGCTTCCTTCTCAAGTATATGACCATGTAAGACATAGAATTCAGCAAGAGCAAGGAGAGGGTTCAGAGATCTCAACACAAGGACAATCAAATAAATTTGTTGATAGCGGTTAGCCTTTGAAGTCAATATTTCCATCTAGTGATGCTATGACTATTGCAAATATTAAACAATAGTTTTCTATCCAATTACTTCAATTTATAAAGGCTTCTTTCATATTAGTTGGAATAATGCATGGCCTTCGCACAGAAAGACAAAACTTTACATGAGTATAAATGGGGTCAAAATCCGATGGTTATTAGTTAGATATGCAACTTATTGGCATCGACTATCCGACACATTGGTGCTTGTTAAATCATTGCTAGAATTTTGTGGAATAGTAGACAGTTGGATATGTGATGTCACAAATGTCGATTATCCGACACATGAAAAGGCCAAAAACGCTGAAGTCAGTTTTTCAATGCTACAAATCATTGGATATCTAACGGAACAAACTGACATTGAGGTGTTGAGTAATCGACGACATAAGTAAATTTTGCGCCAGAATTGTTATCTCTTTGATGCTTTCAGGCTGATGGTAAAACTTTAGATATTCGACACATAGATCGTTCTGTTGATAGAACAAACCAACGTTGAGACGTCGGGGAATCGACAGGGTAAGTAAATTGTGCTACATAAATGTTGTAGCTCCGATACTTCAAAACTGACAATTAAGTATCGGATATGCATGGGAGTTTTGTCCAACAAAATTGTTAAGGTACCAACGCTTCCGTTCGTCGTTTCGGTCGTCATATATCCTACTAGTACTCCGACAGGTAGTTGCCGAATAACCATGTTTCAAATTAATTTTGATAACCATGTTTCAAACTAATTTGAGATTCCTGAAATTGGAGATGTGTTTTGGTAACCATGCTTTTCTAAATCACTGCAAGATACTATATTGGAGTTGTTTTCTTTTGCCGTTAACCATGTTATTTTAAAATCACTGCAACGTACTCTGCTGGAATTGTTTGTTTGTCGTTATATCGAGTTGCGGGGAAAATATTTTAAAAATGCTTATTTATAATCAAACATCACATTCCTTTTATTTGTGGTGTTTCTCTTTTCCACAGCCAGGCTTCTATTAAATATTAGTTAACGGGGATGGCATTCTGCTTTACTCAATTATTCGAAGATTCCTGACAGTTTGGGATATTTTGTTTGGGAAATGTTCATTTTAACATTTTTTCAATAATATTTAATATAAATATTAAATATTAGGTGTCGTTTATTTATGTGGAAGATTTAGATGTTTATAAGTCACTAAAATTAAGGTTTAAAAAAAAAACATGTAACAGTATTTAAATCATATTTTTGATAATAAAAATAAATTAAAGATAATCAAAAACCTATGATATATCTAAATATTATATAGAACAATTTTTTTTAATATAACAATTATGTTGGTGGCGAATTTTTCTTATATTCCCTATGATTAGGGCCAACGTTATTTACGGTAACTCCATGGACACATAACTTTACGTTTAAATATGAAGCCAACTGGCAATGATTCAGCTTCTATTCCTTCCAAGGTTTTTATTAATTTATTTTTAATTTAACAGACCTTTTCTTTTGGTAGACACTGCGTTGTCATTCCAAAATAAAATTCTGCATTATTATTTTATTGTACGTTAATAATTTAGAAGTTGTGTTCAATTACCGCTATTGAATTTGAATATGATTTTAGTGGATCACTTTTATTTATTTCTTTAATTAATATAATTTTCTGCAGCGTTTTCATTCTTAAATAAAATTCTGCATTAATATTTTATTATACGTTAATAATTTAGAAGTTGTGTTCAATTATCGTTATTGAATTTGAATATGATTTTAGTAGAAACTTTTTATTTATTTCTTTAGTTAATATAAATTTCTGCGTTCATATTTTATTATACGCTTATAATTTAGAAATTTTGTTTAATTACAATTATTGAATTTCAATATAAATATAGTTAATTAATTTTATTTATTTCTTTTGAATTAATATAAATGTAAATTATAACATTTGTAATAATATATTTGGTTGTTAGCTCATAGTAATACTAGATTGACGATGAATAGGTGTTTTTCTGGAAAGGTTATTAGTTTAAATATTTTATAAGTGTTTACCATAAAAAAAATATTTATTTATTATTTAGAAATTTGTGTATTGAAATTTCAAAAAAAATTGTTAAGGATCATTTAAAAAAAAAATTACATTCTATCTCTTTAGAAAAACTAAGTCGTTTTCTTAAATTCAAATATTTATTAATGATTATATAAATTGTTTAAAACTAAGAATCCATGGCTTCATAAAGAGACTAACTTTTCTACATATTAAAAATATTTCCCGACAACTTATATTATACCTTTTGCATTCAAGTGTATCAAATAATTGTATGTTATAAGTAATTGTAGAAATCAAAATTGGTATATTATCCCTTGATTTTAGAAATAATCATTATCTTGCTTAATCCATGCAAAATCCAAGATTTGGAGTGAGATAAAGAGATTAACTTTTCTACATGCTAATAATATTTCATAACGACTTATATTATACCTTTTGCATTTAAGTGTTCAAAAGATTGAATTTTATAAACAATTCTAGAAATCAAAGCTGGTATATTATCCTTTGATCTTAGAGTGAGATTTGAACTAGCTTTACGATAAAGAGTGGAATAGGTATTTTTTTTTCCAAGGCCAAGGGGTAATTAGATGAGATTGCATTAGGAAATTTGATGTTAGTGGTAAGCTTGCTTTAATAAAAATTAATTTTTTTAAATAAAATTAATTCACTTTCGTTAATTATTGTAATAATATATTTGTTTTTTAGTTCACTGTAATACAGGATTGATGGTATGGGTGTTTTTTTAGAAAGGTTATTCATTTAAATTTCTTATAGGTGTTTATTATTATATATATATGTTTGTTATTTAGAAATTTATGTTTTAGATTTTTAAAAATATTGTTAAGGATTATAAAAATAACCTTATTCTTTTTAAAAAAAACAGACATTTTTACTTAAATTTAAAATATTTATATTTATGATTATATAAATTAATTAAAATAAAGATGGCATGGCTTAGAGACTAAATTTTATAAATATTAAGAATATTTCCTAACAACTTATGTTATACCTTTTGCATTCAAGTAAATCAAAAGATTGAATTTTATAAGACAGACTTATGTTATACCTTTTGCATTCAAGTGCATCAAAAGATTCAATTTTATAAGTAATTCTAAAAATCAAAGCTTGTGTATTAACCCTTGATTTTAGAAATAATCATTGTCTTGCTTAATCCAAGAAATATTCAAGATTTGGAGTGTGATTTGAACTAGTTTTATCCCCAATAAACGTTTTTTTTAATTCAAAAAGAAAGGGAGAATTAGATTGCATTAGCAAATGTAATGTTAGTGGTAAGTTTGTTTGATAAAAAATAATACTTTTAAATGAAGTTAATTCATTTTTATTAATTATTTAGTTATTTTAAATCAATAAATTTGTGAATCTATGGAGAAAAAGTCCACACCTACACCTTTCTTCTTTATATTTCATTTAGAATGGGGAATAATAAAATTAGTGATGAAATATTTTTCACCATATTAGTTACTGTAAGTGGAGTGACTCATTCTATATTCATGATCAAGATAACAATGGTGATAGATGCACAATAGAATAGTCCTTGTCTCTTTATGTGGGGTCCACGTTTTGTCATTTCCACAAGTGACACCTCCACATTGCTCACAATGAAAGATTCCTCCTCACCTTCGCGCTCTACACAATGAAAGTTAAACCCTAAGATATGCACACTTTGCAATTGTTATAATAATTGTCCCAAATAGTTAAAGATAGAAAGAAGTAAGTAGCGGGATTAAATGGAGGCAAGGAAAACTCTCGACAATATTATATATGAACTATGTGCATACCCATAAATTTAAGTCACACAAAATCAATATATTAATTTAACTCTGAGGTGAAGAGGAATTTTTCATTGTGTGAAATGTGGAGGTGCAGAGGAAGCTTTCATTGTGCGGAATGTGGAGGTGTGGGGGAGTCTTTCATTGTACAAAGTGCAGAGGAGGCACAATGAAAATTGCACCCCTACCTCTGCACTCCGCAAAATGAAATTAACTCAATTAAAAATAAAATATTTAAATGTATAACATCTTTCAATCTTTGAAAAATTAAAACATATAAATTTTTTTTTTCGATAATCAGAATAATAAAGTTGTCGTATATTATGTGTTTTCATTGAATATTTTATTAACTCGTGCGGGAACCTGCAGTGATGGATACTGACTGTGAAAAGAGGACTACACACCCTGTATTAAAAAATTAATTATGGCTTATTCATACTATTAACATCTATTCAATACTTAATAACATTTATTTGAGGCATTGTATAATGATTACTATTTGTAAACATATAAAATTCGACATTGATTTGAATCAACACATTGTTCGAGTGCTTAATAGCATTTATTACTTGTAGAAAAATTAAGAAGATGTATAGGGATATGCAACCAATATTCGTTGTATCATATTAAAATGATGTGTATACAGAGGTGCGAAAGTGGAAAAATAGTGGGTCTATTAGGAGCACTCCTCTTCCTCACATCCTTTCAATGTTGTTTGGCCCTATTAATTATGAAAATTCTAAGTCTATTAATGTGTGTGAGGAAGAAGTGTTATGTGGGTGAGTGGGTATGCGGAGCAAGGAAAGTAAACTTTGTTCGACAATATTCTATATCTTTGCATACATTCCTCCACACTACATATTTAAAAATTAATTAGCAGTTTTGGCTTAGTAAAGTTTGGGGCTTGAAAAAATTTAGTTACGTGTATAGCAGGTGCAAAATAAGGGTGGGTGATTAATGTATAAGGGTGAGTTTATTTATTTGTTTACAACCAATAATCATTACACAATTATTTAAAGTAAATGTTACTAAGAATTGAAACAATCAACTGATTATGAGTCAATTTGCTCAATAAACGCTGAAAAGACTCAAGAAATGTATGTTTAATGATGTGAAAGACAAACCCTATGATATGCACACTTTGCATTATTATAATAGTTTTCCCAAATCCTTGAAGATATAGAGAATTAAGTACCTACATTAAATGAGGCGATGAAAACACTTAGCAATATTATATATGAAGCAAGTGCATGCTATAAATTTAAGTCACACAAAATTAATATATCAATTTCACTCTTAGGTACAGAGGAATATTTCATTATGTGGAGAGTGGAGATGTGAAGGAAGCTTCCATTTTGCGGAGTGCAGAAGAAGATTTCATTGTACAAAGTGTCGAGGAAGCACAATGAAGGATTCCTTTGTACCTTCACACTCTACACAATGAATCTAACCCAGTTAAAAATAAAAGTTTGAAGCGTACAACATATTTCAAACTTTAAAATTTTTAAGAATACAATTACAAATTTTCGATAATAAAAATAATAAAACTTGTTGTACATTATGTGTTTTCCTTAGATTTTTTATTGACTAGTGTGTGAACTTGCAGTGACGGATACTAACTATTGTGCAATGGACTTAGCACCTAGTATTAAAATATTAATTATGGCTTATTGATACTATTAGCATCTATTAGACACCTAAAAGCATTTATTTTGAGGCATTGTATAATTATTACTAGTTGTAAAAATATCGAGTTTGGCATTTATTCGAATCAATGCATTTTTCGTGTGCTTAATAACATTTATTGCTTGTAGATAAATCAAGAAGATGCACAAGGATCCACATCCAATATTCATTGTAGCATATTGAAACGATGTGTATACAAAGATGTGGAAGTGGCAGAATAGTGGGTATATCGGGTCCACTCCTTTTCCACATATCCTTTCAATGTTGTTCATCCCCACTAATGATAGATTCAAGTCTATTAATGCATGTGAGGAAGAAGTGTTGTGCGGGAGAAAGGGTATGTGGAGCAAGGAATAGAAACTTTGTTCGCCAACTTTTTGTACCTCTGCATACATTTCCACTCACTACATATTAATAAACTAATTATTGTTTTTGGCTTATTAAAGTTTGGGTTATGTGTATAGTGGGTGCAAAATAAGGGTGGACAATTAACGTACAAGGGTGGGTTTCTTTATTTGTTTACAACCAATAATCATTACAGAATGCTTTGAATTAAATGCTACTGAGCATTGAAATGATGAACTGATTATGAGTCGATTTTCTCAATAAATGATAAAAAAGCCTAGAGAAATGTATGTCAAATGATGTGAAAATTGATGTCTTGCAGTGTAAAAAGTAATGGAATATCGCCCAAAACAAGCAAACGTGGCAAGGTGCTTATGTTGACAAAATAAGTGGTAGATAGCACTATAGCACACTAGCCATGTGAGAATTAGTTATTCATTTTCGACGTGAATTCATAGTGTATCGTTTATAGCTGGAAGAGAGCATGAGCTAACATAATCCATGAGACAACAAACTTTATATCATTTAACCAAAGAATTAGTGCGGGTGTTTATCTAATTAACACGTCACTATTATAGGGTTTAAACGAAATTATGTTACCCATATCATTTGTACATGCCAATAGCTAAAACAACTCACCATATACTGCTAAATCAAGGATTACCAAGAAAAGTAAACATTTTTATTTCCATAACAAAACATTAGTGTTAATCCTTGCAATTAGAGCATTAATCCATGTACTTTAACTAAATATTATATCATGAAATATTTTTAATGAAAACATGTGTCGCACAAGCTATTGAAATCATTTAGTACCAAAATGTGTGATAAAGGACAAGTGTGTAGGGTGGGCATATATGGAAAAACTATCCCAAGATGGAATTTTTTTACAGAGGTGGGAACCTATAGTGATGGATACTGACTACAGTGCATATCACTCTGCATTCAATGTTAAAAATTTAATCAAGGCTTGCTCGTACTATTAAAATATATTCATAAAATCACTCAATGAGGGTGCTAGCTCGAGGGCGGCCCCATCAAGATAGTTTAAATGATAAGTACATTGAGGTACACCATCACCGCCCCCCACACACTCAAGGCGATGGGTGTGGTGGCTATCTACATGTATAAGGTTATCAATGTAGTGGAAAGTGACAAAGGTATTTTGTTAAGCTTTCAGGTTGGTGGCAAGTGTAGTGGGAGGGTTGTAGGTCATTTTTGTGCCCAAACGAGTGTAGTGCAGCGACTCCTGTGAAGGGACTTTGTGAACAACAAAGTGTAGCATCTCCAGAAGCGATGGTGGATCCTTCAGCTCTAGACAAGGGCATTCGGGTATGTAACATGTTTTTTCTCCCCTCCATCATGCATCTAAGTGTCTAGTTTTGTATTTGGGTTCTGCACAGGGAAAATTGGCTAGTGAGAGGGGGTCAATGGGGCTGGGGGAAATTTATGGCATAAGTAGTTTGGCAAAAGGATTTTATCTTCATTGGAACCACTTTGGTGTCTATTATCTATGATATCCTCCTCTCCCACATGGGGTTACTTGGGCTCTGGGGCAGGAGTGTTAACCTTGGGGAATGTTGTTGTCTAGATTGGTTCAAAGACTATGGGATTGAGGGTTGGGGTTTTGTTAGTTCCGATTTTAATTTTGGAGCCTACTTTACTATGGATTGTGGGGGTGACTTGACTGGCTAGCTTTCGGGGTTGTGCACTCATGGCCTGTGTCGAAGTGTCTACGAGGTTTCTATTGTGAGGTAGTGTTAAATGGGGTTTGGGAATTGTCATGATGGTACTGGAGTTCGAAATACTAGGCTCGGAATACTAGTTACTGGGGTTATGCAAATGGGCCTGTGGTTGGCTGGATTTTAGGGCCTCACACCCAAGGCTTGTGTCAAAGTGCCTGTGAGGTCAAGGTTTAAGTGTTCCATCACCATAGCATCTGTAAGGTCATTAAGGAGGTGTTGGATAACTCGAGGCATGGGAATTGTCATAATGGAGCTGGAATTGGCTATGAGGGGTTGGGAATTTCGTTTTGGGTTGCTATTCAGGTGGGTCTGTAGATTGTTGTCCTTCGGGGCTCCACACCTATGGCCTATCTTGAAGCGTTCGTGAGGTCGTTGTAGTGGGGGTATGTCATCCGAGGAAAGGGAATTTTCATAATGGTGTGGGAGTTGGTCATATGGGGATCGAGATTTTTGTTTCTAGTTGTTATGAAAATGGGTGTAGGGGGCAAGAGATTACATGCTTGGATGGGGTGGTGGACTTCAGATGGTCGCAGGGCTGTGTTTGGTGGAGAGAGAAAGCTTAGTTTTACGTCAATTTTGGTTTCTTGCTCCAATGCAAGGTGCACAGAGAGTTAGGCCCTCTTGGGAGTGAAGGGCTCATGGGCTCGCTCCCTCGCTTGCTCAGGGATTTGCCAATTCTAATTTCATTACTAGGCTCAAGGACTGTCTAGTGATGGGAAGAGAAGTGAAGGTTAGGGGCTGAGGCAAGAGACCTCAGGTGGATGAGAAAGAAGGTGAACCTAGCTCCTCGGGTGGGAGAAGAGGTAGAAAATTGATCGCCAACCTCATTAATGAAGTGGCCACAACATACAGGGAGGGGACCAGCGAGGAGATCAAAAGGATGATTAAGGAATCAGAAGCTTACCTGAATCACTAGGCCAATGTGACAGAGATAGAGATGGAAGATTTTTGCATGCTCGTGTCGGTCCTTGGGCATACTCGAGGGTGAGTGACACATTTCGAGTAGACCCTGTACTTGTGTTGGATTATGAAAAGTCTCCTAGGCAAGGCCATGGAGAAAATTTTAGTGAGCATGGCGACAAATCTATAGGGCTTTCCCAGTTACAAATAGGATTTCCAAAATCTGCAATTCGAAATTCAAAAACAAGATGGACACCTCGGTCGCATGGAGAATCACCTCCCTTGTTTATTATCGCAGATTGAGTTTCCTGGTTCCAATGCTAAGGATCCGGCTCCGGTCAAATCCGCCTCTGCTGAGTAGGATGATTAGATTGTTTTCTTATCTTCATTTTCTATTTGTACTTATGCAGATAGCTTTTACTTTTCATCTTGAAGTCATATATGTTTACAAGAAAATAGAATTTGGTCATGGACATGAAATACAAACTTATATAGCTTGGGTAGAAAGACTTATTAATTTTTGCTATTGGATGACTTATGATGCGGTTAGGTGGCCAATAGACTTGGTTTCCCAATGGGCAAGTTGAGGCCACCTAACATATTTTATGTGGTTGTAACTTGCTTATTTATTAGTGAAAATGGAAGGATCTACCAATCTTACAAAAAAAAAAAAAAAATCTATTCAGCGAATCAAAAACTTAATAGTATTTGTTAAGTTTACTAGTTGTAAACATATCAAGAAGAGTGTATCCAACGAATCAAAAACTTAATAGTATTTATTAATTTTACTAGTTGTAAACATATCAAGAAGAGTGTATCCATTGATATTATAAAATAGTATTTTTTACCTTTATTCAGTAAAATGATACGGAATCACCACATCGTTCAATGGCTTAAGAACTTTTACTTCTTGTAAACAAGTCAAGAAGATGCACAGGGCTTCGTAACTGTTGTCTATCATAACATATTAAAATGATGTGCAGACCCCATCCACACACTTGTTCTTCATATTGCCTCATTTGGCAGCAACATTTTGGCGAAATGCTACAATGATTAAATCAACCTCCTACGTCACGGATTAGCGGATATAAAAAAAATTAATTAAGATTTAATTTTACAATTAAAAGAAGTTTCGTTGTTGGTAAATGTAAGTCTATTTGATATTTATTTAGCAAATCGACATGTAATCAAGACATCACTCAAATGCCTAATAAAATATTAAGTTCCCTTCTTGGTGAACATAAGAATTTATTTGGTGAATCGACGCGAAATTAGGACATCACTCCAATGCTTAATAACATTTACTCTAACGCATTGTGTAATGATTAGTTCTTGTAAATGAACTAATAAGGTCGTATCCATTGATATTATAAAATAGTATTTTTGCCCTTCATTTGGAAAATTGATGCGTAATCAGGACATTGTTCGAGTAATTATTAGTATTTATTTGTCGTAAATAAATCAAGAAGGTGTACATGGCTTCAGAGCTTGTATTTGTCCTATCAGATTGGAAGGATATACGGAAGAGAGATATGTGTAGGATAACCTTTCTTCCCTCATTTACGCACATCCGAATATGTTAACCCTTTGCACATGTCAAATGCCTGCAACATAGATTAACATATAATAAAAGCTTATTTAAGGCTTAATCCTATGATTAACTGATATATTTTTGCAGAAATTTTGAATAATTTAACACATATTCAATGGAGATTATCCTGATCATGTACTATTGCGGAAAACATAAACAATACATAAGCTCCTCTACGTTGATCATCAATATAGCAGCATCAATAACAATAAAACATCAAGAGCATTCACACATTAACACAGTATGTATCCCGGGGAAAGCATCTCGCTAAAAACCCCAACTATCTGTATATTAATGATTGAGTCATGTAACATTACACAGCATAATACTTCTCACAAGTATCTCCACCTCTGTTACACACAATACAGCTCAGATCTGATCTCCAAATCTCTTCCATTGCTTGCCTGCCTCCACTGCTCAATACCTGCTCAAGAACTGATAAGAATGGCTTACCAAACTCATTTTTCACCTGCAAAATAGTCACTCACTCTTTGTTGGACGTGAGCACAAGCTATAATGTGGGCAAATACGTGAGCAAACTCATTGGCATACTCAATCCTTTGATTGTGCAAGATCTGGTGCACAACTATAGTCACAACTAATAGCAATCTGATTCTCTACCACCTGTCCCTGTTGAACTGAACATGCACTGACATGCAACTGAGTTAACTGATGTATTCATTAGTTGTATTATGAGTTAATAACTTGTGAATTAATTAATAACTAATTCACCCAACTCATCTCTAGTCTATTTGCCAGTTAGACTAAATACAACCAGTTTAACAAAGCTAAACTGAACACAACTCCATCAACTCCACAATCAACTCCACCAAACTCAACTGATTGAGTTCTAACTGAAGTCATGCATGCAACAACTCAACTGACTCATAAGAAAAGCATATTTCCTTCTGACAGCTGCATGTGCCACCTCTGTAGCTCAAACTGAAGTGCTCCAAGAGAATAAGATTAAGTTCATAGTCCAAATATTATTGTGAGATAATAATATTTGACTTTTCTATTTTTGATAGCCAGTCTAAAAATAGACTTTGATCACTCACACTTTCATCAAAAATAGAAGTCCATCTATTTTTTCCCAACTTGATCAATCATCCATAAACAGCAACCTGCAATCCATAGACATGATCCATATGTCTAAAAATAGACATAGTCTAAAAATAGACTTGCGCCAAAAATAGCCTGCGGGCCCACTTAGTGAAGGCGACTCTTTTCACTAAGCTCCATCATGTTGTTGCAATCTCAACACTCCCTCTTGACAAGATATGGATTATCAGCAACCCCTATCCTGCCTCGGTGGTACTCGAATTTTCTCCTGGTGAGAGCCTTCGTCAGAATATCAGCATCCTGATCCTCCGTTGGAATGTACGAAAGTAACATGATCCTCCGCTGCACACAATCTCTGATATAGTGGTACCTGATGTCAATATGTTTAGATCTATCATGAAATATAGGATTAGCGGAGAGTTTAATGCAACTCTGGTTATCACAGTAAATCACAGTAGGATCCAAATGAGAACCGAACAAACCAACTAGGATCTTCCTCATCCATATAGCCTCACATGCAGCCAAACTTACTGCCATATACTCGGCCTCCGCTGAACTGAGTGCCACGGATCTCTGTTTCCTGCTGTACCAAGAAACTGCTGTCGATCCAATACTGAAGACCCCTCCTGATGTGCTCTTTCTGTCTGTTGGGCTCCCTGCCCAATCTGCATCCTTGAAGCCACATAGCTTCACCTCATCCTCCTGTCTGTACCACAAACCATATCCCGATGTGCCTATCAAGTAGCGCAATACATGCTTGCCCACCTTCCAGAAGAGCTTGGTAGGCTTAACCATAGCTTGTGAAAGCTAGTTAACTGCATAGCATATATCAGGTCGTGTATTGACCAAATACATCAGCGACCCCACCAACTGTCGATAAACAGTGGCATCCACTTCTTCTCCCGAAGTGGCATCCTCCTTCCTCCAACCTCCAGGAAGAGGAGTATCAACAGGCTTGCAGCCATGCATGTTGAACTTCTCCAATATCTCCCGAGCATACTTGCCCTGAGAAACAAACAGTCCACCACTGCGCTGCCATATTTCCAATCCCAGGAAATAGTGAAGGAGGCCCAAATCCTTCATCTCAAACTCTGTAGCAAGATCCTTCTTGCATGACAGTATCAACAGCTCATCACCCGTTAGAATCAAATCATCAACATACAGTGCAATGATAAGCAACTTACCCTCCACCACAATCTGGTATAGGTTAGGATCCGCCTCGCTCTTGGAGAATCCAAGTCCTGTGAAATAGCTGTCTATCCGTGTGTACCAAGCACGTGGTGCTTGCTTCAACCCATACAGTGCTCTCTTGAGCCTGCACACATGTGACTCGCTGCTGAAGACTTCAAAGCCTTCGGGTTGCTTAATGTGCACCTCCTCCTCAATGACTCTGTTGAGGAACGCAGTCTTCACATCCATCTGATGAATGTGCCATCCCATCTGCGCTGAGAGAGCAAGAATCGTCCATATGGAAGAATACCTTGCGACAGGTGCAAAGGTCTCCTCATAATCGATCCCCTCTATCTGTGAAAATCCTCGGGAAACAAATCTTGCCTTGTACTTCTCCACACTCCCGTCAGCTGCCTGCTTAACTTTGTAGATCCATCTCGAACCCACCACTGATTTCCCTTCCGGTCTAGGAACAATCTCCCATGCACTGTTTCTGACAATAGAATCATACTCTTCCACCATGGCGTCTACCCATGCGGGATCCTCCATAGCTTCCTTGAAAGAGGATGGCTCAGTCACAACACACTTGCTCATAAGAGCCATGTATCTAGTGTACCGATCAGGTGACTGTCTCTGCCTGTGTTGGGCTGTAGGTGGTCCTACAACTTTCTCTGCATCTTGAGCCAGTCGCTCAGCTTCTGTGGTTGGCGCTGCATGAGTGGTCTCTTCCACTCCATGAACCTCATCCTGTGGCTGATCCACATCCTGAAGTTCATCCTTAGGAACTAATAGCTCCTCATCTGCATGCAAGTGTATCTCCCTCTCAAGCGAACACTTCATGGCTTTCTCCTTCTGAAGTTTTATATCCCGTCGCACAACAGTTTTACCACTGTCTGGCAAATACACACGATAGTTGTGGGGAGTATCAGTGTACCCCACAAATATCCCAACCTCTGCGGTCGACTCTAACTTCTTCCTGGCATCCTTTGTCACATGCATGTAAACATTAGCACCAAAAATCCTCAAATGAGAAAGATCAGGCTTCTTACCAGAATAAGTCTCCTCAGGTGTACTCATGCCAAGTATCCTATGAGGACAACGGTTCTGCACATAAACTGCTGTATTGCATGCTTCCGTCCACAAGTGAAGGGGTAGGCCCTGATCATGCAACATTGCCCGTGCAGTGCCCATAATCGTTCTGTTCTTCCGCTTAGCTACCCCGTTCTATTGTGGGTTATGGGGAGCTATGAGCTCTCTACGAATCCCTTCTGTCTTGCAGAAATCCTTGAACTCGTCCGAGATGTACTCACCACCATTATCGCTCCTAAGAGCCTTCACCTTCTTCCCCGACTCCTTCTCGACCAGTGCTTTGAATTCACAGAACTTTGAATATGTCTCGCTCTTCTTCTGCATGAAGAAGATCCAGCACTTACGAGAGAAATCATCAACAAAAATCACATAATACTTGTGTTTTGCTGTCGAAGCAACTGAGAAAGGTCCACACACGTCTGTGTGAATTCTCTCAAGGATCGTCGTGGCGTGACTATCCTTCTCGTGAAAGGTGGCTTTCACAAACTTCCCCAAAGTACACCCCTTGCACTGATCTGACTACGCAAGTGTGCCTTTAGGAAGCCCTGTAGTGATCTGCTGCAATATCTTCAAGGTTCCATGGTGAAGGTGACCCAATCTCCTGTGCCACAACTCGCCATCATCCTGGCTCACCAATCCTTCTGCCTTGCCCGCCATTGCTGCGCATCCATCTACATGCAACTGATAAAGGTTCCTCACTCGAACCCCTATCTTCCGAGTCTCACCAGTTGTCTTGCTGCGCAGGAAGGCCTTTCCCTCGCTGAAAACAACATCATACCCCTTGTCTTCTAACATCGCCACTGAGATGAGATTCTTCTTCAATCCTGGAACATGCATGACTTTCTTCAATACAAAGGGTTTACCAGACTCCCTCTCAAAGGAAATGGTACCGATACCGGTCGCACTGTATCTACCATCATCGCCCATCTCGATGTGCACTCCAAGATCTTTGTCCTCCAGAGCAGAGAACAAATCTCTATCTCCCGTCATGTGAAAAGACGCACCACTGTCCAAGAACCACACTAATCCCATCACACTTGAAACCAAGCATGCGATCAATGAAAAATCAAGCTCAAACTGAGAAGCTAAGGCCTCTCCCCCTGCAGATCCAGCAGCTTGCTTGTTCTTCTTCTTCTGCGGACAATTTGTGGCATAGTGTCCGTGCTAGCGACAGTGAAAACACTTCACCTTGGACATATCCTGCTTCTTGCCTTTCGCACCAGACTGAGAAGCTTTCTTGCTCTTCCCTTTCTTTGCTTTGGCAGCCAAAGCACAATTCTCTTCATCAGCTCCCTTTGACGAAGATCCGTCCCTGATGCTCCGCCTGATCTCCTCCTGCACAAGATCTGACCATAGTCTTTCCCATCCTGGCAATTTCTCCCGACCATTGACAGAGTCGTGATAGGAATGCCAACTCTTCGGAAGACCAAGGAGAGCCAAGCTCACCAAGTCCTCATCATCGACAGTAACCCCCACACTTCCCAGCTCATCTCGACATTGAGTGAACTTCGTGAGATACTTGGGAATATTGTCACCCTTCTCACATTTGATGTTTCTGAGTTTATCTTTGAGTGCCAGCTTCCTCTGATCGCTCTTGCTTTGGAATAATTCTGTTAATGATTTCCACATCAAATATGGAGTAGCCTTTCCATGGAAGCTGGACACAATGTGATCCTTCACGCCCTCCAACAGAATCCTTTGACATTTTGCGGTCTTCTTTTGCCAAACTTCCACCTCAGCAACATCAGTAGGCTTTGGGATATCCGTATCTATGAACTTCTTCAGCCCGTTATCATCCAATACTGCCTCCATCCTGTCCTTCCATGCAATATAGTTTGAGCTGCCCTCAAGAGCATACTCCAATCGCAATCCGTTGAAAGACATTGCTGCGTTGTCACTAAGAAAACACTGCTGCAAATTCGAATTCCACCAGCAACCAACTCAACTGCCTCGGATCTAAGATTCGTGAGAACACAATATTTCTCGTACAGAGATTGACTGTATGGGCATTCACCGGATATCTCACATTCCAAAGGAAAGATGAATCCAGAGGCTACCTGGCCCGATTACAGACTCTGCCTGAAGAAATAGAATGTAAACACTTACTGAATAGTAGATCTGATGATCAACAGCTCTGATACCATGTAGAAACTTTTTCTACAATTATCTAGCTCGCTCCGATACCATGTAGAAATTTTGAATAATTTAACACATATTCAATGGATATTATCCTGATCATGTACTATTGCAGAAAACATACACAATACATAAGCTCCTCTACGTTGATCATCAATATAGCAGCATCAATAACAATAAAACATCAAGAGCATTCACACATTAACACAATATGTATCCCGGGGAAAGCATCTCACTAAAAACCCCAACTATCTGTATATTAATGATTGAGTCATGTAACATTACACAGCATAATACTTCTCACAAGTATCTCCACCTCTGTTACACACAATACAGCTCAGATCTGATCTCCAAATCTCTTCCACTGCTTGCCTGCCTCCACTGCTCAATACCTGCTCAAGAACTGATAAGAATGGCTTACCAAACTCGTTTTTCACCTACAAAATAGTCAATCACTCTTTGTTGGACGTGAGCACAAGCTATAATTTGGGAAAATACGTGAGCAAACTCATTGGCATACTCAATCCTTTGATTGTGCAAGATCTGGTGCACAACTATAGTCACAACTGATAACAATCTGATTCTCTACCACTTGTCCCTGTTGAACTGAACATGCACTGACATGCAACTGAGTTAACTGATGTATTCATTAGTTGTATTATGAGTTAATAACTTGTGAATTAATTAATAACTAATTCACCCAACTCATCTCTAGTCTATTTGCCAGTTAGACTAAATACAACCAGTTTAACAAAGCTAAACTGAACACAACTCCATCAACTCCACAATCAACTCCACCAAACTCAACTAATTGAGTTCTAACTGAAGTCATGCATGCAACAACTCAACTGACTCATAAGAAAAGCATATTTCCTTCTGACAGCTGCACGTGCCACCTCTGTAGCTCAAACTGAAGTGCTCCAAGAGAATAAGATTAAGTTCATAGTCCAAATATTATTGTGAGATAATAATATTTGACTTTTCTATTTTTGACAGCCAGTCTAAAAATAGAATTTGATCACTCACACTGTGATCACTCACACTTTCATCAAAAATAGAAGTCCATCTATTTTTTCGCAACTTGATCAATCATCCATAAACAACAACCTGCAATCCATAGACATGATCCATATGTCTAAAAATAGACATAGTCTAAAAATAGACTTGCGCCAAAAATAGCCTGCGGGCCCACTTAGTGAAGGCGATTCTTTTCACTAAGCTCCATCATCTTGTTGCAATCTCAACAATTTTCATATGTTAATGGCTAGTGCTATCAAAATCATCAATGTTTGTACTAGAGTAATGGTGAAATGATCATATATTTAGAGATTAAGCGAATAAAAGCATATTGAATTTTTCTATTGGTTCTTGTTTCTTGCTTCTTGATTGTTCCTACTACATATTTGTCACATTGTTATGTTGTATACATTAAGAAGAAATTGTAATAGGTTCCTCTCATCTAAATATTATCCAGGTCATTATGAATGAGGGAGTACAGGCCAATGAAATATGGACCCTTATTCAAAATCCAAGAGTGAAATGGAAGATGAAGTTTAAGTATTCTTGTTTCAATGTTGCAAAAAGCAGCATGGCACCATATGCATTATTGAGTAAACCCATAATATTTACAAGATCAAAGGAAAAGTTCAATACACATAGAGGAATGAAGCATCAAGTTCAATTGATATCTTCGAGAAACTCATAGCTTATAGATGTAATCTTCATGGAAAGAGAATCTATGGTATTTTTTGTCTTATCTGCTCAGTTATTGTCTTGTTGTTAACAAGGACGATGAAGAAGTTGAGACACCTCTATAATTTACTTCAAAAAGAGGTAATTGTTTGTGATTGTAATTTATTCAATACTCAAATCTAGAAGGTAAGAAATTAGAGAATGGGGTGACAACAACTCCAATATTTATCTATGTTTAATTAGGTTATCTACATATGAATAGAGATTTCCAAAGCAATGGAATCATGATGGCCACTTCAGGAACACTACCTTAGAAGCCATATGGGTATATTTATATCTACTACATCGAATACCTAGATAGAATCACATTCAATGTAATAAACTATTAGTTGTAATATGTCCAAATTTCTTGAATTATGGCCTTTGTTCTAATTGCATGTGTTCTAGTTATTTCTTACTATTTTTATTTTAATTATATGATGGATCTAGAAGAAAAATTTCTAAATGATTCTACTCACAGAATCTTCCATTTAAATAGTGTTTTCGCTATCTGAATTTATGTCAATGTTGAAATTTGTAATGATTATAAAAATACAATAATCATGAATTAATTGTGGATTTTTTGTTGCAATTGTTTCTAGAACTATTGAAAGGAATGCAACTAGAGATAACAATAAATTATCCTTGCACAATGGGCGTGTGTGGAAGAAGTGTGTGGAGGAAGAATATGTTCTGAAATAAAACTTTTACACATTCATTTTAACTTTTCATCTCATTTAGCTAACATTATAAAGTCCATTATATTTCATATTCCAATTTACAATTTATACAATATTAGTAAATAGTACATACATCAAGAACACATGCTTAGATATTCATGCTATGTTCTTGTACGCTCTCTTCTTGTACACCAGTTCTCTCACACATACCCCTTGTTTTTCACATCCTCTACTCTGCATAATTGAATATGTATAAGTTTAAAATGGAAAAATAAGTTAAACTATTAGAGCAGTTTCTAATTTCTCGATATACATTCTCTATGGCACATTATTTTTTCAACACACATTATCGATTCTTATTACAATTCAATTTTATAAGATTAGGACCTATCCATTTACTTCAAAAAGAAATAGGGTGGGTCCTAATTGAACTATCAACTGTTAATGGTAGAATTTGCATTAAAGAGAGGAGTTCTAGGAAGGTAGCATAACCACAATTGTGCCTCCCCCCCACAACATACGAGAATCACAAATATTTACAATCAAGCTTCTGCCATTAGATTGCGAAATTTTATAAATTAATCATGATAATAATCATCGCCATTGTTAGAGTCTCTAGATCTAGTAACCATGTAATTTCTTTTTTCCTATTTTAAAATTGTATTACAACCTCTGAGAAATACATAAATTAAATTAGGGAAATATTTTCTGGTTTACAGAATGATGGGGAAAATAAGTTTCTTCACTCAGAACACGACAGTCGCTAAATAAATGGCAATCTACATTGACCTAGGGTATAGCAAACAAATTAACAAGAGGTATATAGATACATGTTCTATGTGGGAATTAGATGTTACTTATTTGGTATGTCTAATAAAATGGTATTTTTTTTATTTGTCAGAGTGCATGACGATAACTATGCAGGAGCCCTCTTCCATATTCCTTATTCGATAAGGAGGTAATATGGAATACTTCTATGCTTTGGTTTCATTTGATCACTGTTTTTGTATTTAAATTTTTAAATTGGGTTTATTTCCCAAAAGAAAAATCGTAATTTTATTAATTAAAACAAAATTACATGTTGCAAATGATATAGTGCATTCCATCATCATTTTTTGACTGTTGATCAAAGATCATGAAAGAAACAAGAAAAATAATGTACAGTTGAGGAAAAGTCATGTTTTTCACCCTTTTTTCTTCTCAACCTTACGCCACTCCGCTTGAGTTGGTAATGTAGATACAAGTGCTAGTGAAGTGTCAGCCACAAGTTTAGGGTTGTCTTTATCAGAATCTGAAGTGTCTGATATGTGATGTCTTTTGGTTCCGTTTGTATCCACTGTTTCTGGTATCTTTACCGGCTGTGAGTCCATCAGATCTTGTGGATTTAAGTCCTCTACTTGTGGTTCTTTATTCATCTGATTGTTCTCATTGGGTGTGACATGTTCGACATCCTCTTCCTCCTCGTCATCAGAGAGTGGTGGAGGGAATTGCCATCCCTTGACTGGTTTCCCTGATTTCTTCTTCCTACGAATGTCTTTTTTGGCTTCTGGACCCGTGTTTTGTAGATGACCTATTTGCCAGCATGTTCTGCATTTGAATGTTGTGTTTTCATAATCTAAGACCTGTGACCAACACCTCTATTTATGCTTCAGTTGAATTTGATCTGGAAAACCTTTGTTGAGATCTACTTCCACACAGATTCGTGCAAATGTGTAGATTCTTTCCTCCAGTGTTTGGGTGTCCATTTTGATATAATGCCCGATGGTATTGCCTATTACTACAAGGACTTGTTGATTCCATAGATGTATTGGGAGGTTGTGCAGGTGAACCCAAACTAGCTTCCTTGAAACAACCATTGTGTTTGCATCAAATTCTGGAAACCATGGTGTGATGAAGAGACACGTGGACCCCCGGAACCAAGGTCCTTCTTGAATTATAATATCTCTAGCCTCTGTTGAAGGGAAGTTCACTATGAAGAATCCCCTGGAACAAAGATGTATTTCACATTGTGTAGTCTAGTTTATGAAGATCTAGTGGAATAGCTCAGCAAGCTTGGGCCAAAAACAATTGAATCTACAAATGATAGCTTGATTTTCAAATATAGTGCAGTGCTCATCTATTTCTAGTATATCTATGTTTAATTCTGGGGTATGATTCAGGTGCTCCATAATAAATGGCCTTGGTTCCATTCCTGCTTGTTTTGGTGGTACTGTAGTTGTATCTTTCCCTTGGAGAATGTTTTTTAAGGATAGTCCTCCATTTTTTTTTCCCTTGATGTTTTTCTGCAGTTTTCGCTGAGGAACTCCCAATTTCTTCTCCCCTATAAGGATTTTTATTGTTATCTACCACGCCACCTCTTAGTCTCAGATTGAGAATTATGGTTGACACAGGTGCGCTTTTATAGTCCATAAGATGCTTGGAGTCCTGGAGTGCTCTGCCCCCATGTATCAGATTTTGTAAATAGGTGGGATATCCCACTTGTTGGGAGATAAGGTTCTTTAGATGCTTCACACAGTTGGTTCCATGTACCCATATCAAATGTGTTTTTTTGATAGGGGTTTTGACAAAAACTTGGAAACGGAGGGTACTTACTAGAGCTCCAGGTTTTGTTGCAATCTGGGGGTAGCTTGTTTGAGCAGCAACAATTGCGCTTCACTGTGATGTGGGCTCTGCATTCCCCAATAGGGTTCTGGTGCCCTGTTCCTGTTGATCTTTTATCTGCAATAGCTCTGCTTTAAGCTTTTCCATGTTCAACCTCATAGACCTCTATATAGCCCCTTTTTCGGCATTGGGTTCTGCCTCTCTAAGGTATGAATATCACTTAGAATGACCTTGATCTATTGCTTGGGTCATCCTGCTCCAAAGCCCTAGATCATAGCCATTCTATTTGCCTGTCTGGCATTCTTCTGCATTTATGGCCAGGGATTCAGGGCAGAGAGGCGTCTTGACAAATTCATGCCCCCAGATGCTGTTCCCACCTACTAAAGTGCTGCCGATCTACTTGCTTATCAAGCCTTTTGGGCATTTGAGATCCATTATTGTCAAATCTGGTACATGATCTGTGAGGGTTGGCATTAATATTGGGGGTTTAAGAGCTCCTGACTGCACTACCCATATTTTATCTTTCTCTGTGCTTTGGGGCTGTGATCCGGGGTAGAAAGGAGACTTGGTGTGCACAAGCCACTAGATCTGGATTTGGTATGGGCCATTATGTCTGTTGAGTGTCAGATCTATTAGATCAATGGTGGATCTAAGGTTAATACTCCCTTTCATGGTGAGAAGGATCAACCCGGATCCATGCAATAGTCGTGCAGGGGTAGCAATGTCAGGCTCTATTTTATGGCGAGGGTATGAGAAGGGTAGGTTGTCCCAAGCCTTTGTGCCGATGGCATATTGGCTAACCAATCTAGCACTGAGCCCATAACCCTTCTCTGACTCCTTTGTGTTCGCTCCTTCTCCTATTTCCACACGCCTTTTGCATGAATCAGAGGTGGAATGACACGACGTTACTACGATTTCTTGACCACTGCGTGCAGAAAATCTAGAGGGAGTGGTAGACCTTCAGCCTTTGGTACAGATGATGTGCCAACAGCTCTTAATCCCCTGTTGTCGGCTCGGAAGTCTATTCTTCTCTTCAGTGCAGTGGTAGACATACCCCTTCAAAGGCCTGCCATCTCTGGACTATTTGCTCTCTGCGTCCTTTGCAGTGTGAACCCCTGTATTAGCCATGGCTGCTCCTCTCTGCTTCTTCACCTACAGGGGGGGTGTTCAGAAAAATGGATTTCAAAACAACTAAAATGAAGATCTTAAATTGGGTTGTTTGACTATTCTCAGTTATTATTGGGTGGTATAATGATTTATGTATTTTGTTATTGAAAGGTTTTGAAGGTCTGGGCTGAGTAGGAAATTCCAGGAGATTGGTTTTATGCTTGGGTTCTATATTTCTTCTCTTGAAGTCTATGACTATTCATTTAGATAGTTTCAATTGGGACTACATCCTGGTTCATGGCACTATAAGACTGGCGGTGTTTTTATTGTTCTCAACTACGTTGGTGTTCTATTTAACGTAGAAGGTTTTGTTAGTTTAAACCATGCACAATTTCCTTGTATTTGAGATTTTTTTTGTTTTCAAGTGAAATATAAGATTCCACGTCAGTGAGGCAAAGTAATACGTGGAGTTGGTGAACGAGGGGAGTCAAGACAACATCACTTGGAAATAATTAGTCAAGGAGATGTTATAGATACCAACCCTATCAGTAGAACTAAGTTTAACAACTCTTCTTTTGATAAAAGAAAAACTTTGGCAATTAGATTGGATATCTCAAGATGATTCTAGAACAACTCATAAGAGGCAGACATGATGACTGAAATATAATCATCTCATTGTCCAATTATCTCCAATGAAAATGGAGGAAAAATTAACGAGTTTGCAAAGGGGTTAGCGACGTCTACAGGAAAACTATACCATTTTGAAGGTGGATTGGATTAAATGGAGAAAAAAGTACTTTGTGTGTTTCATCCTTCCTTGTCACCGTGTTCAGGACTATAGAATCATGTTCGGTAACTAACCCTAATAGTTAATTTCTCCTATTGTGTATTAATGCTGGAATTTTTTTGGTTCGATGTTACTTTTCGTTTTTGGGCAGTGAAACAATTTTTCAGAATTTGTAATGTTTTTTACTAATAACAAACTAGCCAATAAATCTATTAAGAGTGAGGCCAGTAAGATTTTTTCAAGATGTTCTTGACAATGTAATATTTTTTCATAAATGAAAACCTAAGATTCACAAAAACTCATTAAATTCTATATGTCGGAAAAAAATAATGCATATTAAGAAAAAGTGATTACTAAATTTGTTTTACCAATTATAGGATTTGGAAACCTAGCCACAATTTTTTTCAGTAAACTCCATGCAATTTAAATATGCAAAAAGAAACATAGCGTATGGATGGAAAGAACAGAGTTCCAAAGGCAATTTATATATTGTAAAAAACCATTAAACAATGATTAATATTATGCCACGAAAACATTGTAATGACAAAAAGTAATGTAGAAATAGTTGGTAATAGTGAGTAGTACAGTGTGTGAAAAAAGATAAATGCCAGAAACAAAATTCTAGAGTAGAGTGTATGGGAAAGAAGCATTGTGCAAAATATAAATGTATGGAACAAGTATAGAAAGAAATAAATGCATACGAATGTGTAGAAGTAGGAATGTGTGCAAAAGACACATCAAAATAAACATGTAAAATCTGGACAGAAATATAGTTAAAGTAAAACATTTGCTAGTAACGAAGCAAGTTATGAGAGTACATGTTATTAAGAAATCGAACAATGTTGTGACTATGCCTCAATTCATCAAATAAATAATGAAAGGACTTACATTTATAGATAGAAGAACTTTGGTTAATTGTAACATTAATCCTAAATTAGTATTTTAATATGCATTAGGTTGAAATGTAGGAAGTTGATTGACTTTATGTGACATTTTGCGAAAACATTGTAGCAAAACGAGAAAATATAAATATCAAATAACATGAAAATTGACGAGTTGTGGTATGCAGAAGAAATGTGTGGAGGGGGAATATGTGTGCAGGTACAACTATGGGGGAATAAAATTTCTCGCCCACATACCCCTCTCCCACATTTATTTTCAATTTTCTAAGAGTAAATGTTGTTAAGCACCTGAACAATGTCATGACTACACGTCAATTTACTGAACAAATGTCGAAAGAACTTATATTTTCCTATAGGAGAGATTTTGTAAATCGTACAATTAAGCCTTAATTAGTTTTTCAATATGTGGTGATCTGTGTCATAACATATTAGCTATGTTTATGTTACATTTTGCCAAAACATTAATGTGGAACATTAGAATATGTGCATCAAATAACGTTTGAATTGACCATTTTACAATGTGCAGAATAAGTGTACGAAGGGGGAATGTGTGTGGAGGTGCCAACATAGAGTGATAAAGGTTGTCCTACACATATGCCTCTGCTACAAATACTTTATTACATACACTAAAATTTAAAAGCTTTCCATCCCACAGAGTTAAGTTATGAAACTTTTTTAAAATGTCGATTTAAAATTAGTTTCAAAATTATGAATATCATTTCTTGTAGGATTAAGCCTTAATGAATTTTTGAATATATGCTAATATGAAACATGGTTAGTTGACTATACTTATCTGAATTTTTCTAAAACGTTGTTGCAGAACAGGAAAATATGTGTATCAAATACCATGAAAATTGATGTTTTACAGCATGCAAAAGAAGTGTGAGAGGGAGGTATTGTGCAGAGGTGTGGATATGGGGGATTAAAGGTTATATAGCACATAATATCCCTCTTCTACACATCATTTCAATTTTCTAGAATAGATGCTAGCTACAGAGCCTTTTGCACCCTCTTGATTAACTTAGAATCAGTGAACATTACATAATGCTTCAAATTAAATGTTATTAAGCATTCAATAGATGCCATGTTTACACTAGAATTAATACTTATTTAGCTTTTAAATATGTGATGATCTGCACAACGAGATGTTGGTTGAGTTTATGTGACATTTTTCCAAAACATTGTTGCCGAATGTTAAAATAGCTATGTCAAAAAATGTGAAAATTAAGATTTTGTAGTGTGTGGAGGGGGAATGTATGTGTAGGTGCAGAAATGGGGGAAAAAAGGTTCTCATGCACATACAACTCTTCTAAACACTGTCTACTCCACACACTAAAATTTTAAAAGTGATATTTAAATTAAAAAAAATTAAAAAAACTGAGATCAATTTTAAAATACTAGCTTTTACCATAACGTGAACCAGTAGAAACTTAAAGTACTCATGTAGCCCTTGGTTAAAATTTCAATGTGTCAAACAAATGTGTCTAAGGGAAATGCACACAAGTATGCAGAATGTGCTCCATTATTTTGCATACTAAAAATTTCAAAATTGTCTACCATAGCAAGTCAAGATACAAAACTGGTTCGAGGAGACAGTTAATCGCCTACCCTTATTTCACATCTGATACATATGTAAACCAAATTTTTCATGCCCTAAACTTTAACAAGATAAAATCACTAATTAAGAAATTAATGTGTAGTATTGTGTGAAAGGGAAGTGTGCGGAAGAACTGTGCAGAGAGAGAATGTAGGCAGAAGTGCAGGACAATCCAGAAGAAAGTTGTTTCTTACACACATTAGAAAAACACTTCATTGAATATCTCTTACTAAGTTTCTCCTTAAAGTTAAAATAATTTCATGTCCATGGGAAAATGTTCCCTTTGTACCTTTGTTCTCCTACGCACTTCTGCATACTCTTCATTCCACACACATTCATGCTCCATACACTTCTTCTATCGCACAAAACAATCTGTAAATGTTTCAAATGAAATAAGAGGTAAATGCACTAGGAGTCCCTATGTTAGTGTTAGTGTCGATGTCAATTTCCATGTTTCTCTTTTCTCACTTCCATACACATTCCCCTCTAGTGTTAGTGTCAATGTCAATTTCCATGTTTCTCCTTTCTCAATTCCATACACATTCCCCTCTACATAAATATTTTAATTAAATATTTTAAATTTTTATCTTTTCCATCACTTGCACCTTGACACTCCACACAATGAAAATTTCCCCACATATTTGTTATCCTGTGCAATAGTTCTTCCTGGCATGGATTAAAAACACACTTCATTTAATATTGGATAAGAAGTGTTCAATTCACAAATGTGAAATCATTGATGCACTTAGTATTTGGGAAACATGAATACCAAGATTTGTTGATACTATTTTGATAAATTTTTAAATGAATAGGAAAAATGATGTGGAAGGAACATCGAAAAAAGCATATAAATATTCATCACAAATGTTGTAAAAGTAAAACATTGGCTAGTAGTGAAAGAAGCTGACAAAGTAAATGCTATTAAGCACTCTAACAATGTTGTTAGGTCCCTATAATACTAGTGTATTCCCCTTATTGTTATTGTTTGTGTTTCCCCCATGTTCTTATTTGTGTGTTCCAAAGAAGCCCACTATTGTTATTGTTGTGTGCTTACATTATTTTTGTTATGTAGGCTCTTGTTATATTGTGAACCCTTAGACTCCTATATATACTAAGGTGGTCTTATCATTTGAATCATCCAAGAATTGTTCATTTGTGTTAGAGATAATGGAGAATATCTTAGAATAGTGAGTTGGTTCACGTGACCTCAGGATAGGAATTAGTTTCTATTTTTTAGGTTATTGTTCTAACTTCCCTAAATCTGTGATTACTATATATTGTGTAATGTACATGAACAATGTAGAGCATTCTGCAAAGCTAGACTCTCCTGGTTCAAAATCTCTTTCGTAGAGCTGACTAGTCGGTTTCATTTCATTTAATATAAAACACTGCATATTTTATCATGGTATCAGAGTGACAAGGCTGAGAAAACCTGTTTGTCGAGTGAGGAACTTTCCAGTCGCACCTATTGCGAAATCATCGCAAGTCTTTGAGGTACAACTTAGACGATCACACTGTAAAACATCTATGCATTTTCATTTTCTGGATCGTTGCAGTTATCAAGTGCACATCTGCAACAAGATAGTCATAGCTATCACGTGTACATTTGCGATGATCATCGCAACTCTGCGGTGGATAAGTGCGACGACCATGGTGAGAAGTCGAGAGAAGGCTGTGAGGTCGAGAAACAAAAAACAACATCACAACAAGAACAGGGGCTACATTTTGGTGGTGGATGGCAAAGAGAAGGCTACGTGAAGGCCGAGGTTTGCCGAGAAGAAGACCAGAAGGAGGCTATTGAAAACAACATTGGAGATCAAAAATCTTTGTTTTTGACACAAATCTGGGTTAAATCCAACATTTTTTACCTGTCAAATTTGTTTTAATCACCAAGATGAATAATCATATGTTTGAAGAATGCTTGAATGAGAATAACAAGCTCGATGGCTCCAATTATGCGAATTGGAAATTCAAGATGCAGACTCTGCTAGAAGTGTAGAGTGCTTGGATGATTGCAAATGCAGATGAATAGAAGCTAGCAGCTGGATTTGCAATAGTCCCAAATTGGGAGAAGCGTGAGGGTAAAGAAAGGATGTTGTTGAAGATGTTAGTCAAAGACTGCATCATACCACATATCAGAGAATGTAAATCAGCAAGTGAAATTTGGGGAATTTTGAAGGAACCGTATGAGATCAGGAATACAAATCATCTTTTGTTTCTAAAGAGAAAGATCTTATCCCTGAAGATGGAGGAGAATGAAATAGTTGTTTCATTCATAGCAAGGATCAAAGACTTGAAGAAAAAATTGGCAGACATTGGTCATACAGTTGACGATACAGATCTTGTAACAATTACCATCAATGGTGTGACCGACGACTACCAAATGTTCATCACTGGGATAAATGCGAGAGAAAATCTCGAAGTTTGAAGAACTGACAGGAATATTGATGCAAGAAGAAGAAATAAGATCGACTTTGAAGCCCTAGAGTGCCGATCTTGTATTGATGGTGAAAAAGAACTTCTACAATGGAAAAGGAAATCCGCAACAACAAAACGGAGGAAGCTCACAAAAAAGACTAAATCTGACCCAAGGTATGAATCTGAATAGAAACAACTCTGTAATTAAGTGTTTTTATTATGGAAAACTAGGTGATATAGCTAGAGAGTGCAGGAAGAAGAAATATCATGAAGAACAATAGAGGCTGAAAAGACATGCAGGTCATCTCGCGAATGATAATCATGAGCGAAATTTCTGATTGTTCATGGCAGACCATAATGAGAGTGTTGATGCAGACATTTGATATGTAGATTTGGGAGCATCAACAAATATGACAGGGAACAAGCAATGGTTTGAAGATTTTAAAGAAATCAACGATGAAGCACAAATCTACCTAGGTGATGATAAAAGTTATCAAATCAAAGGATGTGGGAAAATTTCTGTCATTTTACCTAATGGTAATGTAAGACAAATTTATAATGTTATGTATGTGCCCAGTATAACAAAGAACTTGATTTATATATCCATGATTACAGATCAAGACCTTAAAGTTGAATTTTTTAAATCTAACTATTATATTAAAGATCTGCTAGATGGCATGAAGATAATTGCTATAGGAATTCGAATAGGAGGTCTGTACAAATTAGATGTAAGACCAGCACCAGTTCAAGCTTTAACGACAGCGGGTTTGACTACAGAAGAGCTATGGCATCAGAGATTTCATTATATCAACTAGAATGATTTGTTGTTACTTCAGAAAAAGGAAATGGTAAGAGACCTTCCAATGTTAAAACAAGTGCATAATGATTGTGATGCCTATACATTAGGAAAGATGCGTAGAGAATAATTCCATGTTCGAATAGAGAAGAAACAAAGAGATATACTTGAATTAGTGCACACAGATCTTTCTGGACCCATGCAAACAAAGTCATTAGGAGGTGCACTATATTTTTTACTGTTTATTAATGACTGCAAAAATTTTTCGTGGGTATATTTCTTCAGTAAGAAGAGTCATACATTTGAATACTTTAAGCAGTTCAGAAATATGATTGAATAGCAAACAGGGAAGCCGATAAAAATTCTCCACTCTGGTAAAGGGGGAGAATACAAGAAGGATGAGCTTATCAAGTATTGTAAAGACCATGGAATATTACAACAATTCACAGTACCCCATACTCCTCATCAGAATGGAGTAAGAGAAAGAAAGAACAGAACACTGGTGGAATGCGCTAGAAGCATGTTGAAAGGTAAGAATCTATCGAATGGTTTTTGGGCTGAAGCATTGAATATTGCAGTTTATTTGAAAAATAGGAGTCCTACAAAGAGTATTGAGTTTAAAACTCCTTATGAAGCAATATATGGATTTAAGCATGCAGTAAAACATTTAACAGTATTTGGGTCTAAAGCATTTTCCCATATTCTAAAGGAAGATAGAAGAAAACTAGATTCAAAAGCCATCAAATGTACCTTTATTGGGTATTGTTCACAATATAAAGCTTATAGATTATTTAATCCCTCTACTCACAAAACTTTTGTTAGTAGAGATGTCATATTCCATGAGCAGGATCATGAAGAATATGATAAGCACAATGAGGAATGGGATATTATGTACTTGGTGGAAGAAGAGAGTGAAGAAACAAGAAACAATTAGGATCAGCAGTAGACAAAGGTAGAAGATGAATAGAAATAGCAACAGCAGCAACAACAATAGCGGAAGCAAGAAGGAAAAGGGAATGATGATCGGACAAGGTTTGAGGCTACTCCACCACTTAGGAGATCAGGTAGGAAAGCTCAATTGCCTGCAAGATATAGGGAAAATGCTTTTATAACTAGTATGATGAATATTGTTGAACCTTCTAGTTATAAGGAAGAAAATGAACGTAGCCAATGGAAAATAGCTATGGAATAGGAATATGAATCTATAATCAAGAACAACACTTGGGAATTGGTTGAACTTCCTAGAGGGAAACAAACCATAGGTTGTAAATGGCTGTATAAACCAAATATTAGTGTAGATGGAACTATAGATAAATTAAATGCTAGATTGGTAGCAAAGGGGTATTCACAAAAAGAAGGCATTGACTGTGAAGAAATTTTTGACCCTGTAGCTAAACTTAACACCATCAGAATGTTGATTGCTTTAGCTACTAAGAAACATTGGATGATTCACTAACTAGATGTAAAGCCAGCATTTTTAAATGGAGAATTGAAAGAAGAGGTTTAGTTAGAGCAACCTGAAGGGTTTGTCCAGAAAGGGAAAGAAAATTTAGTTTGTAGGTGTTAGGGCTTGAATTTGGCCTCAGGCTGAAAAAGACAAAATCCAAGGCAACATCAAACCACTTAGCCTCGTAGCTAGCCCTACGGGGCAGGAGAGGGCTCTCTCCGGGTCTATCTCGGCAAAAGGTCTTCAAAGGGCGGAGATGACCAATAAAGAACACCGATTTTAGGCTAGTAAACTGATAGGGAAAGTTTGATTTTAAATTTTTAGAATTTTGTTGGAAAACTGAGCACAGCAATTTTGGGTGCGGGGATGAGACACAGTTTTTGCATAGGTCTTTTTGGGGCAAGGTAGGATATTGTCTTGATGCCTTTGATTTAAGTGAATGGATAGGAATGACCGGTGAGGAGCTAAAGAGAGCAAGAAACCTTCGAGAGTTCTCTTTAGACAGAGGAAAACATAGATATTAAGCAAACTTAAAGGCAGAGCATATAAGTTATGAATTCTACCTTAACACTTCATTTACTTAATGTGCAGAAAAGAGAAGTAGGAAAATGATACACATAACACACTTACAAGTACATGAGAGAAGCACACCATCAACACAAAATACCACAGGAATCCCAAATAGTGCTGCAAAACCCTGGTCTTTCCTTTTCCAAAATTGCAGAGATACAAAGAGTAAAACAGTATAAACTTATCCCTCAAGAGTCCAACCATGAAAATGACTAAGAAAATACATAATATAGGCAAGCTAACACCTTTCCTTGCCTCTAGGGGCCGAGCTCATCCTTCTAGGAGCTGTTTCAACCAATTCTAAACTGAGCACTAAAATCTAGGCAGTCAGAACAACTTGCCTCTATAAGCTAGGAAACCAATTCATACATTAAATTTTTGACTTTTTATGAATGAATCTTCTAGAAGAGATAAATAAGTGCCATGACATCATAAAATTACATCAATTACATCAAGGAGGATGAAAAATCACTCCAAAAAGTAAAAACTAGTCAAATCTGCGTTTTGCTGAGCTGTAGGTGAAAATCTGGCAAATTTCCCTGATGCGTAGCGCCCCAATTCTCTACGCATAGCACGCCTTTGAGCCAACTTTTGAGGCACTTACCGGCATCCAAATGAGGCAAAGGTAGGCTTGTTGGAAAGGTCTGCATGTAGACTTTCCACCCCAAGTAGAATTTCTCAATTTGGTGTCCATTTGCCCCTCCAAAATTGCAATCTCCCAAGACTGCTTCCTGTGTGTCCAAAAAGTGGCAGAAAGTCATTTTTTGCATGTTTTTTGACCTTCTGAGGGCTCAAAACCTGATGAAATGTCTTGGCAATTGCTGAGAAAGTGTAATTTGTCATGAAAAATCCAAAAATGCTGAGGTTTTGAGAAATGGACTTGCCCATCTTCAGGGTAGTGCGCGGCGCACTACGCGTTGAGGGCAAAAACCTGTTTTTTGACCAAAAAAAATTCAAAAATGACCAAAATTGCTCCAAATTCTCTGAAATTTGAGCTGAAGGTGTGTCATTTAGTGCCATGCTCCTTCAAGGAAGCCTCAGCCAAAATATGAAGGGGATCGGGCCTTTTTCTCTGTTTTAGTGCCTTGGCCAACCGTCCTTTGAGTACCTTCATTCTTGCTTTACACACATGCATTCGAGCCCAATAGTGATTCTTCATGTGTCAGAGCATGTCTTTTTCCATGTTTGCCTTGGCCAGCAACTTCTCCAAATGAGTATTGACCCAGATGAGCATAGCCTCTCACTCAATGGGTGTCAAATCACCAGGTCTCTTGCGAGCCAAGTTGCGGTCTTCATGGATCCTCCACAACTCATCAAGAATGTGCTTATCCTCTAGTTGCTTGTTGCGCTGCTCTAAGTAGGTGATTGTCCAATTTTCTATTTCCAACTTCTGCTGCAACAAGCGATTTCCAGCCTTTTGTTGCTGAATGATCTCCTTTAGCTCCGAGCTAAGAGAACTGATGTCAAGGTCAATAATGTCAATGTCTGGATCACCTGACAGTCCCTCCTCAATCATGGGCTGCTTGCCTCTCTCTGGTACCTGTGCTGCTGTCGAAAGCGAGGCCCCTTCCACATGAGGTGGAGATAACACTCGCTGTGCTGATGAAGAAGGCGAGACCCTTTTCACCTGGTGTGAAGATAATACTCGCCGTGTAGATGCAAATAAGGCCCTGTGGCCTCTCTGATATGTAACAAATGGAGGGGAGCTGACATGCTCGGGCTCTGGAATGTCAAACTGATGCGAAGGCCCTCCATCATCACGGACAACCTCAGGAGGTGGCTGTGGCACTGTGAACAAGTCACGAGAAATGAAATCCTCCCATGGAATACCCTGTTGTGCCAACTGATGCATGACCACAATCTTGATCAGTGCATAATGATAGATACTTTTGTGTTGTTGTGCTGGGCTCTTTCTTTGCACCAAGGGCACCATCCTCTCTATATTTCGGCACATGAAGAATGGAATGTTCATCATTCGTACCGGTGTGAAATGCATCAACAAACGGATATGGTACGAATATAAACATCAAAATCTGCCCTCGCAAGTGAAATAGCGAATGATGATCCTCATCAAAGGTGCATACTCGTCTCTTAAGAATATGAAGGGAAAAACAGCAGTTAGGTGCCTCATATATACAGGTTTGATATATGGCTCATAATGAAATCTGTCCAATTGCTGGCGCTTGTTCCACTCTTCTCCAATATTGGGTATCCCTGTTGCTTGAGCAACAATCTCGGGTGACAATGTGAAGTCCACTCCTGCAAGATTCACATGCCCATTGTGCAAATGTAGGACAAACAAGCGGACCAATTCCCTGTGGTGTTGAATTTGGGAGATTCTCTCGCAATATTCATAACATGATTGGTATCGGAAACATGTCACTGCAAGTGGACAAGCTTGTAGATAAGCCAAAGAGGTGGGCTCCTCCCTGACATGCTGACCACCTTTACCACCCCTGTGATGCCTCCTTGGCACCTCTACCTCTGGTGTTGATTCACGGTCATCACTTTGCTCATAATCTGTTTCGGTTTCTGACATGGTTTTGGAGGCAAGTGACTGAAAAATAATGCTGACTGTGCACCCAATGAGTTGCTGTTTTGACTTGTTTAAATGCTGTTACCAAGGGGACAAACACACATGGGAAATGTTAGGGAAAAGGGAACATTGAGGGGATTAGGGAAAACAAATGTGAAAGGAAATTTTAGGAAAGGAACATGGAACATATACAATCATAATTTGTGGGATTTTAATGGGAAGTAGGGTTTAGGGATTTTAATGATTTTTAATAGGGAAATTATATGATTGCATGGAAAAATGTCAAGGAAAATGGTGATGAAAATATGGGGAAAGAGGAATGGAAAATGGGTAACATTGGGCAGCAAATTTCAATGAAACCCTAGCACATTTACATTTTTAAATTTTGACACAGCAAGGTAGGGTTTTTACTCCATATTAGCATGGCATTTTTTGCATGTTCATTGCTCATTCATCTTAGCCAAACCAAAATCACCATGGATTAGAGGCCTACCTGAAAATATTTTGAGAGAGAAGTAGTTTTGGTGGCTTGCTGGCGATTTCCTGAGCAAGAAACCCTACGCGTAGCGCGCCCAGCCTGATGCGTAGCGCGCCTCCAACGTGTAGCGCCTGAGTTAATTTGCACTGGAAAATGCGCGTTGATGCGTAGCGCGCCCCCAACGCGTAGCGTGCCTCCTCTGATGCGTAGCGCGCCGCTGTAATTGCCCAATTCGCCCAATGAACTTTGAAATCGACTTGACAAGTATTCTCTTGAAGTGTTGAGAGGAAAATGAGTTACCAATGACGAGGGAGGGGCTTTTATAGGCTCACTTTTGAATTTAATTTGCCCAAAACCCACTTTATAATGTTTTTGAAATGACACTTTTTTGAATTAATTGAAGCTGACTTCTGGTTTCCTTTTTTCAAAATAAATTGGTTGAAATGATGATTTCTCTTGAAAATTTTTACAGGGATAGCTTCTGAGATGTCTTGGCAAAGGAGACCAAGGCTGCATGCCAACTTTTGGAGAATTTGAACTTTTTACAAATTTTTACAAAAATGAGATAATGACCTTTGTCTTCAAAAACAGGGTTTTTGAAAACAAGGTAAAAATTAGCTGTACAATGATAAGAGTTATTAAAATGATGCTTTATGACGGACATCCCTCTGGCCTGCTGGTCCTTTATGACATCTGAAGACAAAGCTTGACTCAACCCTAGACCTAAGACCTTGACATTTAAAACAGGGAAATGACCTTGTGAAGATTTTATTTACTCAAGAAAACATGATCTAGCAGTGCCAAACAAGAGGGGAATAAAAGACATAAGCTTCTCCACCAGGGTTATGGCATGCCTAACGGGATGCAACATGATCACACTGATGAGACACCTAATTATGAAATGCAAAGAGTTTTGATCTCTGGTGGAGGGCTACTAGACCGACTCTAACAGTAGGTTAAAGAAAGCACTTTATGGACAAAAGCAAGCACCTAGGTCTTGGTATGAAAACATTGATTCATTTTTTCTACAATTTGGCTACAACATAAGCAAAAATGACCCTAATCTTTATACCATGTAAGATGAACAAGGGTGCATACATTGATTTCTTTGCATGTAGATGATTTGACCATTATAGGTGATGCTACATATCTGATCAAAGAAATCAAGCAATAGATGTCACAGGTGTTCGAAATGAAACACCTTGGTGAATTAAGATACTGTTTGGGTCTCGAGATCTGGGGAGATTTAGGAAAAAATATTTTGTCCCAGGGAAAGTATGTCAAAGGACTATTAGAAAGATTTAGGGTGGATAAGTGTTAACCTATAGCACTACCATTATAGCAGAACATCAAACTGCAAAGTGAGGATGTCTCTAAAGAGGCAGATGTGACACTTTACAAATAGCTAGATGGGAGCCTACTCTAGCTGACCACTACTAGACCAAATTTGGCTTATGCAGTCAGTGTGCTAAGTCAATATATGTCCAAGCCACTTGAAAGTCATTGGAATGTAGCGAAAAGTGTTTTGAGGTATCTACAAGGTACTGTAGATTATGGTATTATTTATACTATCTCCTATGATGTTAGATTGACAAGATTTATAGATTTGGACTGGGCTAGAAATATAGACGATCACAGATCCATAATAGGATATGCATTTAGCATTGGATCTGGGGTGATTACATGGAGCAGAAAGAAACAGAACACAGTTTCCTTGTCTTCAGCGAAAGCAGAGTGTTAAGCTATGTGTGCAGCAACATGTGAGGCAGTTTGGTTGTAGAGACTTCTCCAGGATGTTGGGGAAGAATAGAAAGAGGCAACAACGATCAAGTGTGATAATCAGAGTTCAATCAAACTTGCTAATAATTTGGTGTTTCACAAAAACACTAAACAGATTGATACACAATTCCACTTTGTCAGGGAGAAAGTGCAATCAAAAGAAATCCATTTGGTATATTCCAATACATGTGGTAATGTTGCAGACATTTTCACTAAGCCTCTTGGAAAAATTAAGTTCGAAATGTTTAGGGAGATGTTAGGCATATTTATGAACCCCTTCTCCATTAAGGGGGAGTGTTAGAGATAATGGATAATATCTTAGAATAGTGAGATGGTTCACGTGATCTCAGGATAGGAATTAGTTTGTATTTTTTAGGTTATTGTTCTAACTTCACTAAATCTGTGATTACTTATATTGTGTAATGTACATGAACAATGTAGAGTGTTTTGTAGAGCCAGACTCTCCTGGCTCAGACTCTCTTTCATAGAGCTGACCAGTGGGTTTCATTTCATTTGATATAAAACATTGCATATTTTATTAATTTGCGTAATGTAAAGGAGGTTTCCCCCTCAAAGAGGCTAATTTTTAAGTTGTTCGATCTATATTTTCTTCTAGTTTGTGAGCTAGTTGCATAACATTTGGTATTAGAGCTTTTGATTCTAGGGTTTCGCTTCTTCAAACATGTCATCTTAGATTTTTCACTATAAAGTTTTTTATACAAAGCTTTAGAAGCTAAAATTGCAACAAAGTGGATCCAAAATATTGTTGAATGTAGTGTAAAAATTTCAAATCTTGGTTTTATATATGTTTGGAGATATGATTCGAGGAATTTAAGGATTTTGCAGGCTCTAGAATTCCATCTCAAACAGGTGACCTAGGGAAAATGACCATAACTTTCTCTCCAAGAATCTGATTTGAGTTCTATGAAACGGGACTGAAAATGGATAGATTTTAATTTTTTGGGTATCATTTTCATGGCCAAAGGTAGAAAAACTAACTCTATACAAGTTCAATTTACTGAACCAGTCTATAATCAAGTGATCATGGGATATTGGTCATAACTATTCCTTGAAGAATCTAATCTTGGTCTAACTTATAGGGTTGGAAAGAAGACTCAAAGGGCTACTACAAGATGGAATTTTAGGACTTGGAGATCTGAAATTACAGAGATACAAGGAAAGGGAATTTTCATAATGGTGTGGGAGTTGGTCATATGGGGATCGAGATTTTTGTTTCTAGTTGTTATGAAAATGGGTGTAGGGGGCAAGAGATTACATGCTTGGATGGGGTGGTGGAATTCGTATGGTCGCAGGGCTGTGTTTGGTGGAGAGAGAAATCTTAGTTTTACATCAATTTTGGTTTCTTGCTCCAATGCAAGGTGCACAGAGAGTTAGGCCCTCTTGGGAGCGAAGGGCTCATGGACTCGCTCCCTCACTTGCTCAGGGATTTGCCAATTCTAATTTCATTACTAGGCTCAAGGATTGTTTAACGATGGGAAGAGCAGTGAAGGTTAGAGGCCGAGGCAAGAGACCTCAGGTGGATGAGAAAGAAGGTGAACCTAGCTCCTCAGGTGGGAGAAGAGGTAGAAAATTGATTGCCAACCTCATTAATGAAGTGGCCACAACATACAGGGAGGGGACTAGTAAGGAGATCAAAAGGATGATTAAGGAATCGGAAGCTTACCTGAATCACTAGGCCAATGTGACAGAGATAGATATGGAGGATTTTTGCATGCTCGTGTCGGTCTTTGGGCATACTCGAGGGTGAGTGACACATTTCGAGTAGACCCTGTACTTGTGTTGGATTATGAAAAGTCTCCTGGGCAAGGCCATGGAGAAAATTTTAGTGAGCATGGCGACAAATCTATAGGGCTTTCCTAGTTACAAACAGGATTTCCAAAATCTGCAATTCGAAATTCAAAAACAAGATGGACACCTCGGTCGCATGGAGAATCACCTCCCTTGTTTATTATCGCAGATTGAGTTTCCTAGTTCCAATGGTAAGGATCCGGCTCCGGTCAAATCCGCCTCTACTGAGTAGGATGATTATATTGTTTTCTTATCTTCATTTTCTATTTGTACTTATGCAGATAGCTTTTACTTTTCATCTTGAAGTCATATATGTTTACAAGAAAATAGAATTTGGTCATGGACATGATATACAAACTTATATAGCTTGGGTAGAAAGACTTATTAATTTTTGCTATTGGATGACTTATGATGCGGTTAGGTGGCCAATAGACTTGGTTTCCCAATGGGCAAGTTGAGGCTGCCTAACATATTTTATGTGGTTGTAACTTGCTTATTTATTAGTGAAAATGGAAGGATCTACCAATCTTACCAAAAAAAAAATCTATTCAGCGAATCAAAAACTTAATAGTATTTGTTAAGTTTACTAGTTGTAAACATATCAAGAAGAGTGTATCCAACGAATCAAAAACTTAATAGTATTTATTAATTTTACTAGTTGTAAACATATCAAGAAGAGTGTATCTATTGATATTATAAAATAGTATTTTTGACCTTTATTCAGTAAAATGATACGGAATCAGCACATCGTTCAATGGCTTAAGAACATTTACTTCTTGTAAACAAGTCAAGAAGATGCACAGGGCTTCGTAACTATTGTCTATCATAACATATTAAAATGATGTGTAGACCCCATCCACACACTTGTTCTTCATATTGCCTCATTTGGCAGCAACATTTTGGCGAAATGCTACAATGATTAAATCAACCTCCTACGTCACGGATTAGCGGATATAAAAAAAATTAATTAAGATTTAATTTTACAGTTAAAAGAAGTTTCGTTGTTGGTAAATGTAAGTCTATTTGATATTTATTTAGCAAATCAACATTTAATCAAGACATCACTCAAATGCTTAATAAAATATTAAGTTCCCTTCTTGGTGAACATAAGAATTTATTTGGTGTATCGACGAGAAATTAGGACATCATTCCAATGCTTAATAACATTTACTCTAACGCATTGTGTAATGATTAGTTCTTGTAAATGAACTAATAAGGTCGTATCCATTGATATTATAAAATAGTATTTTTGCCCTTCATTTGGAAAATTGATGCGTAATCAGGACATTGTTCGAGTAATTATTAGTATTTATTGGTCGTAAATAAATCAAGAAGGTGTACATGGATTCAGAGCTCGTATTTGTCCTATCAGATTGGAAGGATATACAGAAGAGAGATATGTGTGGGAGAACCTTTCTTCCCTCATTTACGCACATCCGAATATGTTAACCCTTTGCACATGTCAAATGCCCGCAACATAGATTAACATATAATAAACGCTTATTTAAGGCTTAATCCTATGATTAACTGATATATTTTCATATGTTAATGGCTAGTGCTATCAAAATCATCAGTGTTTGTACTAGAGTAATGGTGAAATGATCATATATTTAGAGATTAAGCGAATAAAAGCATATTGAATTTTTCTATTGGTTCTTGTTTCTTGCTTCTTGATTGTTCCTACTACATATTTGTCACATTGTTATGTTGTATACATTAAGAAGAAATTGTAATAGGTTCCTCTCATCTAAATATTATCCAGGTAATAATGAATGAGGGAATACAGGCCAATGAAATATGGACCCTTATTCAAAATCCAAGAGTGAAATGGAAGATGAAGTTTAAGTATTCTTGTTTCAATGTTGCAAAAAGCAGCATGGCACCATATGCATTATTGAGTAAACCCATAATATTTACAAGATCAAAGGCAAAGTTCAATACACATAGAGGAATGAAGAATCAAGTTCAATTGATATCTTCGAGAAACTCATAACTTATAGATGTACTCTTCATGGAAAGAGAATCTATGGTATTCTTTGTCTTATCTGCTTCGTTATTGTCTTGTTGTTAACAAGGACGATGAAGAAGTTGAGACACCTCTGTAATTTACTTCAAAAAGAGGTAATTGTTTGTGATTGTAATTTATTCAATACTCAAATCTAGAAGGTAAGAAATTAGAGAATGGGGTGACAACAACTCCAATATTTATCTATGTTTAATTAGGTTATGTACATATGAATAGAGATTTCCAAAGCAATGGAATCATGATGGCCACTTTAGGAACACTACCTTAGAAGCCATATGGGTATATTTATATCTACTACATCGAATACCTAGATAGAATCACATTCAATGTAATAAACCATTAGTTGTAATTTGTCCAAATTTCTTGAATTATGGCCTTTGTTCTAATTGCATGTGTTCTAGTTATTTCTTACTATTATTATTTTAATTATATGATGGATCTAGAAGAAAAATTTCTAAATGATTCTACTCACAGAATCTTCCATTTAAATAGTGTTTTCGCTATCTGAATTTATGTCAATGTTGAAATTTGTAATGATTATAAAAATACAATAATCATGAATTAATTGTGCATTTTTTGTTGCAATTGTTTCTAGAACTATTGAAAGGAATGCAACTAGAGATAACAATAAATTATTCTTGCACAATGGGCGTGTGCGGAAGAAGTGTGTGGAGGAAGAATATGTTCTGAAATAAAACTTTTACACATTCATTTTAACTTTTCATCTCATTTAGCTAACATTATAAAGTCCATTAGATTTCATATTCCCATTTACAATTTATACAATATTAGTAAATAGTACATATATCAAGAACACATGCTTAGATATTCATGCTATGTTCTTGTACGCTCTCTTCTTGTACACCAGTTCTCTCACACATACCCCTTGTTTTTCACATCCTCTACTCTGCATAATTGAATATGTATAAGTTTAAAATGAAAAAATAAGTTAAACTATTAGAGCAGTTTCTAATTTCTTGATATACATTCTATATGGCACATTATTTTTTCAACACACATTATCGATTCTTATTACAATTCAATTTTATAAGATTAGGACCTATCCATTTACTTCAAAAAGAAATAGGGTGGGTCCTAATTGAACTATCAACTGTTAATGGTAGAATTTGCATCAAAGAGAGGAGTTCTAGGAAGGTAGCATAACCACAATTGTGCCTCCCCCCCACAACATACGAGAATCACAAATATTTACAATCAAGCTTCTGTCATTAGATTGCGAAAGTTTATAAATTAATCATGATAATAATCATCGCCATTGTTAGAGTCTCTAGATCTACTAACCATGTAATTCCTTTTTTCCTATTTTAAAATTGTATTGCAACCTCTGTGAAATACATAAATTAAATTAGGGAAATATTTTTTGGTTTACAGAATGATGGGGAAAATAAGTTTCTTCACTCAGAACACGACAGTCACTAAATCAATGGCAATCTACATTGACCTAGGGTATAGCCAACAAATTAACAAGAGGTATATAGATACATGTTCTGTGTGGGAATTAGATGTTACTTATTTGGTATGTCTAATAAAATGGTATTTTTTTTATTTGTCAGAGTGCATGATGATAACTATGTAGGAGCCCTCTTCCATATTCCTTATTCGATAAGGAGGTAATATGGAATACTTCTATGCTTTGGTTTCATTTGATCACTGTTTTTGTATTTAAATTTTTAAATTGGGTTTTTTTTCCCAAAAGAAAAATCGTAATTTTATCAATTAAAACAAAATTACATGTTGCAAATGATATAGTGCATTCCATCATCAGTTGTTGACTGTTGATCAAAGATCATGAAAGAAACAAGAAAAATAATGTACAGTTGAGGAAAAGTCATGCTTTTCACCCTTTTTTCTTCTCAACCTTACGCCACTCCGCTTGAGTTGGTAATGTAGATACAAGTGCTAGTGAAGTGTCAGCCACAAGTTTAGGGTTGTCTTTATCAGAATCTGAAGTGTCTGATATGTGATGTCTTTTGGTTCCGTTTGTATCCACTGTTTCTGGTATCTTTACCGGCTGTGAGTCCATCAGATCTTGTGGATTTAAGTCCTCTACTTGTGGTTCTTTATTCATCTGATTGTTCTCATTGGGTGTGACATGTTCGACATCCTCTTCCTCCTCGTCATCAGAGAGTGGTGGAGGGAATTGCCATCCCTTGACTGGTTTCCCTGATTTCTTCTTCCTACGAATGTCTTTTTTGGCTTCTGGACCCGTGTTTTGTAGATGACCTATTTGCCAGCATGTTCTGCATCTGAATGTTGTGTTTTCATAATCTAAGACCTGTGACCAACACCTCTATTTATGCTTCAGTTGAATTTGATCTGGAAAACCTTTGTTGAGATCTATTTCCACACAAATTCGTGCAAATGTGTAGATTCTTTCCTCCAGTGTTTGGGTGTCCATTTTGATATAATGCCCGATGGTATTGCCTATTACTACAAGGACTTGTTGATTCCATAGATGTATTGGGAGGTTGTGCAGGTGAACCCAAACTAGCTTCCTTGAAACAACCATTGTGTTTGCATCAAATTCTGGAAACCATGGTGTGATGAAGAGACCCGTGGACCCCCAAAACCAAGGTCCTTCTTGAATTATAATATCTCTAGCCTCTGTTGAAGGGAAGTTCACTATGAAGAATCCCTTGGAATAGAGATGTATTTCACATTGTGTAGTCTAGTTTATGAAGATCTAGTGGAATAGCTCAGTAAGCTTGGGCCAAAAACAATTGAATCTACAAATGATAGCTTGATTTTCAAATATAGTGCAGTGCTCATCTATTTCTAGTATATCTATGTTTAATTCTGGGGTATGATTCAACTGCTCCACAATAAATGGCCTTGGTTCCATTCCTGCTTGTTTTGGTGATACTGTAGTTGTATCTTTCCCTTGGAGAATGTTTTTGAAGGATAGTCCTCCATTTTTTTTTTCCCTTGTGTTTTTCTGCAGTTTTTGCTGAGGAACTCCCAATTTCTTCTCCCCTATAAGGATTTTTATTGTTATCTACCACACCACCTCTTAGTCTCAGATTGAGAATTATGGTTGACACAGGTGCGATTTTATAGTCCATAAGATGCTTGGAGTCCTGGAGTGCTATACCCCCATATATCAGATTTTTTAAATAGGTGGGATATCCCACTTGTTGGGAGATAAGGTTCTTCAGATGCTTCACACAGTTGGTTCCATGTACCCATATCAAATGTGTTTTTTTGATAGGGGTTTTGAAAAAAACTTGGAAACGGAGGGTACTTACTAGAGCTCCAGGTTTTGTTGCAATCTGGGGGTAGCTTGTTCAAGCAGCAACAGTTGCGCTTCACCGCAATGTGGGCTCTGCATTCCCCAACAGGGTTCTGGTGCCCTGTTCCTGTTGATCTTTTATCTGTAATAGCTCTGCTTTGAGCTGTTCCATCTTCAACCTCATAGACCTCTATATAGCCCCTCTTTTTGCATTGGGTTCTGCCTCTCTAAGGTATGAATCTCACTTAAATGACCCCGATCTGTTTCCTGGGTCGTCCTGCTCCAAATCCCTAGATCACAGCCATTCTGTTTGCATGTCTGGCATTCTTCGGCATTTATGACCAGGGATTCAGGGCAGAGAGGTGTCTTGACAAATGCATGCCCCCAGATGTTGTTCCCACCTACTAGACTGCTGCCGATCTACTTGCTTATCAAGCCTTTTGGGCATTTGAGATCCACTATTGTCAAATCTGGTACATGATCTGTGAGGGTTGGCATTAATATTGGGGGTTTAAGAGCTCCTGACTGCACTACCCATATTTTATCTTTCTCTGTGCTTTGGGGCTGTGATCTGGGGTAGGAAGGAGACTTGGTGTGCACAAGCCACTAGATCTGGATTTGGTATGGGCCATTATGTTTGTTGAGTGCCGAATCTATTAGATCAATGGCGGATCTAAGGTTAATACTCCCTTTCATGGTGAGAAGGATCAACCCGGATCCATGCAATAGCCGTGCAGGAGTAGCAATGTCAGGTTCTATTTTATGGCGAGGGTATGAGAAGGGTAGGTTATCCCAGGCCTTTGCGCCAATGGCATATTGGCTAACCAATCTAGCACTGAGCCCATAACCCTTCTCTGACTCCTTTGTGTTCGCTCCTTCTCCTATTTCCACACGCCTTTTGCATGAATCAGAGGTGGAATGACACAACGTTACTACGATTTCTTGACCCCTGCGAGCAAAAAATCTAGAGGGAGTGGCAGACCTTTAGCCTTTGGTACAGATGATGTCCCAACAGCTCTTAATCCCCTGCTGTCGGCTTGGAAGTCTATTCTTCTCTTTAGTGCAGTGGTAGACATACCCCTTCAAAGGCCTGCCATCTCTGGACTATTTTCTCTCTGCGTCCTTTGCAGTGTGAACCCCTGTATTCGCCATGGTTGCTCCTCTCTGCTTCTTCATCTACAGGGGGGTGTTCGGAAAAATGGATTTCAAAACAACTAAAATGAAGATCTTAAATTGGGTTGTTTGACTATTCTCAGTTATTATTGGGTGGTATAATGATTTATGTATTTTGTTATTGAAAGGTTTTGAAGGTTTGGGCTGAGTAGGAAATTCCAGGAGATTGGTTTTATGCTTGGGTTCTATATTTCTTCTCTTGAAGTCTATGACTATTCATTTAGATAGTTTCAATTGGGACTACATCCTGGTTCATGGCACTATAAGACTGGCAGTGTTTTTATTGTTCTCAACTACATTGGTGTTCTATTTAACGTAGAAGGTTTTGTTAGTTTAAACCATGCATAATTTCCTTGTATTTGGGATTTTTTTTTGTTTTCAAGTGAAATATAAGATTCCACGTCAGTGAGGCAAAGTAATGCATGGAGTTGGTGAACGAGGGGAGTCAAGACAACATCACTTGGAAATAATTAGTCAAGGAGATGTTATAGATCCCAACCCTATCAGTACAACTAATTTTAACAACTCTTCTTTTGATAAAAGAAAAACTTTGGCAATTAGATTGGATATCTCAAGATGATTATAGAACAACTCATAAGAGGCAGACATGATGACTGAAATATAATCATCTCATTGTTCAATTATCTCCAATGAAACCAATGGAAAATGGAGGACAAATTAACGAGTCTGCAAAGGGGTTAGCGACGTCTACAGGAAAAACTACACCATTTTGAAGGTGGATTGGATTAAATGGAGAAAAATGTACTTTGTGTGTTTCATCCTTCCTTGTCACCTTGTTCAGGACTATAGAATCATGTTCGGTAACTAACCCTAATAGTTAATTTCTCCTATTGTGTATTGATGCTAGAATTTTTTTGGTTCGATGTTGCTTTTCGTTTTTTGGCAGTGAAACAATTTTTTAGAATTTGTAATGTTTTTTACTAATAACAGGTTAGCCAATAAATCTATTAAGAGTGAGGCCAATAAGATTTTTTCAAGATGTTCTTGACAACGTAATATTTTTTCATAAATGAAAACCTAAGATTCACAAAAACTCATTAAATTCTATATGTCGGAAAAAAATAATGCATATTAAGAAAAAGTGATTACTAAATTTGTTTTACCAATTATAGGATTTGGAAACCTAGCCACAAATTTTTTCAGTAAACTCCATGCAATTTAAAATATGCAAAAAGAAACATAGCATATGGATGGAAAGAACAGAGTTCCAAAGGCAATTTATATATTGTAAAAAACCATTAAACAATGATTAATATTATGCCACAAAAACATTGTAATGACAACAAGTAATGTAGAAATAGTTGGTAATAGTGAGTATTATAGTGTGTGAAAAAAGATAAATGCCAGAAACAAATATTCTAGAGTAGAGTGTATGGGAAAGAAGCATTGTGCAAAATATAAATGTATGGAAAAAGTATAGAAAGAAATAAATGCATACGAACGTGTAGAAGTAGGAATGTGTGCAAAAGACACATCAAAATAAACATGTAAAATTTGGACAGAAATATAGTTAAAGTAAAACATTTGCTAGTAACGAAGCAAGTTATGAGAGTACATGTTATTAAGAAATCAAACAATGTTCTGACTATGCCTCAATTCATCAAATAAATAATGAAAGGACTTACATTTATAGATAGAAGAACTTTGGTTAATCGTAACATTAATCCTAAATTAGTATTTTAATATGCATTAGGTTGAAATGTAGGAAGTTGATTCACTTTATGTGACATTTTGCGAAAACATTGTAGCAAAACGAGAAAATATAAATATCAAATAACATGAAAATTGACGAGTTGTAGTATGCAGAAGAAATGTGTGGAGGGGGAATATGTGTGCAGGTACAGCTGTGGGGGAATAAAATTTCTCGCCCACATACCCCTCTCCCACATATATTTTCAATTTTCTAAGAGTAAATGTTGTTAAGCACCTGAACAATGTCATGACTACACGTCAATTTACTGAACAAATGTCGAAAGAACTTATATTTTCCTATAGGAGAGATTTTGTAAATCGTACAATTAAGCCTTAATTAGTTTTTCAATATGTGGTGATCTGTGTCATAACATATTAGCTATGTTTATGTTACATTTTGCCAAAACATTAATGTGGAACATTAGAATATGTGCATCAAATAACGTTTGAATTGACCATTTTACAATGTGCAGAATAAGTGTACGAAGGGGGAATGTGTGTGGAGGTGCCAACATAGAGTGATAAAGGTTGTCCTACACATATGCCTCTTCTACAAATATTTTATTACATACACTAAAATTTAAAAGCTTTCCATCCCACAGAGTTAAGTTATGAAACTTTTTTAAAATGTCGATTTAAATTAGTTTCAAAATTATGAATATCATTTCTTGTAGGATTAAGCCTTAATTAATGTTTGAATATATGCTAATATGAAACATGGTTAGTTGACTATACTTATCTGAATTTTTCTAAAACGTTGTTGCAGAACAGGAAAATATGTGTATCAAATACCATGAAAATTGATGTTTTACAGCATGCAAAAGAAGTGTGCAGAGGGAGGTATTGTGCAGAGGTGTGGATATGGGGGATTAAAGGTTATATAGCACATAATATCCCTCTTCTACACATCATTTCAATTTTCTAGAATAGATGCTAGCTACAGAGCCTTTTGCACCCTCTTGATTAATTTAGAATCAGTAAACATTACATAATGCTTCAAATTAAATGTTATTAAGCATTCAATAGATGCCATGTTTACACTAGAATTAATACTTATTAGTTTTTAAATATGCGATGATCTGCACAACGAGATGTTGGTTGAGTTTATGTGACATTTTTCCAAAGGATTGTTGCCGAATGTTAAAATAGCTACGTCAAAAAATGTGAAAATTAAGATTTTGCAATGTGTGGAGGGGGAATGTATGTGTAGGTGCAGTAATGGGGGAAACAAGGTTCTCATGCACATACAACTCTTCTAAACATCATCTACTCCACACACTAAAATTTTAAAAGTGATATTTAAATTAAAAAAAATTAAAAAAACTGAGATCAATTTTAAAATACTAGCTCTTACCATAACGTGAACCAGTAGAAACTTAAAGTACTCATGTAGCCCTTGGTTAAAATGTCAATGTGTCAAATAAATGTGTCTAAGGGAAATGCACACAAGTATGCAGAATGTGCTCCATTATTTTTCATACTAAAAATTTCAAAATTGTCTACCATAGCAAGTCAAGATACAAAACTGGTTCGAGGAGACAGTTAATCGGCTACCCTTATTTCACATCTAATATATATGTAAACCAAATTTTTCATGCCCTAAACATTAACAAGATAAAATCACTAATTAAGAAATTAATGTGTAGTATTGTGTGAAAGGGAAGTGTGCAGAGAGAGAAAGTAGGCGGAAGTGTAGGACAATCCAGAAGAAAGTTGTTTCTTACACACATTAGAAAAACACTTCATTGAATATCGCATACTAAGTTTCTCCTTAAAGTTAAAATAATTTCATGTCCATGGGAAAATGTTCCCTTTGTACCCTTGTTCTCCTACGCACTTTTGCATACTCTTCATTCCACACACATTCATGCTCCATATACTTCTTCTATCGCACAAAACAATTTGTAAAAGTTTAAAATGAAATAAGAGGTAAATGCACTAGGAGTCCCTATGTTAGTGTTAGTGTCAATGTCAATTTCCATGTTTCTCCTTTCTCACTTCCATACACATTCCCCTCTAGTGTTAGTGTCAATGTCAATTTCCATGTTTCTCCTTTCTCACTTCCATACACATTCCCCTCTACATAAATATTTTAATTAAATATTTTAAATTTTTATCTTTTCCATCACTTGCACCTTGACACTCCACACAATGAAAACTTCCCCACATATTTGTTATCCTGCGCAATAGTTCTTCCTGGCATGGATTAAAAACACACTTCATTTAATATTGGATAAGAAGTGTTCAATTCACAAATGTGAAATCATTGATGCACTTAGTATTTGGGAAACATGAATACCAAGATTTGTTGATACTATTTTGATAAAGTTTTAAATGAATAGGAAAAATGATGTGGAAGGAACATCGAAAAAAGCATACAAATATTCATCACAAATTTTGTAAAAGTAAAACATTGGCTAGTAGTGAAAGAAGCTGACAAAGTAAATGCTATTAAGCACTCTAACAATGTTGTTAGGTCCCTATAATACTAGTGTATTCCCCTTATTGTTATTGTTTGTGTATCCCCCATGTTCTTATTGGTGTGTTCCACAGAAGCCCACTATTGTTATTGTTGTGTCCTTACATTAATTTTGTTACGTAGGCTCTTGTTATATTGTGAACCCTTAGACTCCTATATATACTAAGGTGGTCTTATCATTTGAATCATCCAAGAATTGTTCATTTGTGTTAGAGATAATGGAGAATATCTTAGAATAGTGAGTTGGTTCACGTGACCTTAGGATAGGAATTAGTTTCTATTTTTTAGGTTATTGTTCTAACTTCCCTAAATCTGTGATTACTATATATTGTGTAATGTACATGAACAATGTAGAGCATTCTGCAAAGCTAGACTCTCCTAGTTCAGACTCTCTTTCGTAGAACTGACTAGTCGGTTTCATTTCATTTAATATAAAAGACTGCATATTTTATCATGGTATCAGAGTGACAAGGCTGAGAAAACCTGTTTGTCGAGTGAGGAACTTTCTAGTCGCACCTATTGCGAAATCATTGCAAGTCTTTGAGGTACAATTACAATGATCACATTGTAAAACATCTATGCGCTTTCATTTTCTGGATCGTTGCAGTTATCAAGTGCACATCTGCAACAAGATAGTCATAGCTATCACGTGTACATTTGCGATGATCATCGCAACTCTGCGGTGGATAAGTGCGATGACCATGGTGAGAAGTCGAGAGAAGGCTGTGAGGTCGAGAAACAAAAAACAACATCACAACAAGAACAGGGGCTACGTTTTGGTGGTGGATGGCAAAGAGAAGGCTACGTGAAGGCCGAGGTTTGCCGAGAAGAAGACCAGAAGGAGGCCGTTGAAAACAACATTGGAGATCAAAAATGTCTGTTTTTGACAAAGATCTGGGGTAAATCCAACATTTTTTTTACTTGTCAAATTTGTTTTAATCACCAAGATGAATAATCATATGTTTGAAGAATGCTTGAAGGAGAATAACAAGCTCGATGGCTCCAATTATGCGAATTGGAAATTCAAGATGCCGACTCTGCTAGAAGTGTAGAGTGCTTGGATGATTGCAAATGCGGATGAATAGAAGCTAGCAGCTAGATCTGCAACAGTCCCAAATTGGGAGAAGCGTGAGGGTAAAGAAAGGATGTTGTTGAAGATGTTAGTCAAAGACTGCATCATACCACATATCAGAGAATGTAAATCAGCAAGTGAAATTTGGGGAATTTTGAAGGAACCGTATGAGATCAGGAATACAAATCATCTTTTGTTTTTGAAGAGAAAGATCTTATCCCTGAAGATGGAGGAGAATGAAATAATTGTTTCATTCATAGCAAGGATCAAAGACCTGAAGAACAAATTGGCAGACATTGGTCATACAGTTGACGATACAGATCTTGTAACAATTACAGTGAATGGTGTGACCGATGACTACTAAATGTTCATCACTGGGATAAATGCGAGAGAAAATCCCGAAGTTTGAAGAATTGACAGGAATATTTATGCAAGAAGAAGAAATAAGATCGACTTTGAAGCCCTAGAGTGCTGATCTTGCATTGATGGTGAAAAATAACTTCTATAATGGAAAAGGAAATCCGCAACAGCAAAACGGAGGAAGCTCACAAAAAAGACCAAATCTGACCCAAGGTATGAATCTGAATAGAAACAACTCTGTAATTAAGTGTTTTTATTATGGAAAACTAGGTGATATAGCTAGAGAGTGCAGGAAGAAGAAATATCATGAAGAACAATAGAGGCTAAAAATACATGCAGGTCATCTCGCGAATGATAATCATGAGCGAAATTTCTGATTGTTCATGGCAGATCATGATGAGAGTGTTTATGCAGACATTTGATATGTAGATTTGGGAGCATCAACACATATGACAGGGAACAAGCAATGGTTTGAAGATTTTAAAGAAATCAACGATGAAGCACAAATCTACCTAGGTGATGATAAAAGTTATCAAATCAAAGGATGTGGGAAAATTTCTGTCATTTTACCTAATGGTAATGTAAGACAAATTTATAATGTTATGTATGTGCCCAGTATAACAAAGAACTTGATTTATGTATCCATGATTACAGATCAAGACCTTAAAGTTGAATTTTTTAAATCTAACTATTATATTAAAGATCTGCTAGATGGCATGAAGATAATTGCTACAGGAATTCGAACAGGAGGTCTGTACAAATTAGATGTAAGACCAGCACCAATTTAAGCTTTAACGGCAATGGGTTTAACTACAGAAGAGCTATGGCATCAGAGATTTCATCATATCAACTAGAATGATTTGTTGTTACTTCAGAAAAAGGAAATGGTAAGAGACCTTCCAATGTTAAAACAAGTGCATAATGATTGTGATGCCTGTACATGAGGAAAGATGCATAGAGAAGAATTCCATGTTCAAATAGAGAAGAAACAAAGAGATATACTTGAATTAGTGCACACAGATCTTTCTGGACCCATGCAAACAAAGTCATTAGGAGGTGCACTGTATTTTTTACTGTATATTGATGACTGCGCAAAGTTTTCGTGGGTATATTTCTTCAGTAAGAAGAGTCACACATTTGAATACTTTAAGCAGTTCAGAAATATGATTGAATAGCAAACAGGGAAGCCGATAAAAATTCTCCACTCCGGTAAAGGGGGAGAATACAAGAAGGATGAGCTTATCAAGTATTGTAAAGACCATGGAATATTACAACAATTCACGGTACCCCATACTCCTCATCAGAATGGAGTAAGAGAAAGAAAGAACAGAACATTGGTGGAATGCACTAGAAGCATGTTGAAAGGTAAGAATCTATCGAATGGTTTTTGGGTTGAAGCATTGAATATTGCAGTTTATTTGAAAAATAGGAGTCCTACAAAGAGTATTGAATTTAAAACTCCTTATGAAGCAATATATGGATTTAAGCCTGTAGTAAAACATTTAAGAGTATTTGGGTCTAAAGCATTTTCCCATATTCCAAAGGAAGATAGAAGAAAACTAGATTCAAAAGCCATCAAATGTACCTTTATTGGGTATTGTTCACAATATAAAGCTTATATATTATTTAATCCCTCTACTCAAAAAACTTTTGTTAGTAGAGATGTCATATTCCATGAGCAGGATCATGAAGAATATGATAAGCACAATGAGGAATGGGATATTCTGTACTTGGTGGAAGAAGAAAGTGAAGAAACAAGAAACGATTAGGATCAGCAGTAGACAAAGCTAGAAGATGAATAGCAACAACAACAGCAGCAACAACAATAGCGGCATCAAGAAGAAAAAGAGAATGATGATCGGACAAGGTTTGAGGCTACTCCACCACTTAGGAGATCAGGTAGGAAAGCTCAATTGCCTACAAGATATAGGGAAAATGCTTTTATATCTAGTATGATGAATATTGTTGAACCTTCTAGTTATAAGGAAGAAAATGAATGTAGCCAATGGAAAAGAGCTATGGAACAGGAATATGAATCTATAATCAAGAACAACACTTGGGAACTGGTTGAACATACTAGAGGGAAACAAACCATAGGTTGTAAATGGCTGTATAAACCAAATATTAATGCAGATGGAACTATAGATAAATTAAAAGCTAGATTGGTAGCAAAGGGGTATTCACAAAAAGAAGGCATTGACTGTGAAGAAACTTTTGACCCTGTAGCTAAACTTAACACCATCAGAATGTTGATTTCTTTAGCTACTAAGAAACATTGGATGATTCACCAACTAGATGTAAAGTCTGCATTTTTAAATGGAGAATTGAAAGAAGAGGTTTATTTAGAGCAACCTGAAGGGTTTGTCCAGAAAGGGAAAGAAAATTTAGTTTGTAGGTTAAAGAAAGAACTTTATGGACTAAAGCAAGCACCTAGGTCTTGGTATGAAAACATTGATTCATTTTTTCTACAATTTGGCTACAACAGAAGCAAAAATGACCCTAATCTTTATACCATGTAAGATGAACAAGGGCGCATATGTTGATTTCTTTGTATGTAGATGATTTGACCATTATAGGTGATGCTACATATCTGATCAAGGAAATCAAGCAATAGATGTCACAGGTGTTCGAAATGAAACACCTTGGTGAATTAAGATACTGTTTGGGTCTTGAGATCTGGGGAGATTTAGGAAAAAATATTTTGTCCCAGGAAAAGTATGTCAAAGGACTACTAGAAAGATTTAGGGTGGATAAGTGTTAACCTATAGCACTACCATTATAGCAGAACATCAAACTGCAAAGTGAGGATGGATCTAAAGAGGCATATGCGACACTTTACAGATAGCTAGATGGGAGCCTACTCTAGCTGACCACTACTAGACCAAATTTGGCTTATGCAGTCAGTGTGCTAAGTCAATATATGTCCAAGCCACTTGAAAGTCATTGGAATGTAGCGAAAAGTGTTTTGAGGTATCTACAAGGTACTGTAGATTATGGTATTATTTATACTATCTCCTATGATGTTAGATTGACAAGATTTATAGATTTAGACTGGGCCAGAAATATAGACGATCACAGATCCATAATAGGATATGCATTTAGCATTGGATCTGGGGTGATTACATGGAGCAGAAAGAAACAGAACACAGTTTCCTTGTCTTCAGCGGAAGCAGAGTATTAAGCTATGTGTGTAGCAACATGTGAGGCAGTTTGGTTGTGGAGACTTCTCCAAGATGTTGGGGAAGAATAGAAAGAGGCAACAACGATCAAGTGTGATAATCAGAGTTCAATCAAACTTGCTAATAATTTGGTGTTTTACAAAAACACTAAACAAATTGATACACAATTCCACTTTGTCAGGGAGAAAGTGCAATCAAAAGAAATCCATTTGGTATATTCTAATACATGTGGTAATGTTGCAGACATTTTCACTAAGCCTCTTGGAAAAATTAAGTTTGAAATGTTTAGGGAGATGTTAGGCATATTTATGAACCCCTTCTCCATTAAGGGGGAGTGTTAGAGATAATGGATAATATCTTAGAATAGTGAGATGGTTCACGTGATCTTAGGATAGGAATTAGTTTGTATTTTTTAGGTTATTGTTCTAACTTCCCTAAATCTGTGATTACTATATATTGTGTAATGTACATGAACAATGTAGAGTGTTTTGCAGAGCCAAACTCTCCTGGTTCAGACTCTCTTTCGTAGAGCTGACCAGTGGGTTTCATTTCATTTGATATAAAACATTGCATATTTTATTAATTTGCGTAATGTAAAGGAGGTTTCCCCCTCAAAGAGGCTAATTTTTAAGTTGTTGATCTATATTTTCTTCTAGTTTATGAGCTAGTTGCATAACATTTGGTATTAGAGCTTTCGATTCTAGGGTTTTTCTTCTTCAAACATGTCATCTTAGATTTTTCACTATAAAGTTTTTTATACAAAGCTTTAGAAGCTAAAATTGCAACAAAGTGGATCCAAAATATTGTTGAATGTAGTGTACAAATTTCAAATCTTGGTTTGTTATATGTTTGGAGATATGATTTGAGGAATTTAAGGATTTTGCAAGCTCTAGAATTCCATCTCAAACAGGTGACCTAGAGAAAATGACCATAACTTTCTCTCCAAGAATTTGATTTGAATTCTATGAAACGGGACTGAAAATGGATAGATTTTAATTTTTTGGGTATCATTTTCATGGCCGAAGGTAGAAAAACTAACTCTATACAAGTTCACTTTACTGAACCAGTCTATAATCAAGTGATCATGGGATATTGGTCATAACTATTCCTTGAAGAATCTAATCTTTGTCTAACTTATAGGGTTGGAAAGAAGACTCAAAGGGCTACTACAAGATGGAATTTTAGGACTTGGAAATCTGAAATTACAGAGATACAACAACTTTAATATCGAGCTCCTAAAAAGCAGGAAAAAGGTGTGTATTCATTTCAATTTTGCATAATGTTTGTTTGAGAAAACAATTTGAAGTGATTCAAATGGAATATTGAAGCATAGATATCAGTATTTGGTTCTAAAATTCCTCCCCAAAAAGATAATTCTACACCCATTAAGCCCTCATAAATCTCTACTATGACTCATGAAGAGGAAGAATTGAAACATGATATATCAAAATTACGAGACCAAGAGCAACAAATTTCACTCTCACAAAGAGAAACCAAAGATGACCTAAAAGGGGACATGGATCACTTAAAAAGAGACATGGAAGTTTTGAAGGATGTCTTGAAAGAAGACATGGAATATTTGAAGGATGTTTTAAAAGTAGACATGGAAGCAATGATGAATGTCAAGATGGAAGGATTGACAAAGCTACTACAAGAACGACTTCCCAATAGTGACAAGATAATTTATGAAAATCATGATGAGCATAAAAGGAATATTAATTATGATTTTAGAGACTCCATTGTTGGGTTGAAGACCCAACATATTCCAAACATAGATATGAGGAATTTTGATGGCAAGGATCCAGTAACATGTTTACTAGATATGGAGCAATATTTTGATCTTCATGATGTGCAACACACACAAAAGGTATGCATTGAAACTTTACATTTAGAACCAAATTAGTTTGTATGGTATCAATGTCTTTGTTCTTGTAAACCACTTGTCACTTGGTAAATTTTTATGGAGGAAATGATAGCACATTATGAGGATACAAAGAGAAACACGTTATTTAGCCAATTAATAAACCTCAAACAAAACGGTTCAATGGTGGAGCACATTAAGGACTTCCAAAAATTGAATATCAGGATAAGTGATATTCTAGAGGAGCATAGGATTGATGTCTTCATAGGTAATTTGAAGGATAACATCCAACATGAGGTTCAGCTTTTGGAACCTGATTCATTGGAGAAGGTATTCAGGTTGGTAAGAAAAGTTGAAAGAAAAATTATGGCAACAAGGAAATCTAACACTCACAACTGCAAATATGGAAGTGTTGTTACTCCTAGCCTTCCACAACCTACAAGGTTGATGCCATAACAATTGGATGAAAAAAGAGAGAAAGGGCTTTGCTATAGTTGTGATAGAAAATACACTAAAGGTCATAAATGTGCTGAGAAAAAAAATATTCTACATAGATTGTGAAGAGGAGGAAGAAAACGAATGAGAAACATCAAAAGAGGGGGATATACACAAGGAACCAACCCAAGAGAAAGAAGAAATGAGTTCGGCCATATCTTGTAATGCATTTGTAGGAATTACCACTCCTCAAAGTCTCAATATAGAAGGATATATCAAGAATAAAAAGGTAATAGTGCTAATTGATTCGGGTAGTACCCATAATTTTATTCATTGTAAGATCGAAAAGGAATTGAATTTCTTCCTATATCTAGCATCAGAGTGTCAGGTGATGGTTGCAAATGGTGGAACTATCAATTTCTCTAGAAGGTGCCATAATATCAAGCTAGCCATGGGGTAATATGCATTGAATAGTCCAATGCTTTCCATTCCAATGGGTGGTGCTAATGTTGTACTAGGAGTCCAATGGTTACAATCTTTGGGGACGATATCTTTTAATTTTCAAGAAAATTTCTTGAATTTCTTTTGAAAAGGAAAGGAAGTTGAACTAAGGGGTATTGCAGGGAAATTGGGAAAGATAATAAATTCTAATGTCATCAAAAATCTTCTGAAGAAAGAACAACAGGGCGTAATTGCACAATTATGCTCACTAGAGTTTTAAACAATCTATTTCTTGAGATCTCCAAAAAGTCTTGGACACTCATTTGAAGGTATTTGAGACTCCCAAAGTCCTCCCACCTATTCATGATCATGATCATGCTATCCATTTGATTCCAGGAAGTGTTCCTCTAAACATCAAACCTTATAGATATCCCTATGCCCAAAAGAGTGAAATTGAATGTATGGTTTGCTGTAAGTGTATGGTCTGATTTATCCCTCTCTGGATATCATTTGTTTCTACCTGTAACTCTTGGATGGTATTCATTATTGGCACTCCAAAACAAGATGTAAAAATAACATCCATCCCATATACTAATTGATTGGGAGATGTACCAATGGAATTTTTGTTAGTTAGTCTGTCTGCCCATAAGGCATTGACCAACTTTTTGTTCCATGTCTTTTTGTTGTCTTCCAATAATTTCTTAATGATACTGACAAGGATTTTGTTATAGGATTCTGCAAGTCCATTACCTTGAGGGTAATAGGCAGTGGAGTGGCCAAGGGTGATGTGGTATTTGTTACAGAAATCTATCATTTTCTTGGACTTAAATGCAGCTACATTATCAGTAATGAGCTTTTTGGGGCATCCAAATCTTGATAGGATATTGTTTTCTAGGAACGAGATAATGACAAAGTGTGTAGCTTGTCTAGAAGGGATGGATTCTATCCATTTGGTAAAATAATCAGTGGCTGTCAAAATCCACTTATGCTGGGTTGAGGAGGCTGGGTGTATTTCTATAATGAAGTCTAACCCCCATTATTGAAATTACATTTCTGTGGAGATGGGTTTGAGAGGTAAAGGTAAAAGCTTTCTTTTTCCCTCAAATATCCGGCACTTATGACAAGAGGTCACATGTTTCTTAACATCTGCAAACAGGGTGGGCCAGTAAAAACCAGCCCTTAGAATTTTGTCAGTAGTAGTCTTCCAATACAAGTGTCCTCCAAAATCTCCTGCATGAAATTCTTGCATAATTTTATCAGCTTCATCTTTAAGTAAACAATTCAAAAGAATACCACCATTGTCTTTCCAAAACAAAGCATTATCTATGATACAATATCTTAATGACTTCATTTTCAAAAATCTAGCTTTAGTTCTTGTTAAACCAGGAGGAGCTTATAAGTTTAGTAATACAAATATGATATTTGCATACCAAGGTGAGTCAGTAAAAGGTTCACTGATCTGTGGAGTTGCCATCTCTTCCTGATCATCAAGGGCACCAATGAAATTTATATCTAGGGCCTGATAGCTCGATTCAGACATGAGTTTGGCTAAACCTTGGCCTTGGATAAGTTTAGTGGGCTTTATTTCTATGTCATATTCCAAAATAGTGGCAATCCATTTGCTTCTCTTTCCTTCAGGCCCACTGTCAAAATGTCCTTAACTACTGAATTTGGAACATAAGCAATAATGTGAGAATACAAAATATAGACTTTGAAATCTTTGATAGAGTTTACTAAAGCAAATGCTTGTTTCTCCATAATGTTGTATTTGAGTGTGGCATCTCATAAGGATTTACTAAAAATGCAATTGGTTGTTCATATCCTTGGTAATTCTTTTGCAACAAGACTGCTGCAATAGTATGTTCTGAAGCAAAAGAAAAAATTATAAAATCTTTTTGAAAATCAAGACTTATAACGACTGGAGCTTTTTTTAGGGCTTCCTTGATGGCTTCAAAGGACTGTTTGGCCTCCACTGTCCATTTAAGTGCTGAGTCCTTTCTTAACATGTTATTTAGTTCTCTAATCAATTATGCTAAATTTGAAATGAATCTCCTAAGAAAATTATTTTTTCTTAAAAATGACTGCAGTTCTTTGATGTTTCTAGGATGGGTGATGGTCAAAATGGCCTCTATTCTAGCATGATCTCTTCTAATTCCATATTTGGATATTATATGTCCCAACAGTTTACCCTCTTCTAGACCAAAGAGTGTCTTTTTGGGATTTAAGGAAATCCCAAATTTTCTGAATTTAATGAATACTCTTCTCAAGTGATCTAGGTTTTCATTATCAGATTTAGAAAATACTGTGATGTCATCTTGGTAAAATACTAGGAAGTCAAGGATCTGCTTGGAAAAAGCTATATCCATATCTCTTTGAAATATTGCTCATGCGTTCATTAATCCAAAAGGCATCTTCAAATACATGAATGTACCCCAAGGAGTAGTAAATGCAGTTTTGGCTTGGTCCTGTGGTTGAACTAAGATTTGGTTATATCCAAAAAATCCATCAAGCAGTGAAATTATGGATGAGCCTACTACCCTCTGCAGGATATGGCCCATTTTTGGTAAAGGATAGTTTTCTTTTAATGAGACCTTATTTAAATTTTTGAAATCAACACAAAGTCTGATTTCTCGAGTTTTCTTCCTAGTAGTGACTAAGTTTCAAACCCAATCTGAGTATCTAATGGGAGCTATAATTTAGGCATCATACATTCTTTTAACTTCTTTCTCAATAGATGGCATAAGAACTTGATTAATTCTCCTAAGTTTCTTTTTAAAAGGCTTATGATCATCTTTGATTAGTATCTTGTGTTGAATTATGCTGGTTTCATAATATTTTAGGTCTTCATAAGTCCATGCATATACATCTTAAAACTCTTTAAATAGATTTATGTATTTAACTTTTTCATCTGGAGGTAAGGCTTTTCATAATTTAATGAGCTTAGGTTTTTCTTCAATTCCTATGTTACATTCTTCTATATCTGTTCCCAAAGTTTCCATTTTCGGTTTCCTAGCTACATCGTTGGAATCAAACAAATATTCCAAGGGGACTAATCCCTTAGGCAAAAAATTATTTTTATGATTTAGAATTTTAGGATCATCATTAATTATTTCTTCTATTTCTACATTTTCTAAGTTATCTACTTCTAATTTAGTGAAATTACGGGGTTTACATATATCTAAAATATTTACATCTATCCCACTATCTATGTCATTGTCTACTATACAATTTGTATCTATATTACAATTATGAAACTCACCTTCAGCATTCATGAAGTCATAAATTTGGAAATACTGTGAGAAAATCTGCCAATACTTCAAATTGTCTGGTATGACAGCCCTATCTCTCACTTCTGGAGTGTATTGATGGTTGGGCTGAAAGGGCAACTTGCAGGTGTTGGCAAAAGTATCCAAACTGTGGGCCTGCATATTCCGCTTTCTAGGAATGGCAGCAAAGTTTGTTTCCAGAAGGTCTTTGATGAATTCTAGGACAATGTCTTTATATTGACTCAGTCTGGGATTGTTTACAGAGTATTCACCATTAATTTGTTTAGTAATCAATTCTAAATCTCCAAGTATAGAAACTCTCTTGGCTCCAAGTTTTCTAACCCTTTGTAAACCTAAGATCAATGCTTCATACTCTGCCATGTTATTTGTGCATTTAAAATTTAACCTAAATGCATGACCTTCAGCATGATTATTCTCCATATTGTGGATCCATATTCCTGCAATTGCTCATAACCTATTTATGGATCCATCAAAATCTAGATGCCATAGGGACTCATGAAAAATGTTTTCACTGTTAGCTGTTTTGTATTTTAGTTCTTCAGTTGTGATTTCCTTTTTGTCATGGTCTGAATTGTATAAGATGAAAGAGTCCATATCAGAATGCATGGAGTATATAGGGAAGTTTTGTGGTTTTTCTGCACTACTCACCATGTATTTCATCAAGGTCTCTCTATATAGCTTTCTTTGTTGACCAAAAACAGATATGGTGGCATATGACATATCTAATTGCAAGGATCCTTGCAATTTTTCTCCCCATGAGTGAGATAACAACCTTCCATATTTGGGTGGGATGTCTGCAACTACTATGTCCATCACAATACTCTTTGTTGGGCATTGGACTAGAGTTACACATAAATCCTTAATCAAGCCAAGGCACTTAGCTTGACTAGAGTCAAAGGAAAACAAATCCTTATATGGTCTAGTGATATCTAAGTTCAGTCTCTCCATGATTGCTTTTGGAACCAAGTTATGGGACGCCCCTGAGTTTAGCATAGCATTATGTAATACTTTGTCATGAATGTTCAGGCTAATGTAGAAAGGAGGGATTACTCCTTGTTGATGAGTACCATTTACCTCAGGGTCAAACAATAACTCAGGTTTATCATCATTCAAATTGACAACATCTTCTCCCTCTCCTATATTTAAAGTTTCAGTTATCTATGATCTATAGGATTCATTCTTTACTAGCTCGGTCAAAGGGACTGATATTTTTAATTTTTCTATTTTAGTTTTGAGGTTGAAAGGCAGTTTAACTTTGTTTGTTTGGATAAGATCTTCCTTAACAAATGCAGTATGTGTGTTTTTATCTCGTCTTTCAGTACTTGGCATTTCATTTTGTGTTTTAGAAGTTTTGTTTTGATTACTCCTATTTGGAATGTTTTTAGTGTCTATTTTAGTTTGAGTTTTGGATGAAGTTATATCTACAATTTTTTGGCTAGAAGTCTCCTGTGTTCCCCTAGTAAAGATTTGTAAAATTTTAGTGACAGGAGCTTCTGTTATCTTTTTAGTTTCGGTCTGGAATGATCTTTTAGTGGGAGCTTCATTATTCTTTTTACTTCTTAAGCTATACTGTTTGTGAACCTCATATATAACTGCTTCATAACCCTATTTAAAGTCAAAGGACTCACCAAATTCTAATTGCAATTGTTGCAACATGTACAAATCTTGTTCTTCTTGAGTAAGAAAAACAACATCTTCATTTTTTATTCCTAATAAGTTTATCTGGGTGTCATCCTCTCCTTCATGGCTCTGTGAACCCGCAGCATAGTTTTCCTGGAAGGGTGGCCTAATTTGCTGATCTGGTATAGCATTATTTCTAGCATTAGGATTCTTCCTGAAGTTGGGGTTTCTTATAGGGGGTGGCTGTTGATTTGTTGGGTCCCTATAATACTAGTGTATACCCTATTACTATTGTAGTTATACCCCTTATTTATATTTTGTGCCCCTATTACCCCCATGTTGTTATTTCTGTGCCCCATAGAATCCCTCTATTGTTATTTTTGTGGCTTTATATTATTATTGTTAGGTCGGCTGGATTATATTGTGACTCCTTAGACTCCTATATATAGAAAGGAGGTTTTGTCATCCAAGAATTGTTCATTTATGTAATGTAAAGAAGGTTTCCCCCTCGAAGAGGCTGAATTATAAGGCGTGGATCTCTCTTTTCTATCTTTTTGTGAGCTGGTTTCATAACATTTGGTATCAGAGCTTTGGATTCTAGGGTTTCGCTGCTCCAAACAGGTCATCGTGGAATTTTCACTATAACTTTTTTTCTATGACGTTTCAGAAGTCACAACAAAAACCCATTTGAGAAGAAATCGTGCTGAACCTTGGGTCCGAATTTCAGAACTTTTCGCGTGATATTTGTGGAGATACGATCTGAGGAAGTTGGTCTTTTTGCAAACTCCTGAATTACATTCAAAACAGGTGACCTGGGGAAAATCATCATAACTTTCTCTCTGTGGATCGGATTGAAATTTTGTAAGAAGGTACAGAAAGAGGACAGATTTTAGTTTCTTGTATGTGTGTTTTAGATTCAAAGGTTGAAATAGTGACTCGTGGCACGCCGTACAAGTTTGCTCTACTGAACTAGTCTAAAAGCAAGTCACTGTGGGAGATTTCACATAACTCTTCCTTGGAGAATCCAATTTGGGTCAGACTTGTGGCATTGGAAAGAGGACACATAAGGCTACTAGAGGTTGCAATTTCAGAACTGGATGATCCAAAATTACATAGATACATCAGATTCAATATCAGGCTTCTATAAAGTGAAAAAAAGGTGTGTAGTTTTTTTTTTAATTTTTGTGTAAGCTTGGTTTAACAGAATTCAAAGGGCATAGTAAAGCATTATTATCGGTAACTGATGCCCCGAGGAAAGAAAATGCAAACACCTAGTAAGGAACCTAAAAGCTCTAGCATGACTCATGAAGAAGAGGAAGAAATGCTACATGATATATCAAAATTACAAGAACAAGTGCAACAAATGTCATGCTCACAAAAGCTAACAGAAGCTAAGATAAGTGGCGTGGAATCTAAGATAAATGGCGTGGAATCTAAGATAAATGGCATGGAAGCTAAGATGGATGATTTGAAGATAGATTTGAAGACATATTTGAAGAAAGACATGGCAAATTTGAAGACATATTTGAAGACAGACATGGCAGATTTGAAGACAAATTTGACAAATTTTCTACAAGAGATACTTACTAATGGTGAAAAGGTTGTAAAGGAAACTCATGATGTGAACAAAATTAATGTTAATCATGATTCCATAGATTCTAATGTTGGATCGAAGACCCACCATATTCCAAAAATTAATATGAGGAAGTTTGATGGCAAGGATCCCGCCACATGGATATTACAGATGGTGCAGTTCTTCGATCTCAATAATGTGCAAAACACACAAAAGGTACGTATGGAAACTGTATATTTGGAACCAAATCAGTTTGTATGGTATCAATGGCTTTTCTCTCGTAAAAATTTTATCACTTGGGCAATTTTTACGGAAAAATTGATAGCACATTATGAAGATACAAAAAGCAAAACTTTTTTTAGCCAATTGATAAGTCTCAAACAAAAGGGTTCAGTAATGGAGCACATTGAGGAGTTCCAAAAATTGAACATAAGGGTAAAAGATATTCCAGAGGAGCATAGGATTGATGTGTTCACAGGGTCTTTAAAGGATAATATCCAACATGATGTTCGCCTTTGGGAACCTGATTCATTAGAGAAGGCATTCAGGTTAGCAAGAAAAATGGAAAGCAAAATTATGGCAACCAGGAAGCATAGCACTCACAACTATAAAGACGGAAGTGTTGTTGCCCCTAGTCTTCCACAACCTATAAGGTTGAGATCACAACAATTGGAAGAAAAAAGAGCAAAAGGGCTTTGCTACAGTTGTGATAGCAAATACACTAAAGGTTATAAGTGTGCTGAGAAGAAATTATTCTACATAGATTGTGAAGAGGAAGAAGAAAAGGAGCAAGAAAGGTCAAAAGAAGAAGATATACTCCAGGAACAAAGCCTAGATGAAGAACAAATAAATCCGACCATATCTTGTAATGCATTGGCGGGAATTAGCACTCCTCAAACCATCAAGATAGAAGGACAAATCAAGAAGAAAAAGGTAATAGTGTTGATTGATTCAGGAAGCACCCACAATTTTATTCATTGTAGGGTTGCAAAAGAATTGAATTGCTTCCTATATCCAGCACCAGAGTGTCAAGTGATGATTGCAAATGGAGGAACAATAAATTGCTCTGGAAGGTGCCATAATATCAAGCTATCCATGGGAGAATATGTATTGACTAGCCCAATGCTTTCCATTCCAATGGGAGGTGCTGATGTTGTACTAGGAGTCCAATGGCTACAATCCTTGGGTACAATAGCTTTTAATTTTCAAGAACTTTTCATCAAATTTTCTACAGAAGGAAAGGAAGTTGAATTAAGGGGTATTGCAGGGAAACTAGGAAAGATAATCAGCTCTAATGGTATGACAAAGCTTCTAAAAAAGGAGCAAAGAGGTGTAATTGCACAATTATGTTCGCTAGATGTTTCCACATCGGAATAATCTATTTCTCCAGATCTCCAAAAAGTCCTGGACAATCATTCCAAGGTATTTGAGACTCCCAAAGTTCTCCCACCTATGTGTGATCATGATCATGCTATTCATCTGATTCCAGGAAGTGTTCCTCCAAACATCAGGCCGTACAGATATCCCTATGTCCAAAAACGTGAAATTGAACGTATGGTTGCAGAAATGCTAGAGGCTGGTATAATTCAACCAAGTCAAAGTTCTTTCTCTACTCCAGTAGTATTGGTGCATAAGAAGGATGGATCATGGAACATGTGTCCGGATTATAGGGAGCTCAACAAGCTCACTATTAAAGATAAGTTCCCCATTCCTGTCATTGATGAATTAGTGGATGAATTGCATGGATCAATTTACTTCACCAAGTTGGATCTTCGTTCGGGATATCATCAAATCAGAATGAAGATTGAAGACATTCCAAAAACGACATTTAGAACTCATGAGGGTCATTATGAATTTTTGGTCATGCCCTTTGGCCTTACTAATGCACCTTCAACATTTCAAGGTTTGATGAATTCAATTTTCAAACCATTCCTTAGAAAATTTGTGTTAGTATTTTTTGATGATATACTAATCTACAACAAGTCTTGGAAGGATCATGTTGAACATGTTGACAGGGTGCTACAACTATTGGAGGAGAAACAATTATATGCAAAAAGATCCAAATGTTTCTTTGGAGTCCAGGAGGTGGAATATTTGGGTCATATTGTATCTCATGAAGGAGTTAAGGTAGACCCTAGCAAAATTAAATCCATTAAGGAATGGAAAATTCCCACATCCATAAAGCATCTGCGAGGATTTCTTGGGTTGACAGGGTATTATCGCAAGTTTGTTAAGAATTATGGGAGAATAGCATCACCTCTAACAACATTATTGAAGAAAGATGCATTTTCATGGACTCCGGAAGCAACATAGGCCTTTGAACATCTTAAAGAGGCAATGTGCCAAGCACCGGTCTTAGCTACACTGGACTTCACAAAAACCTTTATTGTGGAATGTGATGCTTCAGGAAATGGAATTGGTGTTGTTCTAATGCAAGATGAAAGACCCATTGCTTTTGAAAGTCGTCCAATCAAGGGAAAGTTTTTAAGCAAAGCTATTTATGAGAAGGAAATGTTGGCAATACTCCATGCACTTAAGAAATGGCGACCCTACTGTTGAAGCCCCGAAAATCGGGTCGACAACAAGGGGGATACCCACCCGGTTCGGAACTTGGTTGGCAGCTCCTTGTCCATTTGGTATAGCGGGTCCGACTGGGGATGATGGGACCAGTTTCCCAATCTAGGGTGTGTGTGTGTGTGTGTAGAGTTGGATGATGCTGATCTAGAAGTATTTTAAGCTAATTTAATTCGAACTTCTAAACTGACTCTATGCTATTGTAATCTAATAAAAACAACACATCTAATCTACGCTAACCCGGGGTGTATTTCTTCTATTATGCGATCTAAAGAGATTTCGAACAATAACTGGTAATAAAGATCATTCAGCTATCATAAGAATAGAAATCAATTAAGATAAACCATTTTGCATAAAAAGTTAGGCAAAACAGTTGTGAACAGCATATCGCATAATAAGTTATTCATATGTCAGGCACAAATAAATGACTCCACCGTACAGAAGTGCCAAGTGGTAACCCACACATTCATACATTAACATATAAACAACTAAAACTGCATATCACTCTAAGAATATAAGCAGAAATTGGTCAAGAGATAAAAGTACCATTTATGACTGATTTCACTCATAAACTTCAAGAAATAATGATTTATCTCTACTTGTTTTAATATCTACTAAGAGTACAGAAGTGCAACATCAGTAGCAGACATTAAATGCAAACATTGATAAATCTTGATCCATCCATTCATCAAAAACCCCCTCTGAGGGTGCAAAAGTGCATGTTCTGAGGACAAGTTTTTTGACAGATTTCCGGACCCCTCTCCAAATGGCATGAGAAGGATTAAATACTACTAACTAATTAATCTTAATTACAGAAATTTAGGAAATGGCTTCAAATGACCGCCCTTCTACTAAAACAGATTTATTTCTAAAAATTGAATCTAATTTCTAACCATTTCTGTATCTGCTCCTTAGTGCTGTAAGCAATGCAATGTTCGCTTGAGAAGAGTCGGCTGGTTGTCTTCTCCTTTCGTTCGAGCGATAAAAGTAGAAATAACAAGAGCTGGCACCGCTTTCTGACAAACTAGAAGATATTTTCGAAAATCTTCCCCTGGCTTGGTGTATTCGCTGCGTGTATACTTGGTATAACCTAGATTTCTTTCAAACTGATTGTGTTGTTGCTATTTCGGTCTCCGGCCGTGCGAATGACTCAATGAGTTAGGGATTTCGTTGCCTGAACAATTTTTTGCATTGCCGATTTCTTCCGTTCTTTGTTCCAGGCTTTTCTGAAGCGTCTTCCTTCCTTAGCGTCTTTCTTTTTGCTTTACCCAGTCTGAGCTTCAGGATCTTTTGTAAACATGCCACTTTTGTGCGCCTTTAACTCTGAGTCTTGGATAGCCTATTTTCATCAGTGTCTGTTGAGTGATACTCTAGAATCCGCGGTCCTGCTGCATGCGGCATCCATTTGCGAAGGCATCTCCTCTCTGTTCTCCGAGTATTGGCGCTTTCCCCTTTTCCTTAGATGTTTCCTGCATATTGATTTATATTAGTTGCTGCCTTACATTTTACGTAAAGGAAAAGAGAAACGACGAAAAGATTGACATGAAAGCTTTAAGTTCTAATGAATGCATAGTCATGACACTCATAATGACTTGACTCTTCGAAAAATGCAACACAATCATTCTTGGATATTTTGGCGTACAATCATTAATTTCCCTTAAGGTGCGCGCTCAATTTTGGGTTTACAGACTATGTCGAGGAAATTTTGCGATGAGTGGTTTCTGCGATTCGCATCGCAGTATCGAGGATTGCGATGTCAAGAAGTGTCATCGCAGGAATTGATAGTCTCATTCATCGCAGATCGCAAATCGCAGGATCGCAGATTGCAAGATCGCAGATCGCAAGATCGCAGATCGCAAGATTGTGTTTTATCATTCAATCACTGTGTGTTGCTTATGCGATGTTGCGATATGCGACGTCGCATATCGGCCGTCGGCGATTCCTTAAGTTTCTCATTTAAGAGCGCTTTCAATATATGCGATATGATGAATTTCGCGTCACTTCTTCGCAGCTTATTTACGCACATAGGAAATGCTTCACTCTCTCTTTGCGATGCGATATAGCTTTAGGGAGTAAAAATACAAAAATTTTGATAAAAATATTTTTTGGATTTTTTGTTAAGGGTCCCCCTTTGCTTGGTGTTATTGCTAATACCAAATAAAGAGGGGGGTTGTTGGTGACCACAACAATGGCGATTCACTGTGAAGAACCAGTTATCTCTGCTTTTCTATTGAATTTCCACTTCCGAAACAGAAAAATTTTCGTATGTCTAAATTTTGTTATGGACAGATAGAGTACATTACCCCTTATCCTGTCAATGATACTTTGTTTCAACCTTTTCATATTCCAATTGTTTGCTTCCTCAGGCTTAGTTCCTGTATTCGCACCAGACATTACTTGGTCTTTTAAAGATAAAATAAGGTCTTCTCTGTGTACTGGCTTTTAAAATATGCTCATTTGTCGTAGGTAGAGCCTCTGCTACCCGCAAGCGTCCATAGCCTCGACAGGGTTACCTGTTATCCAACAATGATCCTTTATCCTGCTTGAGGTTATTTACAACATTTCAGAGAAAAACCTTTTTGACACTTTTTCCTTTTTTATTCTCTAAAGAAAAATGTCTTGGTTTGGTGGCCAAATTATGACACAGTCATTCACTTGATTTACACTTTTGCTGAACAAGCTGGCTCGTGATGAGACCCCTTGTCTTTTGATTGCAATAATCTTGAGTCGTTGCCCTATTTTGGTAGACAGTATTTGGCAAAGTCAGCAAGTTATAATATCTGTGATCATGATAAGCCGGCTTGTGATGAGACCTCTTATTCTTTGAGATATAGTGTTTTCTCGGATTGTTCCTCTGAATGCTGCGATTTCCTTTAGCAGGGAGGAAGTCATTGTTTTTCCTTAAGAAATCTCTGGACGACAATAATAGAGTTTGAAAACAGCAGCTTTACAGAGAATATTTATTTTATTATTGATACCTTTCATTGTGCTGATATAAAACAATTTTTTACCAAAGGTTGCTTTCATCAAAGTTTTTTGAGGTTGAAACTAGCATCATATTTAGGCTAAAGTTAACTCTATTTGTCAATAATAAAAATCAGATTTTTCGAAAAGTTTTGCTACTTGTACAAGCAAAATCAAAATCTAATAGAGGATTGGTGTGCTCTTTCATGAATCCTTTTAGTGACCATCTACAACTGGTTTTATTTAGAAGAAAGAGAAAAACAAATAAAAACTAAAACTATCTTACAAAAATAGAAGAATGATCTCCTATGGAAAATATATTTTAAGAATCTGTCCATTAACAGGCAAAGAATCTCTTCTACCTGCCAAATCCTGCAACACAAATGTCAATGGGCCTATGACTTCTACAATCTGAAAAGGACCAAGCCACAGCTTCTGAAATTTCGTATGTTTGCCCTTTTCTTCATGAGCCTTATCCCATTTCAAAACTAAATCTCCCATCTGAAAGTTTTTTCTGGTCATTATGCTTGAGTCAAAAGAGGATTTTATTAGTGCCTGGTGATGAGCATGGGTTTTCTTAGCTTGTTCTCGTTGTTCTTCTAATTTGATTATTTCCATTTGTCTCAGTTGTAAGGAGGAAGTAGATACTTCATCGATGTATTGTACTAAAGACAAAGAGGGAATGACTAAGTGAGTTGGAAGAACCACTTCTTTCCCATAAACTAAATTAAAGGGAGAAGTGTCGATTGAAGCTTTCTTCGTAATTCTATCTGCCCATAAAGCATTTACCAGTGCTTTGTGCCAATTCTTTTGGTTTTGGTCGACTGTTCTTTTAATAATCCTGATTAGGTTCTTGTTTGTTGATTCAGCCAATCCATTACCTTGTGGATAGTAGTTGGCAGAATATTTCAGTTTGAACCCTCTTTTAAGTGCAAACTCAGTCATTGTATTTCCAGAAAAGTATGAGGCATTATCAAACATTAAGGCCGTTGGCAATCCAAACCTAGTGATTATAAATTGATCTATGAATTCAATAATGTTTTCAGAATTAGCTGTCTTGAGAGGAACTGCTTCTACCCATTTAGTAAAATAATCAGTTGTCGTAAGGATATACCTATGCTGCTTAGAAGAGTGAGGAACGATCTCACCTATTATGTCCAAGCCCCATTGACTGAATGGTTGCTCGACGTTAACTGGCTGTAGTGGCATGGACGATTTCTTTTGTTTCCCTGCAGCAGTCTGGCAGACTTGGCATTTCCTTATGTAATTGTATGAGTCTTTGAACAGCGTGGGCCAATAATATCCTGCACGTAATAGTTTATGTGCAGTAGGATCTCCAGCATAGTGTCCGCCTGCTGGTCCGTCGTGGAGTTCCTGCAAAACCTTTTCGGCTTCAGTTTTCTCAAGACACCTAAGAAGCACAGAATCGTAATTCCTTTTAAACAGAACATCATGTATGAGCTGGTATTGTTTAGCTTTCAATCTCAGAGCTCTTTTCTTGGCGTGATCCAGGTGTGATGGAGCATACCTGTTCTTAAGATAATAAATGGTGTCAGCATATAGTGATTCTGCGTCGTTTAGGCTTACCTCATACGTATGTACCTCTTTAGATGAGTTCTTAGGAATTTGCAATGCTCCAGCTAACATCTTGCAGAATCCTTGACCTCTTACGATGTTTGCTGGCTTGATCTCAAGATCGTATTCTTGTAAAGCGGTAATCCAATTTGCTCTCTTTTCGCCCACATCCTTCTGTATCAGGAGGTTTCTTACCGCCGGAAACGGTACTACGACTTTGGTATGGGCTTTAAGTAAGAAAGGTCTGAAATACTTGATCACTTTGAAAACAGCATATGCCTGTTTCTCCACGTCTGAATAATTGAGTTCAGCACCTTGTAAGTTCGAGCTAAAAAATGCGATTGGAGCTTCCGCCTTCTCTTGATTTGCTTGAGTTAGAATCGCGGCATAAGATTTCTCTGAGGCAAATGTGTATAAGATAAAAGATTCTGAAAAATTTGGGGTCGCTAAAGATGGAGCGTTAATGATGGCTTGTTTGATCAAGTTGAATGCTTCATGCTCGTCTTGACCCCATTTAAAATTTGAATTCTTTTTTATCATGTTTTGCAAAGGAGAAACAATACGTGAAAAATCTGGGACAAATCTCTTTACAAAATTGATTTGACCAAGGAAAGATTGCATGGCTTTTTTGTTATGAGGCATGGATATTTCGGAAATTTCTTTGATTCTGTCAGGTTCAATGTGAATACCAGATTTTGACACTATGAATCCTAGCAATTTCCCTTCACTTAATGCGAAAAAAGATTTCTTTGGGTTAAGTGAAATCCCATACCTTAAACATCGTTGAAAGATTTGTTTCAAGTCTTTGAGATGGTCGCTTCGCTTCTTGGAGTACACTGTTATATCATCCAGGTAAATCACTACAGATTTATTGACTAAACCTTTAAATATGATGTCCATGGCTCTCTGAAAGGTAGCGCCGGCATTGATCAGACCAAATGGCATCTTCCGATATGCGTATGTGCCCCATTTAGTTTGGAATGTGGTTTTTAACTGATCATCGGGGTGTACCAGCACTTGATTGTATCCTGAAAATCCATCTAGAAAAGACATTAATTCTGAGCCTGCTACTGCCTATAATATTTGCTCCATAGGTGGGAGGGGAAAATTGTCTTTTTGACAGGCTTTGTTGAGATTCCAGAAATCGATACAGATTCTAATATCTTTGTTTTTCTTTCTAACGGGCACCATATTGGATACCCATTTGGAATGTCTGACGGGGAAAATTATTTTGGCTCTCAACAACTTATTTAGCTCAGTTTTTATCTGATTTTCTAAATTGGGGTGGATTTTTCTGAGTTTCTGCTGGACAGGTTTCTCATTGTCAATCATAGGGATAGTGTGTTGAATGATAGAGGTGTCGTATGTCTTCAGCTCATCGTAATTCCAGGAAAAAACATTTTTGTATTGTCTCAAAAGACGAATATATGCTAATTTTTCTTCAGGAGCTAGGCCGTGGCCTAGATTAACGTTTTGTGGCTTCTCATCGGTTCCTAGGTTCACTAATTCATAGTTCAGAGTCGAACTGTAAAGTTTAGAATTGGTAGACTTTTAAACCGACTTTTCAAATCGTATAAGTCTTCTAACTTAACCACCGATTTAGGTATAGCATTATCAATGCTATTTTTTTGTATTTGGTGATCATGATGGTCTTCGTCAATTATTTGGTTTGAGTAGGATCCTTCAGAAGTGAGGAAATTTACAATGTCAGGATCGTCGTTGAATACTCTCCAGTTGGTGATGTTGTCAGGGATGGATGGTCTAAAGATTAATTCTATTGAGAATCTATCTGGACTAAAATCTTCGGAGGGAATAAGTCTAGAGGCTACGTTAGCTAACAGATATGCGCTCGCATTTTGGAGTCTTGGGATTGACGAAATATTGAATGCTATGAAATGTGCAGTCAGATCTTGTACTAAAGATTGATAGTGCTTCAAGTGACCCGATAGGCAATGTATGGTGTTACGTACCTGTTTGACGATGATCTCAGAGTCTCCAAAGACTTGAAGGTACTTAATGTTCAACCCGATTGCTTTGTATAGGCCTTGTACTAAGGCCTCGTATTCCGCTGTATTGTTTGTGCAATCGAATTCAAGTCTGCACGTAAGCATGGTCTTATTTCCGTCTGGGCTAATCAGAACGCATCCTGCTCCTGCTCCCTCGTTAGATTTGGAGCCATCAAAATATAATTTCCAAAACAAAGATGTATTTACAGGGTTATCTAAAAAATTAACACATTTTGAATTATCAGTTTGGGAAAAATTTTCAACTTGGGACAAAACTGAATTTTCTAAGTAAGGTGAAATATGAGCATTGAAATTGCCGAGGAAAGAATCTACCGAGTAATTGCCTATGATACTACTGTTGTATGCTATTGCTTCATTTTCTCCCTCCAATTCCGTCACTATGTACTTTTGGTGTAACTCTCGTTCAACCTTTATTTGATTCCGTTTACCATTGTAGGGTAACCACATGTGCGACCAGTCGGTTGAGAAGTATCCGCGGAGCTTTTCGGACCAATCCCTGCTAAGAATTAAACCATAGAATTCAGGGATATCAGCTACTAGAATGTCGATAACCTGACATACCTTCGGGTTAGATGACAATCTTATGGTCACTTGATTAAGTTCACCAATCACTTCGACTTGAGATCGATCAAGCTGAACTATTCGCACTGCAGATTTTTGTGGTTGAACATTCAATTTGGGACATATTGATCTGGGTAAAATATTCGTTGAAGCACCAAAATCAACCAAGCAATTGTGCACATTTTTATTGAAAATTTCATAAGTGAGAAGAAAAGGGGGAGTATGAGATCTCGATCTTCCTCCAATCAAGGCGATGTCATTTGAGTCAATCTGATTGATCGTGTTGGTTGGAGGTCTTCCCATGTTGTGGGAAGCTACAGCTGTAGGTAAAGATGTAGTAGGCACGACATGTAATTCTTTCATCATTATTTTCTGTTGATGTTTCAATTTGCTCAACTCGTAAAGAGTGATAATAGCCCTAGTCTTTTTCATGTCATTGATAATGTTATACTCCATTTCATCCGACACTATCAGTGTTCTTGATGGAGGTGCTTGATCTGATTGGACTGGGCTAGATTGGGTCGCTCTAGCAGTTGTTTTCTTTGTTGCGACCTTATCTTTTGTTGCAGGGCTTGCACCCTTCTTTTTAGGGGTAGTCTGGGGAGGATCAAGTTGATTTTTGCTTCGTGTGCTAACCGGAAATGCTTCTTGATCTCCTTCTTGTGGGAGGATGAAATCCCACATTCCTTGTAGTTCCACCACTTCTTCATCATCGGTCTTCCCTTCAGTGATGTTCTCTTCTTCTTCTTTTTCTTCGGATTCAACGTTTGAGACAACATTGGGTGGTTTCACATCCATGGGAGGATTTCTTTTAAAAGCTCTGTAGGGCTTTTTTGAAGAAGTTTCTGCTACTTGTTTTTTTATGTCAATCATCTCATTGGACATGGCCTTTAATACTTTTTGTAATCCTTCCAAATCGAAAGGATCTTTCGTTTGTTTCTTCTTGGTGTCTTCTTTGAAAGAGATTTTCTTAGATTTGCGTTCTTCTATCGCAGATTTCTTTTCTAGGGCTACTACGCGTTTTTCTACTGCTATCGCCTCTGTCAAGTTTTCAACTAAGGTCCTCTTGTTTGCCCTATCTACTAAGATAGCCAAGTTTGATGGTAAGGCCGTGATATACCATTCACATCTTACTTCCTCGCCGGGTTGGGAAGCAGCGGGAATTTTGTTGAGGATCTTATTGAACCGTAAATTGAAATCTTTAATGGGTTCTCTGGCCTCAGCTTTGAGATTGGATAGGTCATTGATCAACGTCGCCGTTGAACTGTCATCACCGAACTTGGTAAGGAATTGACTTTGAAAAATGTCCCAACTTGTGATAGACCCGAAAGGTAACGAAAAGTACCATGACCCGGCTGTTCCTTGCATTGTATAGGGAAAAAGCCGGATGATAGCATCCTCGTTGGTAACTCCGTTGAGATTAACAGAAAGCATGAAATTATTAATATGTTCTTCAGCTAGCATGCCTGTTTCTGGATTGAATTTGGGTAGCCATTTCTCAAGATGGGCTGGTATTGGACTCAGGGGTGGAGGCATTAAAACCGCCCCAGTATTGTTCCATGGAGACTGGGCCATCGTTGAGTTGCTAGTGAATGAAAGTGCAGAGGATGATCCCTGATGCTGAGAAGATGAAGATATTATGATCTTTGATGATTGAAGAGGAGGGACTGTGGAAGATGGATGAGTGATTTGGAATGAAGATGTGGGTGGCTGACTTCGCGGTGAGGGAGTTGAAATGGACAAAGTAGATGAAAGAGTCTCACTGTCAGACTCTGGTGGTGTTTTCCTTGCTCTTTTCCTCGTGGGGATAGGAAGTTCAGTTGGCTAGATGCCAAACTTTTCACTTTTCAATCTGGTCAGGGGATGAGCAGGATTGTACTGCGAAGTCATGCTGCTTTGAGATTTATCAGACCTCTGATTAAAAATAGAGAATCCCTGGAGTTTACGAATCAGAGTTTGAATTTCAGGGGGTTCAATGATAAGTTGGTCTGAAATATTAGGGTATGTAGTAGCGGTGGATACTCGAGCGACTTCAAACTCCGAGTTTAATCGTACTGGAGAAGTCGGGGGAGTTGATGAGGGTGATCTACTCTCAGAATGGTATTTAGATTTTGATTTAGGTGCCATTCATAGTTCATGCCCTCCTTGTAGCGCCAAATATGTTGAAGCCCCGAAAATCGGGTCGACAACAAGGGGTTACCCACCCGGTCCGGAACTTGGTTGGCAGCTCCTTGTCCGTTTGGTATAGCGGGTCCGACTGGGGATGATGGGACTAGTTTCCAAATCTAGGGGGTGTGTGTGTGTGTAGAGTTGGATGATACTGATCTAGAAGTATTTTAAGCTAATTTAATTCGAACTTCTAAACTGACTCTATGCTATTGTAATCTAATAAAAACAACACATCTAATCTACGCTAACCCAGGGTGTATTTCTTCTATTATGCGATCTAAAGAGATTTCGAACAATAACTGGTAATAAAGATCATTCAGCTATCATAAGAATAGAAATCAATTAAGATAAACCATTCTGCATAAAAAGTTAGGCAAAACAGTTGTGAACAGCATATCGCATAATAAGTTATTCATATGTCAAGCACAAATAAATGACTCCACCATACAGAAGTGCCAAATGGTAACCCACACATTCATACATTAACATATAAACAACTTAAACTGCATATCACTCTAAGAATATAAGCAGAAATTTGTCAAGAGATAAAAGTACCATTTATGACTGATTTCAGTCATAAACTTCAAGCAATAACGATTTATCTCTACTTGTTCTAATATCTACTAAGAGTACGGAAGTGCAACATCAGTAGCAGACATTAAATGCAAACATTGATAAATCTTGATCCATCCATTCATCAAAAACCCCCTCCGAGGGTGCAAAAGTGCATGTTCTGAGGACAAGTTTTTTGACAGATTTCCGGACCCCTCTCCAAATTCCATGAGAAGGATTAAATACTACTAACTAATTAATATTAATTACACAAATTTAGGAAACGGCTTCAAATGACCGCCCTTCTACTAAAACAGATTTATTTCTAAAAATTGAATCTAATTTCTAACCGTTTCTGTATTTGCTCCTTAGTGCTGTAAGCAATGCAATGTTCGCCTGAGAAGAGTCGGCTGGTTGTCTTCTCCTTTCGTTCGAGCGATAAAAGTAGAAATAACAAGAGCTGGCACCGCTTTCTGACAAACTAGAAGATATTTTCGAAAATCTTCCTCTGGCTTGGTGTATTCGCTGCGTGTATACTTGGTATAACCCAGATTTCTTTCAAACTGATTGTGCTGTTGCTATTTTGGTCTCCGGCCGTGCGAATGACTCAATGAGTTAGGGATTTCGTTGCCTGAACAATTTTCTGTATTGCAGATTGCTTCCATTCTTTGTTCCAGGCTTTTCTGAAGCGTCTTCCTTCCTTAACGTCTTTCTTTTCGCTTTACCCAGTCTGAGCTTCAGGATCTTTTGTAAACATGCTGCTTTTGTGCGCCTTTGACTCTGAGTCTTGGATAGTCTATTTTCATCAGTGTCTCTTGAGTGATACTCTGGAATCTGCGGTCCTGCTGCATGCGGCATCCATTTGCGAAGGCATCTCCTCTCTGTTCTCCGAGTATTGGCGCTTTACCCTTTTCCTTAGATGTTTCCTGCATATTGATTTATATTAGTTGTTGCCTTACAGTTTACGTAAAGGAAAAGAGAAACGACGAAAAGATTGACATGAAAGCTTTAAGTTCTAATGAATGCATAGTCATGACACTCATAATGACTTGACTCTTCGAAAAATGCAACACAATCATTCTTGGATATTTTGGCGTACAATCATTAATTTCCCTTAAGGTGCGCGCTCAATTTTGGGTTTACAGACTATGTCGAGGAAATTTTGCGATGAGTGGTTTCTGCGATTCGCATCGTAGTATCGAGGATTGTGATGTCAAGAAGTGTCATCGTAGGAATTGATAGTCTCATTCATCGCAGATCGCAAATCGCAGGATCGCAAATTGCAAGATCGCAGATCGCAAGATCGCGTTTTATCATTCAATCACTGTGTGCTGCTTATGCGATGTTGCGATATGCGACGTCGCATATCGGCCATCGGCGATTCCTTAAGTTTCTCATTTAAGAGCGCTTTCAATATATGTGATGCGATGAATTTCGCGTTGCTTCTTCACAGCTTATTTACGTGCATAGGAAATGATTCACTCTCTCTTCGCGATGCAATATAGCTTTAGGGACTAAAAATACAAAAAAATTGTTAAAAATATTTTTTGGATTTTTTGTTAAGGGTCCCCCTTTGCTTGGTGTTATTGCTAATACCAAATAAAGAGTGGGGTTGTTGGTGACCACAACACCTACCTAATGGGAAGACACTTCAAGGTAAAAACGGATCATGATAGCCTTAAATACTTTTTAGAACAAAGATTATCCTCTGAAGAGCAACAAAAGTGGGTCACAAAGATGTTGGGTTATGACTTTGAAATCATATACCAAAAAAGGGAAGCAAAATGTGGTGGCAGATGCACTCTCAAGAAAGGATGAGGATGTGGAAGCATTGTTGTGTGCCATTTCTATTATCCAACTAGATTGGATAAACGAAGCAAGGGAGGAATGGAAGAATGATGAAGAAGTGTGGGCACTTATTCGAAAGCTACAACAAGATTCCAGTACGTCTAATACATTTAGCTGGCAAAATGATTCATTATGGTACAAAGATCGCTTATACCTCTGTAAGAATTCCCAGCTAAAACAAAATATTCTTATGGAATTGCACACTTCTCCCTTAGGAGGGCACTCAGGATTTTTAAAAACTTACCACAGGGTTAAGAAGGAATTTTTTTGGGATGGCCTTAAATCAGATATTCAAAAGTTTGTGGCGGAATGTTTGGTTTGCCAACAAAATAAAGTTGAAACAATTAAGACATCGGGTCTATTACAACCTTTATCCATTCCAAGCCAACGTTGGGAGGAGGTTTCAATGGATTTTATCACAGGTTTACCCAAGTCTGAGGGAAAGAGTGTCATCATGGTGGTAGTTGACAGACTTACCAAGTATGCACACTTTTGTGCATTATCACATCCATTTAAAGCCAGTATAGTTTCTACTGCATTTATGGAAACAATTCAAAAGCTACATGGAAACCCAAAGATTATTGTAAGTGACAGAGATCCCATTTTCACTGGAAATTTTTGGACAGAATTATTTTCTTGTCTTGGTACTCAGTTAGCTCATAGCTCATCTTATCATCCTCAATCTGATGGGAAAACTGAGATAGTAAACAAATGTTTGGAAGGATATCTTCGTTGCTTTGTATCTAATAAACAGACACAATTGGTCAAATGGTTGCCTCTGGCTGAATGGTGGTATAACACTTCCTTCCATACAACAACAAAAATGACCCCATTTATGGCACTTTATGGGTATCAACCACCATCCATCACATCATATTTAAGAGAAAATTCTAAGGTTCAGGCAGTGGAACATCACATCGAACATCATCAACAAGTCCTCCAACTCTTAAAGGATAACCTCGTGTTGACAAAAAATAGAATGAAACAACAGGCAGATCAACATCGCGGTGAAAGAAGTTTTGATGTAGGTGATTGGGTATTCCTACGGCTACAACCATATAAGCAAATGTCCCTAAAGCAAGCTAAGAAGGATAATAAATTATCACCAAAGTATTATGGTCCGTACAAGGTGCTGCAAAAGATTGGTACTATGGCATACAAATTGGAGCTTCCTGCAGCTTCTCGATTGCACCCAGTTTTCCATGTTTCATGTTTAAAGAAAGTTATAGGCGACAAGCTCCCAGTTCGAACAATATTGCCAGAACTTGATGAGGAAGGAAAAATTATACTGGAACCGGAAGCAGTCACAGAAACAAGAACTCGAAAGCTACGAAATCGATCAATTTCAGAGTATCTTATCAAGTGGAAGAACTTATCCGCTGAAGATTCCACATGGGAGGATGAGAATTTTATGCAGAAGTATCCAGAACTACTCAAGCGTTGAGGACAACACTTTTTTGAAGGAGAGGGGCATGTTGGGTCCCTATAATACTAGTGATTACCCCATTACTATTGTAGTTATACCCCTTATTGATATTGTTGTGCCCCTATTACCCCCATGTTGTTATTTCTGTGCCCCATAGAATCCCTCTATTGTTATTTTTGTGGCTTTATATTATTATTGTTAGGTCGGCTGGATTATATTGTGACTCCTTAGACTCCTATATATAGAAAGGAGGTTTTGTCATCCAATAATTGTTCATTTATGTAATGTAAAGGAGGTTGCCCCCTCGAAGAGGCTGAATTCTAAGGCGTGGACCTCTCTTTTCTATCTTTTTGTGAGCTAGTTTCATAACATGATTCTCCCACTGATTTTTTCTTTCCATGTTTTCTAATCTATCCATTATTCTCTCTACACTCTTTGCTAAACTATCTATTTTTCCATTAGAAGTGGAAGTTTCCTCTTTAATTACAACTCTCTTTTCATTTCTCATTCTATCTTTCTTAGCTAATAGGTTGGCCTCTACACTCACAACATTACATTGCATTTGTTCTAATGTTTATGGGTTTCTTTCCCTTAACTGGTATGACATGTCACTGTCAAAACCATCAGGGAATTTGATTAATGCTAGGTCAGGTGGAGGCTTAATATTCGCAGGGATTGCATTGTAGATGCTATTGAACCTAGTACAATAATCTTGAATTGACTCATTAGGAGCTCTTATAATGTTATCATATTCAGAAAGTATTTGCAGAGGGTTTTTATTTCTCTCCCATATACCAATGAATAATCTATGAAAAGCATATAAATTTGCAATATGATTAGTTGGTAAAGCTTTGAACCATTTCTTAACATCCCGAGTTAATGTTTGGGCAAACAACCTTAATTGGACATCAGATTCATCTATCTCATTCAATTCGAAATAGTTAGTCATTTTGTTCACATGTTGTTGGGTAGTATACTGACCACTACCATCAAACAAGAAGATTTTTCTTTGATAATCTTGTGGCATGGCATGGAGTTGTGCAAGTAAAAATAGAGGTGCATATAAGTCTACCATGGCTTGGATTCTGGCTTGACTAGGGGGTAAAGTGCTGGTACTTGAGGAAGGGCTTGAAACTAATGGAGATGAACTAGATGAGGATGATATGTTTGGCTGATGAATAATTGGTTTAGGGGAATGGACTATGGTGGATATTATTGGTGAGGTGGTGGTAAATGAAGGTGTATGTACAGTGATTGAAGATTGTACAGAAATTTCAGAGGCAGCAACAGTAAGGGAAGCTAGTTCAACAAATTGTTGAAGGTAAGCATCATCTATATGGCTTATTAATGTGGAGGTTAAAGCTTCTAACTTGTCAAAAGTATCCAACACAAATTTATCTAAATCTGGATGTATAGGCACCTTTTTTGATTCAATGAGTTGAATCAAATGGAATTTCCTCTAAAGTTGATAATTCTTCGGGGAGTGAATTTTCTTTAACTAACTAGCTACTACTTGCTTGAGTTTCTTCCTTTTTTGGTTTTATTAAAATCCTATCCGGATCATCAACTATATCAGTAGGGTTTGGATTTGGGTTTGCCTTGGTATAGCGAGTCTTCTTTGGAGCCAAAATTTTAACTTTTAATTGTTTTTATGAAACTTTTCAAGAACAATTTATAAAATGACCTTAAGGGGCTCAAGATGAAATTTAAGGTTTCCTTAAAGTTTTATTTGACTAAGGATCGAAGTCACCAGTATGGTTGCCAATTATGTTATCACTCCAAAATTTCTTCTAAGTTGTCAGAAAAAGAAATGATAGAGGTAACCACAAACCAACTTTAGAGATGAGTATCTAGACTTCTTAATCTCATAGAGGGCTCTTTCTTTTTTATTTAACTTTGTTTTACTTAATTGATTTTAGGTTAGTTATGATTGTGCTTGGGATTTTGATTTGAATTTTGGTGGTGGGATCATTTAGATGAAAAAGGGTTGTCTTTTACGATTGGACTATGGGGCCAAATGTCAGACAAACAAGACTGGATTAAGTTCTAAAAATAGTGTCTACAGGGCAATATAGAGGAGTTACTATAGATATCAAAGGCTTGATGGTGAAATGGTTTCCAATTGGATCTAGGGAGAAATTAAGGGTTCCCTAGGCTGGATTATGAAGAGAAATGGAAGAGGTCAATCGGGATGGGAGAGAAATTAAGGATTCTCAAATCTAGATATCAGAGGAAAGCATATAAATGATTAACTGTGCAAAACAGAGTGTACTTAAACAAATTCTGAGTTAAATTTCCAGTTAATTCATTCAAATTTAGAGAATGTTTAAGTTTATGAAACACATAAGAAAGTAAAAAAATCAGACAATGAAGATACTTCACTGCAATAGCTCATCTCATGAATCTTGTAGTGCAATCTTTTTATTACTTGCTCCAATCTGTTGACTTGAAAATTGGTACAATAACCCTTAGGTTTAAGATCAAAATAACTCTACAAATGTATAGCAATCCACACTCAACACTTCAAATTATGAACTATTTATGAAAAAATATTATACAAAATATCCCAAACTGTCTTGGGACCTAATCTAGGAGAAAGAAATATCATCATGCAAGAAGATAGAGACAGTTATCGCACTGCTTCTTGTTGTCCTTGTTATTTAGGTTCTGCTCTATTTGATCTTTTTATATTTTTCACTTTAATCTGCTTTGTTGTTTGGTCTTCACGCTGGATGTTTTATTTACTTTGACCTTTCATCTGATACACTTTTACTTGGTTGTCCTATCAATATCCTTTTACTGTGCCCTTTTACTTTTAATGTACACTTTACATTTTTATTGTGTATTTCTACAGTAAATAATTTAGTTTTTCCCATGTCTCAGCATCTGGTAGTTGGATATTGAGCATCTTTCTGTAGATCTCATCTTCCTCTGTATACTTGGAAAAAGTAGGCTCATTGACAAAAAGGTGTTTTACCTCATGCTGGAGGTAAAACAAATTCCCAAAAGTATGATAAAATACTTTTCCAGTAGGTATACCCTACATGGATGAAGTATTTACCTGATCTCTAGCCACTACTCTGATCTTTTTTTTATAGTCCTCCTGGTTCATTAATTTGTCATTTATAACCAAGGGATTTGGTAAACCCTTCTGCCTCAAAATTTCGAACTTCACCATGAATTTGTCAATGGCCAATTGCATAGTTTGGAAGTTATCCTCTAGGTTTAGCATCAAATTCCTCTTGGTGAGGACCCTCTTCACTTCCAAAATTGTACTTGTTCTTTCAGGTATCTCTAGTTCCTGCAGCTCATACATGTTCTTGGAGTTGAGGAAGTGAATGATCCTTGTAGCTTCCTCTAGCATGTCTCCAAGTTCTGCCTTGACTCTTTGAATGGCTTCTATAGCCTGCTTTATTTGATCAATTTGTTCAAAAATAACCTGGATGGATGGCCAAATATCATTGATAGAGTCAATGATATTGGCCCACAGTTGCTCCTTAGCTTGACCTAAACGTTCATTGAGCGTTAGTTCCTTCCCCAGGATTTCGATTCTTTCAGTCATCCTTGTAGATTTCTTTTGTTCTTCTTTGTGCATGATTTGGGAAAGTTTGTAATCTGTCTCTAGGATGGTCACTTTCTCCTTAAGCCTATTCATCTTAGTGAACTGAATGGACATTTCTTCTATTGCCTTGACCAACCTGTTTGCTTCATCACCAGTAGAGCCTATTGCTGTTGATCGTGTTACTGATGTAGTTGGTGTAGACGTCGGTAGTGTTGTGACCATTGGAGTAGTGGGAGCTAAGGATGTTACCAAATTAGAAGGTACAACAGTGGTAACTGTTGGGATGATAGTTGCAGGAGCATCATCAAGACTAGCTTGTTTGAGTTGAATCAAGCTATCCAATTCTTTCTCCATCTCCTTTAACTGATCATTCAGTTGCAACACTAGGTCCACCATCTCTTCGTGATTGCTCTGACTCTCTAGGACCTCCTTTATCTGTGGGTGTTCTAAATGAGGCAGCTTAAGTTGTTTCTTGAGGGCTACTATATCTTCATTTTTCTTTTTGATCAATATCTCAACAACCTTAATATCACTAGGATCATGGCCCAACTCAATGACCAAGTCCTCCAATGACTTGATCATATTGTCTTTGGCCTGTGAAGAGGCCTTCTCCAATTTGTATTAGGCTGTCACATTATCCAGGGAATCTTGCAACTTGTGGGTAACCATGGACTTTCATGTAAGGGTGGAGTAAATCATTTCTCTAGCCTGTTTGTGGAACTTTATTTGGTGAATGGGATGAACATCCCTTACGATCACCTCAAAATTAGTCTTCTTATAGTTAGCCGAGGTCTTTTGTTGTTGTACAGTGGGCTGTAAAAATGACACCTACATATTTACTGCTTTGATGTCAAAGGCTGACATCAACCTGCTCTAGTTAGCTCGTGTATGTTTGAAGTATTGGGCATATGTCTCTGCCTCCAACTTCTCATTCCTCATCTTTTTTTCTTTGTATCTATCTCTAATGTCCTTTTCTCTATTAGCTAGCCTGACAAAGGAAGAAACCTCAACACTTTGTTGTCTTTCAATTAATTGAGTGTTGGATGTTGACGACTATTTTGTTTCACCTGATGTAGTTGTGCCTTTGCTCCTCTGCCCCATTGTTTCAGTGTCAGTTATTTCCACTGATTCAATGTACTCCTCCTGTTCAGACACAAGATTCAACTTGGGCCTTTTTCTGAGCTCAAACAACTCATCTGTAGTCTCTATGGCAGAGCTAGATTCCTCTTCCCTGTTCCTCTTTGGATTCGTCTCCTCATAGGCTAGGGTCTGAAGGATAGGAGGAATTTTCATTGGCTCCCCTAGTTCTGGGACCTGCAGGAAAGAGTTATGGTAAAATTGTTTTTCAACATCAATCAATGTCTTTTCAACATCCACAATTGTGTTGTCCATATCAATCAATGTGTTTTCCACCCACTCAGATTGGTTGGCAAACTATTCAATGTCATGTCTTGGGTGGTGGATGTATGGTCCCAACTTTACTCTAAGTCTAAGTTTATTTATAACCCCATGAGGGTCATACTGCCACATGAAGGTGTTGTTGAATTTCATTTACTATAGTATTTTGTCAGCGTTTGGTCTAGCCTCTCTGTTGTTACAAATGAATGGGCCCAATTGGTTTTCCACCTTAAATTGGGTTTTCTTCCTAGTAGATAGGAAGTGGACCTCATGAGAATTGATGATTTGTCTGAAGTACTCAAGTGCAAAAATCTTCATAGGGAGGTATTTGGGAAACTTGTAAGGGGCTAAATGGTAGCCATAAACCCTGATTTCAATGTGGTTCTGGTACAGGTACCAGTCTCCCACCTTGTTGTTCTTAGCCAACTGTAGCACTCTCTTGATTTCTTGGTTGATCCTATGTTGAGTGTCACCAGTTATCATTTTCATGACTGGGTATACAAATGAGTCTATGAAGTCATTGTAGGTAAACGCTGTGGAAAATTTCTAGACCAAGGGTGTCCAGTAGACCATTGATCTCTCTTTTCCCTTGGTATCCAACTTCTGGATACTTATAGGGAACATGTCTGCTTGGTAATATAAAAACATATGAAACAAAATTGAAGAGTATTTGAAAACTCTTAAAGTGGGCAGTCTACTAAATTGCTCATGCATTCTGTCGGCAATGAACTGAGCATAATTGTACATGATAGCAGGAGGCCTGCCTAGGGTGAAAATGGACAAGAAGACCAATATGACCTCATCCAATGCTCATCTGAAGTGTATCCTAGGATGCATGAGGGCATGGTGATTATGTTTCTGCTAGTCTCTGGAAAAATGGTGGTAGCATAGGGTGGAGTATCTGTAGGAGTATGGTGGTCTTCAATGATGAAAGTCTGAAAGATTTTCCTTATCTTAACCAAGTCTAGGGTGATATATAGGTCCAATAGGTCATTAATGGATAGAGGGGTCTGATCAAGGCTAGGCTAGAGTTGTAGCATTTGGTTGATGGACTTTGGTGTAATGTTGAATAACAACTACTAGTTTGGGGCAACAATAGCCCTTTGGCTAGGGATATAATATGCATGACAAAAACGCACAATATTAGGGAATCAGTGGAATTTTGGGAAGAGGTATTTACGTAAATTGGATTCCCAAAGGTGGATGTCATTGGAATGGTTTAGAAGTGTGTCCTTACTCAAGCAGTGGACCCTTAGGAGGTTGGCTAGGATAGCAGTGTCTTTTATATGGAAATCCCTGTCTACTAGTTCCAAATGGTCTATGTCCAGGTGAGGGGTTGATAGAGGTCTCACGTATAGAGAGGTCTCGGTAGCCATTTGTTAGTGGGAAAGGTGTGAATTAGGCTTATACAGGCTGTAGAAGTGAAACTTTGAAAACTGTGGTGGAATAAAAGGGTAATTTTTAGTTTACAAAATAGGGGCTTGGGTATTCAGGTGGAAATACTCTCAAATTCAGGGAAAATTAATTAAATTCAATTAGTTAATGTTTGAATTGACTGTATGTTTTCAAATTTGAGAGGGTCGTTCTGGTTTATTCTCAAAATACCAGGAAATTGGTGGTTCAAGCTGCAAACTGGTTTCAAACATGACTGTAGAGGGTATGGTTGCTTTAGCTGTGCACTAGAAGGCTGAATTGGGTGTCCAGAGCATGTTTAAGAGGTAATTGGTGGTCAAATTCGGTTGCAGAGGCTCAGGGTGGCGCATGAAGGCTTAGACAACTTTCACAATGCAAATGAGTGAAAAGAGTCGAAATGGGCTTCTTCGTCCTTTTAACCGACACCGGTTAGAATTTGGCATGGAATTCATAATGAACAGTGGATGGTTTTAGCTTTTGGTGGGGAGGCAGTTTCAGGGGCCATCACACCGCTTTTGGCAGTGGGGCGGTATTTCCTCAAGAGCATGCGATTTCGCTTGGAGCTGCCACATAGCCGAAAAGGGCCCAAGAAAATCCGTGAATCTCGCGTGCTCTTGGGCTGGTAAAGATTGGAAAGGGAATCAACGCAATATGGATGTGTGCCATCAGATATAGGGGTGAAAGATCTAATGCCTATTGCATGGTGAAACTGCACGAAAGGAATAGGGGTGGAGATTTGCCGGGCCCGAAGGATTAATTGTAATTAATTGTAATTAATTAATGAATAAAGGGGGAATTAAAAATATAATGAGGGGGTTAATAGAGTGGGACCAGGGTTACATGTGGTGGGGTTTTCTTTAACTGCACCAAAGGTGGTGGGTTAAAGTGGTTTTTGGGAGAAATGCAAATTGGGGGAATTAATTAAATAATGTGGGAGGGGAATAAAACTTAGGATAAAGGGTTTTTATGGTTTTTTAGGGAAATTAATGAGGGGGAAGAGGATTTTTCTTAATGGAGAGTGGGTTTCACACTAGGAAAAAGGGGTTCAGGGTAGGGGGATGACCTTTGGAGGGTAATTTGCTACGGAAATGTGTGAAACCAAGGGGTAAGGGGAAAAATGAAGGGAAAAGGGTATATTCATAAGAAATGATGGGATCATGGGGAAATTAGTAAGTATGTAGTGGGGGATGAAATGAAATGAGGGGAAGTTAATTAAATCAGCTTGCGAACATCCTTTCACTTTCATAACTTCTCCTACACACTGAAACATAGGATTAAGCATGATAAATGTGCCTATGCTTTAACAACCTTGTACTTATGCAACCTTTCTTCTACCTACCCTTTACTTATCCTAACAATTTTTTTCATTTTATTGGGTGCATTTAAGCTTGAAGACCCTTTGTTTCCTTTTTCTTTTGAAAAAAAAAACTATGTAATTCTAACCTTATATCTTTCAATGGCTTAAATTAAGTCATTGAGCACATTTTATTTCTCTACCTAACTATTGATCTGCCAAGATTAAACATTTTGGTTAGATTTTTATTCTCTATCTATAAACATGAAATTTAAAGCATGAACTAGTCAAGATTAAGCTACTTGAATCTCATGGGCTGTGGCATTTATGACAAGCTACACAACAAACATTATTTTTCACAGTAAAGTAAAAGTAGTGGCACTGAAATTTACACACTTCCATGATCTGTTTTTCTTTGGGGTTCATATTTTTTTTTTTTTCCAGTTTTCTTATTCTTTTTGTCCTTTGATATTTCTTTTAGGACATACCCACTTTACATTTTTTAATTTTTTAATATGGAAAACATTTTTCAAGAAGCAAAAGTATGTACAATATTACAAGACTAACCATAGCCAATTCAAAATTATGAATCCTATTATTATAGGACCCTAACAGTGGCTCCACATGGGGATGGAATTTCCTGGTGAAATGTCAAGAACTTTAAGATTAGTAGCCTCTGAAAATGTGATTGAAGTTACCTTGTAAACTATTCTTCTGTGGTTCTGCTTTATTGATACTTATGATGGTAAAAACTTCAAAGCTCAGGGCCTTCTCTTCGGGATTCAACTTCAAAAGATTACCAGCCAATCCAATCTAAACTCTGAAATGTTATATGCAATGACCTAAGTAAAATGAACTATTGTTAATCTGTGGATATATAACGATTCATCATTCTATCATTGACAGGTCCGCCTGGTAGATCTGATCCATCTATCTCTCTCAAGAAAAAGGCATTGTTACCTCTGTAACCATAAATGACATAAGGGCCTTCCCACAGAAAATCAAATTTTCCATGTTTTCCCTTGTATTCTCTTCTTGAATCCCACTTAAGAACTTTATCACCTATGTGTGAATCATTAGCTTTGGTCTTTTTATCAAACATCTTTTTGATTTTGTCCTGGATTACTTGTGATTTTACATATACTTCTTCTCTAGTCTACTACAAGTGTATGGTCTGATTTATCCTTCTCTGGATATCATTTGGTTCTACCTGCAACTCTTGGATGATATTCATTACTAGAACTCCCAAAGAGCATGGAAAAACAACATTCATCCCATCTACTAATTGATATGGATATGTACCAATGGACTTTTTGGTAGTTAGTCTGTCTGCTCATAAGGCATTGACCAACTTTCTGTTCCATGTCTTTTTTTGTCTTCCAATAAATTCTTAATCATATTGACAAGGCTTTTGTTAGAGGATTCTGCAAGTCCATTACCTTGAGGGTAATAGGTAGTGGAGTGGCCAAGGGTGATGTGGTATTTGTTAGAGAAATCTACCATTTTCTTGGACTTTAAAGTAGTTGCATTATCAGTAATGAGCTTTTGGGGGCATCCAAATCTTGACAAGATATTGTTTTCTAGGAATGAGATAATGACAGAGTCTATAGCTTATCTAGAAGAGATGCCTTCTTTCCATTTGGTAAAATAATTAGTGGCTATCAAAATCCACTTATGCTAGGTCGAGGAGGCTAGGTGTATTTCTCCAATGAAGTCTAACCCCCATTGTTGAAATGGTATTTCTGTGGAGATGGGTTTGACAGGTAAAGGTAAAAGCTTTCTTTTTCCCTCAAATATTTGGCACTTATGGCAAGAGGTAACATGTTTCTTAACATTTGCAAATAGGGTGGGCCAGTAAAAACCAGCCCTTAGAATCTTATCAGTAGAAGTCTTCCAATACAAGTGTCCTCCACAATTTCCTGCATGAAATTATTGTATAATTTTATCAGCTTCATCTTTAAGTAAACAATTCCAAAGAATACCACCATTGCCTTTCCAAAACAAAGCATTATCTATGATACAATATCTTAATGACTTCATTTTCAAAAATCTAGCTTTAGTTCTTGTTAAACCAGGAGGATCTTGTAAGTTCAGTAATAAAAATATGATATCTGCATACCAAGGTGAATCAGTAAAAGGTTCACTAATCTGTGGAGTCGCCATCTCTTCCTGATCATTAAGAGCACCAATGAAATTTATATCTAGGGCCTGATAGTTCGATTCAACCATGAGTTTGGCTAAACCTTGGCCTTTGATAAGTTTAGTGGGCTTTATTTCTATGTCACATAAGCAATAATGTGAGAATACAAAATATAGACTTTGAATTCTTTGATATCCTTTACTAAAGCTAATGCTTGTTTATCCATAATGTTGTATTTGAGTGTGGCATCTCTTAAGGATTTACTGAAAAATGCAATTGGTTGTTCATATCCTTGGTCACTCTTTTGGAACAAGACTGCTACAATAGTATGTTCTGAAGTAAAAGAAAAAATTATAAAATCTTTCTGAAAATCAGGACTTAAAAGGACTGGAGTTTTAGTTAGGGCTTCCTTGATGGATTCAAAGGACTGTTTGGCCTCCACTATGCATTTAAGTGTTGAGTCCTTTCTGAACATGTTATTTAGTTCTGTAATCAATTCTGCTAAATTTGAAATGAATCTCCTAAGAAAATTAATTTTGCCTAAAAATGACTGCAGTTCTTTACTGTTTCTAGGATAGGTGATGGTCAAGATGGCCTCTATTCTAGCAGGATCTACTCTAATTCCATCTTTGGATATTATATGTCCCAACAATTTACCCTCTTCTAGACCAAAGAGTGTCTTTTGGGGATGTAACGAAATCCCAAATTTTCTGCATTTAATTAAAACTCTTCTCAGGTGATCTAGGTGTTCAATATTGGATTTAGAAAAGACTATGATTTCATCTTGGTAAACTACTAGGAAGTCATGGATCTCCTTGGCAAAAGCTATATCCATAGCTCTTTGAAATGTTTCTCATGTGTTCATTAATCCAAAAGGCATCTTCAAATACATGAAGGTACCCCAAGGAGTAGTAAATGCAGTTTTGGCTTGGTCCTCTGGTTGAACTAAGATCTGGTTATATCTAGAAAATCCATCAAGCAGTGAAATTCTGGATGAGCCTACTACCCTATGAAGGATATGGTCCATTTTTGGTAGAGGATAGTTGTCTTTTAATGAGACCTTGTTTAAATTTCTGAAATCAACACAAAGTCTGATTTCTCCAGTTTTCTTCCTAGTAGTGACTAAGTTTGAAACCCAATCTGAGTATCTAATGGGAGATATAATTTGGGCATCATACATTCTTTTAACTTCTTTCTCAATAGATGGCATAAGAACTAGATTAATTCTCCTAAGTTTTTGTTTAAAAGGTTTATGATCCTCTTTGATTGGTATCTTGTGTTGAATTATGCTAGTGTCATAAGACTTTAGGTCTTCATAACTCCATGCATATACATCTTGAAACTCTTTAAACAGATTTATGTATTTAACTTTTTCATCTGGAGGTAAGACTTTTGATAATTTAATGAGTTTAGGTTTTTCTTTAGTTCCTATGTTACATTCTTCTATATCTTCTCTCAAAGGCTCCATTTTCGGTTTCCTAGCTACATCGTTGGAATCAAACAAATCTTTTTAGGGGACTAATACCTTAGGTAAAAAATTATTTTTAAGATTTAGAATTTCAGGATTCATTATTTCTTCTATTTTTACATTTTCTAAGTTATCTACTTCTAATTTAGTGAAATTAGTGGGTTTACCTATATCTAAAATATTTACATATATCCCAATATCTATGTGATTATCTACTGTACAATCTGTATCTATATTACAATTATGAAACTCACCTTCAGCATTCATGAAGTCATAAATTTGGGAATCCTGTGAGAAAATCTACCAATACTTCAGATTGTCTGGTATGACAGGCCTATGTCTCACTTTTGTTGTGTACTGATGGTTGGGATGAAAGGGCAACTTGCAGGTACTGGTAAAAGTAGCCAAACAATGGGCCTGCATATTCTTCTTTCTAGGAATGGCAGCAAAGTTTGTTTCCAGAAGGTCTTTGATCAAATCTAGGACACTCTCTATATTGACTCAGTTTGGGATTGTTTACAAAGTATTCACCATTAATTTGTTTAATAATCAATTCTGAGTCTCCAAGTATAGAAACTCTCTTGGCTCTAAGTTTTCTAACCATTTGTAAACCTAAGATCAAAGCTTCATACTTTGCCATGTTATTTGTGCATTTAAAATTTAACCTAAATGCATGACCTTCAGCGTGATTATTATCCATATTGTGGATCCATACTCCTGCACCTGTCCCTAACCTATTCACGGATCCATCAAAATCTAGATGCCATAGGGACTCATGAAAAATGTTTTCGCTATTAGATGTTTTGTATTTCAGTTCTTCAGTTGTGATTTCCACTCTGTCATGGTCTAAATTGTACAGGATGAAAGAGTCCATATCAGAATGCATGGAGTATATAGGGAATTTTTGTTGTTTTTCTACACTACTCAGCATGTATTTCATCAAGGTCTTTCTATATAGTTTTCTTTGTTGACCAAAAATAGATATGGTGGCATATGACATATCTAATTGCAAGGATCCTTGCAATTTTTTCCTCATGAGTGAGATAACAACATTCCATATGTGGGTGGGATGTATGCAACTACTATGTCCATCACAATACTCTTTGCTGGACATTGGACTAGAGTTACACATAAATCTTTAAAAGCCAAGGCACTTAAATTGACTAGAGTCAAAGGAAAACAAATCCTTATATGGTCTGGTGATATCTAAGTTTAGTCTCTCCATGTTTTCTTTTGGCATCAATTTATGGGATGCCCCAGAGTCTAGCATATCATTATGTAATACTTTGTCATGAATGTTCAGGCTAATGTAGAAAGGAGGGATTCCTACTTGCTGATGTTTACCATTTACCTCAGGACCAAACAATAACTTAGGTTGATCATCATTCAATTGAAAACATCTTCTCCCTCTGCTCTAGTTAAAGTTTCAGTTATCTGTGATCTATAGGATTCATTGTTTACTAGCTTAGTCAAAGGGACTAATATTTTCAATTTTCCTATTTCAATTTTGAGGTTGAAAGGCACTTGAACTTTGTTTGTTTGGATGAGTCTTCCTTAAAAAATGCATTTTGTGTGTTTTTATCTTGTCTTTCAGTACTTGGCATTTCAGTCTGTGTTTCAACAGTTTTGTTTTGATTACTCCTATTTCGAATGTTTTGAGTGACTGTTTCAGTTTGAGTTTCAAATGAAGTTATATCTACAATTTTTGGGCTAGAAGTCTCTTGTGTTCCCCTAGGAAGTATTTGTAAAATTTTAGTGACAGGAGCTTCTGTTATCTTGTTAGTTTGGGTCTGGATTGATCTTTTAGTGGGAGCTTCATTGTTCTTTTTACTTCTTAAGCTATACTGTTTGTGAACCTCATATATATCTGATTCATAACCCTGTTTAAAGTCGAAGGACTCACCAGATTCTAATTGCAATTGTTGCAACATGTATAACTCCTGTTCTTCTTGAGTAAGAAAAACAACATCTTCATTTTTTATTCCTAATGAGTTTATCTAGGTGTTATCTTCTCCTTCAGGGCTCTATGAACCCTTAGCGTAGTTTTCCTGGAAGGGTGGCCTAATTTATTCATCTGGTATAACATTCTTTCCAGCATTACGATTCTTCTTGAAGTTGGGGTTTCTTACAGGGGGTGGCTATTGATTCTCCCACTGAGTTTTTCTTTCCATGTTTTCTAATCTATCAATTATTCTCTATACACTCTTTGCTAAACTATCTATTTTTCCATCTGAAGTGGAAGTTTCCACTTTAATTACAACTCTCTTTTCATTTCTCATTCTAGCTTTCTTAGCTAATAGGTTGGTCTCTACACTCACAACACTACTTTGCATTTGTTCCAATGTTTTTGGGTTTCTTTCCCATAACTGGTATGACATGTCAGTGTCAAAACCATCAGGTAGTTTCATTAATGCTAGGTCAGGTGGAGGCTTAATATTAGTAGGGACTGTATTGTAGATTCTATTGAACCTAGTACAATAATCTTGAACTGACTCATTAGGAGCTCTTCTAATGTTATAATATTCAGAAAGTATTTGCAGAGGGTTTTTCTTTCTCTCACATATACCAATGAATAATCTATGAAAAGCAGCTAAATCTGCAATATGATTAGCTGGTAAAGATTTGAACCATTTCTTAACGTCCCCAGTTAATGTTTGGGTAAAAAACCTCATCTGGACATCATATTCACCTATCTCATGGAATTCGAAATAGTCATTCATTTTGTTCACATGCTGTTGGGCAGTATACCGACCAGAAGCATCAAACAAAAAGATTTTTCTTTGATAATCTTGGGGCATGGCATGGAGTTGTGCAGGTAAAACCTAAGGTGCATATCGGTCTGCCATGGATTGGATTCTATCCTGACTAGGGGGTAAAGTGTTGGTACTTGAGGAAGGGCTTGAAACTGATGGAGATGAACTAGATGAGGATGAGATGTTTTGCTGATGAATAACTGGTTTATTGGAATGGACTATGGTGGATATTATTGGTGAGGTGGTGGTAAATGAAGGTGTATTTACAATGATTGAAGATTGTGTAGAAATTTCAGAGGCAGCGGCAGTAAGGGTAGCTAGTTCAACAAATTGTTGAAGGTAAGCATCATCTATATGGCTTATTAGTGTGGAGGTTAAAGCTTCTGACTTGTCAAAAGTATCCAACACAAATTTATCTAAATCTGGATGTATAGGCACCTTTTATGATTTAATGAGTTGAATAAAATTAGGGTCTAACATAGTTTCATGAATTTTATTCTCTGATTTAGTTCTAAACAATGAGAGATCAAATGACAAATCAAATGGAATTTCCTCTAAAGTTGATAATTGTTTGAGGAGTGAATTTGCTTTAACTAAATGGCTACTACTTGCTTGAGTTTCAGCATTTTTTGGTTTTCTTAAAATCATGTCTTGATCATCAACTATATTAGCAGGGTTTGGATCTAGGTTTTCCCTGGTATAATGAGTCTTCTTGGGAGCCATAATTTCAACTTTTTAATTGGTTTTATGAAACTTTTCAAGAACAACTTATAAAAATGACCTTAACGGGCTTAAGATGAAATTTAAGGTTTCCTTAAAGTTTTATTTGACTGAGGATCGAAGTCCCCAGTATGGTCGCCAATTATGTTATCACTCCAAAATTTCTTCTAAGTTGTCAGAAAAAGAAATGATAGAGGTAACCACAAACCAACTTTGGAGATCAGGATCTAGCCTTCCTAATCTCAGAGAGGGCTCTCTCTTTTTAATTTAACTTTGTTTTAGTTAATTGATTTTAGGCTAGTTATGATTGTGCTTGGGTTTTTGATTTGAATTTGGGTGGTGGGATCACTTACTTAGATGAAAAAGGGTTTCTTTTACCATTGGGCTATGGGGTAAAATGTCAGACAAACAGGACTAGATTATGTTCTAAAAACAGTGTCTACAGGGCAAGATAGAGGAGTTACTATAGATCTCAAGGGCTTGATGGTGAAATGGTTTCCAATCGGATCTAGGGAGCAATTAAGGGTTCCTTAGGCCGAATTATGAAGAGAAATGAAAGAGGTCAACCGAGATGGGAGAGAAATTAAGGATTCTCAAATCTGGATATTAGAGGAAAACATATAAATGATTAACTGTGCAAAACAAAGTGTACTTAAACAAATTCTGAGTTAAATTTCCAGTTAATTCATTCAAATTTAGATAACGTTTAAGTTTATGAAACACATAACAAAGTAACAAAATCAGAGAAAGAAGATACTTCACTGCAATAACTCATCTCATGAATCCTCTAGTGCAATCTTTTTATTACTTGCTCCAGTTTGTTGACTTGAAAATTGGTACAATAACCCTTAGGTTTAAGATCAAAATAACTCTACAAATGTATAGAAATCCACACTCAATACTTTGAATTGTGAAGTATTTATACAAAAATATTATACAAAATATCCCAAACTGTCTTGGGAACTAATCTCTAGGAGAAAGAAATATCTTCATGCAAGAAGATAGAAACAACTATTGAATTGCTTCTTGTTGTCGCTGTTATTTAGGTTTTGTTGGTTTTGATCTTTTGATATTTTGCACTTTAATCTACTTTGTTGTTTGGTCTTCACATTGGATGTTTTATTTACTCTGACCTTTCATCTGATACACTTTGACCTGGCTGTCCTGTTAATATCCTTTTAGTGTGACCTTTTACTTTTACTGTACACTTTACATTTTTACTGTGTATTTCTATAGTAAAACATTTAGTTTTTCCCATGTCTCAGCATCTCTTAATTGGATATTAAGCATCTTCTTGTAGATCTCATCTACCTCTGTATACTTGGAAAAAGTAGGCTTATTAACAAAAGGGTGTTTTACCTCATGTTGTAGGTAAAACAAATTCTCAAAAGGCTGATACAATACTTTGCCAGTAGGTATACCCTTCATGTATGAAGTATTTACCTAATCTCTAGCCACTTCTCTGATCCTCTTGGGTCATCAATTTGTCGTTATAACCAAGGGATTTGGTAAACCCTTCTGCCTCAAAATTTTGAACTTCACCATGAATCTGTCAATGGCCAATTGCATAGTCTGGCACTTATCCTCTAGGTTTATCATCAAATTTCTCTTGGTGAGGACCCTCTTCGCTTCCAAAATTGTACTTGTTCTATCAGGTATCTCTAGTTCTTGCAGCTCATACATTCTCTTGGAGTTGAGGAAGTGAATGATCCTTGTAGCTTCCTCTGGCATGTCTCCAAGTTCTTCCTTGACTCTTTGAATGGATTTTGTAGCCTGCTTTATTAGATCAATTTGTTCAAAATTAACCTGGATGGATGGCCAAATATCATTGACAGAGTGAAAGATATTGGCCCATAATTTCTCCTTAGCTTGACCTAAAGGTCCATCGAGTGTTGGTTCCTTCTCTAGGCTTTTGATTCTTTCAGTGATCCTTGTAGATTTCTGATGTTCTTCTTTGTGCATGATTTGGGCAAGTCTATAATCTGTCTCCAGGCTAGTCAATTTCTCCTTAAGCATGTTCATCTCAACGGTCTGAATGGAAATTTCTTCCATTGCCTTGACCAGCCTGTTTGCTTCATCACTTGTAGATCCTGTTGTTGTTGATCCTGTTGCTGATGTATTTAGTGTAGATGCCCACAGTGTTGTGGCCATTGCAACACTGGGAGATAAGGATGCTGCCAAGGTAGAAGGTACAACAATGGTAATTGTTGGGATGACAGTTGTAGGAGCATCATCAAGACTAGCTTGTTTGAGCTGAATCAAGCTATCCAATTCTTTCTCCACCTCCTTTAACTGATCATTCAGCTGCAGCACTAGGTCCATCATCTATTCATGATTGGTCTGACTCTTTAGGACCTCCTTTGTTTGTGGGTGTTGTAAATGAAGTAGCTTAAGTTGTTCCTTGAGGGCTGCTATATCCTCATTTTTCTTTTTGATCAATTTCTCAGCAGCCTTAATATCAATAGGATCATGGCCCAGCTCAATGACCAAGTCCTCCAATGACTTAATCTGATAGGCCCCTATACTACTAGTGTAACCCCTTATTGTTATTAGTACAACCCACTTATTATATTGTTGTACCCATGTAGTCTCCATATTGTTACTATTGTGCCCCATAGAAGCCCACTATTTTTATTATTGTGCCCTTACATTATTATTGTTATGTTGGCTCTGATTATATTATGACTCGTTAGACTCCTATATATAGAAAGGAGGTCTTATCATTTGTATCATCCAAGAATTGTTCATTTGTGTAATGTAAAAGAGGTTTCCCCCTCGAAGAGGCTGAATTCTAAGGTGTTCATCTATCTTTTCTATCTTTTTGTGAGCTGGTTTCATAACATTTGGTATCAGAGCTTTGGATTCTAGGGTTTTGCCGCTCCAAATAGGTCATCGTGGTATTTTCGCTATAACTTTTTTTCTACGACGTTTTGAGAAGCTAAAAAAAAACCCATTTGAGACGAACTCACATTGAACCTCGTATCTAAATTTCAGATCTTTTCGCACTATATTTGTGGAGATATGATCTGAGGAAGTTGGTATTTTTGCAGACTCCTAAATTACATTCCAAACAGGTGACCTGGGGAAAATCGTCATAACTTTTGTTTTGAAAATCAGATTGAAATTTCATAAGAAGTTATAGAAAGAGAATGGACTGTAGTTTCCTATGTATATTTTTCAGTTACTAAGGTCAAAACAATGACACGTGGCACTTCATACAACTTCGCTCTTCTGGAAAGGTTTATAATCAGGTCATCTTGGGAGGTTGTGCATAACTCCACCTTGGAGAATCTAAATTTGATCAGACTGGTGGCATTGGAAAGAGGACACAGAAGGCTACTGAAAATCACAATTTTAGAACTGGAAGAACCGAAATTACAAAGTTATAGTCATTTCAAGATCGAGCTCCTAAAATCAAGAAAAGGCAATATGAGGAAGTTTGATGGCAAGGATCCGGTAAATTGGATACTTCAGATGGAGCAATATTTTGATCTAGATGGTGTACCACTGTTACAAAAGGTATGTATTACATCTTCATATTTAGAACTGGATGAATTTTTATGGTATAAAGGGCTTTGTTCTCATAAAAAACTTGTTACGTGGTCAATTTTCACGGAGGAATTGATAGCACATTATGAGGATACAAAGAGAAACACCTTCTTTAGAGCAACACCACAACAATTGGAAAGAGTAAAAGGGCTTTGTTACATAGTGGAAAGTAAAATTATGGCAACAAGGAAGTCTATCCCTCACAACTATAAAGATGGAAGTGTTGCTTCTCCTAGCCTTCCACAACCTACAAGGGTTACACCACAACAATTGGAAGAAAAAAGAGAAAAAGGGCTTTGTTACAATTGTGATAGCAAATGAACTAAAGGTCATAAGCGTGCCGAGAAGAAATTATTTTACATAGAGTATGAAGAGGAGGAAGGAAAGGATCAAGAAACATCAAAAGAAGAGGATATATGCCAGGACCCAACCCGAGAGAAAGAAAAAATGAATCAGACCATATCTTGTAAAGCATTGGCAAGAACTACCACTCCTAAAACTCTCAATATAGAAGGACATATCAAGAAGAAAAAGGTTCAAGAAGTGAAATATCACATCGAGAAAGAAGAAATGAATCCAAACATATCATGTAATGCATTGGCCGGAATTACCACTCCTCAAATTATCAAGATAGAAGGACATGTCAAGAAGAAAAATGTTCAAGAAGTGAAAGATCACATCGAGCAACAAGAAATGAATCCGGCCATATCTTGTAAAACATTGGAAGAAATTACCACTCCTCAAACTCTCAAGATAGAAGAACATATCAACAAGAAAAAGGTTCGAGCAGTTAAAGATCACATCGACCATCAACAACAAGTTCTCCAACTTTTAAAGGATGATGCCACCTTGGTGCAAAATCGAATGAAACAACGGGTAGGTCAACATCGCAGTGAATTTTTTTTGATGCAGGTGATTGGGTATTTTTACAGCTACATATCAAGCAAGCTATTTATGAGAAGGAAATATTGGCAATACTACATGCACTTAAGAAATGGCGACATTACCCAATGGGAAGACATTTCAAGATAAAAGTGGATCATGATAGTCTTAAATACTTTTTAGAACAAATATTATCTTTAGAAGAACAGAAAAAATGGGTCACAAATATGTTGGGTTATGACTTTGACATCATCTACAAAAAAGGGAAGAAATTTTTTGTTGCAGATGCACTCTCAAGAAAGGATGAGGATGTGGAAGCATTGTTTTGTGCCATTTCTATTATCCAACCAGATTGGATAAATGAGGCAAGGGATGAATGGAAGAAGGAAAAAGAAGTGTGGCCACTCATTCAAAAGTTGCAGAATATCCCAATTCAAACAATATTGCCAGAACTTGAAGAGGAAGGAAAAATCATATTAGAAACTGGAGCAGTCACAGAAATAAGAACCCGACAGCTACGAAATCGATCAATTTCAGAGTATCTCATCCAGTGGAAGAACTTACCCACTGAAGATTCCACATGGGAGGACAAGAATTTTATACAGAAGCATCAAGAACTACTCAAGCATTGAGGACAACACTTTTTGAAGGAGAGGGGCATGATAGGCCCCTATACTACTAGTGTAACCCCTTATTGTTATTAGTACAACCCCCTTATTATATTGTTGTATCCATGTATTCCCCATATTGTTACTATTGTGCACCATAGAAGCCCACTATTTTTATTATTGTGCCCTTACATTATTATTGTTATGTTGGCTTTGATTATATTATGACTACTTAGACTCCTATATATACAAAGGAGGTCTTGTCATTTGTATCATCCAAGAATTGTTCATTTGTGTAATGTAAAGGAGGTTGCGCCCTCGAAGAGGCTGAATTCTAAGGTTTTCATCTATCTTTTCTATCTTTTTGTGAGCTGGTTTCATAACATGATCCTATTGTCTTTGCCATGTGAAGAGGCCTTCTCCAATTTGCATTGGGCTGTCACATTATCCAGTGAATCCTACAGCTTGTGGGAAGCCATGGCCTTTTCTGTAAGAGTGGAGTAAATCATTTCTCCAGCCTGTTTGTGGAACTCTATTTGGTCAATGGAACATCCCTGGCTATCACCTCAACATTAGTCTTCTTATAGTCAGCCCAGGTCTTCGGTTGCTATACAATGGGCTGCAAAAATGGCACCTGCATCTTTCCTGCTTTGATGTCAAAGGCTGACATCAACCTGCTATGGTTAGCTAGTGTATGTTTGAAGTATTGGGCATATGTCTCTGCCTTCAACTTCTCATTCCTCATCTTTATTTCTTTGTATTTGTCTTTGATGTCCTTTTCTCTATCAGCTGGCCTGACAAAGGAAGAAACCTCAACACTTTCTTGTCTTTCAATCAATTGAGTGTTGGATGTTGATGGGTATTGTGTTTCACCTGATGCAGTTGTGCCTTTTCTCCTCTGTCCCATTGTTTCAGTTTCAGCTATTTCCACTGATTCAATGTCCTCCTCCTGTTCAGACACATGATTCAACTTGGACCGTTTTTGAGCTCAAACAACTCATTTATAGTCTCCATGGCAGAGCTAGATGCCTCTTACTTGTTCCTCTTTGGATTATTTTCCTCATTGGCTAGGGTCTGAAGGACAGGAAGAATGTTCATTAGCTCCCCTAGTTTTGGTTCCTGCAGGAAAGAGTTCTGGTCAAATTGTTTTTCAAGATCAATCAGTGTGTTTTCAACATGCACAACTGTGTTGTCCATATCAATCAATGTATTTTCCACACACTTAGATTGGTTGGAAAACTGTTCAATGTCAGGTCTTGGGTGGTGGATGTATGTAACCAACTTGACTTTGAGTCTAAGTTTATTTATAACCACATGAGGGTCATACTGCCACATGAAGCTCTTGTTGAATTTCATTTGTTGTAGTAATTTGTCAGCCTCTAGTCCAACCTCTCTGTTGTTGCAAATGAATGGGCGCAGTTGTTTTTCACCTTAAATTGGGTTTTCTTCCTAGTAGATAAGAAGTGATCCTCATCAGATTTCATGATTTTTTTGAAGTACTCGAGTGCAAATATCCTCATAGTGATCCGAATGGAAAATGGCATCAACCCATTGTATTCATCCACCCATAGAATTTACCCATGGTGTTATAAGTGGCATCCACCCATGGTATTTATCCACCCATGATATTGTAAGTGACATCCACCCATGGTATTCATTCATCCATGGTATTTACCCATGGTATTGTGGCATCCACCCAAGGTATTTATCCACCCATGGTATTCATTCACTCATGGAATTGACTCGTGGTATTGTAACTCAAAAATACTATAAGTAACAAGTTGCATTTTGTAAAAGGACAGTTGGTACGCCACAATGTAGCTTTTACAATTATTGTTTGTTTAATACAAATTTTATTTGTGGTTTTGTTTATTAGGCACTCCTCTTTTTCTTCTGGCATTTCAATTTTTTAGATCTTGCGGGCCTCTCCCCCAAATTCCATTTCAATCTTTTGGATGTTGGGGGCCTCCCCCCAAGATCTGGATCAGTGGTATGGGAGCAGGTTATGATTCCATGGGAATGAGAGTTTGATTCATCTTTCAGTTTTAAATTTTGCAGCAATATTCAACAAACTTCAGGTATGTGCTACGTCCTCCATAAAGCATTTTCTTGGTCCAAGCAGGAAGAATTATTCTTTTTTCCATTTTTTTGCAGGAATGTTTTTAGGCGGAAAGTTTCGAGATTAGATCTGAAATTTTTGGTGCAAATTTTACAAAAAAAATAACAAATCTTCCATGAAAAAAATACCCAAATTAAAAAAAAAAAATTGACCGAATCTGAGTCCGAATGAGGGAGATATCGCTGATTTAAAATCGGTTATTTTGCAGAAATGTTTTTGACAGTAATTCGTGGATGACGGCTCTCCTATCTTTATTTTTTTGTAATTTTGGTGCAGAATTTGAGAAAAATGATTATAGATATGAGTTCCTCTCGAAAAATCTCTCAATATTAAAAAAAAATGGGTCGAATCAGAGTTCAGATGTGGGAGATATCGCTGATTTAAAATCAGTTATTTTTTAAGAACTTTTGTGATGGCGGAAAAGTTGCAGCACGAAGGTGAGATTTTAGAGTGTCGAGATAAGGATTTCCAACACATGGGAAGATGAAAAATGGTCCTTCTCTTTAAAAAAATAGGTTATAATAAATATTCTGAGTTATATTCATCGAGTTATGTGCATTTTAATTCTGGAGCAGCATTCGGAGTAGGTTCCCTTTGGAGACGTACCCTCCCACCCCACTTTAGTAGGCACTTGCTTCACATTCACTAGTTTCATCATAGGAGCATTCAGCTTGGGTTATTTGGAGAAGTTTCCTCCCACCCCAGGCTATGTAGGAACCTACTACCTCATCAACAACCAACATCACGGTTATGGGTCAACCACACAAAATCCTTGTCATCGAAGTCCATTTGCTAGGCCGCACATTGTTAGTATCACAGCTGGTCACAAGCATTACAAGTTATCTCTATCCTCAAATCTTAGTTTGTCATCATTATAGGTCATCCACAAACCAAAACTTCATCAAAGTCCATTTACTAGGCCACATACTGTCAGTATCACAGTTGGTCACAAGAATCACGGGGTCTCTCTAACCTCGCATCTCGTTCATCACGGTTATGGGTCATCCACAAACCCACACTTCATCGAAGTCCATTTTCTAGGCCACACACTATTAGTATCATAGTTGGTCACAAGCATTACAGGGTATCTCTATCCTCGGATCTTCATTCATCATGGTTATGGGTTAACCACATAAAACCCTTCTCTTCAGTGGCTCTTCATATTCAACAAAGGCTTCACAGGAGGTAACTTCACGGAATGGGGACCATTGTTTTTTAAGGAGGAAGGAATGATCCGAATGGAAAATGGCATCAACCCATTGTACTCATCCACCCATGATATTGTAAGTGACATCCACCCATGGTATTCATTCACCCATGATATTTACTCATGGTATTGTGACATCCACCCATGGTATTGTAAGTGACATCCACTCATGGTATTCATTCACTCATGGAATTGACCCGTGGAATTGTAACTCAAAAATACTATAAGTAACAAGTTGCATTTTGTAAAAGGACAGTTGGTCCACCACAATGTAGCTTTTACAATTATTCTCTGTTTAATAAAAAATTTCTTTGTGGTTTTGTTAATTGGGCACTCCTCTTTTTCTTCTGGCATTTCAATTTTTCAGATCTTGGGGGCCTCTCCCCCAGAATCCATTTCAATCTTGTAGATCTTGGGGGCCTCCCCCCAAGGTCTAGATCACATAGGGAGGTATTTGTGCAACTTGTAAGGGGCTAAATAGCAGCCATAAACCCTGATTTCAGTGTGGCTCTAGTACAGGTACCAGTCTCCCACCCTGCTATTCTTAGAAAATTGTAGCACTCTCTTGATTTCTTGGCTGATCCTAGGTTGAGTGTCACTAGTCAGCATGTTCATAATTGGGTATACAAATGAGTCTATGAAGTCTTTGTAGGTAAATGATGTGGAAAATTTCTGGACCAAGGGTGGAAATACTCTCAAATTTAGGGAAAATTAATTAAATTCAATTAATTAATGTTTGAATTGACTGTACATTTTCAAATTTGAGAGGGTCGTTATCGTTTGTTCTGAAAATACCTAGAAATTGGTGGTTCAGGCTGCAAACTGGTTTCAAACGTGATTGTAGAGAGTACGGTTGCTTTAATTGTGCACTGGAAGGCTGAATTAGGCATTTGGAGCCTGTTCGGGAGGTACTCGGCAGTTAAATTCGATTACAGAGGCTCAGGGTGGCGGAGGAAGTCTTAGGCAGCTTTCACAGTGCAAATGAGAGAAAAGAGTCGAAATGGGCTTCTTCATCCTTTTGACCGTCAATGGTTAGAGTTTGGCATGAATTCATAATGAATAGTGGATGGTTTTAGCTTTTGGCGGGGAGGCAGTTTCAGGGGCCACTGCACCACTTTTGGCAGTTGCGAGATATTTCCCCGAGAGCACACAATTTCCCTTGGAGCTACCACATAGCTGAAAAGGGCCCGAGAAAAACTGCAAATCTCATGTGCTGTCGAGCTGGTAAATATCGGAAAGGGAATCAGTGTGATATGGATGCGCGCTGTCAGATTTGAGGGTGAAAGATCTAACGACTCTCGCGTGGTAAAACTGCACGGAGGGAATAGGGGTGGAGATTTGCAGGGCCTGGGGGATTAATTACAATTAATTGTAATTAATTAATGAATAAAGGGGGGATTAAAAATATAATGAAGGGGTTAATAGAGTGGGACCAGGGTTAAATGTGGTGGGGTTTTTTTTAACTACACCAAAGGTGGTGGATTAAAAGGGTTTTTGGGAAAAATTTGAATTGGGGGAATTAATTAAATAATGTGGGAGGGGAATAAAACTTGGGATAAATGGTTTTTATGGGTTTTTAGGGAAATTAATGAGGGGGAAGAGGATTTTTTTTAATGGGGAGTGGGTTTCACACTAGGGAAAAAGGGGTTCAGGGTAGGGGTATGACCTTTGGAGGGTAATTTGCTAGGGAAATGTATGAAACCAAGGAGTAAGGGTCAAAATGAAGGGAAAAGAGTATATTCATAAGAAATGATGGGATCATGGGGAAATTAGTAAGTATGTAGTGGGGGATGAAATGAAATGAGGGGAAGTTAATTAAATCAGCTTGTCAACATCCTTTTACTTTCATAACTTCTCCTGCACACTGAAACATAGGATTAAGCATGATAAATGTGCTTATGCTTTAACAACCTTGTACTTCTGCAACCTTTTTTCTACCTACCCTTTACTTATCCTAACATTTTTCTTCATTTTATTGGGTGCATTTAAGCTTGTAGTCCCTTTCTTTCCTTTTTCTTTTGAAAAACAAACTATGTAATTCTAACCTTATATCTTCCAATGGCTCATATTAAGCTGTTAAGCACATTTTAATTCTTTACCTAATCACTGATCAGCCAAGATTAAACAGTTTGGCTAGATCATTATTCTCTATCTATAAACATGAAATTTAAAGCATGAACTAGTCAATATTAAGCTATTTGACTATAATGGGCCATGGCATTTATGACAAGCTGCACACAACCATTATTTTTCACAGTAAAGTAAAAGTAGTGGCACTTAAATTTGCACACTTTCATGATCTATTTTTGTTTGGGGTTCATATTTTTTCACTTGTTTGATCTTTTCTTATACTTTTTGTCCTTTGATATTTCATTTAAGACATATCCTCTCTACATTTTTTAATTTTTTAATATGGAAAACATTTTGCAGAAAGAAAAAGTATGTACAATATTACAAGACTAGCCATAGCCAATTCAAAATTATGAATCCTATTATTATAAGACTCTAACACTATAATTGATGAATTGTTGGATGAATTACATGGAGAAATTTACTTCACAAAGTTGGATCTTCGTTCAAGATATCATCAAATTAGAGTGAAAACTGAAGACATTCTGAAAACAACATTCAGAACACATGAGAGCCATTATGAAGTTTTGGTCATGCCTTTTGGCCTTACTAATACACCTTCCACATGTCAAGGTTTGATGAATTCCATTTTCAAACCCTCCATTAGAAAAATTTTGTTAGTATTTTTGATGATATACTAATATACAACAAGTCTTAGAAGGATCATGTTCAACATGTTGATAGGGTGCTCTAACATTTGGAGGAGAAATAATTATATGCAAAAACCTCCAAATGTTTCTTTGAAGTAAAAGACATGGAATAATTGGGTCATGTTGTATCTCATGAGGGTGTTAAGGTAGACCCTAACAAAACTAAGTCCATTAAGGAATACAAAATACCCACAACTGTAAAGAATCTTTGAGGATTTCTAGGGTTGACAGGGTATAATCACAAGTTTCTTAAGAATTATGGGAGAATAGAAGCACCTCTAACAACATTACTAAAGAAAAATACATTTTCTTGGACTCCAGAGACAACTAAGGCCATTGAACATATTAAAGAGGCAATGTGCCAAGCATCGGTCTTAGAAATGCCATACTTCACAAAAACCTTTATTGTGGAATGTGATGCCTCAAGAAATGGAATTAGTGTTGTCTTAATGCAAGAAGGAAGACCTATTTTGCAATGACCCCTAATAATAATAAAAAAATAATAAATCATAAATAATATAATATAATATCAAAATATAAGAAAATAAATGATAAACAATAAAGAAAATATAATAATAGTAAATAAATAATAAATAATGAAGAGAATATAATAATATTAAATAAATAAAATAGTAAATAACAACATTGGAGTTCTAAATAAATAAAAATAAAAATAAACTATAAAAATAGTAAAAATAAGTAAAGTTATCAAAAAGTAAAAAGGAATAAAATAAGAAAGAATTATATTAAGAGAATTACTAAATTAAGTTAAACTTAAAATAAAGAAATAAAAGCTGCATGTTGACACATGTAATGTGTGCATGTGGTTCCCCTTCCAATATTTGTTCTATTTAATAGACGGTGAGGAAGTGAGAGATCATTCCATGATTCCATCATCCACTCTCTTGGGAGAAAAGTGTTGTGAGACAAAAGATTCCCTGGCAGTAGTACGTTGATTGAGGACTCGGGGGTGGCCAATTGTAGCAAGATTTTGTGCAACTGAGCCTATGATTGGGTGGAGAGTCAACCCCAAAACTTTGTTGTGGTTAGCAAGACTCAAATAGCATTCAACTCCAAAATCACAAGGAATATCATCGCCAAAAGTAAGTTGTCCCTGCTCATATTTCCGAAATTTTATGTTAAATAGTTGATAAATTGTGTGTTGATTATAAATCACATTATTAATCTAATTAGTTGCCTGTTTTAATTTCATGGTTGTTACATATGATATTAGAGCCAAGTTGCAACTCTATTGGACCTTTGAATTATTGTTTTCATGCTTGATTATTATAAATATTTTTTTATTGACCTTCTTGCAAGTATTTCCTATAGAATTTTTTGGGTAAGGTTATACCCATATTACACCCTCCTTTCAAGTTTTAACTTAATAGCATCGATATGCTCTCCGATGTAGATCAGAAGCTAACATTAAAATGGCTTTATTCACTTCATATATATGAATGAGCCTAAAATAAAAGGGTTGTATTCTGATGTAAAAAGTTAACGTAGCTTGCTTTAGGTATTTTCCATAACTTATGTGAAAGAGGATTTTCGTAAAACGAAAGTTATATTTACGACCTCTATAGATGGTAACCAATAAATCAATAGGTTATGCATGTGGCTTCAAACTTCGGAAATTGTGTGAGGTAATTCGCATTTAACTAACACTTGTGGTTGAGTAGATTCTACGGAAATTGTGTGATGTAATTCGCATTTAACTATCACGTGTCATTGAGTAGATTTCGCAAGTCTCAAGAGTTGTGTAGAAATCACAACTTTACTATAGTATCGGTTAGGTGCAGCTGTAAACTTCAATTTAAAAATAATATGCCATGGAAAAAAAGGGTGTGTAACAAATAAAAATTCATCGACCAAATTTTGTATTTTGGGAAATTTTATAAGGTTATTTTTTGAGTAATGTTATTTTAATAATTTTATTTTCTCTAATTTTTATATTATTATTATAGGTAAATCAATTTCTTATTAATTGAACCAGTGTGACAAGTAGATTGATGAATAATAAATAGTTATTTAAAAGTATAATATATATTTACACATGTATATATAAAGGTATACCATTATAATATTAATTTTTATTAGTGAACAGTGTGGGAAATGTAAATGCTTATTAAAAGTATTTCTAATATTTTAAGAGAGATAAAGTATATATGAAAATAAAATATATTATATGATGTTTGAAATAATAATAATAATAAAGATGATTTGAAAAGAAGTATGTTATTTTTATTAAATTTTTGTATAATAAATTTGTTTTTTTTGGTTTGAGATAGATCATTATTTTAATAGTAATATTATTAGCAACTAAAATATAGTTTTATTAGAGTTATTGTCTCTTCAATTAGTTGCAATATAAAAATAGTAATGGTGATTTTTTTTAGAGTTAGAAAGTTTTTTTTTTTTTAATAAATTTATGTTTGTGATGAGAAACAATATATTTACATGAGTTAAAGAGGTAACTGTAGTTTAGGAATTCTTGCAAAAGTGGATGTAACTTAAAATATTAAGTAAATTCAAGGAAAACAATTGGATGAAAATATGGTAGTAAGTGAATTTATATATGATGTCAAACGAATAGTGTTGATCGTGCTCGTGCTCCAGAGTAAGTCACATATCAAAGAGGGGAAGAATAATAAGTAATAAATGAATTAAGAGGAATATCAAATTCATAAATGTACATATAGTTAATGATTATTTTTCACTAATATTTTTCTATCTTCAAAAGAAATTAACTAAAGTAAATGAGTTGTTGTTTTAAGGATGATTATTGTATTTATGAATCTCTATTACTCATTTGGTGGACCAAGAAATTCCAGAACTTTATGATGATAAGTGAATGATAGAAGCAACCTATGCCCTTACAAGATAGGCATGAAACAAATGAAGATACGAGTAGACTTGTAGACACAAAATACAATAAAAGAAACTTATAGGAAAGAAGCAAAATCAACTTATCAATTTTCTAATGGTGATAATAAAGGGTGGCCCTAGTAACGATGACCAACTTGGAATGATGATATGAATATAGAAGAGTACAAGATAGGTACTAAGGGCAGATAGTGCAAGTTTCATAAAAGAGTGTAAAAGGAAAAGAAAAAGTAGTAGCATATCCTAGAACATTATGGAGGATTTTGGAATAACTTAGCACTTTAGAGGCATTTTGTGAATGAAGAACCTATGGTAAATAGATGTGGAATCATAATAGTATTTCAATAATAAGAATGTAATAATGATCTCCATTAAGTCTAAATAAGGACAATGCCTATTAGGAAGAAAATATTGTCAATAAAGATTTATAGTCATGATGGACATTTTATGGAATTGTAGGAAATATGGTGACACTAAATTACAGAGGTGATAAACCAATGACAATGAATAAGATAAAAGTAGAAATTAGGAATATTCCACTGGCGAAAAGGGGGAAATTTCCTTAGCATAAAATATAGTACTTTCCTGGTAGTTCCAAGATTATTGATAATTGAAGAGGATTTCAAATTTTAGGATTGAATTAGCTATTAAAAATCCTATATGTTTCATTTAAGGCTTATAAATTGAAGGGTGAAGGGAACTATGGAAGCATAATAATATCTAGGGTTAATTTATGTGATAATACTAAGGGGTCTCTCTATCAAGTGGAAAGTTATCTTAAGGATATTGATGAACGGATTGAGCAACATGATTGATGAGGTTCATAGTGATGACATATACAATTATAAGGTGTCAAGATGGAGAATTATGAAATGGAAACACTCACAATAGGCTCGAAGGTTTAAATAATAAAGGATAAGTAATTGTCTACCTTTTGGCAAGAGAATAGACTATGTAAACTAATGAGAAAACATTGAGTATGAAGTGTAGGAAGAAACATTGTTAGAAATTATATAATGAGACCTTTAGAAGGATTAAACATAAATTGAGAAAAGGAGTCAGAATCAACGAATAAAAGGTATACGTGACTGATTTTTACTCATTGTTTCATGACTAGATTGGTGATATATTAAGGCTTTTCGTGGGTAAATTTATCAATTTTGTTCCATGGTAAATGGAAGAAGTTATTACTAAAGAAAACAAATCATATAAAAAAAATTCTATGGATGATAATGGTATTAGTGGTTCAAGTGTTTCAATTCAAAATTAATGATATCCTCCACAAACCAAACGTGAGAGGGAACAATATCCAACACAAATTGAATGAGAGTGAATCTATGATAAAAGAGATCAAGTGATGTTGAGACGAGAAATTGATGAGATAAGAAAATATTTTTTGAGTAAACAACAAAAGGACCAAGTGATGGATAAATCACCAACTACCCCATGTACAAATGGATTAAGCATGGTGTAAGACTTAAATAAGGATGACCTTGTATATGTATGCCATTTGGATAAGCACAATATGTATAGTGATCATGAAATTTTAATTTGATATTGATGATTTAAATGATTGTAGAAACAGTAATATCTTAACAATGAATTTCTTTGGGGAAGGAAGAATATTTGACAAGAGATTAAGGCTCAAGATGATGAGACTCATTTGAAATTTAACGATGTACTTAGATTAGTATATCTACGGTGTAAATGGTTAACTTCCTAATAGAAAGAACAAGAAATGATTATTGAAAAGTAATTGGTACCTTGATGAAAACATGACACTAATAGTACTCATGAGATAACATAGATCCTAGAGGGATGTTGAATAATCTTAATTCATAGTTAGCATTCATTGTTTATATAAGTAAATGAAATTAATTCATGATAAGAATGTTTATAGTGTATTTTTGTTCTATATTTGATAAGTATTGAGATGATTCTCATATTAATGATGTTTCATGATATGATGGTATGTGGTAAATGGATATTGTTATGATGAGAGGCTAATGTTGTATATGTGGTGCTTATTTATTGATTTATTTGTTATGATAATGATGTTGAATGCTCATGATGATATGAAATGCATAATGTGGCATATGGATTATGATGTTATGATATGAGTTTATATTGACACGTGGTTCATTTATTATGTGATGATATGTCTTTGATGTTGATATTATGATGTGAAGCACATGGTAATTATATGTAGATTTATGACATGCGTAATTTTGTGATAAAAATGATGTTATGTTCTCATGATGACATAGAAGACTTGACATGTGGATTGATTTCTATGATACTATGGTTATTGCTAATTCATTGGATGCATGTTGAGATGTGGTGACAGACAAGAAATCCACAAATGGGCCGAGAGGGCCAGTTTATTTGATGATCTCATAGGAGTCCATACCAATGAGGGAAAATATGTAACACCATATGGGTTGGGGACAAACTCAATCAACACTACATATGCCAGTGGTTCCTTTGTCTTGTATAGCTCTTGAGGAGCTATGGGACCATCTTGAGGAGGCCAAGTGCCTAATATTGTAGGCTAAGTGCCTAGTATTGGATTGTAATGCCAAAGTCTGGTGGGGGTGTAAGGACTTCGATGCCTGGGGCTATGCACCTTAGTAGTTGTGGAGGGAGTGGGCCAACCTTGCGAGATGCCCGGAGTCATTGAGTACCATACAAGATGTTTGCCTTGGGTTAGATGAGGTCTGAGTCGGGCGCGAGCCTTGGGGCCACCCTTGGACTAGGATACAGATCGAGGAGGCTTATGCCTGGTTCTGAAAGTGGGAAAAAGGATAGAGATTCCTTGAGATTCCCCAGGTGTTGTGAAAACTTTCGATGCCTGCTGGTTATACTAGTTCAGCAGAGGGTGTAGGGAAAACATGAAGTAATAAATAACTAAATAAATAAAATGTTAAATAATTCAACTTAACTTTGGGACGAAGTTCCTTAAAGGGGGGGAGTATGTAATGTCCCCTAATAATAAAAAAATAATAATAAATCATAAATAATATAATATAATATCAAAATATAAGAAAATAAATGATAAACAATAAAGAAAATATAATAATAGTAAATATATAATAAATAATGAAGAAAATATAATAATATTAAATAAATAAAATAGTAAATAACAACACTAGAGTTCTAAATAAATTAAAATAAAAATAAACTATACAAGTAGTAAAAATAAGTAAAGTTAACAAAAAGTAAAATAAAATAAGAAAGAGTTAAATTAAGAAAACTATAAAAATAGTAAAAATAAGTAAAGTTATCAAAAAGTAAAAAGGAATAAAATAGGAAAGAATTATATTAAGATAATTACTAAATTAAGTTAAACTTAAAATAAAGAAATAAAAGTTGCATGTTGACACATGTAATGTGTGCAAGCGGTTCCCCTTCCAATGTTTTTTATATGTAATAGACGGTGAGGAAGATGAGAGATCATTCCATGATTCCATCATCCATTCTCTTGGGAGAAAAGTGTTGTGAGACAAAGGATTCCTTGGCAGTAGTACATTGATTGAGGGCTCGGGGGTGGCCAGTTGTAGCAAGATTTTGTGCAACTGAGCCTATGATTGGGTGGAGAGTCGTCCCCAAAACTTTGTTGCGGTTAGCAAGATTCAAATAGCATTCAACTCCAAAATCACAAAGAATATCATCGCCATAGGTAAGTTGTCTCTACTCGTATTTCTGAAATTTTATGTTAAATAGTTGATAAATTGTGTGTTGATTATAAATCACATAATTAATCTAATTAGTTGCCTGTTTTAATTTTGGGGTTGTTACACATTTCTTTTGAAAGTCATCTAATCAAAGGAAATTATTTACACAACCCTATTTATGAAAAGGAAATGTTGGAAATACTACATGAACTAAAGCAATGAAGACCTTTCTCAATGGGAAGACACTTGAAGGTAAAGAAACATCATGATAGTCTTAAATAATTATTGGAACAAATATTATCTTCAGAAGAGTAGTAAAAATGGGTCACAAAGATGTTGGGTTTCAAATCATCTACCAAAAAGGGAAGCAAAATGTTGTTGTAGATGCACTCTTGAGAAATGACGAGGATGTGGAAGCATTTATTTGTTACATTTCTAGTATACAAGTTGATGGGATAACCGAAGAAAGGGATGATTGGAAGAATGACGAAGAGTGTGGAAACTCACTCAAAAGTTGCAGCAATATCCCAGTACATCTGAGACATTTAATTGGAAAAATTATATATTATGGTACAAAGATCGCTTATATATTTGTAAGAATTCCCAACTCAAGAAAAATATTCTTTTTGAATTGCACGCATCACCCTTAGGAGGGCACTCAGGATTTTTAAAAATTTACCATAGGGTCAAGAAGGATTTTTTTGGGATGGCCTTAAATATGATATTAAGAAGTTTGTGGCACAATGTTTGGTTTTCAAAAAACATAATGTTTAAACAATTACGACCTTGGGTCTGTTACAACCTTTAGCCATTCCAAGTTAGCATTGGGGGGAGGTCTCAATCACATGTTTACCCAAGTCTGGAGGAAAGAGTGTCATCATGGTGTTATTTTATAGACATACCAAGTATGCACACTTTTGTGCATTATCTCATCACTTTAAAGACAATACAGTTACTACGGCATTTATGGAAACAATTCAAAATCTACATGGAAGCCCAAATATTATTGTAAGTGACAAAGATCCCATTTTCATTGGAAATTTTTAGATGGAATTATTTTCTCGTCTTGGTACTCAATTAGGTCATATCTCAACTTATCATCGTCAATCTGATGGGAAAAATGAGATAGTGAACAATTGTTTGAAAGGATATATTCTTTTCTTTGTATCTGATAAACAGACACAATGGGTCAAGTGGTTACCTCTAGCTAAATGGTGGTATAAAACTTCCTTCCATACTGCAGCCAAAATGACCCCATTTATGGCACTTTATGGATATCATCTACTATCCGTCACATCATCTTTAAGAAAAAATTCTAAGGTTCAACCAATGGAAGATCACATCAAGCATCAACGACAAGTTCTCCAACTCTTAAAGGATAACCTCACTCTAGCGCAGAATCAAATGAAACAACATGTAGATAAACACCGCAGTGAAAGAATTTTTGATGTAAGAAAATCGATGTTTTTACAGCTACAACCATATAATCAAATGTCCCTCAAGCAAGCTAATAAGGATAATAAATTATCACCCAAGTACTATGGTCCCTACAAGGTGTTGAAAAAGATTGGTGCTGTGGCATACAAATTGGATTTTCCTGCATCTTCCCAAGTACACCCAATTTTCCATGTTTCATGCTTAAAGAAGGTTGTCAGTGACAAGTTCCCAGTTCAAACAATTTTTCCAGAAATTGACGAAGAAGGAAAAATCATATTTGAGCCTCAAACAATCACGGAAGCAATAACCCGACAACTACGTAATCGATTAATTTCAAAGCATCTCATTAAGTGGAAGGACTTACCCACTGAATATTCCATATGGGAGGATGATAATTTTATACAGAAGCATTTGGAACTACTCAAGCATAGAGGACACCACTTTTTTGAAAGAGTGGGGCATGTTAGGTCCCTATAATACTAGTCTATTCCTCTTATTGTTATTTTTAGTGTAACACCATATTGTTATTGTTGTGCCCATGTATCCTCCATGTTGTTATTGTTGTGTCCCATAGAAGCCCACTATTGTTATTGTTGTTCCTATTAGTGTCGGTATCTTCATCCCTCCATCAGTGATCAAATTCTCTTGTTGCATTACATGTTAGGTGTCTCATCTGATCAGTTGCATTCCATTAGGGTCATGGATCATCTGATGGTAGTGGAATTTTATAAATTTTCCCTCATGATCTTTACTTGCTGGTCCATTTTCATACATTTAGGTCATTTGCAGTCATTTTTTGTCCTTAAATATACAAAAGTCATTTTTGGGGTTTTAGGTCTCATTAGGTCTAGGGTTTTGTCACTAAGGTTTTGTAAACACTCAAATAATGGTCAACACACACATGAGGAGGTCAAATAAAGTCCCAGCAACAAAAATTTCAATAATCACATGCTTAGTGATTGATTTTTCCTCAAAACCCTATTTTGAGGAAAAGCAACGTCTTTTATGTTTTATGTACAAAATCTCATGTAATTTCGTTATTCTATATGTAATAATTTCAAGAGGCAGCCCTACTCACCTTGCCAAGCCTCTGCCACTCTAGTTCCTGCAAAAGAAACAAAATGTCAAAGCATTTAGTCCATCAAAGGCAAAAAGTAAGACAAACTGCCCAAAATAGAGTTTTAAAAAGCAAATGAAAGACAAACATTAGGAAAGTGGGTTTTCATAAGTCAAAAATCAAAATCATTGGCATATAAAGTGTTTTTATGTCAAAAGAAGCTCATTTGTGTCCAAAAGTGAATGAGAGCAAGTGCAAGCTATGTTTTTGAAGCATAGGAGTGATTTTGCATTCAAAACAATGAAAATTTGAAGTGTGACACAGCTGGCCTGCGTGGCGCACACAGAGTGCAATCTACATTGAAATTTATAATTGGCGCGATGCACCAAAGAGGCGCGTCGCACCTGTGAGTGGGCGCGGTGCCCCAGTCTTCAACGATGAAAATCCTCCAGATCTTCCTCCAAAAGCTTCAAAACCGTAAGTTCCTCATTTCACAAGTAAGTTGACACTCCCATATGGCCAATGTATGAGTTTGTTTTAGTCTTCATGGTGATTCAATAGGGAAAAATTTAAACCCTAGTTCCTTGCATAGTTTGTTGAAAAAAGCTTCCTAGGGTTTACAAATTGTTGTTTTTGCTGCTAAATCCCACCCCTACCATTTTCACTCCCTCACTACATTTCATTCACCTATTTTCTCCCTCCCTTTTCATTCATACTTACCTATTCCCTATTCCCCATATCCATAAAACTAATAACCCTAATCCCTACCTTCACTTATCCCTAAACCCTAATATCATTTCCCAAACCCTTCCATTTCCACTAACTCTACCAGTAGCATCCACAACCCCTCATTCACAGTCCCTTCACACTCCTTATCATCAATCCCTATCTTTTAGCAGCAAATACTTATTGTCACTCTAAAATTTCTTCATACTCGTCTAATAAAACTCAAGCATTGGCAAACATGGAGTTAGATTCTTCTTATGACAGAAATGAGGAAATAGTCATTGACTCCTCCAAAGAAATTCATGCACCAAGGAGATCTCACAAGAGTGGAAAACGTAACCGGGAGGAGCCTACTTCACTTACTGAGCTGTTGGCTTGTCCTCTTGCTGTGACATGCTTCCAACATCAATCGTGTTATCAATTTTGTGAGATGGTGGAAAGAGTCAAATACCACCATGAACTTGCCAAACTCTTTGTGCTCCATCTTCACAATGACTAGGTCAATTTGGCAAGTATGACATTCACCTTGACACCTGAGACTATAGCTCAAGCAGTTGGCATTCCAAATGTAGGTGAGTAGTGGAATAAGGGGTAGCTGGTGGATAGAAATCATTATGAGCCTTACATCAAGGCTGTTTTTCAGAGGCATGTCAGTAGGGTCTTCCCTTTTAGGTACCTACAAGACACAAATGCTCCCCTTATGAAACTCATAATCAAATATTTCAACTGTGAGGGAAATTTTTCTCGCTTATACACCTATCATATCAGATTGTTGATGCATTTCACTAAGGTGAGGATGATGAACCTCCCCTATTTCATTTTCTGAAATATCAAGAAGATGACCACATTGGTGCAAAGGAAACCTCCTCATCAGTAGTATAATAGCATCTATCACTTTGCACTAATCAAAATTGTGGTTTTGCATAAGCTTAGATTACTGAATGTTTCATGGGAGGATTTCATTCCACATGAGGTCTTCACAGGTCCTCAAGTGCCCCCATCAATTTTTCATGAGGCAGAAGAGCCTTCACATCAGCAAGAGGTGCATGGGACACAAACCACTAGTGTGCCAGTGTTTGTCACTTGCCAAAAGTGCACAAGGCGATTGTTTGCAGCAACAAAAAGAGTTCTCTCTCCACCCAGGGTGGAAGGGGTCTTGTTTCCTCCAACAAAAGAGCAGGTACAGGACAAGGGTAAGTAGCCATTACATGATGAGGGGCCTTCAGGAGGTCAAGAGGTAGATTTCATTCTTATTCAGGATGATGACACTGATTTGAGCTCAAAGCTCAAGGAGATCATTCAGGAGCAACAAGATGACATTCATGACTTGTCTCTCAACCTGGAAAAAGCCAAGTGGATAATAAACTATTTGGAGCAGAGAAAAAAACAGTTAGAGGATCATCAAACCATCATGGAGCTCCAAAACATAAGGGCAAACCGGTAAGCTGCCAAGAGGAAGAAAGCCAAGTTGACACCACTTGAACAAGAAATTGAAGTTTATCATAAATCTTGGCTTGAGAGGACAAACATGCACTTGGAAAAGATGTTGGAGAAGGAAAAAAAAGAGAAAAAGATGTTGAGGCACATGGCCTACCACTACTTGGTGAAAAACAAAGCTTGCAAAGCGAGAATTTGGACTTTGAAGGCCAAGTTGAGGAAAGCATTGAGGAAGATAAAAGAGCAAGATAAACTCAATATCTTGGCTGAGGGTTCCTTAGCCAAAAACAACACTTGATGAATGATACTCAGCCCAAATTTCAAGAAATTTGGAATACTTTTTACAAATTTTGAATTTTTGGACCAAAAAACAGGTTTTTTTGCCTAGTGCGCCGTGCCACCTGGTGCGTGCTTTTGCTAGGGACCTCCTTTGGAGGACAACTCAGCATTTTTAGATTCCTCGGGAAAAAATATGAATTCCCTCACATGGCCAAGAAATTTTGACAAGTTTTGAGCTTCCAAAAGGGTCAAAAACACCTCAAAAATACACTTTCTGCCCCTTTTTGGCCACTAGGAAGTAGTGTTGGGAGAACTCATTTTTGGAGGGGCAAATGGACACCAAATTTAGAAATTCCACTTATTCTGGAAGGTAGATAGGCAGACCTTTGCAACAAGCCCACTTGGAGTAAGTTTCGTGTAGAGGAAGCACTCAAAAATAATCTCCAAAGTAGCACGGTGCACAGGGACAAGAGCGTGGCGCACAGGATGAAATTGTGTCATTTTTACCAAAAAACTCTGTTTTTTCGCCTTGTTTTTTCTCAGTTTGACTTTTCTCTCTCTAATAGTCAAACTCATTATGTAATTTGATGTGACTTGATGGATTTTGATGTAAATATGCTAAATTGTCACTCATGGAGGTAGTTACATCATGAAAAGGTAGTTTGCAACTGAATGAATCAGTTTCCTAGGTTTTAGAGGCAAGCTGTTCCACTACCTACTTTTCAGTTCTTAGTTTAGATCTTGTTGAAACAACTCCTAAACTTATGAATTCGACCCCTAAAGCCTAGCATGAGTTTTTGGTTGCCTATATCTAGTAGTTTTTCAGTCATTGGTAAAGGTTGGACTCTTGTGAATTCTTTGAGCATTATTGTACACTCATATTTGCAGTTTGGCAAAGGAATAGACCAGGGTTTGCAGAACTTTATGGGATTATTGTGGAAACTTGATTTGGTATTGTTTCTCCTTCTGTAATTGAAAGTTTATATGTGTTTATGTATGCCATCATCTCTCTCTGTTCATCTTAACTAAATGAAACAAGGATAAAGGTAGAATTCATTGAAGTTGCAGTGCTCTACCTAGGGTTTGTTTAGTTATTTATGTTTTCATCTGTTTGAAGAGGATCCCTGAGACTTTCATGCCCTCTCCAACTCCTCACCAGTCTAAAAGCTCTCCATCTCACTCAATTTGAAGTACTAAACCATCTGCCTACCTCGCCCCATAGAGATCTCTGCAAAACTGTGTCCATTCCCCGGACCAAAATCTGCCTTTCACATTTGAGCTAGCAAACCAAAATTAAATCCAAACAAACTCCTCAGAGCACATACCTAGCCTAAAATCTGTCTTTACATTAGTCATCTCAAGCTCTATTGACCATATTCTTCTGAGATTGACAAGGGGAGAGCCCTCTCCCGACCTAGTAGGGCTAGCTATAAGGTTAAGTGTGGTTTGATGTTACCCTAGATCCCGCCTTTCTCAGCCTGAGGTAGATTTAGGCCCTAATAGTTCCCTTACATTATTATTATTATGTAGGCTCTAATTATATTGTAACCCCTTATAATCCTATATATACCAAGGAGGTTTCATTTGTGTAATGTAAAAGATGTTTCCTCCTCGAAGAGGCTAATTTTTGAGTCGTTGTTATATCTTTTCTTCTTTTTTGTGAGCTAGTTTCATAACAAATGTCCTGATTACACATTGATTCACTGAATAAATGTTGAAAAGACTTAAATTTACTTGCAAGGGAGATTTAGTTAATCGTACGATTAAGCCTGACGCTTTTTTATTTTATAACAAAACATTATTGTGTTTTTGTATAAATTTCTTGAGATCGGTGTCCCAAATTGAACATCGACTTTGAACTAACATGGAAAATAACATTGTCCCAAACAAGAACTAACCCAATGCAATAAAATTAATGTTTAAATGTCATTGTATCATTATATAATCTAAATAGAATCAAAATTGGGATATTAATAAAATAATATGTTGATATTAATTTCTAAAGTGTGCTAAACGCAACAGTCAGGAAATGAAATCATATGAAGTGGACTATCTCAAGTGGGAATTTAACAAACGTGGATATGGTTTCTAGTAATTGATAACAATATTTTCTGAGTGCAGATCAAGAAAAGCAATACTAGCTAAATTGATGAAAATCAGTGGTAAACGAATACCATTAAAATCGATAACATTCAAATGTCCTTGTAGAACTTTGATGTTAATTTGTGATTTAGATGACTTATGGGCTACGACGAACTATATATAGGCCCATTGGCTTTGAAATCATTTTTAAAATATATGGGAAAGTGATTTGTTTCATTTATTTTAAGATTGGCGAACATTATCAACATTTGATTTATTATATTCATATTTTTTTTTTTGAATTTCCTATCTTATTGTGGGCCCATTAGCACTGAACCCATTTCTAAAAGTTCTAGGAAAGTGGTTTTTTTCATTTCTTCTGAAACTGACAAATATTATTAGGGTTTTCTTTAGCATATGTCTATTTTGTTTTAATTCTCTAAGTATTGTTGGTATCATCATTGTTTGAAATATATTTCTAGTGAAGTTCCTTATCAAATTGCTTTTGTTTTAAGCCAAAATTACTTTAAATGAAAACTCAGTTAGGATTTTGAATGACTATTTCGATATTATTGGCTTTCATTATTTGTTGTTGCACTAGACTCCATCGTAGTAGTTTCAGAGAATTGGTAAGTTGCATAAAGGGGCAGGGGTGAGGGCCCAGTGTCATTCGATTTCAATTATTTTGTCAGAGAGTATCAAGGTTTAGCTATTACTATTACAATACTGACAGTGACATAAATGTAACAAGGAAGCAGTGGCAGAAGCATGAAGGAAGAGTTATATGCAGTTAGCTAGGATATCTTAATTATCAGTTAAGATATCTTAATGATGTTGAATAACATATTGGAACTTCAGCAAAGGCTTGAGAGGTTGGAAGATGAACTGGATGCCATAAGAAAAAATTAGAAGAGATATTGAAATACATGAATGGAGAAAACATACCTCCATTCTTGCAGCACAATTAGGAGGAGCACGAATCTCTAGGAGTCATCACTCATTAATAAAGAATTGTTACCAAATTTTTCCACTTGCTCAACCAATTTTGAAACTCGGTATTATGCTAAAGGCTATTTATTGCAATTTTATGGAGGCAGTAAAACAAATTCTTTTCAAAACATATAGTAGAATAGTCCAATAACTTTACATCACCTATACTCTAATCAAGTTCTTGGGAGATAAATTTTGTAAATTATGCCTAATTGGATAATTAGACTAATGTAAATGTTATGTGTGAAAGTATTTTCTTTCATTTTCTAATCAAATTGTACAATTACAAACAGATTTATCTTGTTCCTTCCTTTAGGAAAATTTACATGCTAGCATTAACTTGTCTTATTGCTTTGTTTAAGAAGTTATGTGCAATGGAAAAGTCTATGAAAACATAAACTATTTGTGAAGGAAAAACATTTTCTAATATTGTTTTACTAATCATAGGATTTGAAAATTTGATAAATCAATAAAACAATGCAAGAAATCACATTTCAAAAAAAACACATAGGAAATAGAACAATGTGCCAGTTACACATTATATATAGCGAATGTTAGAGCATATATAATATTAGTAAAGATCATAATACAAAAAATGGAACTTCAACAAACAAATTCATTGAAACACATCTTTATACAATGTTAATAGCTACATCTTAGGTAACTATAGGATGAAATCAAATCTCAACCATCCAACAGACCGGAAAATATCTCTAGCAATGGTCAAATCATTCAAGCAAAAAGTTTTGAAGGTGTAGATAAGATTGGAAGTGAAAATATGCGAAGGTATGGAAGTGTGGATGTACCCCCAGCCCTAGCCACTAGTGAATGGTAGTTCAATAGTACTTGTTACTAGTAATAGGGATATTTGCACCTTTCATAGAACACTTCTTGATATTGATAACGTGACAACAATACAAGTTAATGAAGTTGAATGCGCTCTACCATCTCTATATTATCGTCATTATATTGCTCGACAATGCAGCTAAAAATAATTGTACCATTCACATGGGCTTCTCTCAATGAACTTATGACATAGCATATGCATTCGTGGCATACTAAACAATACCCTTAATTTGACTGCATCTTGTAAAATACCTCTAAAAATCACTTTATTTATCCCCCTACCAATATGAACCTGATACACCTTCCCAGTTTAAAAAAATCCCTACTTTCACTAGATATTGTAGGTATCCATTTTTTCATTAACATTTTTTATACCCCTTCAATTTTTCATTAACTTTGAGCTCAATTTTTTATACACAACATATAAAAACCATTTACCCCCTATTATATGCTCAATATATAATGTCTTTTCTTTCTCAATATATATCCCCCAATATGAATGCACGTGGTATGGTATTGCTCCCCTAGTGAATACTCCATGATTCCATCACTAGAATGTTGGAAAATGAAAATAAATAGAACCGCCATTATATATGCAAAATCATGTTTTGATGGTTTACTATAAATATGCAGTGGATCTTGAAGTTGGACAACAAATCAATAACAAATTATTTCTCTGCATAGTATTGTTGATAGGAAGTTTTTCGTAGATCAAGCAATATTTTTTTTAGTTCGATGCCTCTCAGAAGATAATACATTGTAGTCTTGTCATTTGCAAGAATCATACAATTTAATTGATGAAAATAAACAAAGCAACAATTTTCCACACAAATGGAACAATAAACCATAGTTTCATCCATAGTTCTCGAAGTTGTAATTGGATTGTTGCATTTTGCATGTATAGTTTCAAAGACATTATTATATGCACTAGATACTATCACGAGTCTTTGAAAATACTATAAAATTGATATAGAAAAACGAGAATTAGCAACCTGAAATAAAATCTCTCTCTCTCTCTCTCTCTACACACACACACACACACACACACACATATATATATCTAGAGAGAGAGAGAGAGAGAGAGAGAGAGAGAGAGATAGAGAGAGAGATCACCATGCATACTCCACTGGTCAAAGAAATAAATTTTCTCATATTTTCCACTTTCTTCTATAATTTTGGTGAACATATAAACGTCTGGAAAACTCTTTCTTGTTTTCTAACAATATTTTTTAGCAAGATCGTAAAAATGACATTTTCTTGTAATTGTATGTGGATTGAAAGATATATTGGAAGAAGTTTCTCTTGTACTTGAATCTGTGACATATGCAGTATTTGTAAAACAACTAGACGAGATCCACCTTAACTCTGGATCTATCAAGCGGTGAAAACCTCCTTTTTGAGTGAAAAACATGAGGAAATTTTTTCACCTTGAGAGATTTGATCCCTCTAGAAGCTTGATAGATCCAAAGTTAAGATAGATTTAGGATCATTCAAATATCAATAATTAATAATTATAATTAGTATTTTTTTTTTTAATTTAATTTTAATTTGTACGTAATTTCACAAAGTTAGTTAACATAAGATAATATAACATTACAACATTTGTTCCATACCGGGTTGGAGAGTCTCTCTCTGAGCCAAAAAGTAATAAAATTAAATTTAAAAATATATTTTTATAATATTTTGATTTTGAAATAAGAAATGGTTTTCAGGCATGTGGTATTGTTGAGACAAGGTGTTAGCCCATGGTAAAGTGGGGGCGAATAACAATGATTAAAAATATTCTTATATTGTAATTGTTAAGTTTTTATGGGATTATTAATGAAATTTAAATATGTTTACAAAATTAATATTTTAATTTATATGGAAAAAAAGATCTTAATTTATAGTTACAATTTATATCTTATATATTTTAATGTGATAGAGGGCATAGATATATCTCAAAAGTAATTTTAATCCTTTTTCTTTTAGATTTAATTAAAAATGTTATAAAATTATATTCAAATAAAATATTTAAAATATTTTGATTGTAAAATGAAAAATGGTTTTTATGCATGTTTGTATTGATGAACCATGGTATTGGTCAATTGAATTGTAACAAGGCTTATTTACAAGTTAATAATATATATGGTAAAATGGGAGCAAATATTGTAAGTATTAAAGTTTTTATGTGCTTATTAATTAAATTTAAATATGGTTACATAATTGTTATTTTAATTAATAATATATATGGTAAAATGGGAGCAAATATTGTAAGTATTATAGTTTTTATGTGCTTATTAATTAAATTTAAATATGGTTACATAATTGTTATTTTAATTTATAACGTAAAAAGGATATTAACTTATATGTAAAAAGGATATTAACTTATATCTACTGCTTATATTTTTAATGTGACACGTATATTATGTTTTTCTTTTATCTAAAAAGTTACTCATATTTTTTATTAATAAAAGCAAAATTACAATGTAACGAATTGAATTTTATTGTTTTTTTTTACTTTTAACTTTTTATGGACAATACAACATCTCCCCCATACTAGGCTATATAATACTTTGAAACTTTTATTGTTATTTAATGGAGAGGACATGTAAATTTTTACAAATCCTTTACGTCTTATAAATTGGTCCTATTAATATTAATATAAATTTGACATATTGAACTCACATGTAAAATTGTTGGAAAACTTTCTTACATTACACCTACACATTTTCCCTATACTCGGTTGTAGAGCACCTCTCAGTGCAATAAATGTAAATCGCATAAGAGATGGAAAAAAACTTCTTATCATTAAAACATTCAAATAAATCTAAGCTTAGTATTGCCCTGTCCTGATTAGCATTCCCGTCTTTGATTTATATTACATATTGCATTAATGTATGTGTTGCCGAAATTGCAATGGCATCGATTTTACCAATTAGAAATAGATCTCGAATACATGATAAATTTGCAATTGTCATATTTGAGGAAAATCAATAGTCTCAATAGATAGGAAAAACGTTTTCTAATATATTAGATCCATTTAATGAGATAGTTTTCTCAAAGTCACCACTATAATATTTGTGCTTTGGAATTATTTCAAATATTCTAATAAATGTACCATTTTCATCATGGTGTTTGATAAATTATATTGGCACAAGCAATGTTATTTTCATTTTTCCTTCTTATCTATCAAATCTACACAAAGTATTAGTCTTGTCATATTTTCTTTGTCCAAAAAATTTCAATATGTGACCAAGAAAATGTCATGGATAATGCTTATTGTTATGTTCTTACTAATATATTCGATTAATAATGGCATAGACTAGATCATTTTTTTCCTATTAATGAGCTTTGAATTGAAATTAATACAAGAAAATAAAAATAAATTTGATATACAGTTAATTAAACTTGGATAGATACCTTTTTGTCTCTATTTCTTGTCTATTTTATGCTCCTTTCATTGTGTCTCCTACGATATCTACTTTTGTAATTGTGCTCATTGCTATCTCGACTTCTTCATCCATGTCTGTCATCACATCATTGACAATATCTTTATTTGAGACTGATTTAGAATTTGATATTTTTTCCTTGTTCACAAATATTGCATTGAAATCATTGCTTAAAAGGAAATTATAATTGATACTAAGTAAGAATTGGCTTATGAAGATAGAAACAGATAGTGTAAAGTCATTTTAATGTTTATTATAATATCAGGTTCATAGTTACAAGATTGATTATAATTTCTATGCATATAGGTAAAATACTAAACATATTTTAGTTTCGACAAATTATAATTTATAGTTTCTTGTTACATATATTAAATTGAAAAATGAACAAATGTAGAAATGTTTTGTGGAAATATTCAAAATAAATTTTTCCTTGTAGTTGTTCTCCTAGATATCTCTAAGTGTCATATGCTTCTTTAAAATTAGAAAGGCGTCAGTTTTAATTAGATTATATAAAAAATGTAGCAAAAAAAATAGATAAATGTACAATGTAATAATAAAATGATGATGAATAGAATAGAAACACACCTCTTAGCAAAGTTATCACTATCTTTAATTGTATATGTTCTATTTGTGTTCATCTTCCCTGCTTTGAAGATATGAATTATGTCAAATATATAGAAATAATAGAAAATGGGATTCTAAAATCATAGTACAAAAATAATTTAGACCTAAGTGTTACATGACCATAATCCATATTGTATAAACTTTTTAAGGACTTACATATCATCCACTTTTTAAGCTGTTGACCACATTTCTATAGGGATGTAACATATATTGTGCAAAGACTCTAAGCACTCACCTACAAAAGGAAGGATGTATCATTCACCTGAAAAAAGCTACACGTTTTTCACTTGCGTTTGAAATTAGGTTGTTTGCCACACCGCAAATGATTTGTGCAATACACAACCGTATAGCTTGCAGATAAAATTCCTCACATCATACAACTATCAAAATGACCATTGTACAACGTATAGAACAAATATTTTTGGAACCATCTCCCTAGAAAAGTAATCGAACATGCGTTAGAAACATGCATGCTAAAAACTACATGATAAACACCTGACCAATGCATCTACTAAGATAATAACTAGAACAAGTGATTACAATTGTCACATTACCTTTTAAAATTTCAAGATATGTATTAGATACTAACTAATGATGATATGTTATTCATGATATCTTATTTTGAACATCTGACCAATGCACTTGTGGACAAAATAAATAGAATTAGTAGTTAGAATTGTCACATTACCTTTTAAAATTTCATGATATGTTTTAGATACTAACTAATGACAATATGTCATTGATTATATTTCATTAGGTGGTGCCTCATTTTACATGATATGTATTAGATACTAACTAATAATAACAACACAATATAAATGTAAACCAATCTTTTCATGCCCAAAACTTTAATAAGAAAAAACGACTAATTAATTGATTAATATGTAGTGTTATGCAGGAGGGAGGTGTACGAAAGAAGTGTGTGGAGGGCAAGTTTATAAACAGATATGAATGTTGCACTTGAAAGTTTATGTTCCTTATTTCGAACACCCATTCTCTCACACAACACTTCTTCTTCATGCATATTAAAATGACACTTCATTTAATATTGGATAATAACTATATAATTGAAAAATGTGAAAACACAAATGCACTTAGTATTTGGGGAGCTCAAATAAAACAAACCCACATCGACATAGTAGTGGGCATATTTAATCACCCACCCTTATTTTGCATCTGATATACCCATAATCCAAACTTTTCATAACTTGAATTTTAATAGGCCAAAACCGTTAATAAATTGATTAATATGTAGTGTGCAAAAATATATGTGGAGGTACAAAATATTGTGAATGAAAGTTTTTGTTCCTTGCTCCACACACCCATTCCCATGCACAACCCTTCTTCCTCACGCACATTAATAACCCAAAAACACTCATTAATTGATCAACATGTAGTGTTATGTGAAAGGAATGTTTACGGAAGAAGTGTGCATACATGAAATCTATGCGGAGGTATGAATATTGAGAATGAAAGCTTTTGTTCCTTATTCTTGACATTTGTTCTCCCACACAATACTTATTCCCCATACACATTAAAAAGACACTTAATTTAATATGGGATAATAATTATTTAATTGACAAATGTGAAATCACAAATACACTTAGTATTCAGGAAGCTCAAATAAAACGAGCACATGTCGACATAGTAGTGGCAACGATTAATTTCCAACCCTTATTTCTCACTCAATATACATGTCACCCAAACTTATTATGCCACAAAATTTAATAAGCCAAATTCGGTAATTAATTGATTAGTATGTAGTGTGTGGAAATATATGCAAAGATATGAAACATTGTGGAAGAAAGTTTCATTTTATTGGATAATAATTATTTAGTTAACAAGTGTAAAATCACAAATACACTTAGTATTCAAGAAACTCAAATAAACTAAGCCCACATCAACATATTAGTGGGGAAAGTTAATCATGGACCCTTATTTCACACCCTATATACATGTAATCCAAAATTTTCATGCCCAAAACTTTAATAAGCCAAAACTGCTAATTAATTGATTAATATGTAGTGTGCATAAATGTATGCAGAGATACATAACAGTGTGAAAGAAAGTTTTTGTTCCTTTCTCCACACACTTGTTCTCTTGCACAACACTTCTTCCTCATATGCATTAATAAGCCAAAAACATTAATTAATTGATTAATATGTAATTTTATGTGAGATGGAGGTGTGTGGAAGAAAAGTGTGGAGGGGGGGGGGGGGGAGTTTATGTTCCTTGTTCCGAACACTCGTTCTCTCACAAAACACTTCTTCCTCATATGTAATACAAAGACACTTGATATTGTATAGTAACTATTTAATTGACAAATATCAAATCACAAATAAACTTAGTATTTGAGAAGCTCAAATAAAACAAGCCCACATCGACATAGTAGTGGGGACAGTTAATCACCCACCGTTATTTCGCACCAGATATACACGTAACCAAAACTTTTCATGCCCCAATCTTTAATAAGGAAAAACTACTAATTAATTGATTAATATCTAGCATGCGGGAATATGTGTGGAGATACAAAGCATTGCAAAAGAAATTAGTGTTCGAGAACTATGAATACTAAGATTCGCCATTTCTACTTTGATAGAATTTTTAAATGATCAAATCCCTCACATCAGATCATTAGTAAAGAATTTTTTCCATAACTCCCTTGCATCCTAATATCAAATAAAATATACATGTAAACCAAAATTTCTATACCCCAATTTTAATAAGCAAAAATTGCTAATTAATTTATTAATATGTAGTGTTGTGTGGGAGGGAGGTGTATAGAAGAAGTGTGTGTGGAGGGGAATGTATGTGGAGGTATGGAACATTATGTGATGAAGTTTTTGTTCCTTGCTCCATATACCTATTCTCCTGCATATGCATTAAAAAGACACTTCATTTAATATTGGATAATAAGTATTTAATTCACAAATGTGATATCACAAACACACGTAGTATTAAGGAACCATGAATACCAAGATTCATTGTTTCTACTTTGATACAATTTTTAAACAATCAAAAGCTTCGAACATAGTTTTGAAAACTGCACATCGAAACATCAACAAAGAAGTGTTTCCACAGTTCCTTTGGATGCCTGTATCAAATAAAATAAGCTCACATTGACATAATTTGATATACACATAAACCAACATTTTCATACCCTAAACTTTAATAGCCCAAAACCACTAATTAATTTTGTTGAGAGGTATGCGGAAGAAATGTTAAAAGGGGAAATGTATGCGGAAATGCAGTGTATTTTGAATCAAAGTTTCTATTCCTTGCTCCTCAAAATTGTTCTCCCACACAACATTTATTTCTCACACATATTAAAAGGACACTACAAGTAATATTGGATAGTAACATCCTTCTTAAAGTTAAAATAATTTCATGTCTATGGAAAAAAATTTCCACTGCACCCTCATTTTCCTACACATATGCCCTCTTTCGCACACCCTTCATTCCACACACATTCATGACTCCATACACTTATTCTCTCATACAATTCAATATGTAAAAGTTTAAAATGAAATAAGAGGTAAACACACTATGAGTCTTTGTGTTAGTGCTAGAATTAATGTCAATGTCCATGTTTCTCCTTCCACACATCCACACACATTCCCTTCCGCATAAATATTTTAATTAAATATATTAAAATTTAAACTTCACCATTGTTTACACCATCACACTCTACACAATCAAAGCTTCCTCCACATATTGTTCATCCACCACCGCCCCAACCCCCTCACTTACATAAGTGACCTGAAACTCCATTAGTTATGACATCGTTGAGCAGAGAATTAGTAGTGTCACACATAATAGTGTCATTATCATAGCACTCATCAACATAATGGCCACTTACAAAATTAGTCTTTTTTTTTTAATTTTAAAATAATTTGTCAGGGACTGACAAATACCGAAAATAAATCTCCCTTCACCAGGGGAATTATGTCACATCAAGCCTCGCTCAACTAATGGAAAATTAGAAATAAAATTTCAATAGATTAGAAAATTATTTTGGAATTTATAGAACAATAGGAATATTCAACATTTTCTAGAAACTTTGGTTGAAGTTGCAAAAACTCGACAAACTAATTGAGATTCAAGGGACTTCAACCGTGAGGCAAGTGTTATAGTCCCTAATAAGAAGCCCAAATGATTAGATTACGTGGAAGAAAGAATGGACAAATTATTTTTCATAACATGACTTGAAATCCATGAGATTAGCATAGAGATGTTCCTCTTTTAAAATCTAGGGCTACATTTTCCATTGGGATACTATCTCCAAATAAAACAACTCAAATTCATATGTTTCCATCCACAAACATGAGACCTTCTCCAAATAAAATTACACAACTTTATATGTTTCCATCCACAAACATGCGACCCTCTTCATTATCATATGGATAACCTTAACGATTTATGTTTTCATCCATGCATATGAAATCCTCTTCATTATCCATATATATTAACTAATTCTGTTGAGAGATGCATTTTATAGCACAAACACGAAGGTGATGTGTGATTCTATCTGTGTGTCCCTTTTAAAATAAAAATAAATATTCTCTAAATAAAAAAAATGTCGACTATCATAATAAAATAAAAAACAATTGTGAATATTTATATTTAGTCAATTTTAATCAAAAGCATTATAAAACATCAACATTGCCACTTTCATTATGTTCACTCAATTAATTGTTGATATTACAACCCAATATAAAAGAGACATGGTAAAAATATTTCACTCTTAGCAATAAATAAAATATTTGGAAGTTCATGTGAAATAAAATAATTTTATATCAACTTTAAAAACATATAAAGTAATTAATAGTAAAAATATTTTCATTGTTGAATATGAGTAATACCCATAATTCTTTTATTGTTTGAAAATATTGCAATATAGGATTTAAATAAATTATTTGAATATCTAGCTAATTTAATTTAATATTAAATTCATGTATGTGTGTATATAGAAAGAGAAAGTTATAAAATTAATAATAATAATAATGCTGATTAATAAAATATTTCAATTTTCAAAGAAAAGTGATTGAAAGTACACAAATCAAATTACTTCTTTACTAGAATAATAATAAGAAGGAGATTGTGTAATTCCTTTAATTATTTATATAAGATTAATGTGTAGCATTTAAACGATAATAATAGTAATAAGAAGAAGAAGAAGTTCACTATACATCATAAATTAAATGTTTTAATAAACATGTTAAGTAAAATATTTCAATGTTAACTATATATATGTGTGTAACTGAAAAATATTTTTTTGTGATTAAAATATTTAAATTAGTTTTAGTATTCTACATTTTGACACTTTTCATGTATATTTTTTCATTAATTTTATTTAAAATCCAACACATATTTGTTGGAATCATAAGTTTAAATTGTGTAGTCTACACAATCCAACTGCTAAAAAAAAATTTCAAGGGGCTGAATACATTTATGTATTAAAAAGTAATATATATATATATATATATCTATATATATATATATATATATATATATATATATATATATATATATATATATATATGGATCTAGCAAGTGTACAAAAAAATCAAATATCTAGGTGAAAAACGTTTTTCAAACTTTGCATTCTAAAAAATTATTTTCATTTCCAAAAATTTGAAATGATTCTCATTTCAAAAAAATTGATCCCCCAGATGCTTACTAGATTCACCCTTAAAATGAATCTATAATGGTAATACTGACCTCTTAGATATAAAATTTGTATGAGTTTTTCATCCAAATATATGAAATCCTCTTCATTATCAACATGCATAAGCTAATAATGCTTTAACCTCTTGAAAATGAACTTTGTGTGAGTTTTTGACATGTTTAATATTTACCATTAAAGATCAATCAAATTATGTTTATATAAAATAGCATTTTAAAATAATAAAAATAAAAATAAACATATATATATATATATATAGATGGGGTTAGTCTTTGTGTCCCTAATTTTTGAATAGATTTATTTTCCTTTTTTTTTGCTACTCTTCATACCCACGTTCCTTTATTAAAAAAACTTGAATTCAATTAAAAGAGAGAGCAAGTTGCACTGAAGTCCAACATCAACATGACGTGATAGACACAACACAAATCCCGCCTAGGACATGTATTGCTTATATGAATCCCAAGCAAGGTTGGAATTTGGATTCTTCTTTATCAATTAGAAAAAAATTTAGTGACATTTTGATGTTTATACTTCTCATCAACGAAAATTATGTTTAAAAATTTTCGCTTGAAGAGTGATGTTTTAACAATAAATTAATGTTTCACCAATAAAGTTTTGATTAAAAAATTTCCCACCTTATTATTTCTCTATAATTAATAATGATAACATATTTTTCTATTTTGAAATATATTTTTTATATTAGATTTCTCAATAACCAAATTATCAATCAAATTAAAATTAAAATTAATTGTCAAAGATTAAAAGTACTTGATTGTAAGTCTTGTTCAATTTTTTTTTACATAGTCCCTCATAGTGAAGACCACGCAATAGGGCCAACTTTGGCAATCTTGTTACAATTTTAAACTTAAAACAATAATAAGAATGGCTAGTTGATTTTAAATTAAAAATTTCTTTGATGTAGAGTAGAGGAGAAGTAAAGCAACTCTGCATCATAGAATGATTTGTTGTGGGTTGGGTTAGGTAAAGAATGATACTGGATTATTTTAGACTAAAATATGCCATAAATTAAAGTATAAACACATAATATTTACATTATATAATGATTTATTGTAGATAAAATGTTGTTGATTTGGGAAAAAACTACAAATATAGTCTTCACCAAAGGACAAGGTAACTGGATATAGATTACCTAAGCATGTCTTAAGAGAAAAAATTACAAATATTGTCTTCACCAAAAGACAAGGTAACGTGATATAGATTACCTAAGCATGTCATAAGAGCAAACACATCATTGTCCTATCATTACTACTTTTTCATATGAGGATATAGCTAGACAAAGAAAAAACAAACAATTCTGTTTTTGGTAATTGCGTTGAACCCAGGTTGGGGTCACTTAGTGTATTGAATAGAATAACTAACTACCCACTAGTGGGATGATATCACCAAGATTGTGTGAATCCCAGGGGAGCTTGGAGCACCCATTATGTTATAGAATCATTTACCACCTTTGTATACTTGATGCTCTGAGTCATGGCCTTGGGCAATCCTTTCCCTTCAAACTTGGTCCAAATATTAAAAAATTGTTATTTCAAATTCCATACACAACTGTGCCCTGTAAAAAGCACATGCACATGTGGGTTCATCCATACCCAACCCGCATATATGATTTAAAATATGAAAAAATATAAAATGCTTATTTTTGGGTGGGGTTTACAGATTACACCGAAAGCCTACCTATAGGAGCTCGTGGCCTAACTGTTTCCCAACAGAAAAAATTGTTTTGAGGTCATAAAAATACACCTCATGGGGACATATTAAGGGAGAGAGAGATAGGATATTGATATTATATCCAACTTGTCCCTGATCAAGTCTGAATTTATGCCTGTGCCTCCTACACTCCCTTCTATAGGAAACCCATATTTCCTCATTGTGATGTCCATCTCGTTTATATGGCATCCATGTGTATGCATTTGAAAGAGGATTGTTGAGGCTTGGGATTGACAGATCTGGAGGAAAGTTTCGCTTGGAGCCGAAGAAGGATCGTGTTGTATTCTTCCATATTCTTTTGATGTCATCAATAAAGAAGCCATGTCTTGTTCCTGATAATTAGATCTTAATGCTTTAATTCATGTTTTAATCTAACTAATGTATGATTTCATGTTTTATATTTATATGGTTATATGATCGAACACTTATATCATGAACTTGATTTCAATCACTATTGTTGTATATTCTTTGGTTGAATGAGTTGCAGGTTTTAAGGCACTGGAGGAAGAAGAGGGTTTGGACCCTACGGGAATGACCTTCAATGTAGGATCTTCAGGTAATACTTCTTCTTCCTACTTTAGTAATTTAAGTATTAAGGCTACTTGTTTGTCTACTTCTTATTGGTGTATGCCCTCTGCTCTGTTGGGGTGCTCAACCCATACCCTAGGGTGTATTATTCCCATAACAGAATTGGTGACTCTGCTAGGGAATACTCATAGTATTTCCTCATTTGAGTTGTTTTCTTACTTGATCTGGGCTTTCTTTTTTGGTTTCTTGTCTTTCCAGTATCTTTTACTTGTCTACAACCTAGTCAAATAGTCTAATCTTCTGGATGAGACCTAATTTTTTTATTTTTCCTTACCGACTTTTCTATACACCAGTTTTAGTTTATATAGTGACGTTTACATGCGGGTCTATCGTTGCACAGTCATGTATGCCTAGTTTTATTTGAATTTTTCAAATGTTGAGTCCGGTAAAGGGTTTTTCTTGATGTTTCTTGCTTCTGTTTAGTCATTGATTGCCTTAGAAAGTCCTTTTGGCATATTATTAGTTTCTTGTCTCTCTTTGTGAAAAGACCTAGTCAACCTAGGGTTTTATTTTTGGTAAGATGTTGGTTTCTATGTTTGGGTTCAAGGCTTCTCAGTGAAGGTCTTGGCTATTCCAAGGCTCTGGAATAGAGAATTGGTTTCAATTCGTTTATAACCCAAGTTTGGCATTACTTTTCCTTTCTTTCCTGAAAGTTGGTGTCATTGGTTTTTGCTTGATTTTTGAGAAAGTTTTCCTTGCAATCTTGCAAAGTTTTCTTGGTTTCCCTGAATTATTTCTTGTTTGTTGGAGTTTGTATGTACTCTTCAGATCATTTCATTTGAGTTTGTAGCCTCCTGACATTCTAAGTTTTATCATGCATATGATATCTATGGCTTGTGAAGTTTGAGGTTCTTTATGCTTGAATTTCATTTTGAAGCCATGAAGTTTAAGGTTCTTCCTCTTGTCAAGTTTGGCTTTTTGATCATTTTAAGAAACACATTTTCTTGTTTTTAGAGTAGTCTTTTGAATGTGTGAGCTTGTGTTTTGAGAAAAGAAAAATAATTTTTTTCTTTCATAGTTTGTTCGTAGAACCTTGTAGAAATCTCTTTTCATCGAAAGAAAAAAAGTTGCATGTTCATATAGCTAGGTTTTTTATTGATTTCTTTTTCATCCATAACATTATAAATTTGCACTTCTATCTTACCCCTAACCCAAAGAAAAGCCATTAAAATCAAGCGCCTAATTTAAAATGAATTAGAATTTTTTATTTGTCATTAGTAAAATCAACTATTCCAGGTCATATTAGGGCCTTGGAATAGGCGAGTGGGGATTTAACTCTCCAAGGCCACTCTAAATTCAAAACGTAGAAGTTGATTAAAAGAGTGAAATCCAGTGTCGTGATGTTGACCGAGAAAGCTCTTATCTTCTAGGAGTTAAGCACGGGGGTGAGTGAAGGTAGGAAAGAGAGATACCCCTCTTTGATTTGTTGGATCCCGACCAAAGACTGTTTTGCTCGGATGCCGATACAAACTGGTGACCATAGTTGTCTTTCCTAGGACCACATAGGTGACTGCGGGTTGGAATATGTAGTATACCTAGGGGGCATATTATGGGGTACAGATGGAGGTACCCAAGGAATAATGTAATAATGGGATGGGCCATAGTTAATAAATAAAGTGGTTAACCCACATCATGTAAGGGACCACAAGTAGTTAGCAATAATGTGATAAGCCCATTGTATTATATATAAGGTATTGAGAGAACCATTGTAATGACCCATGGTATTGTATGTATGAAACCTATATAGAGGCTAGAGACCCCCCATTGAGAGATGTCAAGGAATATTGTATGGATAAGCATATGACTTGTGGAGTGTTCTCCTTCTTTAAGGAGTGATTGTATGGTGTTACCCTATCTTAAGGGTTTTGATCAATAAAGAAATATTTCTATATTTTTTGTTTGTTTAGAGTTATTGGGTACATTGGCCTAATTTCATATATTGCAGGTCAGATCTATTACAAGTGGTATCAGAGCACTTTCTCGTGTAAGCGGAGAGAATTTTTATTTATTTATTTATTTATTTTTTGCAGGAATTTTTTGGGGCGACGAGTTTGCAGATAAGATCTGAAGCTTCTAGTGAAAATTTTTTAGAAACAAATTGTAGATCTCGATTATTTGCAAAAAAATACCCAAATTAAAAATAAATAAATAAATAGATTGACCGAATTGAAGTCCGGATGAGGGAGATATCACTGATTTAAAATTAGCTGTGTTGCAGAAATATTTTGATGAAAATTCATGGACAATGGATCTCCAGTTAATTTTTGTAGTTTTTGTGGGGAGTTTTGAAACACTAATTGCATATATGAGATCCTATTGAAAAAATACCCAAGCTAAAAAAAACAATTGGTCGAATCAAAGTACGAATGAGGGAGATATCGCTGATTTAAAATCAACTCCTTTTCTAGAAATTTTTGTGACGGTGGAAGAGTCACAGCGTAAATCCGAAATTTCCGTGTCTAGATTGAGATTTCTATCATATGGGAAGATGTAGAATGGCTATTCCATTTATGAAAACATGTCATAATAAGGATTCTGAGCAATATTGACTAAATTGTGGCCATTTCAAATTTTCACCAAGTGATCTTTTTCAAAATCCTCTTCATGGCTTCTAGCAAGAATTTTTTTACAAGGAACGATAATGGTCCTACTATTGAAGAATTCATAAAAGGACAAAAGTCATTATGGTTAAAACTTTGGAAAGGCTTCGTAGTGGCTAATTTTAAATATGAGGTGGCCACATGGTGGGAATTACTTAATAGAAAGAAGTGGTTAAACGTGCCTGATGAAGAATTTGAAAAATTATTGTTAGACAAATGCTCTCATGCTGAGAAACATGTGCCGTTATTTTCTACTGGTATCTCCTTGTTACAGGTTCATGGATATATTCAGAAGGAGAAGATCATTGTGTCTATAAATCCTAGTTGCAAGCAAAATCTTATAAATGTTAATTTGGCAAAAAAATTGCAAGTTCTAGCAAAACACATGGAAAACACGCAGGTTGATAATGTGGATGTTCAAGTTTATAAATATTTGAATATTTCTATGGATAAGTATGTATTGCATTCTAATTTTTATGCTTCAGATATGGGTAATGTGGATGTTGTTTTGGGATACCCTTGGATGGAATATGTTGGTACTATTAATATTAATGTGCATAAGAAATTCCTGAAGCTCTAGTATAAAAAAGAAGAAAATTACATTACATGATATTTCCATCAATAAACAGGTAGAGTCCAAGGAGGCTGAAGCAGAAAATGTTATAGGCACTGATACATCAGATGAGGAATCCATGGTTGAAGTAATATTGGAAGATAAGCAACAACACCAGGCACAAGAACATGCACCAGATACCAATCAGGTTCCATTAGGTGGTGAATTAAAGAAAGATACATCGTTGGTTAAAACTTGAGAATATCACCACCCGCATCACCCTGCAAGAAAATAATGAACACGATGGCAACAAATTAGCCATAAGAACAACAACCCCTGCATGACACATAGAGTGGGGCAATGATCCACCCACAACATGTCAACACAGAAGAGCCACCAGTATCAACTTCAATCTTAGGCGAGCGAGGCACGAGCGAGATTGAGGGTTCACCTTTCTCTTGGATGACTAGATGCACGTGCATGGTACCAGTGGACTACTTTTTTGAGTAGATCTTATTATTTGTGTTCTTCTTATGTTTCAGGGATGAAACATGTTTAAGGGGGTGGAATGTAGTGTACCTAGGGGGGATATTACGGGGTACAGAGGGAGGTACCCAAGGGAATAATGTAATAATGATATGGTCCATAGTTAATAAATAAAGTGGTTAACCTGCATCATGTAAGGGACCAAAAGTAGTTAGTAATAATGTGATAAGCCCATTGTATTAGATATATGGTATTGATAGAACCATGGTAATGACCCATGGTATTGTATGTATGAATCCTATATAGAGTCTAGAGACTCCCCATTGAGAGATGTCAAGGATTATTGTATGGACAAGCATATGGTTTGTGGAGTGCTCTCCTTCCTTAAGGAGTGATTATATGGTGTCGCCCTACCTCAAGGGTTTGGATATTAATCAAGAGAATTTTATCTATTTCTATCTTGTTACTTTTGGGTATATTTTCTTTATCATATATTTGCAGGTTAGATCTATTACAGAATACCCATGGTACCTGAGACAGACATTGTATCACTCTCATTAGTACTTATGGAGGGTGCCCTTGTGAAGCTTGGTAACTTGCATCGGCGAAGGATTTTGATTGGAGGTCAGCGTAATTGGTTTTTTTACCTTCGCTGGTAGGCTTGGTCCGTCATTATCCCAAAATATCTTTGGAAGGTCCTATATATCTCTTTCTTGTATTTTGGTGTCCGGTCCTAATCACTCGGAGCAGAAATACTTGGAAGTAGCTTGATTGATTGTATCTTTAGGGAAATTTCAGCGAGTGCTCTTTTCTCCTAGATTGCCATAGATTTGTAATTTTTTGAGTCTTTATAAGTTCTCATAATAATTAGAACTGACTGATCGACTAGTTCATCGATCTAGGAGGCTTCATGGGCTCTCACCTACAAGTGCCAAGCCTTCTTCTAGAAAGCATAGGAGCAATTCTGTTTGTGATTTCCAATCAGTAGCAGCGAACGCATTGGAGATTGATCCTTAGCATCAAGTTATAATTTCACAAGGTAGACCGAGTGCAAGTTGTCATTTGGATAGGGATATCCCTGTCCTTTCCAGGGTCGTCTTCCAGTCAGAAGACAAAGTTGAGGTTGAAGAGATTCCTGAGTCACCTGTGACTCCTTCTTTACCTCTTCCTCCTAACTATGCAAAAGTTCTTTTATACGTTGGGATCCTGACTCATAGTCCAGCAAGCCCTGGTTTTTATCATCATTTTCCTCTGATGGCAACTACTGGGAGCACAAATCCAGCTATGAGTGCTACTAGTGAGCATACTCCTCTTTCAGTTCAAGGAGGAGGTATTATTGCTATATCTATTATCACTCCTAGTACTGCAATATTTGGTTCCACTTCCATTACATCTTTGAGTGGGGGTAGCTAGGATTTTCCTTCACACACTAGTTCTTTCCCCTTTGGGATGCCTTCTAGTGTAACTCCTTCAGTTACCCTATCCATACCATCTGATGTTTACACAACCATGACTTCTATGGCTAGTGGTTCAACCTCTTTTCAGGGTTTTCCTTTTGGAAGTGGTCACATTCCTCATTGTAATCCTTATTTAGGATGTCTTCCTTTTTCCACTCAAGGTTAGAGTTATAATCACTTTCAAGGGTGGAATCACCCTTTTTTAAAGGTGTAGGAACTGGGAATCAATTTTATTTTGGTCAACAGGGGAACATGCCATACTCCTTTGTAAGTTCCTTCTAGGCTTTTTCTCCCTTCGCTAATGCATGGAACCATTACCACGGGCTCTCCTCTCCTTTATATACTTTGCTTGGGGGGAATATTCCTGGTTATGGTAATTTTTTGGCAAGAGTTCGTCAAACTCTGAAGTTCTCTGGACCACAAGGTTTTCCTTATGATTCAGTTTCTTCTACAGTAAATCCTTGGAAACCTCGTGCCTTTACGAATTCATGATATTCTTTTTAGACTGTTGGGAATCCATCTCATAGTGGGTGGAATTCTAAAGCTCCTTTGTGCTTGCCATTCCTTAAAACCCTAAAATTTTTAGATCTATCAAAATTGATGAATGATCCTATCCGATATAATCCGATGTGGCCTCTGGTTCCTACCAAACTTCCATTGAATATTCCAAAATTGAAAGGAAAGTTTGGGGAGGATTTGGCTGACCATATAACAACATTTCATTTATGGTGTTCATATAACTCCCTAATTGACGATTCAATCTGGTTGAGATTGTTTCAACACACCTTAACTAGAAATGTTGCTAAATGGTATATAGAGCTTAATGGGGGTACCTTTGCTTCGTTTGGTGAGTTGGCTACTATGTTTTTAAACCATTTCTAGTTTCCCATTCGGTATCATGTTAGAACTGAGCTATTGGATAGTTTCCAACAAGATACGGAACTCAAATTTCTGACCATATTCAGGAATGGAAGAAAAATAAGAGACTCATCAAAGCATATATTGTCAATTAATTCCTTCTCGAATGGTTTTTAAAATATTTACAACTAGAAATTTCTAAGGATGTATTTCTCTATGGAGTGTTCACTGAAGAATGGGCTATCTTTAGAGCCTAGCAATTAGAAATTATATATTCTTAGTCTAGGATTCTTGAGAAGATTTTGCCTTATGCTCCTCAGTCCATGATAAAGTTAGCTAAACCAAAGCAAGTTCCCCATACCGACGAATTATCCAATCGATCGATAGTAGTACAGGTAACCTAGAAAGTCAATTGCAATAATTGTCTTTACAAAGTGCTTCTTCAATTCAGGCATAGTTGTTAGTGTCTATGCCTTCCCAACCTTCAGCTATTAATGTTGTCCAACCTTCCAACCCCAAAGGAAATCAAAAATCTGATCAGAATAAGAAGGGATGAGGTAAGAAGAAAGATAAGGATGGGAAGGGTAATGTAAAAAAATCCAATAATAATAACGGGGAGGGTAAAAAGGAGTCTAAAAAGAAAGTTAAGTTCCCTTGTAAATTATGCAATGGAGACCATTTAACTCATCTTTTTAGTAATATTGAGGATGATCAATGCTTGTTAGTGCAGTAGGGTTCTTCTAGCTCCCAAGAAATTCTAACTAACCCTTTTCCCCAAGGGAAGAAAATGTTTACTGGCATGAATTCTAGTACTCGAAATCCCACAGGGGGAAACCAGGAAGGGAAAAATCCATCGAATGTATATATGATGAGTACTCATGTTGATTTTTCTACAAGATCACATGATCATGGTGAACCATAATCCTCTAAGTCTAAGACCTTCAGCTGAATCTATACCTCGGATGCCGAAAGGCTTTGAAAAACATTCAACGATTAACCCTAATTCCAAGGCTACCCAAAACTACTCCATTGTTGAAGATCTAGCCCAAATCCATTGTGCGATGTCTGCATTTGAGGTACTCCAGTCATGTCAAACACAAAGGAGTGCATTAGTCATTGCGGTCGGGGCTATAGATCCGAAAAACTCTCTTATTGTTACATTTGACATGTCAAATATTAAGAAGAGACTACCTCATCACATGGATTTTCAAATTAAATCTACATATCGAAAGATCAATATATTTCGAATTGTATTTGATGAGGGAGATTCCACATGTGTCATGTCTATCACATGTTGGAAAGATATTAGATCTACTCAAGATGTTCCTTCACCTACTCTCTTGACTGCATTTGATGGTCATTCTCATAGGTTGCATGGAATTATTCCAACCTTTCCTATCTGTTTTGGGGGCAAGGTTGTCAATATAGAGGTGGAAATAGTCGATCTAAATTTGGATTATAATATTCTATTGGGGCAGAATTGGATTTATGAAATGAATACCATTATATCATTATTATTTCGCATCCTATGTTTTCCCCATGAAGGGAAAATTGTTACTATTGATCAGATGGAGTATTCTCCGAAAGAATCCAATGCATCCTGTGATTCCTCTGTTCCCTTGGTGAATAATCCCATACAACCTCTTGAGAATTTAGGAGTTGGAATGTATCCCTCATGGATGGGTACTTTTGATCTTCCTTATCTTCTTGCTCGAATAAATGCCATTTCATCGTTCAAGACTCCTTCTCGAAGAGAGCTTTTTAGAACTCATTATTTTTCGGATCCTTGGCACGTACCCTCTTCTACTACCACATTAGCATTAAGGAAAGTGGATGGAATGGAATATCCTATGTCTGTAGCTGAAATTGCTTATCAATTTATTGTCAAAACTACAGATTCCGATCCTACTCCTTTTTCACTGGAGGAATTGGATGGAGATGTGGCTTTAGCTTGGACTCTTGACTCTACTTCCTCTATGGACTGCCTTGATACTATTTTACCATCTGAGGAAGCTATCCTAGAAGCAATGATGGTCTAAATAGATTGTGGGGTGATTTGCATCATTGGTCATGTTTTCACCTAGACATGCGTGAAGTATAATCAAGTTTGTCTAGTCCTTCGTTGACTGGTGATGTTCACACAGTTTTAAACCCTTTGGCTCCAACACAGGTTTTTACCTAAGGTAACATTTCTATTATTTCTGAAACTATTTTAGTGAACATCTCTAGGAATCGCAATATAATTGAGAATGTTTCCATCAGAGATAAATGCTCCCCTGAAGAAATTCAAATCTATACTGATATTTTTAAAGAACTTTGTGATGTGTTTGCTTGGTCTTATGAGGAAATTCTTGGAATTGATCCATCAATAGCCCAACATGAGATCAATACTTACACAAATATGGAGCCTATACTGCAAAATATTTGGGTAGTAAACCCTAGAAAAGTGATAGCTATCAAAGCTGAGGTTGAGAATCTACTCAAGGCATTTTTTATATGCCCCATTCTATTGACCGAGTGGATCTTGAATCTAGTCCCGGTTGATAAGAAACAAGGAATGATTTGCGTATGCATAGACTTTGTGGATTTAAATAAGTCTTGTCCTAAAGATAATTTCCCCACACTGTTTATTGATCAGATTATCGATGAATGTGCTAGAAATAAGATTATCTCCTTCATGGATGGTTTCTTGGGTTATAATCATATTACTATACATCCTGAAGATCAGCATAAGATAGCTTTTATCTAGCCCTGGGGTACTTTTTCATATAAAAATATGCATTTTGGCCTTAAAAATGTTGGAACTACTTTTCTGTGGGCCATGTCCTACGCTTTCTATAATATCAGCCATATCGTCGAAGCTTATTTGGATGACCTAGCTGCTCATTCTCGAAAGAGAATTGATCATCCACATCATCTTCGATTGGTTTTTAAGCGATGTTGTTTTTACAAAATCTGGTTGAATTCAAATAAATGTGTTTTCGCTGTCACATCCAGACGATTATTTGGATTCATAATATCTACTGAACGGATTTGTGTAGATCCTTTCAAGGTTGAGGAAATAATTTGATTCCTCCCCCATCTACCATTTGTCAACATCAAAGTATCCAAGTAAAATCCAATTTCTTGAGGAAATTTATGAGATTACAAAGGGATTTCAGCACTTGTTCGATGCTTTGAAAAAAGAATTGACCTTTTCTCCATTACTGAGTCCACTCGATTATAGCAAGGATTTTCTCTTATATATCGTTGCGACAGAATCAACCATTGGTATGGTTGTTGTTCTGGTTCACTGGTATGCCTTACAAAATAGTCCTGTTGGCCTAACCATAACATGGATCAACTGGTTAAATGCATAGTACATATCTAGTCATGTATTCACAAGATACATGAGTGAACCCACCAACTTCTGGTAAATAGTAGCATGCACTTCCTCACCTGAATTGGCATCCTCTTTCCTCCAGTTGCTCACCAGGGGAGTCTTCATGTGTTTGCACCTAACCATGTGGAACTTTTGAAGTATCTCATTGGCATACTTTCCCCGAGAGACAAACAATTCCTCATCACCTTTCCATACTTCCAATCTGAGGAAGTAGTGTATGAGACCCATGTCCTTCATTTCAAACTCTCTTACAAGGTCCTCCTTGCAAGATCTAATCAGTTGTTCATTTCTAGTTAAAATCAAATCACCAACATATAAGACAATAATCAACAATTTACCTTCTACCAAAATATGATAGAGATTTGCATTTGCTTCACTTTTGGTGAAGCCCAAGCTGGTGAGATAGCTATCAATCCTGGTGTACCAAGCACAAGGTTCTTTCTTGAGACCATATAACACTCACTTGAGTCGACGCACATGAGACTCTCGATCAAAGTTTCAAAGACTTCTGGTTGCTCAATATACACCTCCTCCTCAATAACTCCATTGAGGAATGTTGTTTTCACATCCATATGGTAGATCTTCCACCCCATCTGTGCAGCCAAAGAATGGATTGATCTAATGGATGAGTACCTTGATACATGAGAAAAGGTCTCCTCATAGTCAATCCCCTCAACCTGAGGGCACCTCTTGGCCACAAATTTGGCCTTTTACTTTTCTATGCTTCCATCTGCTGCATGCTTCACCTTGAAGATCCATCTCGAATTCACAACTAATTTGTGTGCTACTCTTGGGACCACTTCCCATACACTGTTCTTTACAACATATTCATAATCCTCCACCATTTCATCAACCCATAATGGTTGTTCAACTGCTTCCTTGAAAGAGGATGGTTCAATCTCTACTAGCTCAGTCATTAGAGCCATGTAGGTAGTGTACCGATCTGGTGCCTTTTCTACCGGTGTTGATTTGAAGGAGCACCCACATTTTCCCTCACATCCTGCACAAGTCTCTTAGCTTCCCTAGTCCTTTTCATGCCTCCTCTAGATGGTTCTTCTTGAGTGGTTGTCTCCACTCTCTGCTCCTCAACTTGTGTTTCCTCTTCTGGTAGGCTCTAAAGCTCCCTCTTAAGAGAGCACCACATAGCTTTGTCTAATCAAAGTTTACATCCCTTTGCACAACTTTCATTCTAAGGGATGGAAAGTACACATGGTAGTTTTGGGGATATTTTTTTGAACCTACAAATACCCCCAATTTTGCAGCCAGTTCTAAATAGAGGCTCTAAAAATCCTAAAGTGTGACACATCCGACTTCCTCCCTGAGAAATCCTCCTCCCATGTAATCATGCCATGAATCTGATGAGGACGCTTATTCTACAAATAGACCATTTTGTTGCATGCTTCAACCCACAAGTGCAAAGGTAGGCTTTTTTCATGCAACTTCACCCTCACTACTCCCAAAATACAACAATTCTTTCTCTCAACCACCCCATTCTATTCTGGGTTGTAGGGTGTTGTCAACTCTTGTTGAAAGTCTTTTTTTGCACAATTTTTTTCTAAATTCATTCAACACGTACTCACATCCATTATCACTCTTGAGAGACTTCACCTTCTTGCTCGTTTCTTTCTCAACCAATTCTTTGAACTCCACAAACTTGGAGAATGTCTCATCCTCCTTCTACTTGAAAAACATACAACACTTCCATGTGAAATCATCTACAAATATAACATAATATTTGTGCCTGAAAGTGGAGGCTATTAAGAAGGTCCACTGAATTCAGAGTGGATCCTTTCAAGGATTGCATTTGCACTGTTATCTTGATCATGGAAAGTGGATATTTTGTACTTCCCCAAGGTACACCCTTTGCATGTGTCCTGCTGCTCTAGTGCTCCTTTAGGGGGGTGTTGGGCCTAATAATTATCCTTAAAATACATCCACTTTCACTCCATTCAACATCCACTTTCTCTCCATTCACACATTTTCTCACCTCTATTCCACCACCATGTCATCACATTAGCTTCACTTTCATCATTAATTGGGTTACCATTGTGTTTTCCAAAACATTATTAATTCTTAGTATTTTTAAGAGAATTTGTGGTTAAACATTAGAAAATAATATCCATATACTTATACTTAACAATTAGAATGAGTTTTTTGACATGTGTAGGTACAAAGGAAGCTTCTAAGGCACCCTTATGTGGCACTCTATGTTCATATTCGAATTTGAGGAGATCATGGACCTCATGGAGAAGATCATGGAGGATAGGGTTATATGTCACCATTGGTTGAGAGATATGTGGATTTGAAGAGGGAATAGTGGATCCACATTTATGAGTTTGTTATCATAACTTTTGTATAAATAGGAGTGTTATCTCCTTCATTTGTAACTTTGGAATTTAGAATTTAGAATTGAGAAGTTAGAATTTAGTACCTTAGGATCTTATAAGTTTGTAATGAGAAGTTAGAATTTGGAATCATTGTAATGGAGATTTTAGAACCTCTTGGAATGTAGAACTTGTAATTGCAAATTGCAATTGAAGATAAATAAAATGGAGCTTCTTTGATCTTCTACATTTGACTTCTCTTTTGATGTGCTTGTGAATCCTTGGAAGGGCCCCCATTGTCTAGCAAGTACACTTTTGTTTTGGTAAGCTTTCATTTTATGTTTGTTTGTAAATTTCATTAGGTTCATATGTTTGAAATATTAACAAGTGACCTTTTGTAAGAAAGTATTAATTTTCTTTCAATTAATCTGATTTGTTATTTAATGTTTAATTTCGTTAGTTTAAATAGTTTGTTGATTAAGATTATTAGAAATATTAATGAGCAATCTCCTGTAAGGGAGCTTTGATATTTCGTACACTTGTCAAAATGTCTTTAGATTTCATTTCGTTAAATGACTAAATAGGTGTTGGAGATCCCAATGAAAGACCTCTTGTAAGGGAGCTTTGGCATTTCTTCACCTAACTTAGTTTAGTTTGTCTCTAAGTCCATATACATTGGATGATCCTCGAAGTTTACTTACCTGGGTTGATAGTAAATGAAACTCTAATTTGCAACCGCATTTTAGACCCAAAATTTTGGCACCATTGCTGGGGAGGATGATTTGGAGATAGACTTAGGAAGTTATTTTTATTGCAATTTCTTTTTATGGACTAACTTGTGAAACCTGGTGACAGCAGGATCTTTATAAAGGAGTTCAAGTTTGAGCTTTTTGATTTTTTTACTTAGTTTCAAATTCAGTTTTTGAACCCCCCATTTCTTACTAATCCATCTACAGATGAGAAAATTGAAAATGTTGAACAAGTACTTCTTGGAGAGCAAGAACAATATTGAAAATTGGTTCCAAAAGAACCTTGCGCCAATTCTAAGAATAAGACAGGTTACTCACATGCTTGCAAATAATTAGGTAAAAAATTTAAATCTAGATGTGAGCATTTTTGAATTTTCAGTCCATAGATGGCTTCACAGGAAGTATTCTTTTACCTAGGAAATAAAATAAATCTTTCAAGTTAAGGTAGAATATATTAGAAAATAAAATGAGATCTCGCTAGAATTTTTAGTCTTTGTTTTCTTTGAAAAAAAACATCATTATTTCTCATAAATAAATTTAGGCAAGAGCCACTTCATCCATGCTAACCTCCAAAAATAAAAACAAATCAATAAGTTAGTATGCTCTCTTCCTGGGCTTCGAGTGATGAGGAAGATCAGAAAATCTCTTGATTTATTTTCAAAATTAAATAAAAATCTCTTGCTAGGAATTTTCACAAATCATTAAAACTACAACATTATAAGAAATCGAAATCATTTTTAAGAAATTCTTTATTTTTGATTTGAAAATTAAATCTGTAGTTTAGTGATTTGATAATTGTGTTAAAACTTCTCTGAATAAAAATTCTTGGCATATGATTTCTTTCTCTACATATGTGTTTGGATCATTTCTTCAAACAAGCCAAACCTGCATATCAACAATTCAATGTTAAGCTTTAAGGAAGAAATTTGTGATAAAAATCATCCACATTTCTACATAAATATTCCACATTCTACTCTAAATTTATTTTTATATACTCTCAAAAAAAAAGAAAAAAAAATCATAAGTAAACCCGCTCAGATAATACATTCAACTAAACCCCTCTAGCCATACATTTAATATGGTATATGTTTACACAAAATTTGTTCAAACATGATTGGATTGACAGAGTAAAATTCCGAGTCTTATCACATGGCTATGTTTATATAAACGCAGTCTGAGAGTGTTTCTGGTACATTTATATAAAAGTGGTGGCAAGTGTGCCAAACCAGTTTATTAAAGCATACACGCATCTAGTCACGGGTAGAGATTATTTATTATTATTCCACCTTGAGGGAATGACATATTGTTGACTATAAATTTCAATTCGTTGTCACAGGATGCCATGAATCCAACTGTCCAGATCAACATTTCCAAATAAATGTGAAGTGGAGTTTCAATTTCTTCATGTGATCGTTTATTGAGGAAATTCAATTATTTATCGGTGATGAGCATAAATGGAGAGTGAAAACACTTATAACAATATGGGGAGGAAATTTCCGATCAGTCGGGGTTAAACATTTTTTTATTAGTGGAAGAAAAAAAATTAGTACTTAATTAAATAGAATATGAAACTAAAATCTCAAATTGGAAACCCAGCAACTATCTCTTTGTTGCTGCACAATCACTCTTATCCTTATAACATCTAAAATAGTGGCATGAATCCATCTAACCTACAACCACAATTTGAGCAATTTGAGCGATTTGAGCATGCAGATATTGAGCCACAATTTGAGTGATTTGAGCGATTTGAGCATGCAAATTTTGGGGCACAATTTGATTATTTGAGGATTACACGCAAATTTTGTGAAAGATATTAATTATTCTGTGATTGCATGTAGATTTTCTGCCATTTCACTAGAATAGAAATTTGATCTGCAAAGATTTGTGTGGCCCTCAACATTAGTGGGTCACTGGGCCTTCGAAATTGAGAATTTTATTGATAGTTCTGTTTTGAATCCTCTCCAGTATGTCGGATCTCCTCAAGAGAAGTGTTATCGGGAAATCTAGTGTCTATGCAGAGCTGCTAGTCCCACTAAGACGGGTAGCTATCTTAGAAACAAATAGATTAAAGTTACTTTCATTTTCCTTTATGAGAAGTAGATAGGAGAGGATCAAAGACTACCAACCTCGATCTTGCGCTTGGTTCTTTGCTTGTTCCTTCTCCTCACTGACAGGTCTTTGCCGCTTCTCCCTTGACCACTTTGCTTTAAAGAGTACCTCTAAAGTCAAAGTAGCATAATACCTTCAAAGTGCAGAGATCTACAATCATAAACAATATAGGACCAGATATATATTGACCACACACATGCATATACTATCAGACATACAAGAATGTGGAGGAAAACTTGAATAGCTTTATTGATATAAAGATTAGAAGAGAGGATTACAACCCATTGATCTGACCCAGCATCATCCTCCCAACATGAAAGCCCTTCTTCACCTCATGAAAAGCTTAGATCACCCAACACTATGATATTCCACCAGGAAACCAACAGAACTTCCTTACAAGATACAAAATTCCAGCCCCTGGATCTCTGGGATGAGGGATCCATATATAGATGATTGTAGGGAGGTGAGTCAGCTTCTGGGATTTTGATTAGTGTCCTCTCTCTGATAGTTCTTGATTCCACTTGGAGATTGATGATCTCTTACTCATCCCTGGGCAAATTTAGAGAGGCAAGTGTCACAGGAGAAGTTTCTGGAAGATTCTATGATCATCCACCTCGCAAACTGTCTCTGCCATTTGTCCATTCTCACCCATCGCACCCTGCAAAAGGGCTTTCCAATATGTATCGCACCTTTTACACTCCGCAGGTGAGATGCATCACACCCTTAGCACTGAGCAACCTGTACGGTCCAGTTTTGACCAGTTCTGAGCAGTTTCCTGTGGAGAACTTCTGGGAGATGATGTAATCAGCTGACATTGTTCCTTTAGGGCATGAAACAACACTTTTAGGGACTCAGGAGCCCTTGGTTTATGGACATATATGATTGGGGTTGCAGTGCCCAAAAATGTCTATAACAGTTGCCCCCTAAAGCATGAGGTCGTTAATCTTTTGATGTCGGGTGAAATGCTTTATCATGAGGATCTGAGGTTTTTCGAACTGGAAGGTGACCTGTAATAAGATACAATACAATACATTATCTTCATAATATTTTCATGATCTAGTTGAGGCGGGCATTCCCATGCTTAGCTTCATAAATTCATTTTCATGTACATAGGATAGACAACTGTCTGTGTGGAAGACTGATGATTCTGATAGAGCCATCATCCTTTGATTCGGATGATCATCTGTGCAGCAATGATGTACATTTGATATCTTTATTTTCCTGAATATATCATAGCCCGGATGGATGAAACTAGATCCGGGGTCTTCAAACTCATCCAATCTTCGCTCGAAGTACAAGTCGATCCATGTGAAAAATGTTCTGGAGTCGAACATGGAAAGACATCACCTGATTACTAGCCAATGATGTAAGATGTTAACAGGCACGAGAGGAATCACCAATAATGATGATGACCCTCAAGGTATGTCAATAAAATTTGTGTGGTGTGAAAATGGGACTTGGCGTCGAACACCACGCAAAATCTCTCAGTCGAAGGCTATTGATGTAAACCTGTCACCGAAAGTGAGAAACTTGCCATTGAGGCATGCAAGCTTCAAAGTACTGAAAGAGTTGTTCCTAGGTCGACTTCTTGGATAATGAGCTGATGTCGACAAGAAGTGATCCGTCACAGGAGGGCCTTAATGAATCCCACATCTATGACACGGAATTGAGCAAATGAATTTTGGAGGTGAAAACGATCTAATGATACAGGGTTCAGGGTGGCGGTCATGAAAGAATGAAGCGTAAAGGTATTGTAGTGGATGAGACACAAGATGGGTTGGTGAATTTTCTGATCGAATTCTCTTGAACATATCGGTGACACTTGAAATGGATTGGTAGTGTTAACCCCAAAGATGGATGGTATGATGGACCAATGGTAATATGACCGGTGAACGGAATAACCCAACTCGACTCAGACATGGAGTGAAAGTGTCATGTTCAAGAGTGACTTTTCTACCAATAAAGTTTCTTCAAGTTTTCTTCCCAATTTTTCCCCAGTCATTGCTGACCAGTACCTCTTTATTTTTATCAAGCTTGAGGAGGATAACATATGCTTGTTCTATAATTTTCCCTTCGGGCAAACCCGTCGCTATGTTTTAACGAGCCTAGCAACAGTGAAACTCGTTCTTGTCTATATGGACAAGTTTGTCGCTATTATTTTTAACGAGTTTAACAACAAAGATAACTCGGTCCTTTTCAGTTTTAGAGAGTCTGAAAGGGTTATAAAGGAAACTCCTATAATCCTTTTTCATCATATAATCCCTTAAGTCCAAAAAATTATAAAATAATACGAAAGGGATGAATTTTCAATAATTTTAACAAGCCAAACAAAACAAGCGCTCGATCTTTCTGTGTAATAATCCCTCAGGTCCAAAAAGATTAAAATCTAGAGGAGGGATAACACTCCCGGTAGCTTTAACAAGCTGGAGAGGCCAACTGCTCGGCAATCTTTTCATATTTTACAAGTCAAACGAAAAGATATTAAAGGAGACTCATTTTTTGAGGAACGAGTGATAATTTCAGGTAGCAGCTGATTCCAGGTAAGGTTTGGAATTTTCAAATCACAGCAGTGTCACAAGCATGGCTAACAGGATCACTCTTCACAGCTATTCCTCAAAAAGGGTAAACAATCAAATGGAGGTGTATGATCGGCTAAAACAGAGTGGTGGTGATGATGAGAACACGACCAAGGCTCAGGAGCTGATGATAATGCATTCACAATGGTTATTTACCAGAGATTGGTTCATTTTTTAATGAGCTTAAACTCTAGGGAAACATTTTCTCATTGCTTAGGTTTAATTTTTAACGAGCTTGAACTTCACATAAAAACTGATCGTGATAATGGTCATTGATTATTTGATTTCACCGCTAACAATTTGTTCCTTCGACAGTTGTACTGCCTATTCAATTGCTTCATCAAACCGATTAGAAATGAACAATAAATGCTTGAAAAATGAGTTAAAACACTAATACTTTACTTGAATTACGTGAAAAGTAATTTAAAAGTGGTTTTTACCCCTCATTTTACCATTTCATTTGAACTTTGGTTTGTTGGAGCTCTGGAGGTGCCTTCCCCCCTTTGAATTTCACTAGCTAATTCCAAGAGATTCTATGGATGATTCTCGGTGCCGTCTAGACCAGGTAGGAGCTAAACCTGAGTTCTTCAGTTGCATTCCCTCCTTTTTGAATTCTGAGAATGTTTCCCTGTTTTTTTGAGCCCCTGGGGTTTGAAAAATTCGCCTTGGCTCCATCACACCCTTCCTATATCAAAAGGTGAGATGCATACTGGCCTGGCCATTGGCCAGTCAGTATGCATCTCACCCAATACATTGCTGGGGTGCGATGGGCGTGAGAAGGGAAACTTTTGCACTGTTTTCTCATGGAATTTTTTCCTTTTTTGGCCAAATCAGGACCCTGATTCTTCTCTTGCTTGTTTTGCAGAGATTCATCGGAGAAAAATGGTTGGTACATGGTGATAATGAGAGCATGAAGAAGAGGACATGGTTGCTTTACACGATCCGTGTATGGTAACTACACTGCGGAACTGTGGCCTGCTCAAGTTTTTCCGCATCTCTAGCATGAGGCAACAAATCAACTTGTTGCAATATTTTCTCGATGCATGGGATCCTACCAACCAGGTGTTTCAGATCAGAGGCAAATCCATCCCGTTGACTATCGTGGACATCTATTTTTTGACCGGTTTATCGAGGGATGGGGCCCCTCTCTCATTATCAGGTTCTGCCCGTGGGGGCGAATCCGTGAGAGATTATATTTGCCAGTATTGCAGAGAGGGATCTCAGCCGAGTAGGGACGGCAAGATCAACATTTGAGATGTTACTGACTGGTCCTTGAGGACCATTCTATTCACTTTTGCTAGACTGGCTGGTAGTGCAGCTCTTCACGTGGCTAACAGGTCCTATATGCAGTATGCCTTGGAATGCCTTGAACCAAAGGTGTTCAACTGGTGTGACGCAGTACTCCCTGTGATGAAAGAACAACTGACCAAGGTAAAAAGCAAAAAATACAAGAATTTTGGCTATGGTTCTATTTTGACTGCTTTCGCCTTAGAAGAGATCCCACTGATGCAGCCGCAGTACATTTCACTTAGTTTACCTCCACCGATTGAGCCATGGATGCAGATATGGGTCGACCTCATGGCTGGACATGCTGGTCAGTCCCAGGTTTCCTTCTCTGATTCCTTCTTTGAGTGGTTCAACCGTCAGGAGATGGTTTTTTCTGAGTGTCCATATGCTGGTATGGATTTCCGGGGTGACCCAGATTTGGTGCTGCCGGCTGGTGAGCAATGGGGTGCTATCGGTAAATTCTCTGACCATATCTCTGTTTATCATTTTTTATAATGTTCTCGTGCTTTCTTCTATCAAGACTAATCAAAACTCATGTGCTCATGTAGATATTGGACCAGTTCGGCCAGCAGTACGTCTGAGAGCACCAGCTACTGTTCTAGCAGGAGAGGCTGTGGGGAGGGCTATCCTTCACGACCTTGATGTGGCCGAGACTCTTTTAGCATTGCAAGATCAGGTCAAGGGTCTCACTCTTGGTATTCCAGATGTGAGGACAGACGAGCTGCCTCTGAGGTTGCAGCGACATACTACTAGCATGCCGAGTCGATGGACTAGGCTTTTACGCATGATTACACAGGCGGTGACTTGTTATCACCAGCATCATTAGACTAGGGTGCCCCCTAAAATTTTGAGTTTTGGGTCATTTGACCTATTTTGTCTTAGTTACAGAACATTATGTATAAACCATAAACAGTTATATATATATTTTTGATTTTCGGAGCTTTATTTTGGTTAAGTTACATGATCTTGATGCAAATATTGATGAAATGCTTCTTTTATAAATGTTGCAAATGTCTATCTAACACATAATTTGCCAATGAGTCTGTTAATGTGTTTAAGTTTCTGGAAATATGCTGATATTGAATAGAATCAAACTGCCTTTCCAAAATCTTGACCCTTAGGAACATGCGATAAATAGCTGGATTCCGTACGGAGTAGATATTGGTGAGCTGTAGAATGACGAGTTGTGAGTCTAGCCTGACAACAAGTCAGCGTATGCCACGTGTGATGGCATCAGAGAGGAGTTCTATCAATGTGCTTTATTCAGCAATATTTTTCATTGACTGACCAATACATACCCGTCTAAAACTTACTAACTCGCCGCTTGGATTGAAGATGGCCCAGGCCACAGAAGATAGGTTCCGCGAACTACGACTCACTCCGTCGGCATATCCAACAAATGATTCCAATAGGTTCGACATCTACAACAAATGTAAAAGAGGATCACTTAACCAAAACATTTACCCTTAGCGAAAACAAAAATGTAACAAAAGCATAGGGGTTACTATCTTGAGTCGAGCATAGTAATGCTTAAGGTACAACCCGTTGCGGGGTTGCTCCAGTGGAATCCCATCATAATACACTAACTCGTAGGCTCCTTTTGCTAATACATGCTTAACAATATAGGGGCCCATCCATAAACACTTGAACTTACCTGCTCCCAATTTGTCGGACTCCCGGTCGTAAAGTAAGACCAGTTCACCTTTTGAGAAGACACGGGGTTTGACATTCTTGTCGAATTGCGCCTTGACTCGTTTCTTATGGGCTTCATTAGCCAAAGCGGCATCACGACGGGTTTCATCCAATTGGATTAATTCCAAGAAACGAGCCTCCTCTTCTGAAGTTCCAGGGAGAAGGTCGACTGCGAGTTTGAGGGACGAGATTTCAAACTGAACTGGTAAGATCACTTCTAGGCCATACACCAGTTGAAAAGGTGTAAACCCGATTGCATTCCTCACCGATGTCCAGTATGCCCACAAGGCCGAGTATAGGATCAAGTGCCAACTCCTTTTATGTACTCCAATCATCCTTTGCAGCATCTGCTTCAAGACCTTGTTGATTGCCTCAACCTGTCCGTTAGCCTACGGATAATATGGAGTAGAGCTGTCCTGAGACAGCCCTAATTTGGCAGCCAGCTGAACCAACATGTGATTGCGAAAATGCGATCCATGATTTGTGACTATGGCCTGTGGAACGCCAAATCTGGAGACTACATGATTGAAAAAGAAGAGGGCAACCGTTTTGCCGTTGTTGTTTAATGTAGGCATCGCCTCGGCCCATTTGGTAAAATAGTCTACTGCGGCTATTATATACCCATGCCCCCCGGCCGAGGTGGGGTTACATGTCATGAAATCTATGCCCCATTTAGCAAATGGCCCAACAGCAACTACTGGTTGCAGAGGTGCGGGTGGTATTCTGGTTTTGTGATCGAAGATTTGATAGGCATGGCAACTTCTGACTGCGGTTATGTAATCTTTGAACATTGTTGGCCAGAAGTATCCTACTCGTAAAATCTTTTGCACCATAGCATAACCAGATTGATGCCCCCCACATGCACCTGAATGGCAATCATTCAGGACTTTTTCGGCCTCCTCGTGGGTGAGGCACCTTCGCAAAACTGTATTGACACCATGACGGTAAAGTGTATCACCGACGATCATGTAGTCCTTTGCTTGGTATCGAATGCATCGTTGTTCTGAGTGGGAGGTATTAGACCTATATGTTTTGGTTTGGAGATAGATTATTATGTATCCATACCACGAATTGCTTGAAGATATCAGAAACAAAGATTTGTCCACGATCGCTTCTTCTGATGTGACATCGTTGGACGATAATGGGAGATTGCATAGTAACTCCACGAAAACTAGGGCTTTCTTCAATTTTGATTTTATGAATTCCAGATCAAACTTTTGCAAAATTACTATCCATTTTGAATATTTTCCCCCCAGTAACTGTCGCGACATTATATAAGTCATGGGGTTGCAATCTGACAAAATGGTAGTTTTTCGAAAGAGGACATAGTGTCGAAATCTTTGTATCGCTTGAATAGTTGCGAGAGCTAGCTTTTCAACGTAGGAGTACTTGCTTTCTGTATCATTTAAGTTTCTACTTAAATAATATAGAGGATGTTCAATTCCATTGTCTTCTTGAACTAAAACCATTGCGATGGTTGTATTTGCTGCAGCCAGATACAGGTCAAAGTCTTTTTGATAATCAAGAGCATACATTAATGATGCGTTTATTAGGGATTCCTTTAAAGCATCAAAGGAAGCTTGCGCAACCTGATCCCAGATGAAGGGTACTTCTTTTTTCAATAGACGAGAATAACCTTTAGCAAGTTTGGCATAATTTGGAATGAACCTCCTTAGAAAGTTTGCTTTCCCTTGGAGTTTCTAAATCTGAAGCAAATTTGAAGGTGGAGGCAAATCAATGATTGCCTAAACCTTACATGGGTCGAGGCGAATCCCATCCTTTGAGACCACAAAGCCAAGTAAATGACCAGAACTGACACGAAACACACATTTTTGTGGATTGAGCCGTATCTTGTAGTGTCGGCAACGTAGAAAAATCACTCTCAAATGCTGCGGATGATCGGTCCGCTTTCGCGAATGAGCCCGAAGATCATTGAGATATGGTTGAACGATGTTCTTTATGTCATGGAAGGCATAATTCATTGCCCTCTGAAATGTTGCCCCTGCGTTCTTTAAACCAAAGTGTAGCTTGCGATATGCGAATGTGCCCCACGGAAAAATAAATGTAGCCTTTGACTGGTCCTGTGGGTGGATGTTAATTTGATTATACCCGGACAAGCTTGATTTACATCCCTATAATCGACGCACACTCTAATCATTCCTTGCTTTTTCATTACAGGAACAATATTCGATACCCAATCGGTTAGAGGAACCGGGTAAATAAAATGAGCTTGGAGAAGTTTTTCATCTTCTACCTTGATGGCAGCGGCTTTCTTGGGGTTCACCTGCCGTAGTCGTTGTCGTACCGGTTTGACATCTGGATACATCTTAATTTTGTGTTCAACTATGCTCGATTCAATGCCTGGGATTTCATCATATGACCAAGCAATGACATCTCTGAACTCACGAAAAAGAGCGCAATATATTTCTAGTTCTGAAGAAGAACAAGATTTGCCAACATGAATATTCTCTACAACATATGTTTTGGTTGAGATATTTATGGTGATAGTCTCTTCAATATTGGACAAGTTTCATTTGGAATCCACCGTGTTTACAGTATTTGATAGAAAATCAAAAACTGAGGGATGATGAAGGTCACTGGAACTATCTTCCTTGTAATCCGGAAGATGGGAACGATGGTGGTAATCTTCCCATGGTGTCTCGTCAATCATCATTGACTGAACAATTTCTTCGTCTGTAGTATGTACTTGTGACCAAGGATCTGAAGGGGTGCCATATTCCTTAGACCTGTCTATCTAAATGCTTGATGAGCATTGATTTGGATTTGCCTTCCATGCCGAAAACATTGATTGCCACAATATTTATGTTGGGCTTGGAGGTAATACCTGCAAATGATCCATGGTAATATCATTTTCAAACATCTTTTGAATAAAAGATATTATATTGCAGGTTCCCATCGTTGCCACTTCCACTAGATTGATTAGAGGCAGTAAGGAAAAAGTCCCCATTAATATAGGGTCTTTTAGTAGGCCTACTCTGATATTTTGAAGAGAATGAGGGCTTCCATGGATCATCGGAACGCTTCCCGTAACTTGTGAACTGTTGGGTAGAAATGTTTGCTGGTCGATGATTGTAATACCTCCTTGGAAGGGAAATGCAATCTTCCTGAAGTAGGTTGACACAACGACAACCATAGCATATATCCAGGGCCTTCCCAGTAGTATGTTGTAATCGAGGTTTCCGTTGATCACTTCAACATCAATTTCTACTGTCTTTCCCCCCAGTTCAACTTGCAAGTTACTTAAAATCCCATATGGGGTGTATGTTCATCCATCGAATGCTTTTAATGTCATCGAAGATCACGGCAAGGGTGTAGATCCTAAAGTTTTCCAGCAACTCATCGACATAATACATGTAGATGCCCCCTCATCAATAATTGTTCAATGAACAATTTTGTTGAGGGCTTTCACTTGAATAAGGAAAGATAGTTGAGCTGGTAACTGAGGGTCATATCCTTTGTGATTAAAGGACACAAGATTGGAATCCGTTGGGTCAATCCCACCTATTGCTGATAATAAAGCCTACTTTTGGGAGGGGAAATTTTGCAGTACCTCAAGTGTCGACATAGCGGACGGTGATTGGGACAGATCCTCCACTATATTATAATGTTGTGTTGTTCTGGCATGAGGATTAAATGTCAATTTGTGTACTACTCCCTTTGGTGGCTTTATCGTTAGTTCAGGAATGATGGGTGGCACAACTTCGGTCGAAGTCGTTGTCGAACTACTAGGTTGATCATTAGCCTTGTTGTCCGACAGCTATGGATTCCCGTAATCTTTATTCCTTGTCGAATATTAAAGCATCATTTTTCTGCTTCGAAACTGACAACATTAGCACTTGGGATGGGGAAGAATTGTCACTAGCAACCAGATTTGTTCCTGGATTTGGAAATGGATCAGTCAATACCACCGAGGTTTTTGAATTCTTAAGGAATTTTCTAAGCTCGGCTTTATGTGGACAATTTTTCTCCCAATGGTCCTCATCACATATGAAGCATGGATGACTTGGTTTCCTATCTCCAGAAGGGTTTGTAGAAGATTTTTTAGGAGACGACAACTCCTATTTTTTCTTATTCCCTTTATTTTTCTTCTTGCCCCCTGGTTGCTTTGGTTCTTTGCCTTTGTCAGTCGACATGGCATTTACCTCTGAGGTGAGAAGTTCTTCATTTGAATTTTGACTTGGAACCGTACGAGCATTCTTTGATGTATATTTTACGGTTTTCATGCTAGTCGCACCTATCACGCCATCACTGGCATGAGAGTCTTTGCTTGATTTAGGAGGGGTAGGAACAGAGAATTCTGGTCTAGGAGCATCAGGGATTTTATCGTAGAGCATGCCAGACTAAGTATATATCAAGTCTAGATATTGTGCATGAGCAATTACTTGCTCTTCAGTGACGACTCCTCCCTTTGCCACATCTTCCATAATAGAAGGTAATAATGACTTAATAAACCATTCAGCTAGCAGCTGATCAGGAACATATGTTTTCACCATTCTATGACGACGTCGCCACTCATGAATATGATCAGATATGTGAGTGGCTATTGTCTGTTTGAAATTAGTAAGAAGCTCTGTTCCTATTTCGTACCTTATGGGTAACTGAAAATGGGTTAAAAAGGTTGTGGCTAGGTTGCTAAAGTTATCAAATGAAGCTCTAGGCAATTCGATATACCATTTTGCTGCCAGACCAGTTAACGTTCGCTGAAAAAGGCGAAGCCTGATTGAATCATCATTTAGAGTCTTAGATGAACACCACAAATGAAAGGTCATCACATGATTCGACGGGTCTTCACCTGGATTTCCATTAAATTTAGGAATATCAGACGGAAGTTTATGTGGAATGGCTGGCCACCAAGGGGCGTAAGCAATTGGATCGTTTGTCAGCTAATTTAGATTTGGTAACTCTAAAGTTGCCACGAAGGGCAACTGTTGATTCAAGTTCGGCGAAGCATACCTCGAATAAGATGGGATTTCCTGAGCAGTGGGTCTTTGCATACCAGCATAGTGCATTTGATGCTGGTAACTTTGGTAAGGTTGATGGGCATAACCATTATGAAATGGTTGATGTTGACCATTTTGAATATACGGCTGCCCATTACTTGCAAAGATTTGGTGCTCAGATCCTTGGTAAACTTGTTGGAATTGCGGTTGTTGATATTGCACCAACCATGGTTGTGAAAACATTTGTTGTTGTCCAATATTGGTTGTTTGACCAAGATGAGGGGTGATGGTATCCGTTTGAGCCTGGGTCACTCCTGTTAAGGAGCCACTAATCGATGACTATGGTGGAGTCGTAGAGACAAGAGGCTGTTGAATTGCGACCTGAGAGACTTGAGTTTGGCATACAACAGGCAACGCTTGTACTTGCGACACCGTCACAATAGCCAGTGTAGTGGGGATATTTGACATAGGCAGACTTTGTTGCATTGAATATACAACTCTTGGTTATTAAGGTAGTATCGGCACCCAACCGCTAGATGTAATTCCAGCATAACCTGAATTCTGTTGTGAACTCTCGTATGTTTGTTCTCCTGGAGGAGACAATGAAAGGGTATTTTCCCCCCATACGGCGGAAATCCAGTGCTTAAAGGAATGATTTGCCTTTAAGGACCGGACTACCCAAATTGACATTGTGAAGGATCAATTTGCTGAGACTCAACATAAGAGATTCCAGATATTATTCCGGATGGACAAACGGGAACAGACCATACTGTCGAAACAGCCCCGGATGGATTCCACTCAATGCTTGAGAGCTAGTTGCGACAGATGGTACGCTGGCGAACATTGTTGGAGTGATAGCAGGAAGTTCTACCGCTGCTGTGTTAGATGACACAGTCCTAGATGTCGATGATTGTTCAGACATATCTAGTCTATCCAAAAGATTTCCTAGCGATTCTACAGGAACTTCCGATAACAGTAGACTAATTTCTGACGAAGAAGGATATAGGGTGATCCCAACTCCAAAATGCGATGGAGTACTAGATGGGGGATCCTCCACAATCTCTTCTATAGCAATCAATCCAAGTGGAAGAGGTAGACCGTCAGGTCCGTAAAATATTTCTGGTGCTGAAGAAGGTGTAGATTCTACAGCAATAGATGTTTGGGGAATAACACCTTCCGAATCAGCTATAGATGGAGCTGGTTTAGGAATAGAAGTGTTTACCTTCACACTAGGATCAGTTCTACTGTCCTCTAGTGGTTGCGGAACTTCTTCTATAGAGGCAGGGATACCAGAAATGTTTGGAGTAACCAGAGTCTCTGAAGGTGTCAGAACACTTGTTCCAACCAAACCAGGGGACTTTGATCCGGTTAAACGAGTTCGCCTTGTCCGGAATAGTTTTGTTTTTGGAGACAAAGACGGTTGACTCGTAAACCTCCACAAACGACGGGGTTTCGATTGACTTTCCTCCATAATTGCGGATTACTCGATCAACTGAAAAATAAAGGGAAAAATGATTCCAAATTAAATGAATTTTAGACGCTTTGACACAACTTGTTTTTTCAATTTTTAAGAGTCGAGAAAAAACAAAAGATGACTCTAGTCGCCTTCGATTTTTAATGAGCTTGAAGTGACAAGTGCTCAGATGGACCTTTTCCTTTAAGGAGTCTGAAAAGGAATGAAAGAGACTACTCTGGAAGTCTAGACAGAGGGATTACCAAACCAATCGCAAAACTGCAGGATACTTTTTACGGTACGGCAGTCAATCTTCCCGAATGCTGTGTTTAGTGCATTGCGATCGATAGGGCGGCAGACAGGACTTCCTATGGATAAAGGATATAGCCTTTTGTGGTCTCCCAATATATACTCGACGGTATGTGGGAGCACATGTCCGTACTGGCACTTGTCATCTCAAAGAGGAGGAATCACCCAACCAACAATGAGAGTGATAGTTACCAGGCTTTATGACGCCGGAATACATCTCTAGCCTAGACTTCTAGATGTTGTGCATTAGGTTCCAAAGCGTTTTTATGTTCATTGAATTTATTTTACAGTTGATCTTTCTTAAGAAATTTTCCTTTCAGTTTCACTGCGTGATGTAGATATACAATTCCTAAAATGCAATTTAAGATGATAAACAATCGTTTAATCTTCTTTTTGCAATGAAAATCCTAGCTACTAAAGAAAGAGAGATGATATTCTTTCAACATAGAGCAGAGAGCACACACTAGATGCACTGTCCTAAATCAAACCAACAAGCAGTCTAAATGCAAATGCATATCCATGTATTTGTTTTCAGCCTTCTTAATGTGTGAATGACAAGAAGAATGCTAAGTACAAATTTGAATTATCTTTTCAAAGCGACAGTACTAACAAATTTCTCTTCAAAAACGAAAGGAAGATAATGACGACACTTTGCGACTTTGAATTGAAAACTACTTTTGACACTTGAAAAACTACTAATTCAAATCAAATACAAGAGTAACTTTATAAATGACCATCAAGAACAATAGAATTCTTTTCTTTGACTAAAAATGACACTTGCGACACTTCCAAATCAAAAGACGACAGTTTGATTACGTTACTTTTTGTAAAAGATAACTGTAAATGGCACACAATACATAAAAACATTCACAATTATTTGTACTGTGGAGGTGGAATCATGCAAAGGAAGGGAGTTTCCACATTGGTATACTGATCACAGACAGCAAAACTCCTAAATAAAGCTGAAGAGAGTGAACACAGAAACCAAAATCTGAGAGCAGAAGAGGTCTTATCTGATTAGCGCACCTGCAACACAGGGAAAGTGCGATGTAGCGCACCTACTGCACACGGGAGGTGCGATGCATCCAGATTCCCAAGAGGAGAAAGTGTGATGGTCCAGGGACGAGACTTCAACTTGGTTCTTGGTCACAGTTTGCAGCTTAGTTCAGGGATTTAGGCCGAGCTAATGATAGTCAGTAAATAGAAATCACAGGGGCTGATCTAATGAGGTTACTAGAGCCACCACTAGGGAAATTATGATGTTTGCAAATCAATTGTTCAGTTTATAAACAAAACCCAGAGATAGACTGAAGCATCATTGATCTACTTTGCACTTGCATAGCAAATGCAGTTTGAAGGCTAGCTGGCTTAACTTCAGGCTCCATCTGTAAGTTTATAAAGCAAACAAGTATAAACAAGCAAACAAACTATTTGCTCCCCAGCGGAGTCGCCATTTTGTTATTGGGAAATCTAGTGTCTATGCAGAGCTGCTAGTCCCACTATGACAGGTAGCTATCTTAGAAACAAACAGATTAAAGTTACTTTCGTTTTCCTTTATGAGAAGTAGATAGGAGAGGATCAAAGACTACCAACCTCGATCTTGTGCTTGGTTCTTTGCTTGTTCCTTCTCCTCACTGATAGGTCTTTGCCGCTTCTCCCTTGACCACTCCACTTCAAAGAGTTCCTGTAAAGTCAAAGCAGCATAATACCTTCAAAGTGCAGAGATCTACAATCATAAACAATATATAGGACCAAATATATATTGACCACACACATGCATATACTATCAGACATACAAGAATGTGGAGGAAAACTTGAATAGCTTTATTGATATAAAGATTAGAAGAGAGGATTACAACCCATTGATCTGACCCAGCGTCATCCTCCCAGCATGAAAGCCCTTATTCACCTCATGAAAAGCTTAGATCACCCAACACTATGATATTCCACCAGGAAACCAACAACACTTCCTTACAAGATACAAAATTCTAGCCCCTGGATCTCTGGGATGAGGGATCCATATATAGATGATTGGAGGGAGGTGAGTCAACTTCTGGGATTTTGATTAGTGTCTTCTCTCTGATAGTTCTTGATTCCACTTGGAGATTGATGATCTCTTACTCATCCCTGGGCGAAATTAGAGAGGCAAGTGTCACAGGAGAAGTTTCTGGAAGATTCTATAATCATCCACCTCGCAAACTATCTCTGCCATTTGTCCATTCTCGCCCATCGCACCCTACAGAAGGGCTTTCTAGTATGCATCACTCCTTTTACACTAGGCAGGTGAGATGCATCGCACCCTTAGCACTGAGCAACCTGTATGGTCCAGTTTTGACCAGTTCTGAGCAGTTTCTTGTGGAGAACTTCTGGGAGATGATGTAATCAGCTGACCTTGTTCCTTTAGGGCATGAAACAACACTTTTAGGGACTTAGGAGCCTTTGGTTTATGGAAATATATGATTGGGGTTGCAGTGCCCAAAAATGTCTATAACAAGCAGTCTTTGCTTCAGAATCAATTTGGAAAGTTCAACATCATTTTAACATCTTACGATGTCATTCACAAAGACATTGATTTCTTGGGGCACATTCTATGGAATTATTGTATTTTATATGAAGGTCAAATAATAAAGAATGCAAATTCGAAAGTCACCACTGCAGTGAAACAATTAAAAGTAGAACACCATTTTATTTTGAGTGGAATGCGTCATAGGATTGGATCGCATGGTATATGAATCTAATCTACCTTTTAATGAACTAAATTCCTTCCCATGCAGATCACAATTTATAGAAGAATCGATGGGTTTGGAATCGAGTCATGACCTAACTGATTTTATTTTTTTCCGTATTCAAGCTTCTATGATCCATAATGAATTAAACAAATTCTTTCAGTGGAAATCACATGAGAGAATTTTTTTGGCCGACGCGTTTCGAACCAACAAGTGTGGTTCATCATCAGGACTAGATGAAGAGATAGATCGTGGCAAAGGCTTAAATAGACAACATTTCTAGAAGACACAACAGTTTTGACATGTCATTTTTAAACATGTTTTTTATCAAACTAAAACAAATCTAGAAGAATGAGGGCATGGGTTTCTTCTAGAACGGAATGAATTACATAACCCAGAAATTGTTTCCTTGGATTCCTAACGGTTTGAGAGAAAAGCACGGTTCTCTAGGACACTATTTTGATGACTATGTGAAGAAAAAATCGGTTTTTAAAAGTGTATTGTTGCTTATCTGCTGAGTCCTACAATGTATTGGGCTATGAAATTCCAAAGGATACTCGCATTCCCATGAATCTTTGGGTGATTAGAAGAAACCCAAAGTCATGAGAGGACCCCCAAACTGCAAAGAAAATAAAACAGAGCCTAAAATTGATATATCTGACGATGACATATGCGATGCGTTGAATATTTTACATGATATAAGAAACCATCCTCTATTAATTTTTTGCAAAATAGGGAAGGTGTGTATAACTGCATTAGCCATTAGACCTTTCTCTCTTTTGCTTTCGACTACCATTGATAATGTGCATCAATAACATGTGTGTGTTGTGCATAAGCGCATGTTCATTTTCCTATTTGATAATTTTCTTTCCAAAACATAGGGCATGCTAACAATTTGATTTTGTGCAGCGCCCTACAATTTGTTTGGTAGGATGTTTAAGTAAAATTCAGAATTGGTGCCTTGCATCAATATTTGATGAATACGAGTGATTTGTTGGAACAAAAACCCGAGTTTCAGACTTGCAATTTATAGAACAGTTCAAAGTAGCAAATAAATAGAATCACAGTTATTCCTCGAAATTTTTCTCAAATATGAGGGTTTAAAATATAGGGGCCTGTGGCAACTTCAAAACACACATGATTTGCATTTTGCTGAGATAAATGCAAAAGGGCAAGTAATTTCCTTTCAACATTGCTCAGGTTACAATATTGTTCATTGAGTTCAGCTTGGAAATAGTTTATTCGGCAATGCTATAAGGCTCATTTACCACATGTGAACGTTGATCCTTGGTCATGGAATTTAATTATATATTTAGGGACTAATAATTGACTATTAGAGTTTCCGATTCGATGTCACCGGCATTGAAGTCAATACCAGTTCTGGTCCCAACATAAAGATAAGTGTGCAATTTTATTTCACATATGACCAAAATCTTTAATTTTGGTTACACATTTACCAGCTCCAAGCTTTAATCAATTTCCATCATTGTTTGAGTGGGCAGTTGTTTAATATGAACTATGCATATGATCAGAAGTAGATTTTTGTGTAGGTTGTGCCAAAGTACCCTATATTTTACTGGGTCAAACAAGATGTTTTTTAGGAAATCCAAGGGCTTTTTCCAATGTGAGCCATACAATGCTGTTGATCTTATTCATGGCTTCCATACTAGCTTGTATATCAAACATCCATGATGAAAAGTGCATATTTCAAAGGGACACAACAAATCTCTAATGCCAAGCTTTTTTCCATGCACATTCCATGAACCATCTGACACAAGTAAGTAATTTATTTTTCATGGGTATTTATTAAAAATGGACTGTTATCAACATCAGGAATTATACTAAAATTACGCCTTTGAGTCTCCTTAAACTGTTTCATTTGGCATTAATTTTTGCGTAAGAATCATCAAGGAATTGGTCATTTCTTTTTTAACATACTTATGTTCTTTATGCCAAGTTTTTATTGCAGATTTCGGATGATCAAATAATCATTAAGGAAACTAATTGTGTGCACAATTGGTCTTCAAAAGACTAATTTCATGAGAAATTCTAAAGAAAAAGTCCATGAACATAAAGGAAATTTCTAGAAAATTACAAGTTCTTGCAACTTCTTGTAATGGCTTAATGGTTTGACATGTTGCATGACAGATTAGCAAATTCGAAGACCTAGGTTTTGTTCCTAAATCTACAAGGATGGTGAAATACCTATCCACACTTGAATTTGACATCTACAGGTGGCTGGTCAACACTAGTCAAACTCAACGATTTTAGCAGAAAGTCCAAAATTAAGGAGCAGATTTTCTATTTTTGAGATTTTGCATGCTATAATTCACTTTTTCCCTGCAAGAGTCATTATCCATTCCTCACAATCCACATACACTTCATTACATTTTCATCAATAAAAGCAGCAAAGCTCATTTACAACCTTTTTGTTCCACTTTACATATTCATCGTCAGCTTCCTTTTTCCTATCCTTGCAAATAACACCTTGTTTCCATACACCATTGAGTCCATAGTCCTTGAGTCTAAATATTTTTTTTAAAAACACCTTGAAGCTTGCATGCCTTAAGGGCAAGCTATCATGTCGATGAATAATGGGAATACATCAATGTCCCTTGTTCAATGGATCTTCTAAGTATTCAACAACAACAAATTCATTCATACTTAGAAAGATGTGTTTGGGGCATCTTAACTCTCATCCACATCAAGGATGGGAGCTCTCATGTTGACTAGTTGCATCCATTAATGGCCACTAAGTTAACAAATTCTTGTTATGTTCGACACCGAAATATTTATTCACATGACAAGAATTGTACCAATGAGCGTTGAATACTTGAAGACCAATCATTTTGTAGCAGAGGAAGCAGATTTACTTTCATTACTTTTCAGTTTTTAATGTAAATGACATGAGGACAAGTCAACAAATATGGCTGGGGGGAAGTGTAAATTCTAAATTTTGTATACCTTCCAAGCCTTATATATTTTCAACCACATTCAGCAGCAGATTCCGAACATTCAACAGAAGATCCAGGAGCAGATTCAGCAGCAGATGCAACAATAAAAGATTCACTTTTTTGACTTCATCCACCATTTTCACAGCCAAGTGAAGAAGACTATGATTAGAATTTTGTAGCTACACATGCACAACTCTCATCCATTTTTGAAAGGATAAGTTGAGGTATGATATTTTCTAACTTTTAACCATTTAATTCCTTGAAAGCTAGACTAATAATTTTTTGAAAGACTTCTTTTCTTCATTTCATAAAATTGGCAAAACCATCAGTTTTTTTTTTTTGGGGGGGGGGGATACATTTACATTCATACTTTGTCACATTCATATTTTTCCATATTCATATATCACATCCTAAAAACCACATACCTTCAAAATATATTCACGATTACATGAGCATATAAATGTCTTTGTAAAAAGTACTTGAAAGCTAATTGGATGCAACACAATCATGGTTGTTACATAAGAGCCAACCATGATGCATTCCAACAAAAATACTTTGCAATAAAAATCACATTATCAATATGCAAAGATCATACATTAAAATTGAATGCAACAAACAAAATATGGTTGAAACATAAGAACCAACCAAGTTGTAGTTCATCAAAAACACTTTGCAAAAGTTAAGTAAATGATATCATGCAAAGTTTAAGCCAAAGCTCAAGTATAAAAAAGTAATGCAATAGATTGCATGAGGACATGCAATACATTCAGTTTGGGGGTATGTTGGGCCTAAGAATTATCCTTAAAATACATCCACTTTCACTCCATTCAATATCCACTTTCTCTCCATTCACACATTTTCTCACCTCTATTCCACCACCATGTCATCACATTAGCTTCACTTTCATCATTAAATGGGTTACCATTGTGTTTTCGAAAACATTATTAATTCTTAGTATTTTTAAGAGAATTTGTGGTTAAACTTTAGAAAATAATATCCATATACTTATACCTAACAATTAGAATGAGTTTGTTGACATGTGTAGGTACAAAGGAAGCTTCTAAGGCACCCTTGTGTGGTGCTCTATGTTCAAAGTCGAATTTGAGGAGATCATGGACCTCATGGAGAAGATCATGGACGATAGCGTTATGTGTCACCATTGGTTGAGAGATATGTGGATTTTAAGAGGGAATAGTGGATCCACATTTATGAGTTTGTTATCATAACTTTTGTATAAATAGGAGTGTTATCTCCTTCATTTGTAACTTTGGAATTTAGAATTTAGAATTGAGAAGTTAGAATTTAGTACCTTAGGATCTTATAAGTTTGTAATGAGAAGTTAGAATTTGGAATCATTGCAATCGAGATTTTAGAACCTCTTGGAATGTAGGACTTGTAATTGCAAATTGCAATTGAAGATAAATAAAATGGAGCTTCTTTGATCTTCTACATTTGACTTCTCTTTTGATGTGCTTGTGAATCCTTGGAAGGGCCCCCATTGTCTAGCAAGTACACTTTTGTTTTGGTAAGCTTTCATTTTATGTTTGTTTGTAAATTTCATTAGGTTCATATGTTTGAAATATTAACAAATGACCTTTCGTAAGAAAGTATTAATGTTTCTTTCAATGAATCTGATTTATTATTTAATGTTTAATTTCATTAGTTCAAATAGTTTGTTGATTAAGATGATTAGAAATATTAATGAGCAGTCTCCTATAAGGGATATTTAATATTTCTTACACTTGTCACACTGTCTTTAGATTTCATTTTGTTAAATGACTAAATAGGTGTTAGAGATCCCAATGAAAGACCTCCTATAAGGGAGCTTTGGCATTTCTTCACCTAGCTTAGCTTACTTTGTCTCTAAGTCCATATATATTGGATGAGCCTTGAAGTTTACTTACCCGGATTGATAGTACATGAAACTCTAATTTGCATCCACATTTTAGACCCAACAGTGGGTCTGTAGTTATCTGTTGCATGATATTCAAAGTGCCATGATGCAAATGGCCAAGTACTCTATGCCAAAGTTCATCTACATCGTGGCTTTGCACCTTCTCTACCTTTTTTCTCAATGCAACACAGTCCTCCACATCCAAATTGTACAGGTTCTTCACCCAAACATTGATCTACTTCACTTGAACTTGCTACCCTCACAATATTAAAAAGGAGAATTTTGAGGGGTAGGCTAAAAACATTCTTTATTAGGATTTGTGTCCCTACCTTCTCATTATTTCCAGGGCAATATATGTGAATATAATCATCTACACTGAGACTGCCTCAGGTCTTCCCTTGCAATTTAACTGGCTCGCCTCTTTGAGAAAGTCCATTGATGAAGTAGATATCTTCTAATTCAATTCACAAGGCCATTTGATCAATCATAAAAACATCCTCTTCTAGATCCCGATAATTCACAAGCATCACCAACAACCTTGTGTTGGTTTTCATATTAGGCATTTTGAAAAGTTTTAACAATCCACACCCTCTCAATGCATCGAGTGATAGTCAGTCATTCATTACTTCATTGTCTACTTCACTATGCTCTCTTTCTTTCTATGTAGTCATCCTAGAATTCAAACATTTTTATCCATTAAAAATCATGGTTTAAAATTTTTCACTACGCACCCGGGTTCACTTCATACACAGTCACGTATAGGGCTTACTCATGGGCGACTTCGATATGCCCAACCTGCGTACGCACAAAGAAAAAAAATCTAAAAATAAATTATTTATGGTAAAAAATCTTTAAAATTTGTTTGAAATGCAGCACATGAATTCATTAAAGGATCAAATTTGAGGAGTTCATGCACGTTTGGTAAATGTTCGAGCCGAGAAATAAGGTGCATTGTGGTTGTTTGTTTTTTCTCCAGAGCTCCTTCTCTCAATTGTTCAAAACAAAAATGAGGTTTTTTGGGGCAAAAGGCCTATTTATAACTTGTGATTTGAAAAACTTTTAAAAAACCACTTTTTACAAAGTTTATCTTTTTTTTTTTAATAGTTTTACAAGCTTTGTGACCTTTTCGCCTTGAGTGTTGGGATAGGTTGTCTTTTAGGTTAAAATGAAGACTTTGATATTTTTTCTACCGTTTCGATTCCATGACCGCTGACCTATCATGGAAATTTCGTCACTGGCATATAGGTTAGGAAAGATCACTTTTCCATTGCATTATGCATTCTAGCCTCCATATTGCGATATATTTCCTTAGGGTTGACCCCATTGTGTTATGATTCTTAAAACCATTTCCACTCACCGACCTATAAAATCATGACATGATGGTAAAGCCTTCCCTTACATGGGCTTCCTAGGTAGATCCTTGCTGACATATGTGGCATATGCTGCAAAGATTGAGTAGGCTCGAGAGTTCTCTTTAGTCTCGCCATGAATTGTTGTGATGAAGATTCATTTGCCTTATTCTTTGTTGTCTTTCTAGCTTTATACCCTAGAGGCTCCCACATGTTGACTTGCATTGTTGCATTGCATGTTGACTATTTGTACCTTTTGGCCTTAAGATGACTTCACTTGGGCTCATGTATAAGCCACTTTTCGACCATGTCTTTTTGGAAAATCAACCTTGTAATCACTTAACCTCTACAACTTGACACCTTTTTCCCATGGAAAGAACATTCCTTTGAGTGTCATTAACCAATTTTGTCACCTTGCATTGAGCATATGAATGTTCCCCTCCTAGGAACTAGCACATATGTATTTGGGCACTCATTTTTTCCACTATACCATAGGCATTCTTTTATTCTTGTTCAAGATTTCCAAATATGAAAAAGAAAAAAAATAATATATTCCAAAAAGAGCGGGAACGATACTTCCATCATTGTTAGTAGCAAGATTCAGTTGTGTTGCCCTTGAAAAAAGCACTTAAAATGAGTCTTTCCTCATCAGATGGGCTTTAGTTTGACTTAGGAGAGCCATATCTTATTATTGAGTCACTACTCCAGTTGGTTATCTCTTCCAATCATATGGAGAGTTTTTTTATGCCTCCTACATGAAAAACATATACAAAGTTATCGTATGCTACCATATAGTCACAATTGAGTCGTGCTTTTGTTCAAGGGAAGTAAAAATGAGTCGGCCTTTCTATGGTGTCTCGTTACTCATATTTAGTCAACCATACCTGTTCTGTCATAGTTATGTTCAGTATCACATCATCTATTTGGTCCTTTGCTCGTGTTGGTTTAAGAAGGCCTCTATTGACATCTTGTTGGCGGGTCTACTCTTATTGACTTTGATACATTGCTCTGAGAGTAGGTCTAGAGCCACACCCTGGCCCCATTTCCATCATTGATAGGTGACCTTGTGCTCAACATCGATCAGTATAATGGGTCTTTGACTGAGTGGTTTCCCTTGTGTTCGATGTCAACTTACATTATCACACATTGGGATTCATGCAATACCTTGCTTTCCATTTGAACCTATGGGTGGATTCCTCGCCTCTGTGTAAAATTTCATTATTGGTTGCTTCTAATGGTTTATGTCATGCACAAGCCACATCTTGTGTGTGCCAGAAACGTGCTTTGGTTTGGTTACTTCATATTTCTTCATCTAATTCCTTCCACATTATTGGCCCACGGGTTACACTCTCATTGGACTAATGTAGGATTCCTTAATGCCTACCTTCTAGCATATCTTTTCCCATCGAGTCTAACTCATTGCTCTGGGAATAAGGTATAGAGTCCTTTTTTCAATACCTTAGAGTTTGCAGTCATTAGTGGTAGAATCCTTTGCTATCGACGATGAGAATACGTCAATGTCTCTTGATTGATAGATTCTCTCAAGTGTTCAAATTCAACTCATTTATTTGCACTTATTATATTGTACTGGGGTACCTTGACTCTCATCATGATTATCGATGAGTTCTCTCGTATTTGTTAAGGGTATACATCAATGGTCGATAATCAAATAATTTCTCACATGGTCGACTTCAACTCATTTATTCCCATATTGTAGAAATATGCCATGGTGGTCGATGAAGACCTCGGGTTGCATCATCATTTCATGGTTCACATGTCAGTCCCTCCTCTTTACTTCCAGTGACACCATCCACCTTATATGTTCCAGTTCATCACAGCAGCATCCTATATGTTGGCACTCGAGTTGCATGCAGTACCATTATTCCAATTTTTTATTTGGTACTTTTGAGGATCAGTTATGTGACTTCAGTGATGAGATATCTACTTTAGAATCATTGACCAGTTCTTCTATATGTGATATTATGACATGGCCTTGATATGTACTTTTGAAGCTGTGATTAGATGATCCAATATGTATTTTTCAGTTTCCTTTGTACTTGTATACATATTGGATCCACTCCACACTTGGTATGTGGACAAGATTTACTATCTCTAAGCATGGGTATGCCTACCTTAGACATGATATTTCTTTCTGATTTCTTCCACTGGTTTGGCAGGTTAGAATCTGGTGATATCCTCCCAAGTTATCGCATGTTTCTTTCTATACACTTAATACATTTTGGCCATCATGTACCCCTTCTGACCTCATATATTAGGGGGCATATGTTATAGCATCATTTACCACCTTTGTATACTTGGTTCTCTAAGTCATGGCCTTGGGCAACCCTTTCCTTTCACACTTGGTCCAAATATTAAAAATGCTATTTAAATTCCATACACGACTATTCCCTGTAAAAAGCGCATGCACACGTGGGTTCAACCATACCCAACCCGCGTATATGGTTAAAATTATGAAAAAATTATAAAATCCCTATTTTTTTGGCGGGGTTTATGGGTTACACCTAAAACCTACCTACAAGAGCCCATGGCCTAACTGTTTCCCAACTGAAAAAGCTATTTTGAGGTCATATAATACACCTCACGGGGAAGGCCTAAGGGAGAAAGAGATAGGATATTTATATTATATCCAACTTGTCCCTAATCAAGTTTTATTTTATCCCTGTGCCTCATGCACTCCCAACTATAGGAAAACGCTATTTCCTCATTGTGATTTCCATCTGGAATCTCCTTTATATAGAATCCATGTGTATGTGTTTGAAAGAGGATTGTTGAGGCTTGGGCTTGACAAATCTGGAGGAAGGTTTCGCTTGGAACCAGAGAAGGATCAGGCTGTATTCTTTCATATTCTTTTGTTGTCATCAATAAAGAAGCCATGTCTTATTCCTAATAATTAGATCTTAATGCTTTAGTTCATGTTTTAATCTAAATCATGTATAATTTCATGTTTTATACTTATATACTTATATGACCGAACACTTATTTCATGAACTTGCATTCAATTACTATTTTTGTATATGCTTTGCTTGAATGAGTTGCAGGTTTTAAGGCATTGGAGTAAGCAGAGGCTTTGGACCCTACGGGAATGACCTCAAATGTAGGACCTTTAGGTAATACTTCTTCTTCCTACTTCAGTAGTTTAAGTATTAAGATTGCTTGTTTATCTACTTCTTGTTGGTGTATGCCCTCTACTCTCTTGGGGTGCTCAACCCATACCCTAGGATGTATTATTCCTCTAACACATTGGGATAGTTTAATTCCCCCAAAAGTTGCTTCCATCCTCAACCCCTCCTCACACCTTCACATGAAACACCTAGTGAAAACTAAATCTCACCCAAAACCACTGATCTCCTAAGAAAATAAAATTTTACCATTAATTTTATTCCAAACAATAAACATGAATGAAGCACAAAATAAAAATTAGATTATTACTTGTGAGAAAAATTATGGAACCCCTATTCCCAAATAAATATGCCTCTCAATATAATTAGAAAAAATAACATTATAGAAAAATTCAATTTTTTTATCCAATTCCAAAAATAGTTTTCAGCCATAAAAATTCAAGCATCCATACTTATTAACATTGCCCATTAACCAAGGCTACATATATTGTATTTGATCAAAACACTGCAAACAATGAATATTTTAAGTAGGTAATTACTATAGAAATCCACCATGGTTGATGTTTTTCTCATCGAGAGTAGATATATTTACAATAACTTTCAAAATTTGATTAAAAGATGAGAAATTTCATAAGATAGATACTTTGTCCTTTAATTGGGGTTATTTATATTGGAGACAGTAAAAAACTGCAAACAATGTGTTTTCAATATGTTTTTGGTAATTATAAATATGTAATTCCTAGAGACATCTACAATAGTTGATGAGTTTTCACTGTAAATCATACCGAAAAACCTCTTATTTTTTAAAGCTCGTGCAGAATCCGTCCCCGAGGTTGAAGATGCTCAACCTCATAATATCTAAAATCTATTAATGTGGCTATTTAGGTTCCAATAAATTATTTGATGTCATGGACCATGGTTTCAATCTATAAATATAACTAGCCTAGATACAATTTTGTCTATTTCATTCAATCCATATTTTTCCTTATATATTAAATAGAAAACTAAAACAATAACCTCCACTTGAGTAAATCCTCATAGAGAAAAGAAAGCTTTAGTTAGAGTATGTAGCACTACCTAATTTCTCGATGCCACAATTAGGTTGAACATATTCAATCTTGTATCCAACCAAAGTTTCATATTGGGGATAGTTACGGTTGGACTTCTTTCTCCCACCTTTTGTCTCCATCATAACATCCAACGTTTCTCAAAAAAAAAAAAGCCACATTAGGAGAAAACCAAATTGTTTGAAGGAAAGACATCAAAATAACAATGATAATATGGTAGAACAAACATTCCATAAGGATTGAAATAGATGTAGTAAGTCCTAATAGTAGATAAAATAAACCCTAGCAAACCATCAAAGAAAAAATGTGTCGAACACTAGGAACAAAGTCACCACAGAAGAAAAAACTCACATTATGTGTGTCGCATGCACAATTTAACAGAAAACTTCCAGCTCAAAATAAAAGAAAACAAAGAAAGAATAAAAAGCATACAAAAACCCTTGCTAGATCAAACCACAGATATGTTGAAAATGCTGCGAGAAAATCTCAATTTGACTTTTCCTTGGCCAAACTAGAGAAAATTTGAATTTCTATTTCAGCAGAAATCTTGGAGGTATTTAACTGAGGTGACATGCAACTTGTCATGTTGCTAACTCAGTTAATTCGAGTTGGGGAAGCTTAAGTTCAATTTAGTATGATTAATTGCTAATTTGTAGCAATCTATTTTAGTTAATTTTAGTTATTGTCAGTTTAAATTGTTCTAACTGATAGAAGAACTAGTTGAGGTCAAGCTGTGGAAATGGAACTTCAACCACACTCAATGATCAACTAGTTAACTAATCAATCAGCCAGCAATTATTGTTGCATGTAGATAATTCAAGTTACCCAGTGAGACGGATATCCCAAGGAAGTGTAGTATCAGTTGTAGAATATTCCCATGTGTACAGGTGGTGCATGCAATCATAGGAAGGACCTAGAGGAATTACGTAATTTAATAGTGGGAAATTACTAAATAATAGGGGCTAATTTCTTGAAGGAACAACACAAGGAAATAGGAGCTGGGAGGGCTTGAAAATTGGCTAAGTGCTGGCCATATTCAGTTAGTCAGGTAGAGAGATAGACTTTACACTTGTAGGTTGTGCTCACGCTTGAGAAAGCATATGTATTCATCTTTATTCTTTGATTAATGAAATACATATAGGAAGGGGTTTTGAGTAGTGGCTTTCCACTAGATAAATCTTTGTGATTGTGTGATGTTTCTTTTTGTGTGTCTATGATTTTTCTTCTCGATTCTAAATTTATTTATGGAGAGCAGTAGAATAGCCTCGAGTCCTGTGATTTAGTAAATTTCATGAATAGTTTCGAATCTACACATTAATTTCTACATGGTATTAGAGCGGGATTCATGGTAGAGTGGATATTTTGAAGTTGTCAATGTAGGAGGATCGGGTTTGTAGGATCAATTTTTCAGAGCTAGAAGGATGGATTTCTATGGACTAAGAATCAAGTATTCCCTTGAGGGAAGATCAAATTATGTTTCTTTGAAGGACCACATGGAGGCACTGTTGGAATATAATGGATTGAATGAATTCATTGATAGTGATATCCCAAAACCAGTGGAAACTAATGCTTAGGATCTATCAGAATGGAAGAAGTGTCTAGCCAAGATGAGGAGAATCATATTGGAGGGAGCACAATACAATATTGTCTCAAATCTCCTCGGGAAAGAGACTACTTATGTAATTTGGAAATCATCGACATATCTATTCCATAATAGTAGCGACCACAGGAAGTTGGCGTTTAAGGACAAACTTCAAAATATCAAGATGTAGAAGAATGAGCCATTCCATAGTACCTAAGCATGTTAGCACAATGTTGTGATGAACTTGGTCAATTTGGTGTTACTACAGCAGAGGGTGATTTGGTAAACCTAGCCCTTCTAGGCCTTCCTAAGAGCTAGAAGAACTACCAAGATTTGATGAATGGGAGGGAGAAACTACCAAATTGGGAACACTTGTGCTATGATTTGGAACAGGAGGAGATAAGGCAGAATACCAGATATGAGATTTCAACTAAGGGTGATGATGAAGAAAAATGTGCCTTGGCTAGAAAGGCAAAGAAGGGGAAAGGGAAGAAATCCAAATCCAAAGAAGAATCTAGTCAAGGGAGCAAGAAGAAATACTTGTCCAAAATCAAGTGCTTTCACTGTCATGAATTTTGGCACTATGCCATGAAGTGTTTTCACAAGAAGACAAGAAAGAAGACATTAGGAGGAGTAGCAGGTGAAGCCTTGGCTTCACAGTCTAAGCTTGGCTTTACTCTCATTGCATGCATGGCCAACACTGCGATGGGGAGCATGTGGTACTTAAACAATGGTGCCTCATCCCACATGAAGGGGAACAAAGAATTTTTTAGTGATTTAGAGGAGATATCTAGGTGCACATCAAGATTGGAGATGATGGAAGGTACATCATGACCAGGATTGGTATAGTCACCTTTTAGAGGGAGTTGGGCTCCTGTCTCAGAGACAAGGATGTGATGTTTGTTCCGAGTCTAAAGAAGAACCTTGTCTCCATTGCAGTTTTGGATGATCATGGTTATGATGTGATATTAAGAAAAGGAAAGGAATGCCTAAGACACACTGCCACAGGACAGGTGAAGTAGATCAATGTTCGGGTGAAGAATCTGTACAATTTGGATGTGGAGGATTGTGTTGCATTGAGCAAAAAGGCAGAGAAGGTGGAGAGCCACGATGTTGTTGAACTTTGGCATAGAAGACTTGGCCATTTTCATCATGGCACTTTGAAGATCATGCAACAAATAACTACAGACCTCCCTAAAGGAGCATTAGAGCAACAGGACACATGCAAAGGGTGTACCTTGGGGAAGTACAAAATATCCACTTTCCATGATCGAGATAAAAGATCATATGTAGTCCTTGAAAGGATCCACTCTGATGGTTGTGGAACTTTCTCAATAGACTCCACTGCCAGACACAAATGTTATGTTATCTTTGTAGATGATTTCTCATGGAAGTGTTGGATCTTCTTCATGTAAAAGAAGGATGAGACATTCTCCTAGTTTGTGGAGTTCAAAGAATTAGTTGAGAAAGAAACGAGCAAGAAGGTGAAGGCTCTTAGTAGTGATAATGGAGGTGAGTACGTGTTGAATGAATTTTATTTCTTTTGTGCAAAAAAATACTTTCAATGAGAGTTGACAACACCCTACAACCCAGAACAGAATGGGGTGGTTGAGAGAAAGAACTGTAGTATTTTGGGAGAAGTGAGGGCATTGTTGTATGACCAAAGACTACCTGTACACTTGTGGGATGAAGCATGCAATGCAATGGTATATTTGTAGAGCATGAGTCGTCATCAGATTCTTTCCATGATTACACTGGAGGAGGATTTCTCAGGGAGGATGTCAAATGTGTCACACTTCAGGATTTTTGGAGCCTCCATTTACTACCATGTCTCCAAATAATCAAGGAAGAAGCTAGAACCGACCACAAAATAGGCTTAGTTAATGTCGACCTACTCCTTGCAGTGCTACTCCATGCTCTGTGCATAAATGGATGTGACAGACCTTTGGCATGATCATTTAGTTGACTTGCTAGCAGTCAAAAAGTGCATGACCAATTAAGCCATGGTTTATTTGACACCAAGAGGTCAAGAAGTACATGACCAATCAAGCCACTATTTGTATAGTACTTGTCACAATTTGTCATTTTTGGTGAACAAACTGCCAAATATCATAGTTTCCATAAGTGACACTATGACAAACCCTAACCTAATTGAAACATAGCTTGACATAAAATATTAATAACATTTTCCAAAAATAATACACTGTCAATAATATGTTAATATGTTTAGTAAACTTCAACAAAGAGCACGAAAACGATTATGGGGAAAAAATTATGCAAAACTTTTAAACATCAGCGAGAGGTAAAATGGTTGTCCCATTTTCCTTGTCAAATTTCAAGCATTCCCAATGCCTTAGGAGAAATTGTCAAATTTCAAGCATTCCCAATGCCTTAGGAGAAATCAGCATATGGCTTTGGGAAAATATTAACAAGAAGTCACTAAGCCAATCATTGACTTAGTAATTGAACAATATACATGCATGGTATGGATGGAAGTTACATATCTGCTAACGAATGGATAAATTTTTCAATTAGACGGGACAGCTATGTTGATTGATGGCTGTATGGGAAATGGACGGTGTTGGACAGAAACTCCTATTTCCAACTCTATAGAAAAGTAAATGCCTTCTGACATGGGAGGCAAATAGCGCTAGCGAATCGAGATAGCAGCGTGGAGAGAGAGGGCAAGCGCTATTTGCTTCGCATGTCAGAGCGCATTTACTTTTCTATAGAATTGGAAATAGGAGTTTCAGTGTTGGACGGGGTCTTATTAATGCGATTATTATATGGGAAATGGACGACGTCGGGCCGAGTCTTATTAATGTGACTCTTTTATGGGAAATTGCGTCTTATCAATTAAAGTGAAATGGGCATCCAACTACGAGACATCGAGCTGTTTGATCTCTGAAAACGATACTACCTGGTGTGGGAGCGATAGTAGAAATCCATGAAAAAAAAAACTTGAGCAATCTCTGAATATGATACTACCTGGTCCGGGAGTGATACCTGAAAAGTCTGCCAAAAAAAATCTTAACACAGGAGCGCCCTACAACCAAAGCCAAGCATGAGCACGAGCAAAACAAGTTGTTAAGCACGAGCAGGAGCAGAACAGGTTGGTTTCCCATCTTTTACTCGCTGATATCATGACACTCGTTATAATTTATGAAAATATAATGGCCTTAGAGCATAATATAAATCTGAATCCAGTGTAGTATCTTCGATGTTGTATATCCATTTTATATATCAGTCTGCTTTGCATTGGAATAAATGGAATTGAGAGAAAATACAAAAATGAAGTTTATGCCGATTGCTACACTTAAACCACAAATGACTATAACAAACTGGAAAATGCATCAAATGCGTCCATGAGATTCAGCAGAACCTATATATGTATACACTCAATGTATATATACTTACCAACTCCTTTTTCTATTGCATCTTCCACTACACTTTGGCCTACAAACAGAGCATTTGGCGAATAACCATGACCAACCTTGTTTTCTGAATGAGACCTATTACGTTTTCCTTTCCGATTCAGTGCACCCTCTGTCACTGGTACCATAGAAAAACATGCGATGAGAACATATACACATGAGTGCATGACCATACATCCAATTTCCTTTGGTGCATCGTCTTGAAAACCCAATTGATAAAAGCTGCTAGCAGCAATCCTTCGCTAAACCTAATTGGCAGAAGGCCAAAGGAGAAAGGTAAACCAATCTGAGACTTCAAACAAAAGCAGTTCTTTCCTAGAACCAGCTAACGGAACACCAAAGTAGTAACATTTCTGGGCAATGAAGATGAAACTCACACTTTCAAGAACCCAATTGGAAAATTTTGATTAAGCCCAATGTTATCAATCAGAAGAAGGCTAAAGAAGGTCTGCTTTGGTTCATTTACATAAGGGAAAAAGAAGATCACTAAAGGCTTGAAGACAATCAAGGGAAGTCTTCTAGTTAGGAACGAGCTCTTAGAAATAAAAGATCAAAATTCAGACACTCTATTCGCAAAGAAAAGATTGAAGTCCTCTTCCAGCAAAGCGAGGGTTCTTGGAAGGCTTAAAAGCCTCTTCTTTTTGGGACCGAGAGGCGTATTTTATAGCCTAGGGAAGGTCAAATCCATCAAACTAGAAATCAAACCTCTAGGCATAATCTAAAAAATCTAAAATCACTGTCGTAAGAAGTTTTCATTCTTTGTAGTGTCTTAGAGCCGACTTTTTATGAGTATATATTTGTGGAAAAATCTCAATTCTAATGACTAGCAAAGGAGTGTAAAAGGTGTTAAGAATCGTCATAAGATTGAAATCTCTGAGCATAAAATCTATCACCATCATAGTCACATTGAAAAAGAGGAACCCAATTTCCTATATTGAAGTTCTACGATAAATTTTGGATGCCTTCAATCAGTTGAAAAGGATTAGAATCAAGCTCAGGCGTATTGTTGAAAAGCTTAAGCATAGCCATAATCTCCGTTAACTATCCTTAATATACAAACATATTATTATATGTAATTTGGAGAAGCTCCTATTTTTAGTGTAAGAATCGCATGGATCCCAGTAATATAGGACTGAACAATCAATCTTTTCGGCCTCTCCAAGCATGCAATACTACCATAGCAATGCAAAATCAAGTGTCATTTTTTGAAATTTATTAAGCCGATGACTTGAACTCGGACACACGAATAAGAAAAGTGCAAGGTATCATACTCAAGAATCAAATAGTAACCCAAACATTCACATTCTCCCATTGTGTTGTTGCCATATGGAATACCATCATTGGAAAATCTAAGTTTTTTATTATGGGGATCCTCAAATAAATTGGACGGTTTTTTTAGAAAATTGGCAGTGTAATTATTTGGTATAGCAGAATGCAGGTCCATGTCATTTTGATTTCTTAAATGTTAAATCATGAACATCATGTGCAAGCATACATGCCCCTCCACTACCAGCAACATACATCCCTCTCCACTACCTGCAACCGTGTCTAGATTGTAATGATAAAAAATTTAGTGGGTAATTTTAACGATAAAAGAATTATAAGCCATGGATGCAAACTTTCTATGTATTCTAGGTGTGAATATCATCAGACTTATGTTTCAGGCTCAATATTCACCTACTCAAAATTAAATCGATGTTTATCAATTAAATGATTTTTTTATATGACCCATTATAGATTAGTAATGTTTTCCTCTGGTTGATATCTTTGACATTCATATTAAAAGACAAGTATTTATTATATTCACCGACTGGAAACTAAATCAATGATTCTCAATTAAATGATTTGTTTATGTTACCTAGATTGGTTTTCCCTACCTATGATTGATGCACCATTCTCAATTACAGGAGCAACACTTCGTATAAATATCTATCATTTGGTCAGCAATTCACTCGCTATGGTCAAACATATTGTAGTCCAAGCTTCATGTGCAACCCGTAATTTGATTCATAATTATCATCTAATTCACAAGGTTGCGAGTTCATGGTCATAGAAACAAATGCTTTTCCATATTTAACGTCCATGAGAGAGCTCATGGTTATGCAAACTTCTAGAGACAATCCCAATGTTGTGGTTGTAAAGGATGAGGGTGAAAATCACATTAATATTGTTGATGAAGTGCATGGAGCTCCATAGAAGTGCTCAACTTCTTCTTCACGAGAGATCCATGGACATAGTTTGACATATCAGTGTTATCATTAAATCTAGGTCGATTTTATATGCTTGTTATAGGATAGAGAGTCGAACATTATATGGATGGATTGGATTGTTGTTGTCAGGAAATTTGGTAGTATGTTATGGCGGTTGACAGCATTACGCAATAATCGTTCCATGTTGTTACATGGTGTTATTCTGTGTACAGGCAAATTGAAACACCTGAAATGCATGTTTTCTTTTATTTCGAGGGGATGGGACATATTTCATCAAAAAAAACTTTCTCATTTGGTTTTTTTCTTTTGTAAAAACCTTATTTTAGAGTCAATTTTAATTCTTTTTTCTCTTTTATTTGAATCAAAATGTTAATGGATGTAATAACACATTGAAGAAAGAAAATAGGGTCGTGTTCAAGGTTCTGAAGCAATTAATAGCACAAAGGTAGTAGGTGTAAGTGCCATAACAAGTAAGATTGGTTAAACACAGGGGGTGCACAGTTATATGATACCTTTCCGAACTTACTGTTGAAAGTGAGGATTTTCTCTGCGATACAGTTTTTGGTGTAGGTTCGATCTTCGTTCTGGTTTTCATTCTTAGCCACTTTGTCTCTATCTACCTCTCGCTTCGGGGGTGCAAAGCAATCATCGGACAAAAAACAAAAAAAAAAAAAAAAAAAAATTCGTCTTTATGAACTATACCCTTTCAGGTCATTTACCTATGATTCCCAAGTGGTTATTCGGTGACAGGTTGCAGGTAATAGATCCAGGTATTAATTATGAACTCGATCACAAGTGTTGAGTCACTCCATGCAGTCGAGCCAGGTGGTTATGCACTTGATGACTAGTTGTAATTCACTTGATGCCGGGAATCGATCCAAGATTCGATACTGGTGTTTTATTTTATTTCGAAGATATGTTTGTTTTAGTTTTGAGATTCTTTTATTTATTATTTTATATTGTTCAGGCTTTAGTTATTCTACATTCTTCGAGTTTAGCATTTGAATTAAAGACATGTAGTGGAATGCATAGTATAATCTGGTCAATATTAAAAGTAAGCCTTTTTTAAAGTCTTTGTCGCTAATTAAAAAACATGACATATTCTACATTGAGTTTCCAATGGCAATGATCAGTCGTATAAGGATATTGATAATAGTTTAAGCCACACAGGATTGCGTGGGAATATTCAGTTTTTTCATTCACGAGCTAAAAGCGAGACGATTGACATGGGATTGCATGGGAATATTCAGTATTTTCATTCACGAGCTAAGGGTGTTAGTTTTAAGAAGCATATTGTTCCATGATCAAATAAAACTATGATTTTGTTTCTCAGAACTAGTTTTTTTAAGTTTAGCGTCGATTAAACTACATATTACGTTATATATTACGTTTCCTGTCCCTAAGATGCCCAAGGAAGAATGGAAAATATTAACAACATGTCCCATAGGTATATATATATATATTCAAAATTAAATATAATGTAGGATAGTAACAAATAAGCAGAACAAAAAAATTAGAAATTAGAGTCATTTTGAATTATTTTAATTAGTCAATCCCATGTATGCTGAAGTCAATTTTGAATACATTATAAGCATAACAAAAAAAATCTATTGATCAACACATTATATAGTTTGACACCAAATCCTGACCTATTTAATAATACCTGACCTGTAGAATACATTAATATCTTAACCATTAACCATTAACCATAAGGATTAATATCGAACCTTGGTTTTTGTTGTTATTTGGCAACTGATCGACTCCATGCCTGACAATATGTAACAACAACTCTTATAACAATATCACCAAACCTATCTATAACAATAGCATATGTACTCAAGCTCTGAAATATGATTTATCAAGTTGCAGAGACATACCAGTGAAGAGTGCCATTGTACCCAGCTTTGTTATAAGCTTTGACATTAACAATGTCTCCATCACGAACATGAATGGTTGGACCTGGTAGTTGTCCATTGACGGTGGCTATTATACGCTTCTTGCACAACCTGGTAACTGTCTTCTTTCCAATCTGTTCAGACATTCAAGGGATATGTTTTTAAATTATTAAACAAAAAATAATTAATTTCAATTTAACTAATTATATAGATATTGACTACAGGGTATATAAAAGTGACTGAATGAGTGTTAAGGCACTCTTTGTCCCTTGCCTTGTCTCCTCGACAAATTTCTCTAGGCAAAATATATAGCTTATATTACAACTGGTAGTCTACAAGAAGAATATAGAGAGCTAATAACATGTTAAATGGTAAAATCCCATAAAAAACTATGGTACTCCAAGAACTCCATAAAATAAAACAAAAATATACAAGAAGACTAGAAAACAAGCCAGATAAGGGACAATGATTAGAAACCAAAATAGGTTGAAACATGTATTTAAATCACCTTTGGAGCATAATCTTCGGTAAGAAGAATATTGCATGAATGGTGTACGTTCTTGCCATGATCAACGGTTGGACACTGTGCTTATGTCTTACCTACCCAACTCTCAATTAGAGGTTAACTTGCCTAGTTGTTGATTCCTCTAATCTCTCTTTCACACAAACAAAAAAACTAACTATATTAATATGATACTATACTTATAACTATATTAATATTATCATATAGTCATTATAACTTTACATTTATTTAATATTAATAAATATTTAAAATTTAATTTAGTAATAAAATAAATTGGAATTTTGAATTAATCTTTTAAAAATAAAATATCAATTTTTTAAATTCCAATTTAAAATGTTTAAATTTTCTAATATTTAAATTTTCAACTTTTATTAATTGTAACTAAATTTTCAAATGTTGAAAAAATAAAATATTTTTTTTAAAACATTATGTAATGTGCATAATAAATTATTACAATGAAATAATTTAAAATAATATTATATTTTTTCAATATTATTTTATTACGTAGTAATTTATATAATAATAAATTTATATTAAAATATTTTTTTAAAATTTAAAAATATTGAAGATGGAGTTTTGAATATTTTTTTTTAAATAAAATATTATCATTTTCAAATTCCAATTTGAAATTGTTAAATTTTTCAATATTTAAATTTTCAACTTTTATTATTAATAATTAATATATATTTCTTTTAAATATTAGGTAATGTGTATAATGATGATGATTGATGCTCATTAAGATTAATATAGTCTATTGAACATTAAAAATTAATTAAGATTTTTTAACATATTATTTTTATAATTTAAAAGAAGAGAGAAAATAATATGTTAATATTATTTCATATTAACCTATTAATTTAACATAAATTTATATTAAGTTAGTTTAAAAACAATATTATATTTTTCTCAATATTTTTTTATTATATAATAATAAATATATATTAAACTAATTTTTAGAATTTAAAAATATCCAAAGTGGTGTTTTTGAATGATTTAAAAAATATATTATATTTTTAAATTCCAATTAAAAAATGTTAATTAAATTTTATTTTTTTCATTGTGCTGTGCTACGCAGCCCATGACGTAGACAGCGCCGCCACAGAGACCTCTAAACAGGTTTGCAGCTCTAATGGAGGCTGACAGGGGTGCCGATCCCTCTCCTCCCCTGCTCGAACTCCTCACATTCAAGAAGCTCATCGCCGAATCTCTCAAGAGACCACTGTCCGAGACTCAACAGAAATTCATCAAAAAGTTGGATTGCATCCCAATCGTGGAATTGCCAATTGCAGAAACATGCAGGTTAGCAGTCAATCTTGCAGACAGAGGGCTCATAGGATAGTTTACTGGGCTTTGGCCTTCTCCCAAATCCGTTGAAGCTTGGGTGCAAAGGATTTGGACGTTGCACATATAAGAAGGAATCAAGAGCCACTTTGTAGGAAAACGATTCTATGTATTCATGTTCGGAAGCTCTAACGATAAAAATCTCATCTTCAGAAACAACCCATACTTCATGGGGCCTCAGGGTTTATACCTAAACAAATGGACCCCTGATTTTGACCCAACCCAGGATGTGCCATCTGTCGTTCCAGTTTGGGTCCACCTACCTCATCTTCCTTTACATTGCTGTAATCAAAAATCAATGCAAGCCATCGACAATTCGCTTGGAAGGTATATTGATCAAGCAGTGTGAAAGGATCAGTACTCATGCGCATGGATCTGCGTGGAAGTTGATCTAGAAGTGGGGATGCCAGAGGTAATTAAACTTACTGTAATAGACTGGATGCACATCCAGGAGCTAGAATACGAGAAATTACCCTTCAAATGCCAGCACTATCATGGCTACGACCATTTCGCAAGACATTGCAAAAAAAAGGAAGTAGAAGAGAGCGAGAAAGTAGAACAATGGACCACAATGCAAAAAGTAGGGACAACAAAACCTAGAAGCAAAGGAATAACAAAGGAAAACAACCCTGGGCCAACAGGGCAGGAACAAAAACATGGGAACTCCAACCCCATGTCAAAATGAGGATCTTAAAATGCAAAGCCCAGTAAGGCCGCAGAAGAGCCGAAAGTAAATAAGGACTGCAGTGAACAACCCAAATCCCCTCCTAATGGGAAAGGAACAGAGGAGCAAGGGAAAAATGTGAGAACCCCTGAAGTAGTCCCCTCCCCCTCTTATGACGACATAGCAAGAAAGGAAGTACATGAATCACCAAGCTCATCAGAGGATGAGATCTTAGAAAGGCCTGCCAAAGAGCAAGAAGAAAGTCCCGTAGAGAAGCAAGGGAGGAAGAAGCTGAAAGGAAAAAGACTCAAGGAAGTCAACCCACTATAGAAATGTAAATCGGCAGAAGTATAAGGACAAGTCTGCCAAGAGGAGAAGGCCCAACCACCCCTAACAGTAAGTAATGAAAATCGTCTCTATGAATTGCAGAGGGTTGGGGAACCCGATGAAAATTGAAGCGGTCAAAGATCTACTGAAAGAGGAACCAGCAGACATCCTAATGCTCGAAGACACAAAGATAGAAGGGGAGGTCCTTCTAGAGATCAACAAAAAGAAATGGCAGAAGAACGCAGGAAAAGAAATAAGCACAAGAGGCTCTTCTAGTGGAATAGCAACCCTGTGGAAGGGAGACTAGTTCAGGCTTGTCAACTCCCACAACACACAACACTGGAGCTTCACAGAGCTGAAGCACATAGAAAGTAAGTTAACCATTGCATTATTCAATTTATATGTATTGGTATTGTATTCTGAAAAGAAAGACTATTGGAAAACATTAAATGAGTTTTTGGAACTGAATACCCCAAACAACATATAATCATATTGGAGATCTAAATCTAGTGATGAATGAAAAAGAAAAGAGAGGGGGCAGGACCAGCAAGGATTAGATGATCTATGTAGTAGAAGACATGATACAACAATGGGACCTACTGGATTTTAATCCAAGAATAGGCCTCCACACCTAAACCAATAACAGGACAGCGGAAGACCACATATCCGCCAGATTCTTGGTTCAAAGCACAATGTTGATGGAAAGGAGGCTAATCTCATCAACCATTCTTTCCAAGCTTACCTCGGACCACAAACCCATCCGGCTAATGTTAGAGGAGGAAGAAAATCTGGGCCCAATCCCTTTTTGATTCAGCCCATTGTGGAATGGAAAGAGTGGCTTTGCAGAAACGGTCCAACTAGCATGGTCCACCTCAGTTAATGGCTCCCCCAATTATGTATGGGAACAAAAATTAAAAATAACAAAAAAGGCCTTCAACGAATCGAGTAAACTCCCATCAAATACTCCCAAAGATCAAAGAATGGAGTCAGTGCAACACCTAGAAAAGCTGCAAAGTGAAATGGATACAATAGATATAACTAAAACAGAGCTAGAAAAGGAGCAAGAAGCCCAATGCAAAACATTTTTCTCCTTCAAAAATGAAGAATAATATTGGAGATTAAAGTCCTGGAGCCTTTGGCTAGAAGCCAAAGATAGAAACATAGCATATTTACATCGATAATGTAGAGCCCATCTCTCCAGGAATCACATTACAGAGTTCACCACCTCCGATGGGAGGTCATGCAAAGGAATAGATCAAATAAAATCTGCTGCTACATTACATTTCCACCATATTTATAGTAAAGAGAATGATGACTGTGAAGAAGACAACAAAGAATTCCTAAATAACATTCTAGAATTGGTCACTAAAGAGGACAATGTAGCATTGTTGAAGCAAACCAATGAAGAAGAAATCAGCAAAATTATCTGGTCCATGAATCCAGATAAAGCCCCTGGGCCAGATGGGTTCACCATTCACTTCTAATATATATGTTGGGACATAATCAAAACAGATCTTATTCGAATGGTAAAAGGATTCCTTCAGAAAGCAAAACTAGGTGGCAGCACCAACTCAACATTCCTTGCTTTAATACTGAAAGAGTCAAACCCTACTTCCTTTGACAGGTTTAGGCCAATCTCTTTATGCAATGCTTCATACAAAATAACTGCAAAATTTCTTGCAAACAGAATAAAGCCACTGCTAAACAAACTCATATCAGATTCGCAAGGAGGCTTCGTTAATGGGAGACACATTCTGGATAACGTAATTCAAGTTCAGGAAGCCATGCACTCTAGCAACCTTAGAAATGAGAAAGGCATGCAAATCAAGTTAGACATGGCCAATGCATTAGTTAGAGTAAGGCTGTCCTTCCTCTATCAAGTTCTACTTTCCTTTGGATTTGACCAAGAATTTGTCAAACTGATCCAATCTTATACCATAAGTCCTTGGATTGCGCCTTTGGTAAATGGGATACCAACTGATTTCTTCCAAGTCACGAGGGGGCTGAGGCAAGGATGCCCTCTTTCTCCATTTCTTTACATTTTAATGGCAGATACGTTGAGCAGAAATTTGAAGCAGGACATGATAGCAGGAGCTGCCCCAGGTTTGAAAATAACTAAGGATCTCAAAGCAATAAATCATGCCTTGTTCACGGATGATTCCCTCATGTTGGGTGGATCTTCAAACAGAATAGTCTTTGCATTCAAAAATACTCTCCAAGCCTACTGCAAAGAAACTGGAGCACTAATCAGTGAAAGAAAAAGAGCAGTCTATAGTTGGAATGCAGAAGAGGAAGAAACTCAAAAAATAGCTCGCAATTTGGCGTTCAACGGATACTCAAAATGGGACAAAATCAATTATCTAGGACTTCCATTAACATTGGGCACAAACAAAGTCAATATGTGGGAAGGAGTAATAACAAAAATCAAAGGAAAAATCACTACATGGGGAGGTCAATGGCTAACTCATGGTGGAAAATTAACTCTGATAAAATCTGTTCTTTCATCTCTGCCAATATATCAAGCATCCTACCTCATGGCACCATAGTTGATTTCAGTGCAAATGAATAAAATCATGAGAGATTTTTTGTGGCATGGAGGCAAAGGAAATCAAAACAAATTCCATTTGGTTAAATGGGAGATAGCAAAGAGAACCATGAGAGAAGGCTGCCTTCAAATTCGTTACCCGGACCTCGCCAATACAGCTCTGGGATGAAAGATACTATGGAAGCTCCACAGCGACCCCAATCACCATGTCAGCAAAACATTGAGGCATAAATATATACCGAATGCAAAACTCAAAAACCTGTGAAATGCAAACAGTAAAAGGAGCACGCTGCTATGGAAACTGTGTATCAAAGGATTGCAGTTCTTCTCCCAAAATTTGTATTGTATCCCTGGGAATGGTAAGCATGTTAAGTTGAGAATCGATCACATAATGGGGCAGTCACCCTTAGCATCAAATGATAGCCTGTAAGAAATCTACGAGCTTATGGAAAGCAGAGGAGATAAGACAATATATGATATCTCAAAATGGGACGAATCTGGGTTCTAGATTGATTGGAACTTTAGTAACATACCAGATCATTTATCACAGCAAATAGAAACACTAAAAGAAGAACTTTGTGAAGCAGCTCTGGTGCACAAGACAAAAGAAGATAAATGGGGTTAGGGACCTACAAGAGTATACTTCTCAGCCAAAGGTTACGAGTTGTTGCAATCACACAGAGATAGATCTCTCCCTGCAAGGTTTTTGATGGAGGTATGGGATCCATTGGCATTGCCCAAGGTTAACTTCTTCTTCTGGATATTAATGCACAAAAAGATTTTGATTGGTGAAAACTTATTGAAAAGGAAAATAGTAGGTCCGCATAGATGCTCACTATGCAAAGAGGCCATGGAAACCATGGATCACTTGTTTGTAGACTTCTCATTTGCAAACAAAGTTTGGACACTCATACTCCAAGGACTCAAGGTGGCAATCCCCACTAAAATTTCAGTAGTGGACTTATTTTTATCATGGAAAGATCGCTATCCTTTGTCCTCCCTCAACTCCTCATAGGCCAGAATTTGGATCACCATTCCCAAATTTGTGTGTTGGAAGCTATGGTTAGCTATAAATGAGTAGATATTCAACAATGTAGTCTGGACACCCAACATGGTAGCATCCAAAGCAAAAGGCCTTCTCCTAGAAACTTAGAACTCCCAAAAACTCAAAGATGACTCTTTGGTGCAGTAGGAGGAAAAGAGTTGGCTTGGAACCCTTGCATTAACCCAACAGATCCATAGTATTGGAAAACCCCAACTCAATCGTGAGTGGAGGCTAAGAGATAAGGACAAAATATTTCAGAGTTGGTTGAGGCAGTAAGGAACAACTACAGTCTTCTTTGATGGTGCCTCAAAAGGGAACCCTGGGATAGTGGGAGCTGGAGGACTCATATACTCTTCTGACAGAAGCACAAAAGAAACCTTTTGTTGGGGACTAGGACAGCGATCCAACAACAAAGCAGAAATCCTGAGCTTGACAAAAGCATGTCAAATAGCTAAAGAAAGAGGACATCGAGAGCTGCAAGCATTCAACGATTCATAAATCCTGATTAAAATGATACATTCGAAAGGTCAATTTAATGATGTCGGCTTAAATAAGAATCTGCAAAGGCTGAGATATATCCTACAAGACTTCACTTCCTTTAAATGCTACCATATTCTCAGAGAATCAAATAAAGAAGCGGAATATTATGCCAATAAAGGATGTCCTTCGAGCCAAGGAGACCTCAGCATAAACGAGGGAGAACCAGAAAAAATTTGCATCCCATGAAAAAGACATCAGCTTGTAACAGGAAAATGTAAAAGTCCTGCACTGAAGATTGTAAGGCTTCGACCATTTGGAGCTCTTTATTAATAAAAATCCATACCCGTTTCAGTTAAAAAAAAATGTTAATTAAATTTTAAAATGTTGAAAAAAAAATATTATGTAATAGGTATAATAAATTATTTATAAAGTAATAAAGTTATGTTAAATAATTTAAAAATTAATATTAAATTTTCTTAACATTTTCATATATATATATATATATATATATATATAAGAGAGAGAGAAACAATCAAAATGCAAATTTTTAAAATGATTATTTAAATAGATGTGTATTTTAATATTTGATAGTGCCATTATTTTGGTCCATAATCATAATTTAAATTATAAAAAAATCAATAATTCATTGAAAAATAAACATAGTCTATTGAACATTAAAAAAAATAAGATGTTAATTAAGATTTTTTAACATATTATTTTTATAATTTAAAAGAAGAGAGAAAATAATATGTTAATATTATTTCATATTAACCTATTAATTTAACATAAATTTATATTAAGTTTAAAAACAATATTATATTTTTCTCAATATTTTTTTATTATATAATAGTTTATATAATAATAAATTTATATTGCCCCCGATCGGGGTGTGAAGGGATGCGAGACCCCCGCAAGGATCATCGTTATGATTAAACAAGTGTGGAGCAGGGAAAGTGGGTGGCCCACCCAATGCAACCACATGCTCAAGGCAATTAAGGATTTGATGACCTGTAACCAAGTGGCAAAGCGGACCTTGGGTATGGTAATTTGGGTTTTACAAGTGGTAGGTCTGGCATTTTGCATGCAAACTTTGTGGTTTCACCTTAGGAGCTGTTGTGAGGTGATGAAGGTTTCTCGCAGGACTGGAAACTTGCGCCATAGGCTAAATACCCAGAGCAACATCAACGATGTGATGACAAGGCAGGGCTACTGGTATGTATCTCAGGCCTTATTAGTTAATGAAATGAAAGTCTTGTTGCAGGGAACGAAACCAGAATGACAAGTTTTGGTGATCGTAGTGCATGGGTTAATTGGGGTTGGGTTATGTTATGAAACCAGCTCAAGAAAAGATAGAAAAGATATATCAGCGCCTTAGAATTCAGCCTCTTCGAAGGGGCAACCTCCTTTACATTACATAAATGAACAATTATTTGATGATACAAATGACAAAACCTCCTTTCTATATATAGGAGTCTAAGGAGTCACAATATAATCCAGCCGACCTAACAATAATAATATAAAGCCACAAAAATAACAATAGAGGGATTCTATGGGGCACAGAAATAACAACATGGGGGTAATAGGGGCACAACAATATAAATAAGGGGTATAACTACAATAGTAATGGGGTAATCACTAGTATTATAGGGACCCAACATGCCCCTCTCCTTCAAAAAAGTGTTGTCCTCAACGCTTGAGTAGTTTTGGATACTTCTGCATAAAATTCTCATCCTCCCATGTGGAATCTTCAGCGGATAAGTTCTTCCACTTGATAAGATACTCTGAAATTGATCGATTTTGTAGCTGTCAAGTTCTTGTTTCTGTGACTGCTTCCGGTTCCAATATAATTTTTCCTTCCTCGTCAAGTTCTGGCAATATTGTTTGAACTAGGAGCTTGTCGCCTATAACCTTCTTTAAACATGAAACATGGAAAACTGGGTGCAATCGAGAAGCTGCAGGAAGCTCCAATTTGTATGCCATAGTACCAATCTTTTGCAACACCTTGTACGAACCATAATACTTTGGTGATAATTTATTATCCTTCTTAGCTTGCTTTAGGGACATTTGCTTATATGGTTGTAGCCGTAGGAATACCCAATCACCTACATCAAAACTTCTTTCACTGCAATGTTGATCTGCCTGTTGTTTCATTCTATTTTGTGCCAACACGAGGTTATCCTTTAAGAGTTGGAGGACTTGTTGTTGATGTTCGATGTGATGTTCCACTGCCTGAACCTTAGAATTTTCTCTTAAATATGATGTGATGGATGGTGGTTGATACCCATAAAGTGCCATAAATGGGTTCATTTTTGTTGCTGTATGGAAGGAAGTGTTATACCACCATTCAGCCAGAGGCAACCATTTGACCCATTGTGTCTGTTTATCAGATACAAAGCAACGAAGATATCCTTCCAAACATTTGTTTACTATCTCAGTTTGCCCATCCGATTGAGGATGATAAGATGAGATATGAGCTAACTAAGTACCAAGACAAGAAAATAATTTTGTCCTAAAATTTCCAGTGAAAATGGGATCTCTGTCACTTACAATAATCTTTGGGTTTCCATGTAGCTTTTGAATTGTTTCCATAAATTCAGTAGAAACTGTACTGGCTTTAAATGGATGTGATAATGCACAAAAATTTGCATACTTGGTAAGTTTGTCAACTACCACCATGATGACACTCTTTCCCTCAGACTTGGGTAAACCTGTGATAAAATCCATTGAAACCTCCTCCCAACGTTGGCTTGGAATGGATAAAGGTTGTAATAGACTCGGTGTCTTAATTGTTTCAACTTTATTTTGTTGGCAAACCAAACATTCCGCCACAAACTTTTGAATATCTGATTTAAGGCCATCCCAAAAAAATTCCTTCTTAACCCTGTGGTAAGTTTTTAAAAATCCCGAGTGCCCTCCTAAGGGAGAAGTGTGCAATTCCATAAGAATCTTTTGTTTTAGCTGGGAATTCTTACAGAGGTATAAGCGATCTTTGTACCATAATGAATCATTTTGCCAGCTAAATGTATCAGACGTACTGGAATCTTGTTGTAGCTTTCGAATAAGTGCCTACACTTCTTCATCATTCTTCCATTCCTCCCTTGATTCGTTTATCCAATCTGGTTGGATAATAGAAATGGCGCACAACAATGCTTCCACATCCTCATCCTTTCTTGAGAGTGCATCTGCCACCACATTTTGCTTCCCTTTTTTGTAGATGATTTCAAAGTCACAACCCAAAATCTTTGTGACCCACTTTTGTTGCTCTTCAGAGGATAATCTTTGTTCTAAAAAGTATTTAAGGCTATCATGATCTGTTTTTACCTTGAAGTGTCTTCCCATTAGGTAGGGTCGCCATTTCTTAAGTGCATGGAGTATTGCCAACATTTCCTTCTCATAAATAGCTTTGCTTAAAAACTTTCCCTTGATTGGACGACTTTCAAAAGCAATGGGTCTTTCATCTTGCATTATAACAGCACCAATTCCATTTCCTGAAGCATCACATTCCACAATAAAGGTTTTTGTGAAGTCCGGTGTAGCTAAGACTGGTGCTTGGCACATTGCCTCTTTAAGATGTTCAAAGGCCTTTGTTGCTTCCACAGTCCATGAAAATGCATCTTTCTTCAATAATGTTGTTAGAGGTGCTGCTATTCTCCCATAATTCTTAACAAACTTGCGATAATACCCTGTCAACCCAAGAAATCATCGCAGATGCTTTATGGATGTGGGGATTTTCCATTCCTTAATGGCTTTAATTTTGCTAGGGTCTACCTTATGTCCTTCATGAGATACAATATGACCCAAATATTCCACCTCCTGGACTCCAAAGAAACATTTGGATCTTTTTGCATATAATTGTTTCTCCTCCAATAGTTGTAGCACCCTGTCAACATGTTCAACATGATCCTTCCAAGACTTGCTGTAGATTAGTATATCATCAAAAAATACTAACACAAATTTTCTAAGGAATGGTTTGAAAATTGAATTCATCAAACCTTGAAATGTTGAAGGTGCATTAGTAAGGCCAAAAGGCATGACCAAAAATTCATAATGACCCTCATGAGTTCTAAATGCCGTTTTCGGAATGTCTTCAATCTTCATTCTGATTTGATGATATCCCGAACGAAGATCCAACTTGGTGAAGTAAATTGATCCATGCAATTCATCCAGTAATTCATCAATGACAGGAATGGGGAACTTATCTTTAATAGTGAGCTTGTTGAGCTCCCTATAATCCGGACACATGCGCCATGATCCATCCTTCTTGTGTACCAATACTACTGGAGCAGAGAAAGAACTTTGACTTGGTTGAATTATACCAGCCTCTAGCATTTCTGCAACCATACGTTCAATTTCACTTTTTTGGACATAGGGATATCTGTACGGCCTGATGTTTGGAGGAACACTTCCTGGAATCAGATGAATAGCATGATCATGGGCACGCATAGGTGGGAGACCTTTGGGAGTCTCAAATACCTTGGAATGATTTTCCAGGACTTTTTGGAGATCTGGAGAAATAGATGATTCCGATGTGGAAACATCTAGCGAACATAATTGTGCAATTACACCTCTTTGCTCCTCTTTTAGAAGCTTTGTCATACCATTAGAGCTGATTATCTTTCCTGGTTTCCCTGCAATACCCCTTAATTCAACTTCCTTTCCTTTCGTAGAAAATTTGATGAAAAGTTCTTGAAAATTAAAAGCTATTGTACCCAAGGATTGTAGCCATTGGACTCCTAGTACAACATCAGCACCTCCCATTGGAATGGAAAGCATTGGGCTAGTCAATACATATTCTCCCATGGATAGCTTGATATTATGGCACCTTCCAAAGCAATTTATTGTTCCTCCATTTGCAATCATCACTTGACACTCTGGTGCTGAATATAGGAAGCAATTCAATTCTTTTGCTACCCTACAATGAATAAAATTGTGGGTGCTTCCTGAATCAATCAACACTATTACCTTTTTCTTCTTGATTTGTCCTTCTATCTTGATGGTTTGAGGAGTGGTAATTCCCGCCAATGCATTACAAGATATGGTCGGATTTATTTGTTCTTCATATAAGCTTTGTTCTTGGAGTATATCTTCTTTTTTTGACCTTTCTTACTCCTTTTCTTCTTCCTCTTCACAATCTATGTAGAATAATTTCTTCTCAGCACACTTACAACCTTTAGTGTATTTACTATCACAACTGTAACAAAGCCTTTTTGCTCTTTTTTCTTCCAATTGTTGTGGTGTCAACCTTATAAGTTGTGGAAGACTAGGGGCAACCACACTTCCGTCTTTATAGTTGTGAGTGGTATGCTTCCTGGTTGCCATAATTTTGCTTTCCATTTTTTCTTGCTAACCTGAATGCCTTCTCTAATGAATCAGGTTCCCAAAGGCGAACATCATGTTGGATATTATCCTTTAAAGACCCTATGAACACATCAATCCTATGCTCCTCTGGAATATCTTTTACCCTTATGTTCAATTTTTGGAACTCCTCAATGTGCTCCATTACTGAACCCTTTTGTTTGAGACTTATCAATTAGCTAAAAAAAGTGTTGCTTTTTGTATCTTCATAATGTGCTACCAATTCTTCCATAAAAATTGCCCAAGTGATAAATTTTTTTACGAGAGCAAAGCCATTGATACCATACAAACTGATTTGGTTCCAAATATACAGTTGCCATACGTACCTTCTGTGTGTTTTGCACATTATTGAGATCGAAGAATTGCTCCATCTGTAATATCCATGTGGCAGGATCCTTGCCATCAAACTTCCTCATATCAATTTTTGGAATATGGTGAGTCTTCGATCCAACATTAGCATCTATGGAATCATGATTAACATTTCTTTTATTCTGATCATGAGTTTCCTTTAGTACCTTTTCATCCTTAGTGCCCATTTCTTGTAGCAACTTATTCATATTTATCTTCAATTCGTCCATGTCTGTCTTCAAATCTGCCATGTCTCTCTTCAAATCTGTGTTCGAATCATCCATATTAGCTTCCATGCCCTTTATCTTAGATTCCACACCATTTATCTTAGATTCCACGCCATTTATCTTAGCTTCTGTTAGCTTTTGTGAGCGTGACATTTGTTGCACTTGTTCTTGTAATTTTGATATATCATGTAGCATTTCTTCCTCTTCTTCATGAGTCATGCTAGAGCTTTCAGGTTCCTTACTAGGTGTTTGCATTTTCTTTCCTCGGGGCATCAGTCACCGATAATAATGCTTTACTATGCCCTTTGAATTCCGTTAAACCAAGCTTACACAAAAATTTAAAAAAAAAACTACACACCTTTTTTCACTTTATAGAAGCCTGATATTGAATCTGATGTATCTCTGTAATTTCGGATCATCCAATTCTGAAATTGTGACCTGTAATAGCCTTTTGCATCCTCTTTCCAATGCCACAAGTTTGACCCAAATTGGATTCTCCAAGGAAGAGTTATGTGAAATCTCCCACATTGACTTGCTTTTAGACTAGTTCAATAGAGCAAACTTGTATGACATGCCACGAGTCATTGTTTCAACTTTTGAATCTGAAACACATATACAAGAAACTACAGTCTGTCCTCTTTCTATACCTTCTTACGAAATTTCAATCCGATCCCCAGAGAGAAAGTTATGACGATTTTCCCCAGGTCACCGGTTTTGAATGTAATTCAGGAGTCTGCAAAAAGACCAAATTCCTCAGATCATATCTCCGCAAATATCGTGCGAAACGCTCTGAAATTCAGATCCAAGGTTCATTGCGATTTCTTCTCAAATGGGTTTTTTTTGCGACTTCTGAAACGTCACAGAAAAAAAGTTATAGCGAAAATTCCACGATGACCTGTTTGGAGCAGCGAAACCCTAGAATCCAAAGCTCCGAAACCAAATGTTATGAAACCAGCTCAAGAAAAGATAGGAAAGATAGATCAACACCTTAGAATTCAGCCTCTTCGAGGGGGAAACCTCCTTTACATTACATAAATGAACAATTCTTTGATGATACAAATGATAAAACCTCCTTTCTATATATAGGAGTCTAAGGAGTCACAATATAATCCAACCGACCTAACAATAATAATATAAAGCCACAAAAATAACAATAGAGGGATTCTATGGGGCACAGAAATAACAACATGGGGGTAATAGGGGCACAACAATATAAATAAGGGGTATAACTACAATAGTAATGGGGTAATCACTAGTATTATAGGGACCCAACAGGTTAATTATGTCCATGTTGGCATCTAGAATGTTGATCTCAATCTTTTATGGAAATCTCTTGGCTCAGATGGGCACGTATGGGGAGTCAGGGCCTACATTTAGCACTCCATCTATAAATTTTGTTAAGAGTCCTTTAATTCTAGGCGTCTAAGGCCTAGATGGGTCTGGGGTTGGTTAGAGAGTTTGACGTATTTTGGAAATCTTCCGGCCTAGAGGGGCATGTATGGGGAGTTGAGGTCATCACCCAACGTCTGGTTTGTAAATTCTGTGAAGGCTTCATTTAATTCCTGGAATCAGAGGCTTGGTTGGGCCTGGAGTTGGTTAGAGAGTCTGGGAGAAGTAATGCACTCGAGCCATTTGAAAGATATGGTGAAAGTCGGGTCTTCTGCCAGCCCAAAGGCAAAGGTCGAGGGTGTCAGGGTTCTTTATGTTTTCATTCCTCAGAATAGGAAATGGGGAACCAAAATTGTCTCCCACAGGAAAGAGACAGATGGTAAAGCTTGCATTTGTCATTTGGACAGTAAATATTTTATTAAACCATTTGTGTGCACTACCCTTTCAGGTCTACCTAAACTGCAAACTCCTCCAGCTCCAACACTGTTGGTTCTCACTACGGTGAGGGCGCAGGAGGTACCGCAATCGTTGGGAGACCCAATCTACAACAACATGGTGAAGGCAGATGTTGCATTTTGAAGCAAAGGCATCATCACACCAACAATCAGAAAAATAGGAAAGGGAAAGCGTCATTGGCTTCATCCAGCAAGCCCTAATGTAAAAGACAAAGGAAAACAGGGGAGCAGAACATGCAAAATCTCATGCATGATTATAGTGTTGGATCCTCAGCACAAGTGAAGTCTATAATCTTGTCATGGCAGGTGGAATTGAATGCCAAGGCGGTAACAAAACCAATTCCAACAGAGGACTAGGAACCTTTCATAATGGACTTTGGACACACCCGCGGATGGTTGACTCCGTTCAAACAGTTAGTCCAACTATATTGGGTAATGAAGAGCTTACTTGTGAGATCCATGTCGGAAACCCAAAACTTGGATGGCCCCCAGCAAACCCAGCAATCTGAACTGAGCCTCAAGGAAATTCAACAGGAAATACAAGCAGTACATGTACAGAAGTACCATTAGAATGTCTGCCTTGGCTACATGGAAAAACAACTACAAAGTCTGCAACAAAATGAAATGCCAGGATCAAGTGCAAAGGACCTTGCCTCGGTAGAATCGTCTGATGATTGACTACCAAGAAGTCATGATATTTGAAAGTTTCTGATGTTTTTTGTTGTTTTTATGATCTACTCGGATAACATTTACATTGTCAGTAGTACATATAGATGGGTGATAGATATGGTAGCCTATAAAGCTTGGATGGACATACTCAAACTGTTTATGTTTTGGATGGCTTGTGATGTTGATTGATGGCCAACAAACCTGGTTTCCTTCAGGCAGGTTGAGGCCACCGGACATATATTCTATAACCTGCTTTACATATGATTAATAGAAAGGTATTGCCAAGCTTACACAAAAAAATAATAATAAATTTATATTAAAATAATTTTTAGAATTTAAAAATATCTAAAATGGTGTTTTTGAATGATTTAAAAAAATATATTATATTTTTAAATTTCAATTAAAAAATGTTAATTAAATTTTAAAATGTTGAAAAAAAATATTTAAAAAAAAAAAAATATGTAATAATTATAATAAATTATTTATAAAGAAATAAATTTATATTAAATAATTTAAAAAATAATATTAAATTTTCTTAATATTCTCTTATTAGTAATATGTGTGTGTGTGTGTGTGAAACAATCAAAATGCTAATTTTTTAAAATGATAATTTAAATTGATGTGTATTTTAATATTTGAATAAGGACATAGTGCCATTATTTTGGTCCATAACCATAATTTAAATTATAAAAAAAAATCAATAATTCATTGAAAAATAATCATTATTTTTAAATAATAATTTTAAATATAATAAGTTCGGATAGGCCTCTCTTATCATATGTTCTTAGTAATGCCCCTAGCACTAAAAGCGACTTAATGCTCAAAGTAGCATTGAAAGCGACTTAGTGCTCAAAGAGTACAGAAGGATATGTGATTCAACTAATTTCATACACAATGTTTAAATAAATTTTATGTATATACACAACATCCGTATATGTGCATATACAGAAGATATGTGCATATCTTTCGTATATGCACATTGTCGTATACGTGAAATTTTCGTATATGGAAATTGCACATATACGGTATATGCACATATATAAAAGATGTGCATTTTCGGAAGATATACACATATAAGAAAGTTACGCATATACGAAAGATATGTGCATATACGGAAGTTGTGCATGTACGTTTGATGCACATATACAAAAGGTTCACATATACAAAAGTTACATATACTAAAATTGCACATACATGGAGGTTATGTGTATATACAGAAGTTGCACATATACGTGGAAGATATCTACATATAGAAAAAAATTTCATATACGGAAGATATCCACATATCTTCCGTATATGCACAATTTCCACATATGGAAGTTGCACATATAAAGTAGATGAACATGTATAAAAGACGTGCATATACGGAAGATATGCACATATAAGAAAGTTACACATATACGGTAGATGCACATATAGAAAAGATTCGCATATACAGAAGTTACATATACTAAAGTTGCAGGTACATGGAGGTTACACTTATACACAGAAGTTGCACATATACTTGGAGGACATGTGCATATAGAAAATTTTTGCATATACAGAAGATATGCTCATATTTTCTATATATGCACAATTCTGTATATGCAAAATTTCCATATATGGAAGTTATGCATATACGGTAGATGCACTTACATAAAAGACATGCATTTACGGAAGATATGCAAATATAAGAAAGTTACACATATATAGAAGTTGCACATATATGGTAGATGCACATATATAAAAGACGTGCATATATTGAAGATATGTACATATAAGAAAGTTACAAATATACGGAAGATATGCACATATATGAAAGTTGTGCATATACGGTAGATGCACATATACAAAAGATGCACATATACGGAAGTTACAAATACTAAAGTTGCACATACATGGAGGTTATGTGTATATAAGTAAATTGGACATATACCTGGAAGATATGTGCATATAGAGAAGTTTCGCATATACAGAAGGTATGCGCATATCTTCCGTATATCCCGTATATGCGAAATTTCCGTATATGGAAGTTGCGCATATACGGTAGATGCACATACATAAAAATACGTGCATATACGGAAGATATGCACATATAATAAAATTACACATATACGAAATGTATGCGCATATCTTTCATATATGCACAATTTCCGTATATCCGCAATTTCTATATATGCGCAAAACTTTAAACTCTATATAGGCTCAACTTTTTTATATACACATCTTCTATATATGCGCATATCTTCCATATATGCAAAAATGGATATGCACATATACAAAAGGTGAATATATAAATAAACTGCACATATGTGAAAATTGTGCATATATGGAAGTTGCATATTTATAGTGGTTGAAGTTGTCCATAAATTATATATATTTATATCTTCCATATATGTGGAGTGTTTTTATATGAACAACTTTCATATGTGTTCATATATGGAAGTTACTCATATACAAAAAATTGTGTACAACTTCAACCTCTGTATATACGTAGCCTATGTATATCCACAACTTCCATATATGCATATATCTTCTATATATGGAAAATTTTTGTATATGCACATATGAAAGATGTGAATATAAAAAATATATGAACATATATGGAAGTTGTACATATACAGAAGATATGTGACACAGAAGATGTGCACATCTTTTGTATATGTGTAACTTTTGTATATGTCTATATCTTTTGTATATGCACTTATTTAATATATGTTCGTTTCTTCCATATATGTTCATATTTGGAAGTTTCACATTTATAATAGATGTGCATACATGGAAGAGATGTGCATATACGGAAAATGTGCATAATCATAAAAATAGTTGTACAATCCAAAAGATGCCTAAAGTCATCCAACATAATGCACAAGTGAATATTTTTCAGCTAAAGACATTGTCAACCTTTAGTGAATTGTCTTCACTGCTACAATTTTTTCCAAGTTAGTTTAGATTACTTAACTACTCTACTAATCACAATTAGTAGGGTAATTAGATTATCTTCTTTTTTTTTGCAAATTCTCACATATTTTAATTAAGGGGAAATGTAAGTGGCCAAATTCCACACATATTTTTCAATCTATTTTGCTAGTTTTTACAAATCACATAGCTTAATTAGTAAAAGAGTAAGTGGCCTATCATCCACAAATCTTGTTACTAACCAAAGAATTTATTCATTTCATTAGTTTTGGGACTAGGGCCAAGTGTCACTATAGAAAGCAAGTAATCTTTGCTTCCCTTGTGTCTTGTAGGCGAACCTGGGCTAGCATATGAAAGTATTCTTAGCACACTTGTGTTTTCCACCTCCGTTTAGTCACATGTAGTGTAGTAGGAGAAAGAATAAGCAGCTCCTTATCTGCACATATTTTTTTTTTAATGCAAGGAACAATTGAGATCTAGTGTAATTAGGAATTTATTGTATCAGGTCACCGAATATCCACATCTTATCACACTTTTCCTACTCACTTTATGGCTTGCATACAGTTACACATCACACACTAAGATTTTATAAGTTTTGTATTATAAATTAGATTATCTTTATTTTTATTTTTATTTTCAAATTCTCACATAGATTAATTAGGGGGAAACATAAGTGGCCAAATTCCACACATATTTTTCAATCTATTTTGCTAGTTTTTACAAATCACATAGCTTAATTAATAAAACTGTAAGTGGCCTATCATCCACAAATTTTTTTAATAACCAAAATATTTCTTCATTTCATTAGTTTCCCTTGCGCCTTGTAGGCGAACCCGGGCTAGCATATGAAAGTATTCTTACCACACTTGTGTTTTCCACCTCCCTTTAGTAACACATAGTGTAGTAGGAGAAAGAGTATGCGGCCTATTATCCACACATCTTTTCTTTTTCATGCAAGGAACAATTGAAATATAGTGTAATTAGGAAAATATTGTAATGGATCACCAAATATCCACATCTTATCACAATTTCATTCTCACTTGATCACTTGCACACAGTTACACATCACACGCTAAGCTTCTATAAGATTTGTATTAGAAGGCATCCAGTTTCTGGAGCTTTTGATACTTAGTTTATTTTAGCCTACATCTCACACCCTAAAGAAAAGTAAGACCTTAAAAACTACCATAACTTTAACCAACTAAATTCCCCACAAGGGCCACTAAAGAATTTATAGTTCAGGTTAGGATCATTTTGGGTAGGTATTCCATAAGCCTCCATGGTCATGTAACATCTTTGAAACATAACAGTTGACTTTTTACGGAGCTTAAAATCCTTCAATCATCCCATGGAAAAGAATAATCGAGTATGGCAGAGACTCGATTCAGAGGGGGTTTGGCTTAGGTCTAGTGCATGTACTACTATTTGGGGCTACCCAACACATCTAGTGCTTGGTACTGGTAACTGACTACCAAGAAGCTAATGACCCAAATTCTCACATGGAACGAAGGTACTTTAGTGGCCAAAATCTAGGGCATCCATCCCTATAGGTGGACGTGCAAGTAGCACCAAAGCCTCATCTATTACCTTGGTCGATTCTTCGGCTATTGGAAGACGTCACCAGTGATTTCAAGATGTTTCCCCAGTACCATCAGAAGATATCTTCATAAGGCATAGTTACTTTGAGAGTGGAAAGGATGAGCAGGTCTTCTTAGGATCTTTATTCATATGCAAAAACAAACGAAAACCATTTTTTTGTTTGATTGATCACATAGTCTAAAGTTAAATGGAAAGTAATCATTTTATTTTCGCTTTGTTTTATGTATGTGATATATTTATTTTGAGAATCATCTCCTTCCCTCAATCACACAAAGTAGCACACACTCTACTCGACACCATAGGGGACCCCATGGCTCCCTGTCGATCTATAAATTTTCTAAATCTCCCTCCATTACTAGGAGGAGTGCCAAGTCTCTCACCGTTTAGGTGCAGAAGACACCATACAACTACTATTATAGGATCTTCCTTTATCACTGATTATTTTCTTGGAAATCCTCCTTGTTTCATTTGTTGTAACTTGGGATACAATCTCTATCTGAGAAGAGATCAGTGCCCAAGACTTTTATTCAGAACTATAACAGAATTAATTTATTGTCCCATGATTTCATAAAACCCTAGAAATTTGATTAAAACCATTTAACTTTCCATATGTGAACAATGTTTCCAAAATGGCCTTCTGATATTGAATAAAAATGAAGAAAGAGAAGAAATAAGTGATGGTGGAAATTTTTAGATAGCAGGTTTCCTTGCACATAATCTTTTATCTTCAACTTTGGAAGAAATATGACTAGCGTGTAATGAAATTTACAAAAGAGGAATGCAACATTAAGGGTTTTTAACTTTAATTCACAGAAACCCAAACCCACAACACTGTAAAATCAAATCCCAATATATTCATTACTCTTTTATAAGAAGAAAAATTAACACAAGATGAAACAAGAAAGACTTGTCATACCCAACAAGTTATGGAATCACTGTGAAAACTTTATTCATAAACACATGAAAAGTGAAATTACAATATTTTATTTGCCTCTGAGGGACAAAACTATGGAACCCCCCCAAAATCTTATTCCTGGGTTTTTTATTTATGCTGCCTAGCCTAGCTAAACTAACTGTTAAAATAAAATCAGTTGAGGAACTGACTTTTTGACAGTTACAAAATTATCTCTCTATTTGAAATAATTTATCCGATAAAAGAAACCCAACCCTTTACAAATATAGATAAACATATTCATGTGTGCCTTTACTGCTGGTGAACCCATTGTCGTGGCTACAGTCTATTTCTAAACAAAACTTGTTTCCCTCTATTGAATGTTGATCTGTCAGCATACCCACAAAGACTTGGAGGGTTTGATTATATGCCCATTATTGTTAATTTCATCCTACGCAGTGAAAGGTAGTTTAAGTACCAGAGAAGTTGTAATTATTTTCTTGTGTTTTCCTTCTGAAAGATGTGTTGTTTCTTTTCACCATACGTTTGTTTTGTTGAAGATCATAATCTAAGAGCCGCTGATCTGAAATGATAGTGTGGGGTATCCATGGAGCTTGACTAACTTGTGTAATACAATCTTTACCATACATAATGGTTTATCGTCAGCTCCAGCTCTTCGACGAATTTCTTCCATTCCAAGTTCCTGTAAATATACATGTATGCTATGAAGAATGTGGTCAAGACTTAAATTAAATGTTTTAGCCACCTTTGCTGATGAAGACAACACAAGTCGATATGATTCCTACTCTGTTTCCTCACATTTAACCTGAGATTCAATGACAACCTTGTCTATAATAGGACCCTTTGGTTGGAACCCTCTGCTTAGTTCTAACCCCTAGACAATTCCAAATGGGGGCAATGTTTCTGGTATGCACATACTTATTAGGAGCATCCTTGTCCCTATTCATCCTATCGTACAATCTGTGTAACCACTCCTCCCACATTTAACTAGTAACTCAACCCACAACCATAAGGAACATGAGCACCAATCAGAAATAACAAATGGGAAAACCCACAACACCATGGTTATCCACGAAATGGCAAGGCAAGGCTAAAACCACTATCTATCCAAGAAATCCTCCATGTTAATGACAAATCATAACCAAGAAACCACATGCATCTACCATGCATTAATAAAAGCATACATGAAACCTGTTACATACAAAAAATTCCAACTATAGTTGTTGATCCACCTATTCCCTTATGCTTTCCTACCTTCCTTTGCCTTCTTTCCCCAAATCCAAAGTATTCCAAGAACCTCCAAGGGTGATGCAAGAAAACTCTAAGTGTGCAAGAGTATAATGAGAGAATAGATAGAGAGCTCCAAAACTAAACTAATAAAAGGTTGTGAACTAATCCTTAGAGTCCTTTTTTATCGTTAAGGCCTCTATTTTCTTCATTTTCCTATATTTTTCCTTCAATTTTTTCCTCATGCAATCTAATCTTTCACCTTATTTTTCTCCTATTTTCCTTTATTTCATAAAACAATTCCCCCAAAATCAATTATTTTCATTGCAAGAATCCATCTGTATATGGAAGTGCTTCAGTAAATGCATATAGATACACAAACATATATAGAGAAATTAAATTTTATAAATGCGCTTTTGACTTTTGTATATGTGTTACTTTTGTAATTTCACAAAGATATATCAATAGGCATATCTAGAAGCCACACATGTAGATGCAGAAGCACATATAGGAAAGTATTTATAAAATCTTATTGTCATATTTATTTTTCTCCTAATACTTCAAATTTTTATAAGTACTCTATAAATGGGAAAGTGGGATGAAATTATGGAGTTGGACATTGAAAACCCAGAAGATATGATATAATTTTCTACTAAAGATCTAACATGGAATGAAATTGAAGGGGATCAAATAACTATTATTCATTACAGTAGACTGGATGATTTTATAAATGGAGGGAAATAAAATTAAGATGCTCCCACTCAATTTGTTGTTAGTACAAATCGATCTAAAAAAGTGGATGATGTTATATGTGCTCGCATTAACACATATATCGAATATACCATGTGAGTCTTATTTGTTCAATTAATTAGATACATCTAATTCAAGTTCAAATGAATTCAAAATCTATAGACATGTTTTCTAATTTCTTATCATTGTTTTTATTTAGTTATTGGTGTGCATATGGTCCTGAGTCGACATGTAGATACATACGTGATGAAAATACAAAGAATCCAAAAGGATCAACAACAAAAAAACAGAGTCCACACCAAAGCATAAAAGTTGGTTGTAGATGTCACTTCATCATGCATCGTCTTTATGTGCACCAAATGATGCTATTATAACATACACTGAGTGTAGACATTTTGATAAATATGGTGCTTTCTGTCATGGAAAGAGTGCAGTGGGAAGACCTCAAATGTTCAAGTATGCACCACATGTATCCTTTGATTTATGAGCTAATGTGTGCAGTATGGTTGACGATGGTTTTAATGTCATAATGATTTGAGACAAATTAATGTCTGATGTGGAGAACCAATCTAGTGAGTTATTTACAGGGGTGGGTCAGGACACTTTAATGACGAGGATGGATATTTCTAACATTTACAATAATATTAGACAAAAGGAATATATGAAGGATGACAATGATCCAACAAGTGTCGAGTGTTGAGACAATAAGTTTCCAGATAGTTTCTTTTTCTATCAAAAACAATATGTTGTGCAAAATATACCATTTATGATAGGCATACAAACACATTGGATGTGTTCCATGATGGTGACACCTTCACACAACAATGTTATGTCAATGAATTCTACATTTAGTACGAATATGTATGGGGTGTGTGTTATCATCTTTTGATTCCTATAGTGATAAAAAAGAAGCCTTTAATGTGTTTTGAATTTAGTATCAACTTTATACCTTAATGGTATTCGAAAAACATCGTAATGGTGTCATAGTGGCTTGGATGATTTCTGCACACAATACCACATATGATATTAAAAAATGGTTGGCAACTTTATTTGCAGTGGGAATGAAAGAGCGTCAAGATTGGAATGTAAAAGCATTTATCACCGATGAAGTTGTTGGTACCATATTTTTTTTTACAAAATAAACATGAAAAACATATTTCATTCATAGTTTACTCTATTCTAATGGTGTACCATTCAGAGGTCTAACTAATTCCTCCATCCTATTTTATGTATGGCACGTCCATCGAGCATGGGTGAAAAATGTTGGAAACAAAGTTGAAAGAAAAAAACAAAGTCTGCATTTTATGTGCTTAAGGGAAAGTCGTGCACTCATGAAAGGATGATGAGTCAGTACGAAAAGTTGTTTCAGGAATATTTTCTGAATTTAGTGAAGAGGAACATTTTTTGAAATATTTTGACACCACTTCGATATCTAATGATAAAATATCTAAGTGGTATGTAATATCATATCATGACTATTAGTTTGTAATAGAATGTTTTTAGTCATTATCTTATAGTTGATAATAATTTGTGGTCATTACCTTTTCCATATATGTGGGAAAAAGCTTATCGGAAGTTTCCAAATTCTATTCAAAACATAAATAATGCAATTAATTCCTACCATATGCATCTAAAATATAAGTACTTATATGAAGCAAATAACGCTTGCCACAAATGTGTGGATTGGCCAATATTTGTGTTGTTGAAAAAAGTTGAACTATATTATATTTACAATCTATGTTTAAAAGAAGCAGGAGTTATAAGGCCTACAAAGTGTAAGAAACAAAAGACTCTCTCAAAGTCTATAACAAATCGGATACAAGATGAAGTTAATCTGCATGACCCTAAGAGTATAAATGAATTTATGGTTCGTAGCCAAAATAAGGATACTCCTCATACCTGGTATAATGTCATATGCATAGGGTCTGAGTTTAATTTTTGTAGTTGTGATTGGGAATTGAATGAAAATGTTTGTAAGCATATCTTCAAAGTTCAAATGTGGGCCAGTGAACACAATTTGGACTTTAAGATTTTTCCAAATTTTTCTAATCCAATTAACGAAAGTCATAGATTTTTAGTTCATTTAGATCAAGTAGGTACAATGATCTCATTGTTTGAAGACCAATCAAGCATTCACCATGTGCCTATTTTATCAGAACCTATTGATTTTGCAACTATGCCATTGACAAATTCAATCTCTGAGACTGAAAGATCAAAATTTGTACATGCATCAATCAACAAAAAGCTAATGGATATATTAAACAATTTTCCTACAAAATTGGAGAATTTAGAAGAAATTGATAATGGCATTGATGAGATGTGTAGCACATTTAGTGAAGAGACAAATAAATTTTTTTCCATTGTGATGTCTCCATCAAAAATCATGACTAAGAGAAAAAATAGTTTTTTGAGCCCACAAAGTAAAAAGACCTGACATGGTCATGAAAGAAATTTAAGGAAGGAAAAACCACAATTTGAAAAGGTTGGGTGAGTTCGCTCAAAGTCAAGGAAGAGCATGGAAAAACAAATGAAAGTACTTTCTTCAAAAGAACATAGAAATATTGAGGGATCTACATCTCAGAATCAACAAAGGCATGTTCGACAATTATTTTTTGATGATATTGTCAAGGGTTCAACAGGTACACATTTATAAATTATTGTTGTTTATTTATATAATTGAATGAGTTCTTATCTAATTAAATATTTAGTGCACTATGTCATGCAATCAATTGTAAATTTATTATTTTTAATGGTTTATGATAAAATATTAATCAAATTATGTAGCAATTCAAGAATTTCGCACAAACATGCCGAAAAGCCCATTGATTCCAAATTTGAACATGTGAAGTTTGATGAAAGGTAAATTTAATATCGAAGTTAATAATTCCAGCATAGGGATAGAATAATCATGGATAAATGTGAGATTCCTCTAACCACAGTTACATGATGTTAGTTGGGGAAAAATGTTAGTCCTTTTGTTATAATTTTATATAATATTTGAATTCAAATTAATAACATATCTTAAATTCATATAAGGGTTCGATTGATCCTATGCTCATAATATGTTGGAATTAATGTTTTCTTAGTAATGTTCAGATTTTTTTTAACAATGTAAAATATTTTTCTTTGTTAATATTTTTATTGTCATGTAGTTCTGGACAATGAAGATGTGAATTTCCAGGATGATGACTGACGGACATAGCGGGACTCGAACCCTGCAACCCTATAAAGGCTCTAACCGCTGAGCTATATGTCCCAAATCCTCTTCATCCTACTCCAAGGTTGATGTTTCTGATAGGGAAGTGGGAATAAACTTAGAAAAGAATAACTTCAGAGGCCTATGAGCCAGTTTACAAAGTATTAGTGTCTTTATTTTTAAAGCAAAATTTCCAATGAAATGTAATGAACTATTTTTTTAAATGAAATGAACTATTTTTCCAATGAAATGTAATGAACTGTTCTTAGAGGAGGATTAGTTTTAAAATTCAGTTCTTATACTAAATATTGGTGTACTTTTAATGTCAACATTGATGTCAAATGGTAATATATGCGTTGCAGTTTCTATGGTTTGTTCTTTGGTTTGTTATCTATTTATGGCGAATAGGAAATTCATTTCATGTAAATTTTTGTTATTAAACAATTATATGATGAAATTACTAGTTATTTTCAATATATATGGAAGATATTTCCTCCCTCCCACCTAAAAGATCAATATAAAAAGAATCTATTTTACCTATACATTAATGTGATTACTTTATATATTTATTTTATATAGTAATTTTTTTTATTTAATATTAATTATTGCTTTCATCATGTAATGTTACGTTAAGATAAATAAAATAATAATTACATAAAAAATGTAATAATGGAAATTATTCAATATTGAACATAAATATTAATAACAAAAAACCATTTCAATATCAGCTATAAACAAAACACTTCAATGTCCATGGTAGATAACATAATTAGATAGATAATGTAATTGGCAGTAAAATATTTAATTTCATCCATATGTGCTACTTCTACTTTTTAGTAGAAAGATGATGTGTAACCTTCACCACTCAACATGGAGATTATACAATATCTAAAATGTAATTGATGTTACAACCAACCATGGATGAGATGTGTAAAACTTTGAAACTTTGATTATAAAGAATGAGTAAATAATATAGATGATCAATATTATAAGAATATTTTATATTCTAGAGATAAAAACTTTTTTCATGTACTAACATTTAGATTTAAATTAACAATTATTAATACTTTTTATATCAAACAAATGCATCAAACAAAATATACATCTTTAAATACATATATTATATACAATATTTCAAAAATAAAAACCATGTCTATATACAAGACTTTCATTTAAATATGCACAAAGCTTAATTAAAATTCCATGATCATTATAATGAATAAATAGTTAAGATTTTTTTTAAAGTTGAGAAGAATGTTAAAAACTTTAAAGCATAAGTTACATAGAATTTCTCTATTTTATGTTTAAATTGAACATCAACAACATATAATATTTGTATTGAAATCAATAAATAATCTAATATACATATTTTTGGAATATTCATTTTAATAAATAATATGGATAATACTATTTATTTTAATATTATATATTATTTAAAAGATGGAAGTAGATTTTATTTGGAGTACATACAATTCAAATTAATAACATATCTTAAATTTATCTATGTTTGATTTAATTATAAGTTATACATAAATTACATAAGTTTGATGGTATAATTTTTATTTTATATTTATATATAATTTTTATTACAAATTTTAAATCTATAATATTGGATAGATGAAAATAATTATTATATATAATAATTCCATGGAAATTTATATAAATTAAAATTAAAATTTTACAAAAAAATTTTGGTAAGCTTGGTAGGACTACATCTTCATCATGCCCAACTTGTTACCACAATCCGGGGATAACACAAGATTTGAACCCAAGACTTCTGGTTTGGTGAGACTTCATTCAAGTTTCCACTGTCATTTCCAATTGAGGTCTCCCAAATGGTCTTTACAAATTAAATTATTAAAAAGGTTAAAAAGGACTAGAAAAAATAGTTTTATAATAAACTTTTATTTTAAATTTGGAAGAAATTTTAAAATATAATTTAATAAAAATTTTGAAAATTGAGTATCGAAAATAGTTCTATTTTTAAAATTTAATTAAAAATGAATCTCCACCCCACAATTTTTTATGAGACTCTTTTAAAATTTAATTAGAAATGAATCTTCGCCCTACAATTTATGAGACTCTCTAGATTTTATGGATGATGGAGTCAACCATTTGACAATGTGTAGATGTTTGTGATAGGGAAGTGGGTAGAAAACTTAGGAGAGAATAGCTTCAAGGCCTACAAACAATTTTACGAAGTTAAAATGTTTTTTTTTCCAATGAAATGGAATGATTATTTTTTTTTGAAATTTCATTCTTGTTCAACTTTCAATGTTAACATTGTTATCAAATGGTAATATATGCACTACTCTGGTTCACTATGATTTGTTATTTGATCTACTATGATTTTTTTGAGAATAGGTAAAGTTTTATATAAGTGGTTTGTTATAGCTATATGGTGAATGGGGAAATTCCTTTCATATAGATTTTTCTTCTTAAGCATTTATATGATGAATATTTCTTGTTCTCATGAATAGATTTGGAAGATATTTACCCCATAAAAAATTATATAAATAAATGAATTTATATAAATTTAATCAACATTCACATAATTACTTCATATATTCACTATATATATTAACATTATAATAAAAATTTATCTATATTTGATAATATATTGATAATTAATAATAAATTATTAACTATGCATACACTTACTTTATATTAATAAAAATATTGATAATAGGGACGTAATTATGTAATCCATTAATGTTTTAACAATAATTACCATTATATATAATGTATAAATTTATAGTATAATATTATACATTTATGTATTCATATTTATTTATCAATTTTTAATTTGGTTTAATATTTAAGTATTTATATTAAAAAACAAGTCAGGTTTACTGGGATGTATTTAGTTGGAGTGATAAAGATAAACTACCAAAATTATTTTAAAATGATTCATTCTTATACGTTGAAATAAAATAACATAATAAAAACTTGATATAATCATAACAATAATAAAAAGTTCTATTTAATAGAAGGTTTAAGGTGAAATTCAATCCATATGAAATTTCTAAAGATGATAATTCATTTTATTTATAACACTTTTGAAAAGAAATAACAGTCCTTTTATATATAAAGTTTACATTCAAACCAATAAAAAAATGGATACATTTTTTCCTTTATAATCATAATTATAAGAAAATTTTATAATCTAAACGTAAAAACATTTTTCATGTATTAAAATATAAATTTAATTGAACAATTATTAACATTTTATGCCAAGAAATGCATTCAAGAAAAATATGCATCTTTAAATACATGAATTGTATATAATAATTTGTAAATAAAAGTCATACATTTTTTTGCATTTTTATCACTAGCTCTTCAATGAATCAAATGCTATTTTGAATATCGTAGATTTCTACCCATCCATAGTGCATATAAATAACAAAAAAACATGTGACTAAACTATATATAATATTCTAAATATTGATACCCTTTTAAACAACATTTGTTATAAACCAAATTTCACTTTTAAACACAATAATCACATTCAAACCAACATCAAATTTAGCAAGTTTTTGTCAAAACTTTTGATGTTAAAAAATGATAAAGATATATGTCTAGTTGGAGGGAGCACATGTAATATTCCACAAACAAAATCTCATACTTTATATATCTAAATAAAACTAGTTCTCATTAAAAAAAAATGTATCTTTCATGTTTTAGGTGCGAAAAGTATTGGTATTCAAAACATCTAAAAAAAATAAAAGAAAGTTAATTTATTGAAACTGTCTATATAGCCCCTTTATATACAAAACAATGGTTAAAGTTATATTATTGTAGACTAATTCATTTAAACCTACTGGAATGTTTAGGCTTCAAGTAGCAAACCTAGTGAGTTTGGTGAGAGCAATGCTAGTTGAGCATATATGCTCTATGTATTGTTTGCATGACTTGAACCCACGTGCTTTCAAGTACTTTAGCACAATTCCGGTCCTTTTACCCATAGCAACAACATTTATCTCTTTGTTTTTTGTGGAAATTACAACATTATCAATAAATATAAAAATCCACATAGGTATAATGAAAATACGGGGACCATGTAACGAATATGAAAAGACAATGCATTAACTAGCTATCAATAAATATCAAAATCAAAATAGATATAATGACGATATGGGGACCATGTAGCGAATATGAAAAGACAATGCATTAACTAGTTATTGTAATGCCCTACTTAATCTTATCATGCAAATTTTTATTAGTGTTTAATTTACCTGAAAATATTGACTTATAATTATCAAGAAATATTGGTATATACCTACATTTGTGAAACTGTAATTTTATTTTACTGATATAAATTTTATTATTGTTATTATTCAATTCCCAACTTGTCTTCTCAAATAAAAATTTTGGATAGGATATGGTCTCCTCCCATTTATTACAAATTAGATATCCATATCCCAAGGTGTCTTTTCAAATCTAGTTTTGAGAAGATATGGTCTTCTCCAATTAATTTCCAAATTAAATATCCATATCCCAAGGTGTCTTCTCAAATCTACTTTGAACAAGATATGGCCTTCTCCAATTTAATTCTAAATTAAATTTCCATATTTTATTCCAAAAATGTCTTCTCAAATCTACTTTGAACAAGATATGGTAAGAAAAGTCAAGGATATTAAATGAAAGGATGAGGGGGTAGTCATGACATTAATGATAGGTGGTTGAGGTGGATGGGAGGAAGAGACATAAAAGGGGAAGGATGATGAGAGGAGAGGGGGGGAATCCATGGTCTTGGCTTTGGTTTGGAGGATTTTATTTTGGGGGAGGAATGTGGAGAAAGGGAAGGGAGAGAATGGAGAGATAAATGTGGGAATACAAACCTGGGTCTTGAGAATGTTTGTTTAACTTGGACACACTAAATCTAGTTAGACTTGGGCTCGGAGGGTTAGGGAACTTGTGGAGGTTCCCTGGGCTAGGAAATCATTCCTAGTTGGCTAGGAGGTAAATTTAGTTGGGTAGTCAAGAGGAGCATCCCAACAGAGTCAGGAGCATCTCAGCCAAGCTACTGGAACAGATATTTGAACAATTCAAAATGGTGAGGACGCAAAGAAATCAAGGTCAAGGAGGGTCATCACAAGGACCTCCTACAAATAACCCATTACCTTCACCAGAGTTGGCTCTCATCTTGCATTCCCTAGAAGAAATTAATGAGACTTTAAGAGGGTGCCAAACAATTGAAGTGGAAGTAGAGAACCCTCCATCAGGGTTGGTAAATCTCATGGGATCAAGATACCTTGATAGAGGACCTCCAATCGAGGACATTACTAGGGAGCTCAAAAAGATTAAGCTACCAGAATTTGCTGGAGGTCATGCCAGCGAACATGTAGAAGCCTAGTTAGAAGGAATGAGAAGGTGCTTTGCACTAAGATATTATACTTCCAATTCAAAAGATAAAATAGCAGTATTCCAACTCATAGATAGTGCTTTGAATTAGTGGGGTAACTTAGAGCGTCAACTACACTTCACTCTGGATACAGTTACTTGGGAGTTATTTGAGGAGAGATTTAGGAAAAAGTACCTACCAGCATATTATGAAGAACAATAAGTAGGAGCCTTCCATGCTTTGGTACAGGGAAATCGTACAGTAGAAGAATATGAGATCAGATTCATGGAATTGGTCAAGTATGTCTCCTACATGGATACTGATCAGCGCCAAGCATATCGTTTCATTTATGGATTGAACCCTAAGATTAGGGCAATGATGCGGATGTGGAAACCATCCTCAGTTGCAGAAGGTATGGAACATGCTGATTATGTTGAAGAGCACTTAGACTTAAAGGGTGGAAACTAAACCATTTTTCCACAACAACCAAGGTTTATGGCGAAGGCCCCTTGTACCTTCCCTGGGGGAGGGAGTTTGAGGCCACTGCCATATGGAAATAGGGTTGTAACCAGAGCACCAACAGTGGGGATTTCAATGGTTACTAGTGCAGCTTCACCCGCAGCTTCAAGGATTTGTGCAAATCAAGGTCATACACAAGGAGCAGCAAGTAGGGGCATAGGTCCCAAGGGAAGGAACTCTTTCCAAAGAATTCCACAACATTCTATTCAAAGTCTACCACTCATCACTTGTTGGGGATGTGGGGGACCTCACTACCAGCATGACTATCCTGAGTTACAAACTAGTAACCACCGTAGCGAAGGGAAAGCACCAATGGGGGGAGCAAGTAGCCACCATAAAATCTATGCAGCAGTTGATAACCAACAAGTTAAACACCAATTTGTTGTGGTAGAACCTCAGGTAGTTATCACTCCAGGAAACTCTCCTAGGTTGCAACTCGGAGATGCCTAGTAACATATAATCTTTAATATTGTTCTCAGAACTATTGGAATGGATGATGGTTTGGATCAAGTCAGACAACCATTTCAACTCTATTCACTTAAGACATGCATGAACACCCTCAACAACGCAAGGCTTTAGACCACTAATGCTCAATAGTTTATAGATTCAACGAATAGATGGAGAATACTGACTGTAACAACATATTACATACATAAACACATATGAATGGCTAGCTACAGGAAGTAAATGAGACTTGCAGAACTAATTTATCAATGCAGAGATAAGATGACAGTTCTCTGGCATTAGACACATCAGAAAACATGAATAACCTATTCAAGTGCAAGCATAAAACAACAAAGAGAATGGACATTGAGCATATAATAGAAAAAGAAGCTTATATTGCTAGAATGAAGATGAGAAGCTTGAAGGAATAGAGGAGGAACAATCTCCAGAAGTTGAACCTCTATTACATTTTTCTTTCAGATATTTATAGCTTTTTACAACGATGTTGAGTCTTCTGAGGCTTGAGAGGTCTTAATATATCCCTCTGTATTGTTTAACTATTTGATCTCTGACTAGGCAAGCATGGCTCAAAAGTTTCTTCTTTTGACAGCAGAGCAGCCATCTTCAAGTAGTTTGATGGGCTGTCTGGGAGTTCTCTCGTGCCAGAGATGCCCCATAATGTTTGTTTTTTTTTGATAAGCTGCGTTGTTGATTCCTCATGGTTGATTTTGTTTCGGGTTGTGTTGCGCTGTTGATGCCCATGATATTTTCTTTTTAGGCTAGTTGTGCGTGCTCCATGACTATTTTTGTTTAGGGTGAGCTATGCTGCGATGGAAGGGCTATCGGGCCTCTGTTTTCCCTTTAAATATGTAGAATGACTGTTTTTTTGTTAAACACAGAAAAATGCAGCAACATTGTGAAAATCCCACCCATCTGTATCCTTTTAAGACTTAAAAAGTCCTTAGATATGGCTTATTGTCCTCTCAAGTATGCCCTTGCAGTGATATCACACCTCCACCGTTGATATGGGAGTTCTAGATCCAATGGTGGTGATCCATTTTCGACGCCTCTTTTGTACTGGAGTTAACTGCCCGATGAGGGTGGTTTTCTCTCTCCTCATCCTGGACATGTGGTGACCACTATATGGCATTGGGCAGAGCTTGGTCGAAACCACTTATCACCTTTAGCTTCCCCGAAATCCTGTCAGTTTTGTCATTTTCCCTTTATATTGGAAATATGTTGAAACATTGGAAATTATGGAAAAGCGGCATTGGCAGTCTTGAAATGTTTATATATTTCATTCCTGAACCCTTTTGGGTCTAGGCTTCATCGCATGGATGTTGCTCTATGTCTCCCCTTTGTGTTTCGTTATATAACGAAAACAAATAAAAAATACATTGAAAATGGGTTTTGGCGGATTTGAAATATTATACATTTTTTGCGGATTTGAATCAGCGTTGCCTTGTTTCCCTTTGTATTTCATTATATAACAAAATAAACGAAAAATGCATTAAAATTGGCTTTGGCGCGGACTTGAAATCTTATGAAATATCATTTAAAATGCTGTTAGATCCGCTAATCGGGTTGCATACATACATATGTAAAGGCCCCACCCGTTAAGGTTTCCACCGATAGTGATCTGGTGATGTAATGTGGGTTGTCGATCCGCGTGCGCAATCGACGATCCACATTAAATCACTGATCACAATCGATCATTCCCCCTAGTTTGTGCCGATAGCCACTGACTCCCCTCCGCTGATTGAAAACTGCCAATCCAAGCATCGGAGATCGCTAATCGGTGGTGCCATCTGCCCAGCCTGAAGTCCTCTCTGCTTGCTGATTTGCGATTTTCCACTTAGATCTAGGTCGTTGATTAGCCAGATCGAACAGTTGCTGTGCATTGCACTCTGTAAGCCTGAAATAATGGTTTTTCATGGTTTTCAAGCATTTTTGGCCTCCCGATAGTGATTTTCTGCCCTTCCAAGGGCTCTTGTCAGGCAACTGTTGGGATTTTTAAATGATCTTAAGCAATATTTGAAGACTTTGGGGCATACATGGATCCTTTAGCATGATTTTAAGAAAACTTCAGAGACTTTGGGAGTGTTTTGGGTCCATTTTTAGGCCAAATGCTTCCAAGGCTAATATTGGCTCCTTCTGGAGATGAAATCCTCCCTGTGAGGTTTCAAGGATCACAGATCAATGCCTTTCCTGTAAAACAAAAATCAAATCTTCCTTCTAGTGTTCCATTAGGCATGGAGTCTATTTTGTAATGAAATAAAAACAAAAAAAACATATTTACAATGACAAGCCTTTAAAGCCTTAAACGGAATAAAGTTTCAAGAATGACCCATTTACTGGGCTACCAAAAGTATCTCCTCCTTCCAAACTGTGTACAATGAATGTATTTTTCTGCTGAATTTGAGTGATGACAAATGGACCTATCCTTAAGGAGTCAAACTTGCCATGATTACATTTCTTTTCCTTAAATGGATCTCATTTAAGCACCCAATCACCAACTTGGAAATTGTCCACTTTTGCCTTCCTATCAAAGGTTTCTTTGATTTTCTTCTAATGAGAATTTGATGTCTCAACCAGCTGCTCTATGATCTGTTTTAGTTCAACCAGATTATTCATTCTTCTTACCATGTCATTCTCTTCATCTTGTTCTTCTTGCAAGAATTTAGCCACATAGAATTAGCTGGATAGGGAAAACAACATCAACACCATAAACCATTTTAAATGGAGAATTCCCTATGGAATTTTTTATGATAACTATGTCAGCCCATAGTGCAAACTTCAACTTGGAATCCCAACTCTTTTTGTTGTCCTCTAACAGTTTTTTGATTACCCTTACCAGACTCTTGTTAGATGATTCTACCAAGCCATTGTGTTGAGGATAATATTAGGTAGAATGCACCACTTGAATGCCCATGGATTTAGTCATGTCCAGCAATTCTTTTGCCTTGAAAGCTATTGCATTGTCAGTGACTAGTTTGGTTGGGCAACCAAATCTAGTGAAAATATTTTCATTCAAGAACTTTATGACAACTTGATGATTGGCATTCTTAGTGGGTATAGCCTCAATCCACTTGGTGAAATAATCAGTGGCCACTAAGATCCATTTGTGTTGGCCACTAGAATGTGGGTTGATCTCACCTATAAAGTCGAAGCCCCACTACTGGAAGGGACCATTGACATGTACTAGCTTCAAGGGAAAATATTTTAGCTGTTCTCTTCCTGCAAACCTCTGACACTTGTCACAGGCTTTCACAAAAGAAAACACATCAGAGAATAGAGTAGGCCAATAATACCCAGCCCTCAAGATTTTTTAGGCTGTGGTTTTTCAATAATGATGCCCTCCACAGATGCTAGAATGGAACTGGTGTATGACTTCCACAGATTGTTCTTTATCTAGACATCTCAAGAGAATTCCTGGGTCTTTCCAATAAAGTAGATTTTATTAATGTAGAATTTGTCTGATCTGAGTTTAATGGCCCAGGCTTAACTTGAGCTAAGCCCTGGAGGGACTTCTAACTTTTGCAAAAAATGAACTATGCTAGAATACCACTCAGAGGTGGCTAGATTTTCAGCCAGAGGCTGATTCTGCTTTTTCTCTTCTGTTGCTCCCTCTGTTTGCTCATCATCTGAATTTAGACCCATGGAATTTATGTCTAACAAGCTACAATTTTCTTCAGCCATAAGTTTAGCCAAGCCCTAGCCTTTGACAAGCTTAGTGAGCTTCACCTCTATGTTAAAATCTATGAATTTTGCAATCCATTTAGCTCTCTTTCCATCAATATCTGGCTGAGTTAAGACATATTTTACTGAGGCTGAAGGTACATATGCAACCACTTTGGAATGCAGAATATAAATTTTGAATGGCTTTAAAGATTTTATGAGAGCATACACTTGCTTTTTGATAAGGTCATACCTTAGTTCAACATCCCTTACAGTTTTGTTGAAAAGGGCCATGGGGTGCTCTATGCCTTCCTCATTTTTCTACAACAGAACTATTGCTAGTGTATCATAAGAGGCAAAAGAGAAGATACAAAACTCCTTAGTGTAATCTGGGCTGATTAGAGTGGGAGCTTCCATGATAGCTTGCTTGATGGCTTCAAAAGGGCTTCTTGAAGCATCTATCCATTTTATTTCTGATCCTTTCTTCAACATGGAAGTGATGTGATTTACTAGCTCTGCAAAGTTTGGAATGAACCTCCTTTACAAAGTTACTCTTACCCAGGAAGGATTGAATGTCCCTTTTTGATCTTGGGATGGACAATGTTTGAATTTCTTGAACCCTTGCTGGATCAATCTTCACACCTTCAGTAGAAACAATATGTTCCAGAAGTTTTCCTTCTTCTAGAGAAAACTGTGACTTCTTTGGGTTAACCGAAATTCCAAACTGTCTGAACTTTAGAAAGACCATCTTCAAATGATGTAAATGGTCTTTCTGGCTACTAGAGAAGACTTCTATGTCATCAAGATAAATAAGGACAAACTTGTCCTTCTCTCCCAGAAAGGCTATGTCCATGGCCCTCTAAAAAGTAGCCCCAACACTCATCAGTCCGAAAGTGATCTGTAATTGATCTAAGACAAACAATAAGGTATTATAGACTCCTGTGCATGGATGTGCCTATGTTATTTTGTGCAACGGATCGATAAGATTGCGAAATACCCAAGTAATGAAGCAGTTAAATAAAACATAACAGTTGTTACACTAAAAAATGTCACCATGACTATTTACAGTTAGTATGGCTCTATCAACAGTCATGCTATCCTCTTAGGCAAGTCTTATACCTCTGCTCTCCATGTCAAACTCCAAAAAAGAGAGAAAGTCTTTATAAATGTATTTATCTCTGGGTACGCAGGTTCTCTCAACCTTACCTGCGGGGACGCACCCAATGTTCACAAAAGCTGCGTCTTTGGACGCTCTGTATGTAAAGGGGTAGGTGCGTCCCCCTCTAAAGGTTAAAATGCGCAAGTTTCATCTTTAAAAAGTTACTTGTGGTCATTTCTAGAGCATTCTAGAAGGTTGTTCGACGTGTATTGAGCGCCTCCAGATGGTTCATGCACCCCTACCAAAGAGGAACTTATCCCATCAATAAGGGAGCTATCCCATCCAAAGAGGGGATTATCCCATTGATGGTGGACCTGATTAACCTCCTCTTGAGCACTATAAATACAGGCATTGGGCCAGAAGGAAGAGAGGTTGGAAGCTATACATTTCTAAGGGTAAATGCTGCAGGAATTAGGACTCCCATTTAGAAGCTTGTGAGGAGAGATTGCCATCTTTGCTTGTTCTATTTGGAAGTGGGTGAGCTTTGTCAAAGTAAAGGAGAACTCTTGATGGACCCTGGGAGGGACTTGCACAACACCAAGGCTCAGGTTGTATTTGTTCCTTTTGTTACCTATTAATGCAAATGAGTCCATTCTTCTCAATAACTTGTTATTTATGAGTTGTTTCATGTACTCCTTGGTCTATGTGTTAAATATGTTTTATTCTATGAGATTATCAAGTGCTATTTAATCGTTTGATTGTTAGTGTATGCAGGTTTCAAAGTGAAGGAGGAGCTCATCCAGATCGGTGGAGCTGGACTGCTACAACGGCGTTGGATTACAGGTAGGATCTAAACACTTGATTTCCCATATAGTAAATGCATGTTTAGAGAAGGATTGCTCTCGTTTGTCTTGTTTGTCACTAGAGAGTCTTAGGCTCCTAGGGAGGTTGATTTGTGTCCGCACTATCGACTCTTTCCGCCTGACAAATTGGCGACTCCGTTGGGGACTCCATTGATGTGAAAGTCTTTTCCTTTGTATGAACTTTGCTCTGAGAAAATTGGTTTATTTTTCTGGTTTTTGGCTCTGTGACTTTGTCTTTGGGTGGGTTAGCTTAGGGTTAGATTTATTTTGGTTTTTCTTGAATTTTCTAGTAGGACGCACCCTCTGAGTATTGCACAGTGCGTCCCTAGACGCACTGTCGCTGTGTGCACAGAGCAGGCCCGCACCTGTCTTAACGGGTCGCCTGCGTCCCCTGCTAAAATTTGAAAAAATTCCATTTTTTGCATTTTTTCTCTTAGATTTTTCTTTTTCTTAGTTTTTACTACCCAGATTCATTAGTCTCTTGTCAAAGATCTTCACCTGAACTTGTTTCGATAGCATTGAGTGTTTTAGTGGATTTCAAAGAAGTTTAAGCCCTAGGGTTTGATTTTTGAGTAGGTCTTGTAGTGACTTTGGCAGTAGAAGTTGTCAAGCATTAGATATCTCTGGTTTTGTCAGCATTCTTAGAAGTCAGACCTGTCATAAAGTCTAACTGTGAGAGCATCTTACCATTGAGTTGTTTCTTTGGGCAAATTTCGAAGTGCTTGTTGATTGAGTCTTGAATTCCATTTTACAAAAAGAACAAAAAGATTTGAGTTTTGTTTTGACTAGTCTTTTGATTCTGCATTAGCTGGTCCTTGATTTGATTTGGTCAAGTAAAACAACCTAGAATCATCTTTGTGAGCTTTTGCCTTGTTAGGTTTGCTTAGAGTAATTTCCTTTTTTCATTTGCTTGTGAGTCAAGTTTTCATAGATTTTATAGCTTTTGAGATTGATTTTCGTTAAAATAGATTTATATGCTTTATTAAAAAGAGAAAATACAAAAACATCTCCTTTGGAAAGTTTTGTTTCAAGTAGCTTTGAAAAGTTTTGAAAGAAAAAGAGTTTTTCGTGCACGTAAAGAGTGGTCATGTTTGTATGCTTGAAAAGATAAAGAGAATTGTTTCTTTGATTGTCTTTATTAAGAAAGTTGTTTTCTATAAAATTTGCATCTCTCAACTCTCTTAGTTAAGAATTTCATTGAAAAGGAAAGTAGCGTAAATCATCTTAGGTGCATCTTTGTAGTGGTTTGAGTCGAGTCTAAACACCATTGGTTTCACTTCCGCTACCTTTTGTCTTTAAGAAAAACCATAAAATTAACGCTTAAAGTAAAATCGACGTAGTAACTTTTATTTTCTAGGGCTCTGAAACACCAATTTAGATCAGGCTAGTGTCTTGGAGTAGGTGAGTAATTAACTCTCCAAGACAACAAAACCAAACAAGTAGCTTATCTTGTGATAGAATAAATCCAATTGTCTCATTTGTACTCTGGGAAAGCTCCTCTTAAAGGAGAAGCACGAGCTCGTGTCCGAACCAGTGAGGGGATCAATCCCCCCTCATTGGGAACGACGCCAGACACGCATGTATTACAAACGGTAAACCTCGGATTAACCATTGTCGAGGAGCCATGGGTCACTTGTCGGTAAACCTTGGATTATTGTCAAGGAGCCGGCAAGGGGATTGAGCTTGATACTCTGCCCTTGCGTGCTGTCGGAGTTTAGACTGTTCCCCCAGGTGCATTTGTTGCGGTTGGTAACCTTAGTGACCATTATCTTTAGGATTCTACCGAGATGACGGTGGAGGGAAGATCCCACTGTACCTGGAGCAGACGTCGGCTAGACTCACTTGGATTTTCTGGGGGGTTCGCTTCACTCGAGACGGTTAAAGTGGAGGAACTTGGTCCAGTCTATTCATTAAGCAGGTTGCCGGGGTAACTGTTCCACCCGCCACTTCTGTACTGAATCCAGCGATGTTGGGCTTCATCACCAACTAGCGCTTTCGGTCTGGAAGGCTACTGTTTGTACTTGGTTTGACGCTCTAGATTCTTTAGGCGTGTGATTCAAATTTGTTTGGTTCTTTAGAGACTTTAGGTGGTTTGATTTGAAATTTTTATTTTGTTTTCGTGTGTAGTAGTTAAAAGTTTTTAGCTGTGGTGGAATTACCGAGACAGTCCCGTAGACTTCGGGGCAAGTCACCTGAGATTGTTACCGGAACTGATTTGTTGAGGAAACTCCGTAGATCACGGGGTGGATCTCCTGAAGACGTCCCGGGTCAGTACGAAGGGTTGAAGGTCCTTGTAACTCCTCCTAGTGGCAGTAAAGTAGGTTCACCTGAAGAAGGAGAATCTTCCTTGGTAGTCCATCCAGATTACCAAAGTCTAGAGACAGGTTATAATCCTGAAGCTGTTACAGTTTCTGAGCTTGTTGGTAGTTTTTCGTCTGCTAGTGATATAGGCGAAGAACCTGAAATATCTGAACCTGTTACTCCAACTTCTAGTGTTCCAGATTCACCGAGAATAGAACGAATTATCACCGAAAATCTTCCTACTGGTTTGATTGCTATCGAAGAACTTGCTCCAGAGGAAGAAATAGGCATTTCTCACCTTGAAGATCAACTTACTATTGAGCTCAGGGAGCGTGAATCTATCTTTTACAGTCCTCCTAGAAGTACTACTTGGTACCTTTCGTTAGCTAATTATTTAGACAACTCAGGGATAGGTTTTTCTCCACCTCGTACTCCTTTTCCACCTGGAGGTATTCATACTCCTGTAAATATGTCTGGTCAGTCATCCGTGTTTACTCAAAGTCCTGAATCTTTCTTACACGGCGGTCCTTCTGTTCCCACTGGGTATCAAGCACTTTCTGGTACCTTTGCGGGGGCATCTCCTCAACCCGTTGATCATGGGTTATTAACTGGAAACAGTGGTAATATACCATTGGGTGTAGGAGACATTTACATGATGTCAGGTTCAGTTCCCGTTTCCCAACCTCAAGGTGGCCAATTACCGCCTGGGGGGCAGCCTCAGTTAACGCCTGGGGGGCAACCTCAAGGTACACAAATCGTGTCTGGGGGGCAACCTCAAGGTCAGTATGCACCTATGGTACAATACATGCCTCAAGGTCAACCCCAGCCTCAATATGTACCCCAGGGTCAACCTCAGTATCAATATCAACCTCAAGGATGGCAACCTCAAGGATGGCAACCTCAAGGATGGCAACCCCAAGGGTATCAACCCCAAGGGTATCAACCTCAAGGGTACCAACCTCAAGGTCAAGGTCAACCCCAGTATCAGTATTTACCCCAAGGTTATCAACCTCAAGGTCAATACTCGAGTCAAGGTTATCAACCACCTCAAGGTCAGTCATATGGTCAAGGTGTGGGAACTGCACCTTTCAATTATCAATCCTATCCTCAATCCGGTTATGGACCTCAGTATTCTCAACCTGTTACGGGTCAATACCCTGGAATGTTAGTGTGGGATCCATCACAGGGTCAACAGGTGTTGCAGCCAAGTATACAGTTGGTACCTCAAGCTGGACAACCCGTAGTTTCTGGTTCACCCCAGCAACCGCAACCTGCCCAGTCAAATGTTCAAACTTCTGTAACTTCGGTAGTTACACAGCCGCCAATTACACCTAGTACTCCATCTCAAACAGCTGCCGCAACTACCGCTGCATCTACCGCACTTACTTCTGGAGTATCGACAGCTCCGATTTCTACTGTCTCTGCAACCACTCCTCAGGCATCTTTACCGTTGTCTGGACCTACGATTCAAACCACGGTCCAGATGCCTATGGGTCAGCCTGGTATAAGTACGGTTGTCACTTCTCAATCTCAATTTGTTCAACAACCGTACCAGGGACAGTACCAACAAAGGCAAGCTGTCCAGCAACCAGTTTACCAGTATCAACCGTATCCTGGGTACACTTATCAACAACCTCAACAACCCCAGTACGGTCCGGTTAATCTTGGTTTTCTAGGAGGATATAATATCCCTAATGCGATTCCTGTTCCTAGTTATCCTGGATATCCTCCTCCTGGGGCTGGTGTCATGACTCAAAGTTTTAGAGATCCTAATCGGCAATTACCGTTTATCGCAACTTTGGATTTACTAGATTTGACGCGCCTAACGAATGATCCAATTCAATATCTTCAGTTCTGGCCACCAATTCCAAATAAGTTGCCCAGTGATATACCCAAGTTCGAAGGTAAGCCTGGAGAGGACCCGTCGAATCATGTGATGACTTACCACCTCTGGTGTGCTTCAAATTCTATCTCGGATGATTCGATCCGCTTACGTCTTTTTCAGCGTACACTCATTGGTCTTGCGGCCAAGTGGTACATTGAGTTACCACGGGCCTCTTTTTACAATTTTAGCCAATTAGCTACCTCGTTCTTAACTCACTTTCAGTTGCCGGTCAGATACGATAACGGCACGGAGTTATTAACTTCACTAAAACAATCGACGTCCACGTATATTTCCGATCACATTCATGAGTGGAGACATCGAAGAAGGTTAGTGAAAGTTTTTATTCCGGACCAAATCTTAGCTGAATGGTTTGTTAAATCATTGTTACCGAAGATTACTGAAGATGTAGCTAAGGCCGGAGTAGTTACTGAGGAGCAAGTCATTGCTCAGGCGCAGTACCTTGACTTAGTTTATACTCAGTCGGGTACGTTACACGAGAAGATTCTGGATCTTCCAAAATCGAATCAAATCACTGCTGCTCCTTCGGGATCTCATGCCGCTGATGGTATGATTGGTACGGTGAACACAAAGAGCAAGAAGAAGTCTTCCAAGAGTTCTACTACTCCTATAATCACCTTGCCTGATTCCCCGACAGGAGAGTCTTCTCCTGAACTTTCCGCCAATATTCACGCTGTAGAGTCATCTACGGCCAAATCAAAAAACGGTGGAAAGAAGAAAGGAAAGAAGAAGGCTAAAGCAGACAAGGCTCCGAAGGAGAAAACAGAAAAGTCGGAAACCAATGACGAAAAGCGCAAACCTCGATATCCTTGTCTTATTTGTGAAGAGGATCATTTTACAAGAGATTGCCCTCATCGGGCCGAGGTTGTGAAAATAGTCAAAGGTTCTCCCCCTCCTGCTGTGTTGAAAGATCCATTTCCAAAGCAGGAGAGTAAGATGATAGGTTCTTCCTCGACTGCCAGTGAAGAACCCATTTTGATGATGTCTCATGTGAGGATTGCGACTCGATCGCAAGATTATGGTAGTAAGAATCCTGTTGATGGTAAGGAAGCAGAATCTTCTCACTCTAACCCATCAACCTCAGCTCCTGGTTCCGATCCACTACAGATCGAGAAACCTAACCCGGACTTAGTAATCAAACCACCCGCCAAGGGTGTACTTCGAAGGTCTGCTTTCAATCCACATGCGAGAGCAGCCCAGAATTACAACATTGTTGAGGACTTAGCTGTTTCACCCTCAGCAATGTCGGCGTTAGAAGTGCTGCAATCATGCCCAGCACAACGAAAATTACTTTTGTCGGCTATCGGAGCTGTTGATGTTCAGGGCCCGAACTTGATAATCTTCGATCTAGAAAATAGTACACCACGTCTACCCCATCAAATGGCTTTCCAAATTCCAGTGATAGTCAAAAACAGGCCTATTCATCGGACTGTGATTGATGAGGGAGCTTCTACGTGTATTATGTCGATTCAGTGTTGGAGATCGCTTGGTTCTCCTTCGCTGAACCAATCCCCGACCATCCTTAAGGCCTTTGATGGCCGTGGGTTCCATCCGTTTGGTATTCTACAGGAATTACCTATAGGGGTAGAAGGTAAAACCGTTAGTCTGGATGTGGAAGTGGTTGATGCCCCTCTAGACTACAACCTTCTTTTGGGTCGAAGTTGGTCATATGCTATGACGGCGGTCGTTTCATCGGTCTTCAGAGTAATTAAGTTTCCATATAACGGTAAGATCGTGACTATTGATCAGCTGACATACTTTTCATCCGACCCAGCCTCTTCAGAGAGTATCCAGCATGTCGGTAAGACGACAATCCCTTATAGGGACGTTGGTGTAGGTTTAGTTAAAGATTCCGGTTTACTAGGAACTTTTCCTTTCCCTCCAATCAACGCAGACCCTTCATTTGCATCAATTCATATGATTACATCAGAAAACATTATTTATGATGATCCTTGGATCGTCCCATCTGAATCTGAGATAGACTCATTCGGTGATGCTATGCCTTTGAGTCCATATGAGATTGCTTATGAAGCTGTTGTGTCTTTTACCGACTCGCGTTCAACCCAAATCGACCAAATGAATGTGGTCAGTGAAGAATCACTTTTCACATCATCCTTAGAACGGATAGCGTTTCCCGAAGTCGTGTCATCTGACGAACAACTTCGCGAAATCCTAAGTGTAGACGATCTACCATGGGAAGATCTCCATCACAGATCTTCGTTTTTACCTGAAAATGATGTTCTTGAAAATGATTTTTCGTCTATCTTTACCGCTGAATATGTCAAAGATGCTCAGAATCCAATGAAACATCCTGATTCAGAGTTGAATTTAGGGAATATTTCTCGCACTATTCCCATTGACATTTCAGTGAAGCCCGGAATTGAGGAGAACATTCATATAGGTGCCGCATGTACAGAAGATGAAATCCAAACTTACAAGGCCCTATTCCAAGAATTCCGCGATGTGTTTGCCTGGTCTTACGAGGAAATGCCGGGAATCGATCCTGCCATTGTTGTTCATGAAATAAAAACCTACCCGGATGCTAAACCCGTCCGGCAACGGTTGCGTCAGATTCACCCTCGAAAAGCGGCTGCGATTAAAGTAGAAGTCGAAAAGCTGTTGAAAGCAGGTTTCATTTATCCGATCCCGTTAACGGATTGGGTATCGAATATTGTTCCGGTCAACAAGAAACAAGGAACAATAAGAATCTGTATCGACTATAGGGATATAAATCGAGCTTGTCCAAAAGACAACTATCCTACGCCTTATATCGATCAAATTATTGATGATTGTGCCGGAAGTGAAATGTTTTCCTTTATGGATGGTTTTTCGGGCTATAATCAAATCAATATTCTACCTGCCGACCAACGAAAAATGGCATTCATTTGTCCATGGGGGACATTTTCTTATTGCAAATTACCTTTTGGGCTTAAGAATGTCGGGGCCACTTTTCAACGGGCGATGTCTTACGCATTTCATGACATCAAGCACATTGTGCAACCGTATCTCGATGATTTGCCTGCTCATTCTTTACATCGAGCTGATCACCTTGTCCACTTACGAGCAATCTTTATGAGGTGTAGGCATTATCGAATTCGGTTGAATCCCCACAAGTGTGTTTTCTGTATAGAAACAGGTCGATTGCTAGGCTTTGTTGTTTCAAAAGCCGGCATTCGCGTCGATCCCTCAAAGGTCGAAGCTATCATCAAATTGCCTCCTCCTTCGAGTTTGCGCCAACTCCAAAGTTTGCAAGGGAAAGCGAACTTTTTACGCCGATTCATCCCAAACTACGCCGAGGTCACTAAAGGTTTTACACGGTTGTTGAAACAGAACGCTCAATTCTTTTGGGACGAGATTGCCCAACAATCTTTTGATGCACTTAAACACGCGTTAACCCATGCACCGTTGTTGCATCCTCCCAACTACAACCAGGACTACTTCTTATACCTCGCAGCTTCGCATTCCACCATTGGAATGGTGTTAGTTCAAGAAGATGAATTCGGAGCGGAACATGTGATATATTATCTCAATCGGACCTTAAATCCCACTGAGCTAAAATATTCGCATGTGGAGAAATTGGCCCTGGCAGCCGTTCAAGCTGTCCAGCGTTTTCGTCACTACATTCTTCTCCGTAAAACTACAGTTATTTCGGATTGCAACCCTATGATTTACATTTTGACAAAACAATTGCTAGGGGGCAAGTACTCTAAATGGATTGTTATCCTGCAAGAGTTCGACTTGGAATTCCAGAAGTCCAAGTCTAAGAAATCTTTGGTTTTTGCGGAATTGATGTGTGATTTCCCTCGTGCTGACACAGAGACTGTGGCAGAGGAGTCCATTGCGGACGAATCTTTGTTTCTTATCAGTACTTTAGATCCGTGGTACGGGGATATAATCATCTATCTCCAAACCCAAACCTTTCGGCCTGAAGCTTCAAAGGCGGAACGTCGAAAAATTCGGTTTCAATCCCAGCAATACAAAATTATTGGAGATACACTTTATCGCCGGGGGGCAGACTTAGTTTTTCGACGTTGTTTAACTCACGAAGAGGCTGAGAGGGTTTTGAATGATTGTCACTCTGGAGCATGTGGCGGTCATATGTCTGGGTATGCCACAGCTCAAAAGGTGTTGCGCGCTGGCTATTTCTGGCCGTCTATGTTTAAAGATTGTATTATTGCAGTCCGGAAGTGCCACAACTGTCAAGTGTTTGATCGCAAGATGCGCGCACCACCTGCTCCTCTCCACCCTATAATTGCCGTTGGTCCATTCGCCAAATGGGGTATCGACTTTATTACTTGTAACCCTCACTCGGCCGGGGGGCATGCGTATATCATCCTCGCGGTTGATTATTTCACTAAATGGGCCGAGGCGATGCCTACATTCGACGCAAGCGGAAAAACAGTTGCAGTTTTCGTATTCAATCATATTATAACTAGGTTTGGTGTCCCACAAGCAATCATTACTGACCATGGGAGCCATTTTCGAAACATCATGATGACTGAGCTTACAAGCCAGCTTGGTTTGCGCCACGATAGCTCTACTACTTATTATCCACAAGCCAATGGTTTGGTTGAGTCTATCAACAAAGTTCTGGTTATCATGATCCGACGAACCATTGGTATTCATCGGTCGAATTGGCACAACATGTTATTTTCAGCGCTATGGGCATACCGAACCTCAGTGAAAACTTCAACAGGGTTCACTCCTTTCCAGCTAGTTTATGGCTTGGAAGCTGTGTCACCCATTGAATGCGAAATCCCATCACTTCAAATGGCTGTCGAATTACTTCCAGCTACTTCCGAAGAGGAGAAACGTTTATTTTACTTAGCTAAATTAGATGAGACTCGACGTGACGCTGCATTGGCAATCGAGACTCACGCGAAGCGAATGAAAGCTCAGTATGATAGAAATGTGACCCCTCGAAGTTTTTCGGAGGGAGACCTAGTGCTATTATATGATCAAGCTAACGATAAGCTAGGTGCTGGAAAATTCGTTCCTATGTGGCATGGACCCTACATTGTAAAGGGAAAGCTAGCAAAAGGGGCTTATGAGCTGGTAGATTTTGATGGGGACTCTTTGGGTAAACCCAGAAATGGACTTTACCTAAAGAGGTATTATGCTTAAGTGGTGGGTATGGAGAATTTTTAGTTAGGTTAGGTTTTTTTTCTAGCTAGTATGTTTGTTAGTTTAGTCAGTGTGCTTAGCTTAGAGAGTGTGTTTTTCGTCGTTATTCTGGCTTATCTTGGTTTTACTCTTGATATTGCAGATGTCGACGCCTCTCCAAACATACATTGGATTTGCTGATGGTGCTTGTCGTAGTACACGGAATATCTCTTCCGCAGCTTGGGTTATCTATTCACCCTCTGACGAGTTAGTTTCTATGCATGGGGTAAGCCTCGGTCAAACAACGAACAACATTGCAGAATACAGTGCAGTGGTTGAATTATTATCCGAATCTATTTCATTTGGAATTCGACGTTTGATAGTGAAGTTAGATTCTGAACTTGTTGTATTACAGCTTAATAGAGTTTATGCCATTAGAAATCTGTGTTATTAAGGTTGTTTTTGAGAGTGCGTCTCTTGGAACGTGAATTTGATTACATTGAATATCAGCATATTCCAAGGTCTTTAAATACATTAGCAGATGCAATTGCTTCTCAAATGTTGGACAGACATTTACAATAATCATGCAAGTAAATTTAAAAACATTTCATCACATATGTTAAACAAGATAAGCCGGTAATAGTGATATATATATAGATAGGAGTGTGTCAAAAAATATACATCGTCTTCGATCATAGGTTGAAAAAACACCTTATGATCGGCAAAAATGATAAAGTACAAAAAGTCAAAAATGTCACATGTGTCTACAAGTGACTAGCCAATCACTGGTGGTGCTCCCTATACGACACCACTGCACGGGCTACCTTACACAAAAATCTCCTAAACGGTCCAGGGACTGCGACTACATAGCGCTGAAGTCTGATAGGAATATCATCTATGGTAGTCTCAGGTATATCCACCGTCAGACGCTCTAGATCCTGCTCCAACTTAGCTAGTGACTCTGCAGCCGCGTCCTGTGGGGCCGGTACCGGTGCAACTGGATGTCTCCTCTCAAAAGGCCGGAGGTTGGCTGGGCGCTATGGACCAACATCTGCATTTTTAAAAAAATTTACTGTCAGTTTTGAGACGATATATATAAAAAACAAAAAAAATACATAATTTGAAAACTTGTGAAAAATAAAGTACCTCTGTCATCCCATTGTTCTCCCTGTGGAAGAACCATGTCCGGATCACCTCAAAAATCTACTCCGGCATACGGAAAGTCCTGGATCGAAAAAACCTGGTCCTCTAACCAGTGAAAATAACTATCAGAGAATCGAACAACCGCCGCGCCCTCGTCAGGATGCCGGGCCATCACCATAACCCATCGTATCAGCTTTGGCTCCCGAGGACCCAAGATATCAACAGTGAGTTGCTAAGGGATCAGCATCGAAACTCTCTCTAAGGCAAAGCTCACAACTAGAGGCCCATATCCAAAGGTCTTCAGTCGTCCGTCCTTTGCCCTAGTCAGTTGGCTCTTCATATTAGCCGACACAGCATCACACCAGTTGAAAATGGTGCCTTGGTAACAGTCAATCGCCATCCGCATTTGGGACCCAGAGCCAATATGTAAAGCGGCCGCGCCGCAAATTCTGGTAACCGTGAAAGCTATAACTTTGAGTTCACGCAGAGAGATGTGTTTGATTTCCACGCCTTTCGCATGGTGTGCATTGGGTGTGCACCAATCCGCCCGGAGACTAGCAAGGGATTGGCCACCTGGCCTAGTCCCAGCTAGATTGAGTTGCTCGCCTCTATTTGGCAAGCCAGTGAGAAAGTATACATCAGAGGGCTCTATCTCGAGCTGGTGCCCTCCTATGTAAAAGCATTGCTCTTGAACGTTCCATCTCTCAACCAGCCATTCTAAGAATCTCACCTGAGCCCTCATGCCAGGTATGGCCCAGTATTTATATAGCCCGCATGCTTTTAGGGCATCGATGGAAGGTTGATGTTCAATTGCGGCTAAATCAACGTCTTCGTGCTCTCTTTCTCTCCAATCCAACATGGTGAGTGCCCTACACACCAAGAAACAAAGATTAGAATTCATTTGGGAAATTTTAAATGGTTGCTTGTGGAGTTTGGGGTTTCAAATTCTGCCTTTCGCGGGGGACGCACCCCGCGTTTAGAACACAGGGCGTCGGGACACAGCTGGCCGGAAGGTGGGCTGCGTCCCCCGACCTTTTTCCTGTACAGGAAAAAGTCGGGGGACGCAGGTTACCCGAAGGGCACCTGCGTCCCCCGCAGAGCGCACTTTGAAACCCAAAACCCCCCAAAAATCAAAACTAAAACCTAAAACACAATTTTAATCGGATGAAATTGAAGAGGAGGATGTTGTAAAATACCTGGAAGAGACGGCATTCGATTCTGACGGTCGGATTTTCCGCAGCGACCACGGGAAGTTTCTTGCCAAAAGCCATTTTTTCAACCTCAACAGTAAAACGGTAAAAATGACATGGTAAAAAGTCTTTTTATAGGTTTTTTGGATGAATTTGTTCATTTTTCACCATGGAAGGATGTTTTTCGATGTATTTTTGCCTATCTTAAACAGGTATGAGTAATGTGTCGTTTTTGTGTAGGACAAAGGGATTTAGAGGGAAAATTGTCATTTTTCACAAACCAAAATATCAGAGTCATCTTTTAAGCCCTTTTCTGACTCCTAAAAAATGAAAAGATTGCCGAGCGTTTCTTTTACACTCGTTAAAACGAAATTAAAAGACGGTCCCCTTATAGCTCTTTTCTGACCGTAAAATCAAGAAAAGATTGCCGGGTTTTTGTCGTTTCAAACTCGATACGGAAATAAAACGACGTGTCCTTGATCGCTTTTTACTTTTCAGGTCAGTGGCACTAATTATGAAAGTACTCCTTGGTCGCAAGATCAAGCGGTTCCCCCAGGTATTATTTTATACTTTTTCGGGCTTGAGGGACACAAATCTACGAAAAAGTTCAACTTGGAGTCTTCTTGAGTTTTTCAGACTCTCTAAAATTGAAAAACGCCGAGTTTCTCCTATACTGGGCTCGTTAAAATTTCACAGTAAAGGACCTGTTCAATTACAAACAGGAACGAACCGTTCCTTCCTAGGGTTCGAATCAAAACTAGGTTGGACTCATTCGAAGGATGAGCTTATAATCAAGCATATGTTATCCTCCTCAAGCTTGTTAAAAATAAAGAGGTACTTGCCAGAAATGGTGGGGGAAAAGAGAGAAGAATGAGCCTATTTGTTACCTTTTGTCTCAGAAGAAACTTTATTACCACTCTTGAACACGACACTTTTCATTCACCTGGGTTGGGAAATCCTTTACCTCACAGTTGATCAAACCACTTTTAAAGTCTTCAGCCGGGTTCCGGGGATTAACTTTGAGTCGTTTGTCACCAAGCCATCTGTTGTGTCGTTATGTGTTCAAGAGGTCTGCAAACAAAAATTTCATTTGCAAAATACTTATCATCCATTTAACCATCCCTGAGTCAGTCCTTACAGCAACATTTCTTCAACTTGAACAATGATTTCATGTTGCGGGCTTGCCTGCAACGAGTCGCTTTCTATCGACATCAGCACATTATCTAGCGAGATGACTTAGAAATCGTCAGTACCTTGAAGTCTGCATGCATCAATGGCAGGTTTCTCGCCTTTGACGTCAGTTTACATCATTGACTTTCGATCGAAGGTTTCCGTGAAATGTTCGACATCAACTCATTCATTCACATCTCATGGATTGTACTGGGTACTTTGAGAACCATTGACATTACTGGTGGTCTCTCTCACGCTTGTTAACAGTTTACATCATCGACTGGTAATCAAGTGGTTTCTACCATGTTCGACGTCAACTCATTTATTCGCATGGCTAGAATCGTACCAATTCGGGAAGTAGAAATGAAGACCCTGGATCTAGTTTCCACCATCCAGGCTGCGAGGAGTTTTGTATTCATTATCTAAGTAGACTAATCATAAACAGATGGCTGCGCCCATACTGTGTCTACAAAAGTCTATGATTATGATGTACTGCAAGATCATTCCTGTATCAGAGTAGTTAGTCTGTTAGTTAAAGTTTTAATCTGAGTATGGGAATGCCTACCTCAGTGATGATATAATCTTATACATGTATTTTGTGTTGAAAATTGCAGGTTCTGACCAGGCTCTCCGCGAGATAATCCTTGAAATGATAAAGCGCTTCACCCTTCCTAGATAATACAAAACCCTAATCTATTACACGCTTCGCACTTTAGGGGGCAATCTGTTACACTAAAAAATGTCACCATGACTATTTATAGTTAGTATGGCTCTATCAACAGTCATGCTATCCTCTTAGGCAAGTCTTATACCTCTGCTCTCCATGTCAAACTCCAAAAAAGAGAGAAAGTCTTTATAAATGTATTTATCTCTGGGTACGCAGGTTCTCTCAACCTTACCTGCGGGGACGCACCCAATGTTCACAAAAGTTGCGTCTTTGGACGCTCTGTATGTAAAGGGGCAGGTGCGTCCCCCTCTAAAGGTTAAAATGCGCAAGTTTCATCTTTAAAAAGTTACTTGTGGTCATTTCTAGAGCATTCTAGAAGGTTGTTCGACGTGTATTGAGCGCCTCCAGATGGTTCATGCACCCCTACCAAAGAGGAACTTATCCCATCAATAAGGGAGCTATCCCATCCAAAGAGGGGATTATCCCATTGATGGTGGACCTGATTAACCTCCTCTTGAGCACTATAAATACAGGCATTGGGCCAGAAGGAAGAGAGGTTGGAAGCTATACATTTCTAAGGGTAAATGCTGCAGGAATTAGGACTCCCATTTAGAAGCTTGTGAGGAGAGATTGCCATCTTTGCTTGTTCTATTTGGAAGTGGGTGAGCTTTGTCAAAGTAGAGGAGAACTCTTGATGGACCCTGGGAGGGACTTGCACAACACCAAGGCTCAGGTTGTATTTGTTCCTTTTGTTACCTATTAATGCAAATGAGTCCATTCTTCTCAATAACTTGTTATTTATGAGTTGTTTCATGTACTCCTTGGTCTATGTGTTAAATATGTTTTATTCTATGAGATTATCAAGTGCTATTTAATCGTTTGATTGTTAGTGTATGCAGGTTTCAAAGTGAAGGAGGAGCTCATCCGGATCGGCAGAGCTGGACTGCTACAACGGCGTTGGATTACAGGTAGGATCTAAACACTTGATTTCCCATATAGTAAATGCATGTTTAGAGAAGGATTGCTCTTGTTTGTCTTGTTTGTCACTAGAAAGTCTTAGGCTCCTAGGGAGGTTGATTTGTGTCCGCACTATCGACTCTTTCCGCCTGACAACAGCAAACACATATAAACACAACAAGTTTAATAAGGAGTTCACCCAATACTCCTGGGCTATGTCTCCCGGTCCAGCCTTCAATGGTGGCCTCTCTATTATGCTTTCAAAGCAGAGTTCTTACAATAGTGAGCTTAATTTGAGTCTCACACAACAGATATAAATTAGCAAGACTGTACATGGACCCGCCAAGTCTCTAGAGTACACAGTCTCTCCTTACTGACTCTTGACCTCCATTGGTCATAGTAGTATGAGCCCAATCTGAGACTCATACATGACAGGCATTACGAAGCAGTGCGCTTAAACCTCTCAAGCCTTCTTTGGAGTGCACCAACCCTCTGACTCTCTCTGTCTTTGTCTTAATCCTGGCTCAATCTTGCCTTTGCTTTTGTAGGTCAGCTCAGCTTCTTCTCTTTGCTTTCAACTTATTGCCTACTGCTCTCTATTTATGCTCTTGTCAGTTGGTGTCTTTTAAGCCAATCTACTTCCTGGTTGTTTGTTTCTGCTTCCTAGCTTTCCAGTTCCCCTGCCTCTATCTGTTTGAATCCCTTTGTCCTCCGTAATCAGTCACTGTATAACACTTCATAGGGAGGTGGCCACCTATTTCATAATGGATGAGTGTTAGTTCTCTTGGACATATTTGAAACTATTGTTTTTTTCTGTTAACTCCAAGAATACCCGTGAAACACGACCTTTTGCCAATGCATCATCCATATCGGACTTCAAATCCTATACAACTCTGCCTGTTGACCTCGTCAAATCCAGTCATCCATTGTAACACATCTCCACCATTGATCTAGGGGCCCCAGATCCTACGGTCATCATTCATATTGGGTGGCTAAGTAGCATGATGTTTACCAGTACGATGTGAATGGCTTTCTCTCTCTTCCACCAGTTGCGTGGTGCTCACTGTATGGCATCGAGCGGAACTCGATTGAAACCGCTTACCGCTCATAGCCCCTCCAATATTCTATCAGTTTTGTGGAATCCTGCTTTCACAGAATCAGAACGATACCCGTTGCATTTTATAATTTTTCGGGTCCGCGTGCTTTCAATATTTCCTTCTTTGTCGCTAATCGCATATCAGAAACTACCCTTGTTTCTCGAAATTGCCTCTACATTTACTAATTTGCGATAGCATGTGTTACCATGGGCCAACGGTCTGCACGCTTGACCGACGGTCCTAGTTGCTTCGCCCTGATCACAAATTGCAACTATTACGAGGATATCTCTAACAAGCTTGATCTTTGTAAGACTTTTAATCCTTGACATGATTTTAAAGAGTTCATGAAAACTTAGAAAGTGTTCTAGGATCCAATTTGGATCATAGCCTTCCCATTGAAAAAGCTTTTGGACCACCAAAAGTTGGTTGTTAAGCATCAATCAAGTGAGGATATAGATTCCTCGCTTGCCAAAATTCTATCCATCTTGCATTGCTTGGTTTTGAACCTTTGAGTCCAATCCTGAGGTACTCAACATCCCCTCTGTGCATAGTTCTCACCTTCTTGTCCAAAACTGTGTCTTCCTGCAATACATTGAGATATTCATGCAACAGATCATTAATAGAAGGCAATTGACTCTACTCTTCGGGATCTTTAATCAATGAAGGTTCAAATAGTCTCAAGCTTTCTGCATTAACTACTGAATAGATGTGCATGTAAGTTGGCATATCAAGGTGAAAAGCATTCTCACCAATTTTCTCAAGTATCCTGAAAGGTCCATACCTTATTGGCTTCAGCTTCTTACCTTCACCTTGCATTATATCTTTGTTGATATACAGCCAAACTTGACCACCAACTTGGAAACTATGCTCAGTCTAATGCTTATCATGCCTTGCCTTGTACTTGGCTTGGCTCTTTTCCAGTTGTTCCTATACTGCCTAGTGAATCTCTTGGATTTGTTCAATGAACTTGGTTGCTTTGTCCACATCATTGTGTCCATCAACTGCTACGTATTTACCAAAGACAAAATCCAAGGGAGACCTTGGTATGAAACCAAAACAAGTCTCAAAAGGAGATCTTTGTGTAGAAGAATGTTTATCCTGGTTGTAAGCATGTTGCACATAACACAAATGTTCATCCCAAAGCTTGGGATGCTTGCTGCAATATCCTCTGAGCAACTAGATCACTGTCCTGTTGAAAACCTCTATTTGGCCATCTATTTGTGAATGAAAGGCAATGCTCTTCTTTAGTCTAGTGTCCATCAATTCCCACAAACTTGACCAAAACTTTCCAACAAATCGGGAATCTCGATTAGATACAATGGAAGTGGGTAATCCAAAATGAACCCATACATGCTGAACGAACAACTTTGTTGTTTGTTCAGTTGTAATCTGTTTGTTACAAGGTATTAAAATACACATTTTTTTGAACCTATCCACAATAACATATAAATAGTAATGACCTTTTCTAGATTTAGGCAGTCCCCCAACAAAGTCCATGGAAATACTTTCCCATGGATGAGAAGGAACAGGTAGTGGAGTGTACAAGCCTAGTTTTCTATTGCTCGGCTTGCTTTTAGCACACATGGTACATCTTCTTACATATCTAGAACCTGTTTCATACATTTTTGGCCAATAATAAAATCTTTGCACCTGTGCAACTATTTTACTTACACCAAAGTGACCTGATATTAGAAAGGTGTGTGCTTCTCGAATTATCTTTACTCTTTTGGTTTGAGGAATTCATAACTTCCCAAAATGATACAAGAGTTTGTCCTTAACATGATAATCCAATTCTTCTACTTGTTTCCCATGACTTAAAGTTGCATATACATCTTTGAAATCTATATCTTGAGCATATTGTTCAATGTAGCTTTCATGCAATACTGAATTATGCTTAAGTATAGTAGATGCATTTATGATTGGTTTAGACAACATATCTACAACTTTATTGTGTATGCCCTTTTTATATCTGATGACAAGATGAAATTGTTGTAGAAAACCCATCCACCTATAGTGTCTTGATTGCTGCAACTTAGTTTGTGAGTGTAAATATTGAAGTGGTCGATGATTATTATGTATAACTATCTTTTTTTCCCATTAGATAATGTTTCCACTTTTTCACACTCTGTACTAATGCATACAATTCTTTATCAGATGTTGGATAATTAACTACTTCAAAATTGAATGTCTCAGAATGATAACATATGGGTTTATTGTGCTGCATCAACATTGCTCCCATGGCATGGTCAATGGCATCTATTTCAATCTCAAATGGTCTTTGAAGATCAAGTAGTGCTAGTACTGGTGCTATACTAATCTTTTCTTTTAAGGTGTCGAAGGCTTTTTGCTATTTGCCTCCCCACTGAAATACCTTGTCAATCCTGTTAAAGCATGTAATGGAGCTACAATTAAGGAAAATTTAGAAATAAACTTTCTCCAATACTGTGCTGCTCCTAGGAAGCTTCTAACTTTTGTAGTAGATTTGGGTTTAGGCTAGTTTACAATGACTGCAACTTTAGAGGGATCTATCTTCAATTCACCACCCCCTACAATATGACCCAAATAATTCGAAGATGTTTTGCCAAATTCACATTTTGATAGCTTAACATAAAGATTTTCTCTTTTCAAAACATCTAGAGTCTGCTTTACATGCTTCAAATGTCCTTCCCATGTTTTACTAAATATAGGAATGTCATCTAGATATATAATGACAAAATCATTAATAAAAGGCCTGAGTACATCATTCATTACACTCGTGAAAGTAGCAGGAGCATTAGTTAAGCCGAAAGGCATAACTAACCACTCATACAGTCCCTGCTTTGTTTTGAAAGCAGTCTTCCATGCATCTTGCTCTGTGACTCTGACCTGATGGTAGCCACTATGCAAGTCCAACTTGGAAAAGTAAACAGCTTCTTTCAACTGATTTAATAGATCATCTATGGGAGGAAGGGGATAACGGTTTTTTATCGTTATCTTATTCAGTGCTCGGTAATCAATGCACATTTTCCATGAGCCATCTTTCTTTCTCACCAGGACAATTGGAGACACACATGGTGATGTGCTAGGTCTTATGAACCCTTTCTCGAGAAGCTCCTGTACCTGCTTCTTGATTTTTGAATTCTCTAAAGCAGATAGCCTGTACATTCTGATGTTAGGCAATGGAGAATCTTGCTGCAAAGTAATATCATGTACTATTTCCTTTTTAAGTGGTAGACCTTTATGTTCTTGAAATAGAATATCATATTCTGAAACAACTTTTTCTAAATCAACTTGCTGTTTAGCATCACAACCTTCAAATACATTGGTTTTATCAGGTTTCTTTTCCTTTACAACCATCAATTGTTTGCATGAATTTATAATTCTTTTCATCTGCCCTGAGTTTATGAAAGTATAATTATTCTTGAGTTTATGAGCTCTTACAATATATTCAATTCCATCTTTAACGAGTTGATACTTATTTTCAGCTCTATAGAAACTTTTTTTTCTATCATACAAGTAAGGACTTCCCAAAACAATTCCACATATATCCAAGGGAATTACAGCTAACTCAACTCATCTACAAATGATGAATCAATGGCAAACCTAAGTTTACATCGTCTAGTCACTTGTAGCTTTTTTTTATCACATAACCAACCCAATGGATATGGCTTCTTGTGAGGTGTGGTTAGTAATCCCATTCTCTTTACAATTTCTTCAGAAATTAAGTTTACTTGTGAACCACTATCAAATAAAGTATCAAACTTTTGATGCTTGGAAATAACTCTAATATGAATAATCTCATGTCTTCTTCTCTCATTTTTTTCACTATCAATAGTTTGTGTAGAATTACTAGTAGATGCTTTAGAATTTTTACCTTTTATACCTGTGGCTATGATTGTTGTTTCATCCCCTGAGTCTGACCCCAAATCCTTCTGAATAGTTGCAGCAATATTCTTCTTTTTTCCATCGTACTTCTTGGGTTTCAGCTCTGGATGTAGAATCTAGCAGTGTTCATCATCATGCCCATCCTTCTTGCAGTGAGTGCATGAAGGTTTGGTCTTTTGTACAACATTTGCCTTCCTCTCTTTCCATTTCTGCTTTCTCTTTTCCTTGTTCTTGCTTGCAGTGGGTTTTGATGATCCCCCAACTTTTGGGTTCACATTCTTGCCCCTAGCCTCTAGATGTGTAGCTTGAACAGATACCTCATCTATGCTAGTAGGATTAAACATGAGAATGGTATGTCTCAAATAACTATGTAGACCACCTATATACTTCAGCAGAGTTTCAGGTGAGTCTAAAGAAATGCCTAGAATCAAAGCTCTTTTTCTAAATTCTTGGGTGTAACTTTGTACACTTTGCCCTTTCAATTGGCGAAGAGTTTGCCAACTCATCATAGCTTGCTACATATAAGCTAGTGGATAGAATTGTTTTTTAATTGCAGAAACAAATTCACTCCAGACAGAAAGGATTTTACCATGCTTCTTCATGTCAGCTTGTGTCCTGCCTTCCCACCATACTAAGGCATTTCCTCCAAGGCGTAGGCTGGCCAACTGAATCTTACTTCTGTCTGAATCAATGCTCTGCACCCTGCAATACACATCAATCTGTCTAATCCAATTATTCAACTTCTCTGCATTCAACTCTCCATCATATACTGGCAAATCAAATTTAACATATAATTTAATCAAAGATGTTTTCCTTTTATTTTTAGGGCTATTAGGAGGTGTGGGAAGCTTTTCATCTTTCCCTTTGCCTTTAGAATGGTCATTGAGGAGAGATTCTTCTGCTCCTTTGTTATGCTAGGAAGTTGAAGAATCTTCACTTTGACCTTTCTTAAATTCTCTATACATTTCCTCTACCATGGCTTTCATAGTCAAGAAACTCTCCAGGAACTGAGGGTCTGATTCCAAGGGAATTTCTTCTGACATTTTCCCCCTAGCATAGACTCTACCAATTTCTAGGTTAAATACAGCCAATTCTCCTCCTCCTAGTTTAAGCTTTGATCTAGTTATCATTCACTAACAGTCTAGCACAAGTTTATCTAACCCAGCAACCTAAAGCTCTAATACCACTTAATCTGTAATTGATATAAGACAAACAATAAGGTATTATAGACTCATGTGCATGGATATGCCTATGTTATTTTGTGCAACGAATCGATAAGATTGCAAAATACCCAGGCAATGAACAAGTTAAAGAAAACATAACAGACAACACATATAAACACAACAAGTTTAATAAGGAGTTCACCCAATACTCCTAGGCTACGTCTCCCAGTCCACCCTTCAGTGGTGGCCTCTCTATTATGTTTTCACAGAGTTTTTACAACAGTGAGCTCAATTTGAGTCTCACACGACAGATATAAATCAACAAGACTGTACTTGGATCCCCCAACTCTCTAGAGTACATAGACTCTCCTTACTGACTCTCAACCTCCATTGGTCACAGTAGTATGAGCCCAATCTGAGACTCACACATGATAGGCATTACAGAGGAGTGCACTTGAACCTCTCAAGCCTTCTCTGGAGTGCACTGACTCTCTGACTCTCTCTGTCTCTGTCTTAGTCTTGGCTCGATGCTGCCTTTGCTTCTGTAGGTCATCTCAACTTCTTCTCTCTGTTTTCAGGTTACTGCCTATTGCTCTCTGCTTTTTGCTCTTGTCACTTGGTGGCTTTTAAGCCAATCTACTTCTTGGCTGTTCATTTCCACTTCCTGGCTTTCTGATTCCCCTGCCTCTTGTCCATTTGAATCCCTTTGTCTTGTGTAATTAGTCACTGTATAATGCTTCACAGGGAGGTGGCCACCTATTTCATAATGGACGAGTGTCGGTTCTCTTGGAAATATTTGAAACGATCGTTTTTTCCATTAACTCCAAGAATACATGCGAAACATGACCTTCTGCCAATGCATCATCTATATTGGACTTCAAATCCTATACAACTCTACTTGTTGACCCCGTCAAATCTAGTCGTCCATCGGAACACGTCTCCACCGTTGATCTGGGGGCCCCAGATCCTACGGTCATCGTTCATATCAGGCAGCTAAGTAGCATGATGTTTACTCGTCCGATGTGAATGGTTTTCTCTCTCTTCTACCAGACACGTGGCACTCACTGTATGGCATCGGGCGGAACTCAGTTGAAACCGCTTACTGCTCGTAGCCCCTCCGATATTCTGCCGGTTTTGTGGAATCCTGCTTTCATGAAATTAGAATGATATCTATTGCATTTTATAATTTTTTGGGTTCGGATGCTTGCGACCTTTCCTTCTTTGAGGGCTTTGCCCTGCGATATGCGATTAGCGACTTCAGAAACTAATCGCATATCACATATCAAAAACTACCCCCGTTTCTTGAAATGGCCTCTACATTTGCTAATTTGCGATAGTGCGCGTTACCATGGGCCGACGGTCTAGGCGCTTGATTGACGGTCCCCGTTGCTCCGCGCTGATCACAAATTCCAACTGTTACGAGGATATCTTTGATAAGCTTGATCTTTGTAAGAATTTTAATCCTTGACATGATTTTTAAAGAGTTCATGAAAACATAGAGAGTGTTCTAGGATCCAATTTGGATCAGAATGCCATCTTGGAATACATGAAAGTGCCCCAAGGGGTAGTGAAGGCGGTCTTTTCCTGATCTTCTAGATGTACAACAACCTAATTGTAACTTGAAAATTCATCTAAGAAAGACATGACTCTGGCCCCTGAAAATCTTTGCAGCAAGTGTTCCATCTTAGGCTGGGGGTAGTTATCTTTTTTAGAGCACTTGTTCAGATTTTTGAAGTCAACACAAAGCCTGATTTCTCCACTTTTCTTTCTTACTACCACAAGGTTAGATATGCATTTTGAATACCTTAGGGGAACTATGATTTTGGCATCCAACGGATTCTTGATCTCTTTCTCAATCAAAGGTAATAAGAGAGGGCTGATAGGTCTTAATTTTTGCTTAAAAGGCATAGTGTTCTTTTCCAGTGGAATCTTGTGCTGAATGATGTTTGTATCATAGGTTTTATGATCACTGTATTCCCAGGCAAAAATATCAGCGAATTTCTTCATGAGGGTGAAATACCTAGAATTCTGGGTAGAAGACAAATGAGTGGACAGATTGATGTATTTCGAATGGGTTGGGCTCCCTATATTATGTTTACAAACAACAGACTCATTTTCTGTTTTGGCAGGCTTATAAGGCACATCATTATGATCAAACAATTTCTCTAGAGGCACCAATTCTTTTGGTATATGATTACTAGGAAACTGTACAATGCTTCCTTGGCTGATCTCGTTTTTTAGCTTGGAATGGCCACATTCTTCCATGGTTTCATTTTCTCGATTGATGTGCATTTCAACAAATTCCTCAACGATTTGTAAAAACATGTTAATTTCCTCATCGTCTTCAAAAAATCTCCAATATTTGACATTGTTAGGTAGAGATGGTCTATATTTTACTTGAACTTCATATGTCAATTTAGGAGGCAAAGGAGGAATAAACTTGCTAGCAGACACAACAAGGGAGTCAACAAGCTGGTTCTTCATTCTCGGGATATAAGAAATGCTAAAATTAATAAAAGAATCTTTGATCCTCCATACCTCATCTCTGTATGCTTTCAGCCTTTGATTCTTAGCTTGGAAAGTTTGATTGACTTGTTGAATAATGAGGTCTGTATCTCCAAACACTTTCAGGCCTTTGATACCCATTTCTTTAGCAGTGCTTAAGCCCAGAATCAAAGCTTCGTACTATGTTGTTTGTGACTTGAAAGTTTAATTTGAAAGATAAATAAATGTATTCTTGTGTTGGGGACACAAGGAATACACCCACCCCTGTAGCTTCCTTAGAGCAAGCCCCATCAAAGAACATGTCCCAAATTTGTGGGCCTTCTTCCTCAACCATTTGGCAAACTGGTTTTTTAAGTTGCGTGGAGGCCAACTAGGATCTTCAATATGAAGAATACATACTCCAAAATCAGTGTCAACATCATAGATGGGATGATTAGTGGGGTTCTTCTCATCGCTCATGATATAAGCCTACTGCGGCTCTCTGTATAATCTCTTGTTCTCACCTCCGAAAACTGGGACAATAGCATAAGATAGATCATTTTGTAATGATCCACCTAATCTCTTGATCTAACCTCTGTAAAGTAACATGCCAAACTTGGGGGGTACATCTGCTACCACAATATCCATCATCATGCTTTTCATGGGCAGTTGACACAAAGTGATGGCTAGGTCCTTGATTAATCCCAGACATTTCACTTTTATGGAGTTAAAAGAGAACAGGTCATGATAAGGCTTGGTAATGTCAAGACCTAGCTCATCCATGATAGCTTGGGCATTAGATTATGGCTGGCTCTAATGTCCAAAAGGTAGTTGTGAAGGGTTTTTTCATGAATAGTCAGAGAGACATAGAATTATGGGGAGCTTTCTTCACAATTTTCAATCATTGGGTTGAGAATAACAGCTGGCTTGTCATCTTGTAGATTTACATAGTCAGTGGAGGCTTGGATGACTTTAGGCTAAAGGGCCTCGAAGATGGATCTTTTGAAGGACTCATTCTTCACTAGTTCAATCAGAGGCATATGTATTCTTAGCTTCTGAATTTCTGATTGAAAACTGAAAGGGGAAGGAGACTTGTCAAGGCTTCTTACCTCATGAACTGAAGCTTTGAGGATGATGGGATCATCTGTCAGTTGCTTTTGCTTATTAGCTTGTTGTACTGCAAGGACAACAACTCTTTGAACAGGTATTTCCTTGGCATTATTCGTCTTTTACCTCAGATTATATCTGTGTTGATCTTCAATTTGCAGAATAGCTTCCCCATCCCATTCTTAGCTAATTTGGTCATTGAATAATGACTTTTCATAGGCAGCTGAGGTCAAAAGGGAAGCATTGTCTTTGTCTTCCAGACAATGGATCTCATCATCTTCTTCAAACTACTCTTCTTCCATGACTACATTTTGAAAAGGAGCCTTCACCCTTTGGTCTTCATTAGCATCTTTGCTTCTTTGCAAAATATGCAACTGCTCATTAGTTCTTCTATATGGATTTGGATTTGGATTTCTAGGAGCAAAGGTATTAGGAACTCTTCCTTTCCCAGGGTGTTGGTCAACCTTTAATTTGGAGATTTCAGAGGCTAATGACTCTATCATTTTGGTCATTTTATCTATCTTAGGATTGGAGGATGATGAAGACTCGCCCCTCTATCTTCTTATATCAACATTTCCCTTGAGCTTCTCTATAGCCATGATGTTTGATTCCACTTCAAAGGCTACATCCTGCATGTCAGCCAAAGTAGCACATCTCCTCTCTCTCAACAGTAGGTAGAATTCAGAATGAAAAGCACTAGCATATGTGAGTTTAGCAGAGGTAGTAGTGGGTTTTACTTCAGTTGGTATCCTATTCTACATACAGTTAAACCTCTTATTAAAATTAGATAGAAAATCACCATTTTATCTCTTTAAGTTGCAAAACTCAGTGTGGTAGTAGAGGAGATCCTTCTTATCCCCACAATGCTTTAGAAATGCATCATTTAAAGCTTCAATATCTACTATAGATCTTGGGGTTAGTTCTCTGAACCATTTTCTAGCCTCTCCATCTAGGCTTTGGACAAAGACTCTCATCTACACATCATCTTCACTAATGTCCAGGTTATCAGCATAGTTATAGAATGACTCAAGATGTTCTTCAGCAGTAACACCTTCAGTCCCAGTGAACTTAGGCCTATATTTATGTTATTCTCCAGTAGACATGGCATTCAAAGGAGTGGATAGTATTAGAGGTCCATACCTAGCAGCTATGATTCTTTCCATTTTGGTAGGTGCTTGTGGACCTGCCATAGCTGTGGTGGCTAAAAGAGTACTGACACTTTGAATGATAGAGGGCCGAGGAGTGATTGATAAGACTAAAGGAGTATGATGTATAGGAGGTGAAGTTTCATTTTGGCTTACAACAAGAGGAGAACCTAAAAAATAAGGAGCTTTATGAATCTCTGAGAGTTTTTCTTCATTGCTAGTATTAGATGTTATACTCTCAACATGTATTTGTTCTATTACAAGCCTTTCTGGAAGAGATATAGGAGATTGTTTAGGTTAACCTGAACCTGATGCTCCTTTCTGCAATACCTTTCTCTCTTTAATGATTTTTTTCAGGGTTGGGTACTGGGTCAACTTGTACCTTCTGAGGATTTCTCTGAGTATGCCTCACAAACTGAGCCAGAACTATGAAGTGGAGTCGCCAAGAGGTTCGGCCTAGAGTAGAGTCGCTAGATAGATGATTACAACCAAGAGGTGCCCATACTTTGTCTATAATCAAAGCTGGAACTATGTCATTTCCTAGGGAAGCTGAGCTTCAGTTTCCTCTCCCCGACAACAGCGCCAATTATGTTCACTCCAGGAAACTCTCTTAGGTTGCAGCTCAGAGATGCTTGGTAACATATAATCTTCAATATTGTTCTCAGAACTATTGGAATGGACGATGGTTTGGATCAATTCAGATAACCATTTCAGCTCTATTCTAACCCAAGACATGCATGAACACCCTCAACAACACAAGGCTTTAGACCACTAATGCTCAATAGTTTATAGATTCAATGAATAGATGGAGAATACTGACTGTACCAGCAGATTACATACATAAACACATATGAATGGCTAGCTACAGGAAGTAAATGAGACTTGCAGATCTAATTTATCAATGCAGAGATAAGATGATAGTTATCTGGCATTATACATAGCAGAAAACATGAACAACCTATTCAAGTGCAAGCATAGAACAACAAAGAGAATGGACATTGAGCATATAATAGCAAAAGAAGCTTATATTGCTAGAATGAAGATGGGAAGCTTGAAAGAATAGAGGAGGAACAATCTCCAGAAGTTGAGCCCCTATTACATTTTGCTTTCATATATTTATAGCTTTTTACAATGATGCTGAGTCTTCTGGGGCTTAAGAGGTCTTAATCTATCCCTTTGTCTTGTTTAAATTTTTGATCTCTGACTGGGCAAGCATGGGTCGCAGGTTTCTTCTTCTGACAGTAGAGTAACCATCTTCAGGTAGTTTGATGCGCTGTCTGGGAGTTCTCTTGTGCCAGAGATGCCCCATAATGTTTGTTGGTTTTTGGATAAGCTGTGTTGTTGATGTATCATGGCCGATTCTGTTCCGGGCTGTGTTACGCTGTTGATACCCATGATATTTCAGTTTCAAGCCAGCTACATGTGCTCCATGACTATTTCTGTTTAGGGTGAGCTATGCTACAATGGAAGGGCTATCAGGCCTCTGTTTTCCCTTTAAATATGTAGAATGATTTTTTTTTGTTAAACATAGAAAAACACCGAAACAATGTGAAAATCCCACCCATCTCAGTCCTTTTCGGACTTAAAAAGTCGTTAGATATGGCTTATTCTCCTCTCAGGTCCACCCTTGCAGTGATATCACATCTCCACCATTGATCTGGGAGTTCTAGATCCAATGGTGGTAATCTATTTCAGGCACCTCTTTTGTACTGGAGTTAACTGGCCAATGAGGGTGGTTTTCTCTTTCCTTGTCCTAGACAAGTGGCAGATGTTGTATGGCATCGGGTGGAGCTTGGCCTAAACCACTTATCGCCTTTGGCTTGCTTGAAATCCCGCTGATTTTGTCATTTTCCCTTTATATTGGAAATATGTCAAAACATTGGAAATTATGAAAAAGTAGCCTTGGCAGACTTGAAACGTTTTATATTTCATTCCCAAACCCTTTCGGGTCTGGGCTTCATTGCATTGATGTCGTTTTATGTCTCCCCTTTGTGTTTCGTTATATAACGAAAACACACAAAAAATACATTGAAAATGGGTTTTGGCAGATTTGAAATATTATACATTTTCATTCTTGAACCCTTTGGGGTCCAGGCTTCATTGCAATCGGCGTTGCCCTGTTTCCCTTTGTATTTCGTTATATAATGAAATACACAAAAAATGCATTAAAAATGGCTTTGGCACGGACTTGAAATCTTATGAAATATCATTTAAAATGCCGTCGGATCCTCTAATCGGGTCGCATATCTATATATATATATATATATATATATATATATATATATATATATATATATATATATATATAGGCCCTGCCCCTTAAGGTTTTCACCGATAGCAATTCGGTGATGTAACATTGGCTGTCGATATACGCGCATGATCGACGATCCACATTTAATTGTTGATTGCAATTGCTCATTCCCCCTGGTCTATGCCGATAACCATCGACTCGCGTCCGCCGATTGCAACCCGTCGATCTGATCGTCGGAGATCATTGATCAGTGGTGCCTTCCGCCCAGCCTAAAGTCCTCGTTGCTTGTTGATTTGCAATTTGCCACTTAGATCTAGGTCATTGATCAGCCAGATCTAACGGCTGCTATGCATTGCAATGTATAAGCCTGCAATAATGGTTTTTCATGGTTTTCAAGCATTTTTTGCCTCCCGATAGTGATTTTCCGCCCTTCCAAGGGCTCTTGTCATGCGACTGTTGGGATTTTTAAATGATCTTAAGCAATATTTGAAGAATTTGGGGCATACTTGGATCCTTTGGCATGATTTTAAGCAAACTTCAGAGACTTTGGGAGTGTTTTGGGTCCATTTTTGGGCCAAATGCTTCAAGGCTAACAATAAACAAAGTAAAAGTTAAAATTTTGTTTGATTCATGTGCTACAAATAGTTTCATTTCACCAGTTGGATTAGAAAAATGTGGGTTGGCAACTTATGAGCACACTGACTTTAAGCAAGTTGAGATAGCTTCTGGGATAAAACAAGGAGTAGGACCGAGTTTTAACCAATGTCAGGTAAACCTCGAGGTGTGTATAACTAAGTTGAAGGCATACGTCACAACATTGGGGATGTATGATATAATTATTGGAATGGACTGGCTAGAAACTCATCGAGCTTTGGTAGACTATTTCAAGAAGAAGGTGATTTGTTTAGATGATGAAGGTAGGTCAATTGAGATTTTTGGAATCAATAGAGGAGTGTCGCTACGATTCATATCCATGATGAAGGTAAAACATTATCTCCAACAAGGTTGCAAACTATATGTGGTCGAGGCTGTAAGTGACCAGAAACGACCCTCCCTAGATCAACACCCAATTTTGTTAGAATTCAAGGATGTTTTTCCTAAGGAATTGCTTGGATTACCTCCTGTAAGGGAGATTGATTTCACAATCGACCTAAAACTTGGTGCAGAACCAATATCTAAGACACCCTATAGGATGACAACTCTAGAACTTTGTGAGTTGCAGATGCAGTTAAAAGAGCTTTTAGACTTTAGATTTATCAGACCTAGTATTTCACCTTAGGGTGCACCAGTTATTTTTGTCAAGAAGAAGGATGGTTCCTTAAGGCTATGCATATACTGTAGGGACTTGAATAGAGCCACAATAAAGAATAGGTACCTGATACCTAGAATAGATGACTTATTTGATCAAATGAAGGGAGCATCGATTTTCTCAAAGATCGATCTACAATCTAGATACCACCAATTGAGGATTAAGGAAGGTGGCATCTCAAAAACTACATTTCAAACTTGGTTTGGGCACTATGAGTTCGTAGTTGTTCCATTTGGTATGATCAATGCACCGGCAGTATTCATGAGCCTCATGAATGGTGTGCTCAGGAAGTATTTGGACCAATTTATGCAAGTCTTTCTGGCCGACATTCTTGTGTATTCCAAGAATGAAAAAGAGCATTAAAAGAACCTAAGGGTTGTATTGACTTGCTTAAGGGAAAATCAATTGTATGTAAAATTGTGAAAATTTTCCTTCTTTCAAAAGAAAGCTCACTATCTTAGGCACATCATTTTAGGAGAAGGGATTTTAGTTGACCTGGAAAAGATAAAGGCCATAATGGATTGGCCAATACCAAAAAATGCTCATGAGGTGCATAGTTTTATGGGGCTAGTAGGTTATTATTGTAGGTTTGTGGAAGGGTTTTCGAGGATTGCAAAACCCATCACCACATTACAGCGGAAAGGGGTCAGGTATGAATGGACATATGAATGTGACATTTCATTCTCTAAACTAAAGAGGTTACTGACTAGTGCACTGATCCTTCAAGTACTAGACATGGAAAAAGACTCCACTGTTTGCATCGATGCTTCGAAGCAAGGATTGGGAGAAATATTAATGCAAGAAGGTCGAGTAATAGCTTATGCATCTAGAAAATTGAAGAAACATGAAGAGTTGTATGCGACCCATGACTTAGAGTTAGCTTGGAAATTGTGGAGACACTACCTCGTTGGGAGAAGATTTGAGTTAAGAACAAATCATCAAAGCCTGAAGTGCCTCTTCACTCAAAGGGATTTGAATGCTAGACAAAGGCGGTGGATCAAATTCATGAGTAAGTATGATTTTGAGATCTCATACATTAAGGGAAAGGAGAATGTCGTGGCCGATGCACTAAGCAGGAGGCCACAAACCTTCTCCCTAGTAGCCTTGAGGATAAATTTGAGGGAATGTGTGTTGGAAAAGCTCTTTGAAGATAGTTGGTATCTAGAGGTCATATTAGCACTCTAGAGTGGGAAGCAGATAGAACCAAAGAAGAGTCAGATAGAGCACTCTATTGTGCACATCCTAGAGTGAAGAATATATATGTAGACATGAAGAAACTCTTCTTTTAGGTAGGCATGAAGCACGACATAGTCCAGTTTGTCAGCAAATGTCTTGAATGTCAATGAGTGAAGGTTGATCATCGCCATCTAACAGGATTCCTACAACCACATGACATCCCTATGTCTAAATGGGAGGTAATTTCTATGGATTTTGTTGTGGTTTTGCCACTCACATCACAGAGGCACAATGCTATAATGGTTATAATTGATAAATTGACCAAAAGTGCCCATTTCATCCCAGTAAGAGACACTTACAATGTTACTAATGTGGCACGAGTTTTTATAAGTGAATTTATTCGACTACATGGGTTACCCATAAAGATCATTTCTAATAGAGACTCTCGATTTACATCTAGGTTTTGGACAAGTTTGTAGTTAGCAGTAGGGACTCAGTTAAACCTGAGCACTACATATCATTCAGAAACTGATGAGTAGACTGAAAGAGTAAATCAGGTTATGGAAGACATGCTTAGAATGTACGTCATGGATAATCAGACTTAGTGGGAAAGGTACTTACCATTGGTAGAGTTTTCCTATAATAATAGCTACCACCATTCAATCGGGATGCCTCCTTATCAATCTCTATATGGGAGGCCATGTAGGATGCCATTGAGTTGGGAAAAGTTGGAGGACCGAGTAATAGTTGGGCCGGAATTAGTTCCAGAAATGGAGGAATGGGTAAGGCAAATTCGACAAAGGTTAAATGAACCACAAGATAGACATAAGAGTTATGTTGATTCACGTAGGACTGATCGAAGTTATGAAGTAGGAGACCAAGTTTTTATTGGTATCCAACCCAACAAAAGCACCATTTGATTTGGGACGGGGACGAAGTTGTCACATCAGCTTTTTAACACTTTTTAGGATCAAGGAGAAGATTGGACCAATTGCCTATCGTCCTATACTACCACTCCATTTGTATAAAACTCATGATATTTTTCATGTATCTAATTTACGACATTATGTTTGTGATGAATCTGAAACTAGATTGGAGGGAATTGCACATCTCAGGCATGGGAACCATAATGGTCGAACCATTACGCATATTGGATCGTAGGGTTTGATAGCTCAGATGTTGCATGGTGGAATAGGTTAAGGTCCTGTGGGACAAGTATAGCCCAGGATCTGCTACCTAGGAGGATGCAGAGACTATACATCATGACAACCCTGCACTTTTTGAGCATTTGTGATGCCGCTTTTGACTTAGATAGCTACCTATGCTAAGGCTCGATTTACAGTTCCATGTTATTTATTTATGAACACTATGTAATATTGATGCATTTAGTTGGACAGGTGAAACTACATATATAAATCATTAGATGGATTAGGTATTGATGATGGAAATGTTTGATGTATGACCTAATGTATGACTTACTCGGTTATGATTTATCTAATGCATGACTTATCAGAGTTATTGTTGTTTCATGTATGGATTAAGTGGATATGATTTATCTAATGAATGACTTAGTGAAAGTATGATTTATATAATGTAAGATGTATTTCTAGTATGTGCTACAAAATTGACACGTGGATACTAGACTTAATAACATGATGTTTAAGATCACTTATTTATATATATATTTTTTGTTATATATATACATGAATGAGGACTAACCTGCAGATTGGAAAGAACTATATAATAACCAGGATCTACTCTTCCATTGGGGAAGGTCGAGACATCTGATAAGGAAATTTATGATGTACATTTTTCTATTACATTTTGTATCTACTTGATATGCACTTTTATGACATAGGTAAAATGTAAATGGAAAGTGAAAAGACTACCTGACTGGATTATTCGATTCCAAGTATCCAACCAACATTGTAGTGTGGTCCATATTAGGGTGTTGACCCTAGTTGTGAGTAGGGGTGGAGGTATTTCCTACTGTGTAACCTCCAAACTTGGAATCGTGGGAGGGCAGTGATGGACACGCTCCACTAGACGTGTGATGAAAATTGTCAGTTGCTTTCTAGGGAAGTTAGGTTGATATAGTTGATGCTTCCACCATATTGGTTTTATTAGTGGTTAGATTGGTATAGCCGATGCCATAGTATATAGCGGCAGAGGATGAAAAGGGTGGGAGCGGAAGTACGTTAGGAAGGATAGGAGGATATAGATTAGTTGGAGACTCTTGATGGGAAGTGGTATCATTGTCTGACTTGCTTAACTTTACTACTATAACTCTCTCTCTATTTTGTTATGCCTTATTGTCAAACTTCTTTCAAACTCCTTGTATCTTTTTCACTCTAACTTCGGGACAAAGTTTTCTGAAGGAGGGGTGTATGTAATGCCCTACTTAATATTATCATATAAATTTTTATTAGTGTTTAATTTTCCTGAAACTATTGACTTATAATTATAAAGAAATATTTGTATATACCTACATTTGTGAAACTGTAATTTTCTTTTACTGGTATAAATTTTATTATTGTTATTATTCAATTCCCAACTTGTCTTCTCAAATTTAATTTTGGATAGGATATGGTCTCTTCCCATTTATTCCAAATTAGATATTCATATCCCAAGATGCCTTTTCAAATCTAGTTTTGAGAAGATATGGTCTTCTCCAATTAATTTCCAAATTAAATATCCATATCCCAAAGTGTCTTCTCAAATCTACTTGGGAGAAGATATAGTCTTCTCCAATTTAATTCTAAATTAAATTTCCATATTTTATTCCCAAAATGTCTTCTCAAATCTACTTTGAACAAGATATGGTAAGAAAAGTCAAGGATATTAAATGAAAGGATGAGGAGGTAGTCATGAAATTAATGAAAGGTGCTTGAGGAGGATGGGAAGAAGAGACATAAAAGGGGAAGGATGATGAGAGGAGAGGGGGGGAATCCTTGGTCTTGGCTTTGGTTTGGAGGATTTTGTTTTGGGGGAGGAATGTGGAGAAAGAGAAGGGAGAGAATGGAGAGATAAATGAGGAAATAAAAACCTAGATCTGGAGAGTGTTTGTTTAACTTGGACACACTACATCTAGTTGGACTTGGGCTCAGAGGGCTAGGGAACCTGTGGAGGTTCCCTGGGCTAGGAAATCATTCCTAGTTGGTTGGGAGGTAAATTCAGTTGGGTAGTCAAGAGGAGCATCCCAACAGAGTCAAAAGCATCTCAACCAAGCTATTGGAACATGTATTCTTCCATTTATTGATTACTTATGTAAATGGTTGCAATGAAATTCTTACTTGTTTAATATGTTGTAAATAAATTTTAATTGTATATTGTCATCCAATAAATGTTGAGTTATAAATAAGTTATTTCCCTTCTTATTGTGTTTAAATTAAATAAATTTAGCTTTTAGTTAGAGGACCCTAGGATGGATTCTCACAGTTATTTCATTTCAAATTATAAAAAAAATATGTCAATGTTATTATGAGCTAAGAAATATGGTATATAACTTACCTCTCTTAAATTATCTTGAAGTCTAGATGAATGTCGCAATGGTTGAGGAGAATGTGATTTTTGTTGACTATCATGTCCACCATCATACATGTGCAAAGGTGTTTTGGGAGATGTATATTCATTACTCTGAACATTAGATTATACATAGATATAAGTATGTAACTCAAATAGAATTAAATGTAAAAATATGATAAAATTATAAGAGTATAAATGAATATAAACTTACTTTGCATTGTGACATTGGATATGAAGACAGTTGTAGCATTTTAACCATTTCATTTGCATTCTTCTTAAGGTTTTGCCTATCTTTAGGGGATTTCATTGATTGCAATGGTTCCAAAGGGCACACGTGCACTATAAATAATCAACCACACACACACACACACACACATATATAATCAAAACAAATCAAGGATAATAATATAGAATATAGAACATCCATATATCATCCCATCATTATGGTAAAACATAACGATTTATATATTAATGTCTTTTTGGAATAGGCTATATGGATTAAAAACTTACAAGCCTAATAACCCCTTGAAATCTAGGCGAGTGTCATAATAGTTAGTAGCCTAGGGAATTTTGCTGATTAGGCTATGCATATCAATAACAATGAGAAATTAGTATACAATTATAATAAATATAAATATTATTTAATGTTAAAATGTCTAAAAAAAATTAATATATACAAAAAATGGACTCAATTATGTTGTCACTGTCATTATTAGTTTCATCAAAGTTTAATATATGGGTGTGCCCATCTAATCCTTCTTCCCCCACATCATTAGGAACCTCAGGACTTGCCTTCCCTTTTAAAGCAACATTTATGCGCTTCATTGTGCCCATACGTCTACGAGGTAGACTTTGATCCCAACGTTGAATTTTTTCACAACTTTTTTGCTTTGAAGTATCATTGAGATTATCAAATGTAGCAACTGACTGCGAAAACAAGTTTCAATGAATTTAATCCACAACAATAAATTCATATTAATAAAAACCATATATAAATGAATGCTTACAACGGAAATAATTTCTTCATTGACGAATCTTTTATATGCTTGTTTCCATGAACGGCATAGCCTTGCATCTAAATCATATTGTACTTTTTCATTTTGACTTTTAACTGCACTTCTTGATTTGACAACCCATTTAGCATTTGGATCTCTTACCCGGCCTCCTTGACGTGGAGGAATTGGTGGGAGATTGTGCGTGATAGAGCAATGGTGATTAAGGACAGATAATTTAGATCGACTCAAGATCCCCACACAACCAAGAACAAGACAAGTGAACACTTTCTTGGTGTCTTTGATAATTACCTCCCATTCATGTCTATTTTCCTCCATTTTCTTAATTCCTTATAAATGAATATGTAAACAATATTGCTAAAAACATCATAAAAACACTTTAAAATAAAAATAAATATTCATATATATTTCTTTTTAGTTAACCATAACTATCAACTTTTTAAAAACTTATTATTTTATAATTTAATAAATTAAATTTTATTATTAATTGAAAAATAAATAATAATTAAATATTTAAGTTGACTATACACAATAAATGAAAATAAAAATATATTAAATATTTACTTAAATTAAATATCCATTAGTTTTTGTTAAAAATATCTTTATTTCCCTACAATTTAAATCAAAATATATGTATATAAAAATTCCTCAATGTGAACAAAACCAAATTACTAAATTAAAATATTAATTTAAACCAAAAACTTAAAAACTAAATTAAAATTAATTTAAACTTACAATAAAATTAAACTAAATCTATATTTAAAATAAATCTTAAACTAAATAAATCTACCAAATAAAATATTGAACAGTTCCAGATTACAACAACTATACCCTGCCCACCAAGTAGGCCATGACCATCTATTCAGTTGTGAGTATGGTAATCAATGATAATAATCATCTTGCTCAGATTCATATCAGTGCCAAAAGCACATCTGGGATGCTTTAAAGCTTGCTTGTACATTTTTTGTGGTCTGGCCTTCAAGAGGATTTTTCAGTGGATTTGAATAATTTTTTTCGAAAGGTATAGGCTTTTAAATATTCACATAATGTCAATGCTAATACTAAAGATAGGAAGATATATATTTCTGGACTAAGGATTCACTTCTTTTGTTCAAATGTGGATACACAAACAAAGTAATTTAATAATTATTTTTTGATCTGCAGAACGCTCATCTTTCAGTATGCTCTAAATGGAACTCTCTTCGAGAACTTACATGGTGTGCAACTTGGACATGTGCAACTTACATTGATATGTGTAGCTTGTGGCCTGCCATGCCTCTCATTGGAACAATGTGACATGTAGATTAACACCATGTAACAACATGGAACGATCATTGCATAATGCTCTCCACCGCCATAACATACTACCAAATTTCCTGACAACAACAATCCAATCCATCCATATAATGTTGGACTCACTATCCTATAACAAGTATATAAAATCAACCTTTTAATGATAACATTGATATGACAAGCTATGTCCATGGATCTCTCGTGACGAAGAAGTTGAGCACTTCTATGGAGCTCCATGCACTTCATCAACCAGATTATTGTGATTTTAACCCTCATCCTTTACAACCACAACATTGGGATTGTCTCTAGAAGTTTGCAAAACCATTAGCTCTCTCAAGGATGTTAAATATGGAAAGGCATTTGTTTCTATGACCATGAACTCGAAAGCTTGTTAATCAGATAACAGATGATGATTATGAATCATATTACGGATCGCACATGAAGCTTGGACTACAATAGGTTTGACCATAGCGAGTGAATTGCTGACCAAATGATAGATATTTATAAGAAGTGTTGCTCTTGTAATTGAGAATGGTGCACCAATCATAGCCAGGGAAAACCAATCTAGGTAACATAAACAAATCATTTAATTGAGAATCATCGATTTAGTTTTTAGTCAGTGAATATTATAAATACTTGTCTTTTAATATGAATGTCGAAGATTTCAGCCAGAGGAAAACTTTATTAATCTATAATAGGTCACGTAAAAAAATCATTTAATTGATAAACATCGATTTAATTTTGAGTCGGTAAATATTGAGCCTGAAAAAGAAGTCTAATGATACTCACACCTATATTACTCAGAAGGTTTGCATCAATGGCTTATAATATTTTTATAGTTAAAATTACCCACTAAATTTTTTTATCTTACAATCTAGCCACTGTGTTGCAGGTAGTGGAGAGGGATGTATGTTGATAGTAGTGGAGGGGCATTTATGCTTGCACATGATGTTCACGAGTTAACATTTAAAAAATCAAAATGACACGGACTTGCAATCTGTTGTACCAAATAATTACACTGCCATTTTTCTACCGCAACCGTCCCATTTATTTGAGGATCCCCATAATAAAAACTTATATTTTCCAATGATGGTATTCCACATGGCAACGACATGATGGGAAAATGTGAAAGTTTGGGTTACTATTTGATTATTGAGTATGATACCTTGCACTTTGCTTATTCGCGTGTCCGAGTTCAAGTCATCGGTCTAATAAATTTCAAAAAATGACACGAGATTTCGCATTGCTTATGGCAGTACTGCACGCTTGGAGAGGCTGAAAAGATTGATTGTTCAGTCCTATTTTACTTGGATCCTGGCAATGGTGATAATTTGTTTGGGTATTAAGGATAGTTAACAGAGACTATGGTTATGCTTAAGCTTTTCAACAATACACTTGAGCTTGATTTGAATCCTTTTCAAAGTGACTGTGATGGTGATAGATTTTATGCTCAGAGCTTTCAATCTTATGATGATGCTTAACACCTTTTACACTCCTTTGCTGACCATTAGAATTGAGATTATTCCACAAATATATACTTATAAAAATTCGGCTTTGAGACACTACAGAGAATGCAAACTTCTTACGGCAGTGAATTTAGATTTTTTAGAGTATGCCTGGAGGTTTGATTTCTAGTTTGATGGATTTGACCTTCCCTAGGCTATAAAATAGGCCTCTTGGTCCCAAAAAGCAGAGGATTTTAAACCTTCCAAGAACCCTCGCTTTGCTTGAAGAGGACTTCAATCTTTTCTCTGTGAATAGAGTGTCATAGTTTTGATCCTTTATTTCTAGGAGCTCAGTCCTAGCTAGAGGACTTCCCTTGATTATCTTGAAGCCTTTAATGATCTTCTTTTTCCCTTATGTAAATGAACCAAAGCTGACCGTGTTTAGCCTTCTTCTGATTGATAGGATTGGGCTTAATCAATTTTTTTCCAATTGAGTTCTTGAAAGTGTGAGTTTCATCTTCATTGCCCAGAAATGTTACTACTTTGGTGTTATGTTAGTCGGGTCTATCCAAGAACTTCTTCTGTTTGAAGTCTTGGATTGGTTTACCTTGCTCCTTTGGCCTTCTACCAATTGGGTTTAGCAAGGGATTGTTGTTAGCAGCTTCTATCAATTGGGTTTTCAAGATGGCGCACCAAAGGACATTGGGGTGCATGGCCATGCACTCATGTGTATGTCTTCTCCTCGCGTGTTTTGCTATGGTACGAGTGATAGAGGGCGCACCGAATAGGAAAGGAAAACATAATTGGTCTCGTTCAAAAAACTGTTGGTCATGGTTATTCGCCAAATGCTCTATTTGTAGGCCTAACTGTAGTGGAAGATGCTGTAGCAAAAGGAGTTGGTAAGTATATATACATTGAGTGTGTATATGTATATATAGGTTTTGCTCAATCTCATGGACGCATTTGATGCATTCACCAGTTTGTTATAGTCATTTGTAGTTTAAGTGTAGCAATCGGCATAAACATCCTTCTTGTTTTTCCTCTCAATTCCATTTATTCCAATGCAAAGCAGACTAATATATAAAATGGATATACAACATCGAAGATACTACGCTGGATTCAGATTTATATTATGCTTTGAAGCCAGTATATTTTCACAAATTATAACGATGGTCACGATATCATCGAGTAAAAAATGGGGAAACCAACCTGTTCTGCTCGTGCTCGTGCTCGACAACCTGTTGTAGGGCGCCCCTGTGTTAATTTTTTTTGATAGAGTTTTCGGTTATCGCCGAACTAGGTAGTATCGCATTCAGAGATTGTTCAAGTTTTTTTTCAGAGATTTCTGGTATCACTCCCGCACCAGGTAGGTTTTCAGAGATTAAATAGCTCGATGTTTGGTAGTTGGAAGTCCATTTCACATTAATTGATAAGACGCCGTTTCCCATACAACAGTCACATTAATAACACCTGGCCCGACGCCGTCCATTTCCCATGCAACAGTTGCATTAATATGACCTCGTCCGACCCTGACCATTTCCCATATAACGGTCAATCAACACAACTGGCCGGTCCAGGCCTGGGATTTCAAATCTCTTTTCCCTGTGAAATTAAAATTTGATGACGTTTTGGCATTTTCCATGTCCTTCATTTTACTTTTTACATAAATTTGTGAGTGTCGACCTCCCCTTATCTAGAAACTCTCTTTCAACTACTCCTCTTATCTAGAAACTCTCTTTCAATTACTCTTGCTTTTCAACTTCCTTTAATCCCCTTTGAGAGTGCCTTGTTTCTTCCTATGTTAGCATATGTGTTTTGCCATGTCTCCACTTGCTTTAATCTCCCTCTTAGAGTACCTTGTTTGTTCCTAAGTTAGTATATGTGTTTCCCCTAGCATACAACCATACTTTTAATATTTTATAAAGATTTTAAGCCTTTGGGAGTTAATAGCTTTGATTATGTACATAAATTTTGATATGTGAAAAAAACTAAAGAAAACTATATAGTTAAGATGATGAGGATCCTCAACCACTAGTATATGAGATAGAGTTATTTTTTTAAAATATCAAGAATTTAACTACTATCCCTTTTTATAATTTATTTAAACCTAATAATCAAGTACATATGAATTTATTAAACATATAATTACATGTTCAACTATTTCTTTATAACTTATTTTCACCACATATTTTATTTACTAATGGGCACACACATCTTTATTTACTCACTACATAGTTTATTTACTGAATTCTCACCAAGATCTCTTTATTTATACCAAGATAAATTATCCCTATAAGTTCACTTTTAACCAACTGTGAACTATTTGAATAATAAATCCGGTAATGATAGCTAAATATTTGTTAAAATATTTATATATCTTTTCAACTAATTTGCTATCCATTACACATATTTGGAACAAATTATTCCTAAAACTATGAAGCTGAAAAATGTCGAGACTAAGCAAACTCTGCAATCTACGAGGTAACCAACTCATCATCTCCATTTGAACATTGTTAACTAATCATTTTTATAATATCTTAAATATACAACCTACCCTAACCAATTAGACAAAGCAATCCTTCCTATTAAGCATTACAATAAACAATATCATTACTTATTTTATTCATGTACTTAGTGGCAACTGCATCCTCCAAATATAACTATATTAGAAGTGGTTGACAACCTAAAGAGGTACATTAAATAAATATGAGCTTGTAACATCTTCAATAATTATTTTTACTGTAAAAAAAGTTTATATATATATATATATATATATATTCACCGTGGTAAAAATAAAGTGGATTCCAAAGCATTTAGTAAAAAACTCAAAAAACAAAATTAGTCAAAATAAGCAAAGGCAAGATATTTTTCTAATATCTAATACATTTTTTTAAGCTGACATGATATATTACTCCCCTCCTAAATTCTGGGAAAGAACAAACATGAGAGAAATTCATTTTGACAACCTCGTGGATAATTTCACAGAAAACAGATATTGAGAAAGAAAGAAAAAAAACAACAACTGAAGGAGATTGAAACTGATTGAAGAAGGAAACTTACTTGGTACTTGCAAACTCGTAAATCTTGCGTATTATGAAGTAAATAATGAGGGTAATTTCAGTAGAAAGCTCCAACATTTTTTTCAGTGACCTATCCTAGCGTTTCAAGAAAATAGCATGGCAGTGACTACACTTTTGAATGTGTTTGATTTCCACTTCTGCTTACCCGTTCTTAGTGTTATTTTTTTGTCGGTTTGTTTAGGAAAGTGAGTAGTAATGGTGGACCACCTATTTCCAGTAGATCATGAAGTTGAATAATAGTTTTCTCTTCCTTCACGCTAAACTTCCCCTTAATATTTGGCCTCAAATAATGTTATAGACATTTTTGGGCACTGCAACCCCAATCAAACATGTCCATAAACCAAGGGCTCCTAAGTCCCTAAAAGCGTTGTTTCATACCCTAAAGGAACAAGGTCAGCTGATTGCATCATCTCCCAAAAGTTCTCAACAGGAAATTGCTCAGAACTGGTCAAAACTGGACCATACAGGTTGCTCAGTGCTAAGGGTGCGATGCATCCCACCTGCCCAGTGAAAAGGGTGTGATGCATACTGAAAAGCCCTTTTGTAGGGTGCGATGGGCGAGAGTGGACAAATGGCAGAGACAGTTTGCGAGGTGGATGATCATGGAATCTTCCAGAAACTTCTCCTGTGACACTTGCCTCTCTGAATTCGTCCAGGGATGAGTAAAAGATCATTAATCTCCAAGTGGAATCAAGAACTATCAAAGAGAGGACACTAATCAAAATCCCAGAAGCTGACCCACCCCCCTGCAATCATGTATATATGGATCCCTCATCCCAGAGATCCAGTGGCTGGAATTTTGTATCTTGTAAGGAAGTGCTGTTGGTTTCTTGTTGGAATATCATAGTGTTGGGTGATCTAAGCTTTTCATGAGGTGAAAGAAGGGCTTTCATGCTAGAGGATGACGCTGGGTCAGAACAATTGGTTGTAATCCTCTTTTCTATTCTTGATATTAATAAAACTATTCAAGTTTTCCTCCACATTCTTGTATGTTTGATGATATATGCACTTGTGTGGTCAATATACATCTAGTCCTATATTGTTTATGATTGTAGATCTCTATTCTTCGATAGTATTATGTTGCTTTGATTCCACAGGTGCTCTTTGAAGCTGGGTAGACGAAGGAGAAGCGGCAAGGATCTGTCAGAAGGGAGAGGAATCAAGCAAGGAACCAAGCGCAAGGCTGAGGTTGGTGTCCTTCATTCCACTCTTATCTACTTTTCATAAAGGAAAACGAAAGTAGTTTTAGTTTGTTTGTTTCTAAGATAGCTACCAGTCTTAGTGGGACTAGCAGCTCCGAGTGGACACTAGATTTCCCAATAACAAAATGGCGACTCCACTGGGGAGCGAATAGATTGTTTATTTATCTATATTTGTTTGTTTTATAAACTTATAAACAGAGCCTGAAGTCAAGCTAGCTAGCCTTCGAACTGCATTTGCAATGCAAGTGCAAAGTAGATCAATGCTGCTTCAGTCTATCTCCGGGTTTTGTTTATAAACTAAACAATCGATTTGCAAACTTTCTAATTACCCTAGTGGTGGCTCTAGTAAGCTCATTAGATCAGCCCCTGTGATTTCTATTTATTGTACATCACTTGCCCAGCCTAAATCCCTGAACTGAGCTGCAAACTGTGACCCGGAACCCAGTTGAAGTCTCATCCCTGGACCATCGCACCTTTTACTCTTGGGAATCTAGATGCATTGCACTTTCTGTGTGTAGTAGGTGCGTTGCATTGCACTTTCCCTATGTTACAGGTGCGCTGATCAGGCAAGACCTCTTCTGCTCTCATATTTTGGTTTCTGTGTTCACTCTCTTCAGCTCTATTCAGGAGTTTTGCTGCCTGTGATCAGTATACCACTGTCAAAACCCCCTTCCTTTCCATCATTCCGCCTCCATTGTGCAAAGAACTGTGAATTTTTTTGTGTATTTTCTGCCATTTTTAGTTCTCTTTTACAAAGTAGTAGCATAGTCGAACTGTCGTCTTTTGATTTGAAAGTGTCGCAAGTGTCGTTTTCAGTCAAAGAAAAAAATTCTATTGTTCTTGATGGTCGATTATACAGTTACTTATGTATTTGATTTGAATTAGTAGTTTTTCAAGTGTCGAAAGCAATTTTCAATTCAAAATAGTAAAGTGTCGTTATTATCTTCCTTTCGTTTTTGAAGAGAAATTTGTTAGTACTGTCGCTTTGAAAAGATAATTCAGATTTGTACTTGGCATTCTTCTTGTCATTCGCACATTAAGAAAGCTGAAAACAAATAAATTCATGTGCATTTGCATTTAGACTACTTGTTGGTTTGATTTAGGACAGTGCATCTAGTGTGTGCTCTCTGCTCTATGTTGAAAGAATATCATCTCTCTTTCTTTAGTAGCTAGGATTTTCATTGCAAAAAGAAGATTAAATGATTGTTTATCATCTTAGATTGCATTTTAAGAATTGTACATCTACATCACGCAGTGAACCTGAAAGGCAAATTTCTTAAGAAAGATCAACTGTAAAATAAATTTAATGAACCTAAAAATGCTTTGGAACCTAATGCACAACATCTAGAAGTCTAGGCTAGAGATGTATTTCGGTGTCGTAAAGCCTGATAACTGTCGCTTTCACTATTGGTTGGGTGATTCCTCCTCTTTGAGACGACAAGTGCCAGTACGGACTTGTGCTCCCACATTCCGTCAAGTATATATTAGGAGACCACAATAGTCTATATCCTTTATCCATAGGAAGCCATGTTTGCCACCCTATTGATCGCAATGCACTGAACAGAGCATTCGAGAAAATTGACTGTCGTACCGTAAAAAGTATTCTGCAGTTTTGCTATTGGTTTGGTAATCCCTCTGTCTAGATTTCCAGAGTAGTCTCTTTCGTTCCTTTTCAGACTCCTTAAAGGAAAAGGTCCATATGAGCACTTGTCACTTCAAGCTCATTAAAAATCGAAGGCAACTAGAGTCATTTTTTGTTTTTTCTCGACTCTTAAAAATTGAAAAAACAAGTTGTGACAAAGCGCCTAAAATTCATTTAATTCAAAAACATTTTCCCCTTTATTTTTAGTTGATCGAGTAATCCGCAATCGTGGAAGAAAGTCAATTGAAACCCCATCGTTCATGGAGACTTACGAGTCAACCGTCTTTGTCCCCAAAATCAAAACTATTATGGACAAAGCGAACTCGTTTAACTGGCTCAAAGTCCCCTGGTCGGGTTGGAACAAGTGTTCCGACACCCTCAGAGACTCCGGTTACTCCAAACATTTCTGGTACCCTTACCTTTACAGAAGAAGTTCCACAGCCACGAGAGGATAGTAGAACTGATCCTAGTGTGAGGGTAAACACTTCTATACCTGAACCGGCTCCATCCATAGCTGATTCGGAAGGTGTTGTTCCCCAAACATCAGTCGCTGCAGAATCTATACCTTCTTCAGCACCGGAAATATTTTACGGACCTAACGGTCTACCTCTTCCACCCGGTTTGATTGCTATAGAAGAGATTGTGGAGGATCCACCATCTAGTACTCCATCACAATTTGGAGTAGGGGTCACTCTATATCCTTCTTCGTCATAAATTAGTCTACCGTTATCGGAAGTTCCTGTAGAATCGCTAGGAAACCTTTTGGATAGACTAGATATGTCTGAACAACCATCGACATCTAGGACTGTGTCATCTGACACAGCAGTGGCAGAAATTCCTGCTGCTACTCCGACAATGTTCACCGGTGTACCATCTGTCGCAACTAGCTCTCAATCACTAGATGGGATCCATCCAGGGGTTGTTTCGACGGTATGGTCTGTTCCCGTTTGTTCATCCGGAATAATATCTGGAATCTCTTATGTTGAGTCTCACCAAATTGATCCTTCGCAATGTCAATTTGGGCAGTCCGGTCCTTAAAGGCAAATAATTCCCTTAAGCACTGGATTACCGCTATATGGAGGGCAATATGCCCTTTCATTGTCGCCTTCGAGAGGTCAAACATACGAGAGTTTGCAACAGAATTCAGGTTATGCTAGAATTACATCCAGTGGTTGGATACCAATATTGCCTCAACAACCAAGAGTTGTATACTCAATGCAACAAAGTATGCCTATGTCAAATATCCCCACTACATCGGTTATTGCGACGGTGTCACAAGTACAAGCATTACTTGTTGTATTCCAACCTCAGGTCGCAATCCAACAGCCCCTTGTCCCTGCGACGCCACCACAATCATCGGTTAGTGGCTCCTTAACTGGAGTGACCCAGGCTCAAACGGGTACCATTAACCCTCATCTCGTTCAAACAGCCAGTATTGGTCAACAGCACATGGTCTCAAAACCATGGCTGGTGCAATATCAACAACCACAATTCCAACAAGTTTACCAAGGATCTGAGCACCAAGTCTTTGCAAGTAATGGGCAGCCGTATATTCAAAATGGACAACATCAACCATTCCATAATGGTTATGCCCATCAACCTTATCAAAGTTATCAGCATCAAATGCACTAACCCACTGCTCAGGCAATCCCATCTTATCCTGGGTATGCTTCACCGAACCTGAATCAACAGTTGCCCTTCGTGGCAACTTTAGAGTTACCAGATCTAAACCGGCTAACGAATGATCCAATCGCTTACGCCCCTTGGTGGCCAGCAATTCCTCATAAACTTCCGTTAGATATTCCTAAATTTAATGGAAATCTGGGTGAAGACTCGTCGAATCATGTGATGACCTTTCACCTGTGGTGTTCATCTAACACTCTAAATGATGATTTGATTAGGCTTCGCCTTTTTCAGCGAACGTTAACTAGTCCGACAACAAAATGGTATATCGAATTGCCTAGAGCTTCGTTTGATAACTTCAGTACCCTAGCCACAACCTTTTTAACCCATTTTCAGTTACCCATAAGGTACGAAACGGGAACAGAGCTTCTTACCAATTTCAAGCAAACGACGGCCACTCACATATCCGATCATATTCATGAGTGGCGACGTCGTCGTAGAATGGTAAAAACATATGTTCCTGATCAGCTATTGGCTAAATGGTTTATTAAGTCGTTGTTACCTTCTATTACGGAAGATGTGGCAAAGGGAGGAGTCGTCACTGAAGAGCAAGTAATTGCTCGTGCGCAATATTTAGACTTAATCTATACTCAGTCTGGCACGCTCTACGATAAAATCCCTGATGCTCCTAGACTGGAATTTTCCGTTCCTCCATCTCCTAAATCAAACAAAGACTCTCATGCTGAGGACGGCGTGATAGGAACGACCAGCACGAAAACTGTAAAGGCTAAGTCGAAGAAAGCTCGTACGGTTTCAGGTCAAAATGCAAACGAAGAACTTCTTATCTCGAAAGTAAATTCCGTATCGACTGACAAAGGCAATGAAACCAAGCAACCAGGAGGCAAGAAGAAAAAGAAAAGGAAGAAGAAGAAATAGGAAGAGTTGTCCCCTGAAAAATCTTCTGCAAATCCTTCTAGAGATAGGAAACCAAATCGTCCATGCCTAATATGTGGTGAGGCTCATTGGACAAGAGAGTGTCCATATAAAGCTGAGCTTAGAAAATTCTTCGAGAATTCAAAAACCTCAGCAGTATTGACTTATCCGTGTCCAAATCCAGGAACAAATCTGGTTGCTAGTGATAATGCTTCCCCGTCCCAAGTGCTAATGTTTTCGGTTTCAAAGCAACAAAACGATGCTTTGATATCAATAAGGAATAAAGATTACGAGAATCCACAGCTGTTGGACAACAAGGCTTGATCAACCCAGTAGTTCGACAATAACTTCGACCGAAGTTGTGCCACCCATCATTCCTAAAATAACGATAAAGCCGCCAAAGGGAGTAGTACACAAATCGACATTTAATCCTCGTGCCAGAGTAGCACAACATTATAATATAGTGGAAGATCTGGCCCAATCACCATCCGCTATGTCGACACTTGACGTACTGCAAAATTGCCCCTCTCAAAAGCAGGCTTTATTAACAACGATAGGTGGGATTGACCCAACAGATTCCAATCTTGTGTCCTTTAATCACAAAGGATATGACCCTCAGTTACCAGCTCAACTAGCTTTCCTTATGCAAGTGAAAGCCCTCAACAAAACTATTCATCGAACAATTATTGATGAGGGGGCATCTACATGTATTATGTCGATCAGTTGTTGGAAAACTTTAGGATCTCCACCCTTGTCGCGATCGTCGACAACATTAAAAGCATTTGATGGACGAACATACACCCCATATGGGATTTTAAGTATCTTGCAAGTTGAACTGGGGGGCAAAATAGTAGAAATAGATGTTGAAGTAATTGACGGAAACCTTGATTAGAACATCCTATTGGCAAGGCCCTGGATATATGCTATGGCAGCCGTTGTGTCAACCTACTTCAGGAAGATTGCATTTCCCTTTCAAGGAGGAATTACAATTGTCGACCAACAGACATTTCTCCCCAACAATTCACAAGTTATAGGAAGCATTCTGGTGATCCACGGAGGCCCTCACTCGCTTCAAAATATCGGAGCAGGCCTACTAAAAGACCCTATATTAATGGGGACTTTTTCCTTGCCACCTCCAATCAATCTAGCGGAAGTGGCAATAGTGGGAACCTGCAATATGATATCTTCTATTCAAAAGATCTCTGAAAACGATATTAAAACGGATCATCTGAAGGTATTGCCTCCAAGCCCAATAGAAATCTTGTAGCAATCAATGTTTTCGTCATGGGAGGCAAACCCAAATCAACGCTCATCAAGCGTTTGGATAGATAGGTCAAAGGAATATGGTACCCCTTCAGATCCTTGGTCACAAGTACATTATACAGACGAAGGAATTGTTCAGTCAATGATGATTGACGGGGCACCATGGGAGGATTACCACCATCGTTCCCATCTTTTGGATTACAAAGAAGATACTCCTAAATACCTTCATCATCCCTCAGTTTTTGATTTTCTATCAAATACTGTAAACATGGTGGATTTCGAGCGAAACTTGTCCAATATTGAAGAGACTATCGCCATAAATATCTCGACCAAAACAAATGTTGTAGAGAATATTCATGTTGCCAAATCTTGTTCTCCTTCAGAACTGGAAATATATAACGCTCTTTTTCGCGAATTCAAAGATGTCTTTGCTTGGTCGTATGATGAAATGCCAGGCATTGACCCGAGCATAGTTGAACACGAAATTAAGATGTATCCAGATGTCAAACCGGTACGACAACGGCTACAGCAGGTGCACCCCAAGAGAGCCACTGCCATCAAGGAAAAAGTTGAAAAACTTCTCCATGCTGGTTTTATTTACCCGGTTCATCTAACCGATTGGGTATCGAATATTGTTCCTATAATGAAAAAACAAGGAACGATTAGAGTGTGCGTTGATTATAGGGATGTAAATCAAGCTTGTCCGAAAGACAACTACCCTACACCCTTCATTGACCAGATAATTGATGAATGCGCCGGATGTGAAATCTTCTCATTTATGGATGGATTTTCCGGGTATAATCAAATAAATATCCGCCCACATGACCATTCAAAGACTGCATTTATTTGTCCGCGGGGCACATTTGCATATCGCAAGCTACCCTTTGGTTTAAAGAACGCAGGGGAAACATTTCAGAGGGCAATGAATTATGCCTTCCATGACATCGAAAACATCGTTCAACCATATCTCGACGATCTTCTGGCTCATTCGTGAAAGCAGACCGATCATCCACAGCATTTGAGAGCGATATTTCTACGTTGCTGAATCTACAAGATACGACTCAATCCACACAAATGTGTATTCTGTGTCAGTTTTGGTCATTTACTTGGCTTTGTGGTCTCAAAGGACGGGATTTGTCTCGACCCATGTAAGGTTTAGGTAATCATTAATTTGCCTCCACCTTCAAATTTGCTTCAGATTCAGAAACTCCAAGTGAAAGCAAACTTTTTGAGGAGGTTCATTCCAAAGTACGCCGAACTTGCTAAAGGTTATACTCGTCTATTGAAAAAAGAAGTACCCTTCATCTGGGATCAGGTCGTGCAAGCTTCCTTTGATGCTTTAAAAGAATCCCTAATAAAAGCATCATTAATGTACGTTCCTGATTATCAAAAAGACTTTAACCTGTATCTAGCTGCAGTGGATACAACCATTGCAATGGTTTTAGTTCAAGAAGACAATGGAATTGAACATCCTATATGTTATTTAAGTAGAAACTTAAATTATACAGAAAGCAAGTACTCCTACGTTGAAAAGCTAGCTCTTGCAGCTGTTCAAGCGATACAGAGATTTCGACACTATATCCTCTTTTTAAAAACTACCATTCTATCAGATTGCAACCCCATGACTTATATATTGTCGCGACAGTTGCTGGGGGGCAAATATTCAAAATGGATAGCAATTCTACAAGAGTTTGATCTAGAATTTATAAAATCCAAATCGAAGAAATCCCTGGTTTTCGCGGAGTTACTATGCGATCTCCCATCGTCGTCCAATGATGTAACATCAGAAGAAGCAATCGTGGATGAATCTTTGTTTCTGATATCTTCAAGAAATCCGTGGTATGGAGACATAATAATCTATCTCCAAACCCAAACATATAGGTCTAATACCTCCTGCTCGGAACAACGACGCATTCGATACCAAGCAAAAGACTACATGATCGTCAGTGATACACTTTACCGTCGTGGTGTCGATACAGTTCTGAGGAGGTGCCTCACCCACGAGGTAGGGGGGAATCAATCTAGTTATGATACGGCACAAAATATTTTACGAGTAGGATACTTCTGGCAAACAATGTTTAAAGATTACATAACCGCAGTCAGAAGTTGCCATGCATGTCAAATCTTTGATCGAAAAACTAGAATACCATCCACACCTCTGCAACCAGTAGTTGTTGTTGGGACATTTTCCAAATGGGGCATAGATTTCATGACATGTAACCCCACCTCGGTCGGGGGGCATGGGTATATCATAGTCGCAGTAGACTATTTTACCAAATGGGCCGAGGCGATGCCTACATAAACAACAGTGGCGAAACGGTTGCCCTCTTCGTTTTCAATCATGTAGTCTCTAGATTCGGCATTCCACAGGCCATAGTCACATATCATGGATCGCATTTTCGCAATCACATGATGGTTGAGTTGGCTGCCAAGTTAGGGCTATCCTACAACAGCTCTACTCCGTATTATCCGTAGGCTAACGGACAAGTTGAGGCAATCAACAAGGTCCTAAAGCAAATGCTACAAAGGATAATTGGAGTCCACAAAAGGAGTTGGCACATGATCCTGTACTCAGCCTTGTGGGTGTACTGGACATCGGTAAGGAATGCAACCGGGTTTACGCCCTTTCAATTGGTGTATGGCCTGGAAGCAATCCTACTGATTCAGTGTGAAATCTCATCCCTCAAACTCGCAGTCGACCTTCTCCCCGGAAATTCAGAAGAAGATGCTCGTTTCTTGGAACTAATCCAATTAGATGAAACTCGTCATGATGTCGCTTTACCTAATGAAGCCCATAAGAAATGAGTCAAGGCACAGTTCGACAAGAATGTCAAATTCCGTGTCTTCTCAGAAGGTGACCTGGTCTTGCTTTACAACCAGGAATTCGACAAATTGGGAGCAAATAAGTTCAAATCCTTATGGATGGGCCCCTATATTGTTAAATGCGTATTAGCAAAAGGAGCCTATGATTTAGTAGATTATGATGGGATTCCACTGGCGCAACCTCGCAACGGGTTGTACCTTAAGCTTTACTATGCTTGACTCAAGATAGTAACCCCTATTCTTTTGTTACATTTTTGTTTTCGCTAAGGGTAATTGTTTTGGTTAAGTGATTCGCTTTTACATTTGTTACAGATGTCGGACCTATTGGAATCATTTGTTGGATATGCCGACGGAGCAAGTTGTAGTTCGCAGAACCTATCTTCTGCGACCTGGGCCATATTCGATCCAAGCAGGGAGTTAGCAAGTTTCAGAGGGGTATGTATTGGTCGGTCAACGAACAATATTGCTGAATACAACGCTTTGATAGAGCTCCTCTCTGATGCCATTACGTGTGGCGTACACCGACTAGTCGTCAGGCTAGACTCACAACTCGTCATCCTATAGCTCACTGGTATCCACTCCGTATGGAATCCAGCTATTTATCGCATGTTCCTAGGGGTCAAGATTTTGGAAAGGTAGTTTGATTCTATTCAATATCAGCATATTTCCAGAAACTTAAACACATTAACAGACTCATTGGAAAATTATGTGTTAGATAGAAATTTGCAACATTTATAAAAGAAGCATTTCATCAAATATTTGCATCAAGATCACGTAACTCAACCAAAATAAAGCTCCGAAAATAAAAAATATACATATAACTATTTATGGTTCATACATAATGTTCTGTAACCAGGACAAAATCGGTCAAATGACCAAAAACTCAAAATGCTAGGGGGCACCCTAGTCTAATGATGCTGGTGATAACAAGTCACTGCCTGTGCAATCATGCGTAAAAGCCTAGTCCATCGACTCGGCACGCCAGTAGTATGTTGCTGCAACCTCAGGGGCAGCTCGTCGGTCCTCACGGCCAGAATACCAAGAGTGAGGCCCTCGACCTAATCCTGCAATGTTGAAAGAGTCTCGGCCACATCAAGGTCGCGAAGGATAGCCCTCCCCACAGCCTCTCCTGCTGGAGCGGTAGCTAGTACTCTTAGACGTACTACTGGCCGAACTGGTCCAATATCTGCATGAGCACATGAGTTTTGATTACTCCTTATAGAAGAAAGCACAAGAACATTATAAAAAGAAACGATGAACATAGATATGGTCAGAGAATTTATCGATAGCACCCCACTACTCACCAGCCGGCAACACCAAATTTGGGTCACCCTGAAAATCCATACCAGCATATGGATACTCGGAAAAAACCATCTCCTAACGGACCACTTGAAAAAGGTATCAGAAAAGGAAACCTAGGATTGACCAGCATGTTGGGCCATAAGGTCGACCCATCTCTGCATCTGTGGCTCAGTCGGTGGAGGTAAGCCAAGTGAGATGTACTGCGGCCGCATCAGTGGGATCTTTTCCAAGGCGAAAGCAGTCAAAATAGAACCATAGCCGAAGTTCTTCAATTTTCCGTTTTTTACCTTGGTCAGTTGTTCTTTCATCACAGGGAGTACTGCGTCACACCAGTTGAACCAAGGATAATTTTAGGGGCGAATGTTCGCCCTTTGGCGAAATTAAGGGGTTTTAAATTTTTAGTGGGCGAATATTTTGTATCATAGTACATTTTTACAAATCACCTCAAATAGCCCACCTTATTTTAAGGGAGAGGGTAAAAAAGGTAAATTTAGCCCTTGAAATTAGGACTTACAACCTTCCATTCTCCCATTTTCAAGAATAGGTTTTATTTAAGTGAATCCATTCACCCATTTTCAAGAATAGGTTTTATTTAAGTGAATCCTATGGGCCAAATACCATATTTATAAAAGAGGTATGGTAAATTAATAAAAATATAAATAAATGAGAGGTACGGTAAATAAATAAAACATTTTTTATATTTACTCCATAAGTCACCTTATATACATGTAAGGGTGTAAAAAAATAAAAATATAAGTAAAGTGGAGGTATGGTAAATAAATAAAACGTCTTTTTATACTTACTCAAAAGGTATGGTAAATAAATATAAATATAAATAAACTAGACGTATCGTAAATAAATAAAACCTCTTTTTATATTTAGTCCATAACCCTCGTTCTATTTATGAAGGCTCAAGAAAGAGGTTTTATTTAAGTGAATCCTATGGGCCAAATACCATATTTGTAAAAGAGGTATGGTAAATTAATAAAAATATAAATAAACGAGAGGTATGGTAAACAAATAAAACATTTTTTTATATTTACTCCATAAGTCACCTTATATTTACGAACACTCAAAAAATGGGTTATATTTAGGTGAAACCTATGGCCAAAATACTATGGGACAAATACCATGGACTAGATTGTTATTAATACCATGCAAAAAGCCATTATTAACCCTAATATTAGAATTAATAAAAATAAAAATGGCACATGGTATTGACCCATGGTATTCACCAAAATGGCACATGGTATTGACCCATGGTATTCACGTGGAATGTAGCCTATTTAAATGGGGAAATTAAACCAACATGTAGCCTATGCTAAGATTCACTAGGACTTTACAAAGTTTTATTATTTAGTGAAAGACTCGCCAAGATCTTACAAGATTTTATAATTGAGTAAAATATTCGCCATGCCTGGTGAGAGATTCGCCAAAAAATTATATATACATATTATATTATTGATAAAATCGCCTTCCATTTTTCCTATATACCATGGAGATTCGCCCATTTATTATATTTATAAATTTAGGGGGGGTTCTTAAAATTTTCCCTGAGTTGAACACCTTTGGTTAAAGGCATTCCAAGGCATACTGCATATAGGACCTGTTAGCCACGTGAGGAGCCGCGCTACCAGCCAGTCTAGTAAAAGTGAATAGAATGGTCCTCAAGGACTGGTCATTGACATCTCAGATGTTGATCTTGCCATCCATACTCGGCTGAGATCCCTTTTTGCAATACCGGCGAATATAATCTCTCATGGATTCACCCCCATGGGCAGAACCTGATAGTGAAAGAGGGGCACCATGCCTCGATAAACCAGTCAAAAAATAGATGTCCACGACAGTCAAGGGGATAGATTTGCCTCTGATTTGAAACATCTGGTTGGTAGGATCCCATGCGTCGAGAAGATATTGCAACAAGTTGATTTGTTGCCTCATGCTAGAGATGCAGAAAAACTTGAACATGCCACAGTTCCGTAGAGCAGTTACCGTAATCGGATCATGTAAAGCAAGCATGTCCTCTTCTTCATGCTCACGTTCTTGCCATGTAACAACCATTTTGCTCCGATAAATCTCTGCAAAGCAAGCAAGAGAAGAGTCAGGATCCTGATTTGGCTAAAAAATAGGAAAAACTCCAATGAGAAAACAGTGTAGAAATTTCCCTTTTCGCGCCCATCGCACCCCCAGCAGTGTATTGGGTGGGATGCATATTGACTGGCCAATGGCCAAGCCAGTATGCATCGCACCTTTTGATATAGGAAGGGTGCGATGGAGCCAGGGAAAATTTTTCAAACCCAAGAGGCTCAGAAAAACAAGGAAACATGCACAGAATTCAAAAAGGAAGGAATGCAACTGAAGAGCTCAGGTTTAGCTCCTACCTGGTCCAGACGGCGTTGAGAATCGTCCACAGAATCTCCCAAAATCAGTTGGTGAAAATCAAGGGGGAAAAGCACCTCCAGAGCTCCAACAAACCAAAGTTCAAATGAAATGGTAAAATGATGGGTAAAAAACCACTTTTAAATTACTTTTCATGTAATTCAAGTAAAATATTAGTGTTTTAACTCATTTTGAAACATATATTGTTCATTTCTAATCGGTTTGATGAAGCAATTGAACAGGCGGTACAACCTTTGAAGGAACAAAGTGATTAACGGTGAAATTAAATCGATGACCATTATCACGAGCAGTTTTTATGTGGAGTTCAAGCTCGCTAAAAATTAAACATAAGCAATGAGCAAACGTTCCCCCAAAGTTTAATCTCATTAAAAAATGAACCAAGCTCCGGTAAATAACCATTGTGAATGCATTATCATCAGCTTTTGAGCCCTGGTCGTGTTTTCATCATCACCTCCACTCTGTTTTAGCCGATCATTCACCTCCATTTGATTCTTTGCCCCTTTTGAGGAACAGGTGCGAAGAGTGATCCTGTTAGCCATCCTTGTGACACTGCCGTGATTAGAAAATTCCAAACCTTACCTAGAACCAGCTGCTACCTGAAATTATCACTCCTTCCTCAAAACGAGTCTCCTTTAAGCTCTTCTCACCTGACTCATAAAATATGAAAAGATTGTTGAGCGATTGACCTCTCCAGCTCATTAAAGCAACCGGAAGTGATATCCCTCCTCTAGATTTTAATCTTTTTGGACCTGAGGGATTATTACACAAAAAGATCGAGTGCTTGTCTTGTTCGGCTCGTTAAAATTACCGAAAATTCATCCCTTTCGTATTATTTTATACTTTTTCAGACTTAAGGGATTATATGATGAAAAAGGATTATTGGAGTTTCATTTACGTCCCTTTCAGACTCTCTAAAATTGAAAAGGACTGAGTTATCTTTGTCGTTAAACTCGTTAAAACCGAATAGCGACAAACTTGTCCATACAGACAAGAACGAGTTTCACTGTCGCTAGGCTCGTTAAAATATAGCGACGGGTTTTCCCGAAGGGCAAATTATAGAACAAGCATATGTTATCCTCCTCAAGCTTGACAAAAATAAAGAGGTACTGGTCAGCAATGACTGGGGAAAAATTGAGAAGAAAACTTGAAAAAACTTTATTGGTAGCAAGTCGTTCTTGAACATGACACTTTCACTCCGCATCCGAGTTGGGTCGGGTTGTTTCGTTCACTAGTCATATCACCATTGGTCCATCACACCATCCATATTTGGGGTTAACGCTACCAATCCATGTCAGTGTCATCGGTATGTTCAAGAGAAGTCGCTCAGAGAATTCCCCTGTGTCTCATATGCTGCAATACATTCACGCTCCATTCTTTCATGATCGCCACCCTGAACCCTGTATCATTAGATTGTTTTCACCTTCAAAATCATTTACTCTGTTCCGTGTCGTAGATGTGGGATTCATTAAGGAACTCCTACGGTGGGTCACTTCTTGTTGACATCAGCTCATTATCCAAGAAGTCGACATAGGAATAACCCTTTTAGTACTTTGAAGCTTACATGCCTCAATGGCAAGTTTTTCACTTCCGGTGACAGGTTTACATCAATGGCCTTCGACCAAAATATTTTGCGCAGTGTTTGACGCCAAGTCCCTTATTCACACCACGCGAATTGTACTGTAGTACCTTGAGGGTCATCATCATTATCGGTGATTCCTCTTGCCCTTGTTAACAGCTTACATCATTGGCTGGTAATCAGGCGATGTCTTTCCATGTTCGACTCCAGAACATCTTTCACATGGATCGACTTGTGCTCCGAGTGAAGATTGAACGAGTTTGAAGACCTTGGATCTAGTTTCATCCATCCGGGCTGCGATATATTCAGGAAAATAAAGACATCAAATGTACATTGTTGCTGCACAGATGATCATCCGAATCAAAGGATGATGACTCTATCAGAATCATCGGTCTCCTACACAGAGGATTCTCTGTGTTATGTACATGAAAATGAATTTATAAAGCTGAGCATGGGAATGCCCGCCTCAGCTAGATCATGAAAAATATTATGAAGATAATGTATTGTATTGTATCTTATTACAGGTCGCCTTCCAGCTCGAAAAAACTTCAGATCCTCATGATAAAGCATTTCACCCGACAGCAAAAGATGAACGACATCATGCTTCAGGGGGAAATTGTTATAGAAATTTTTGGGCACTGCAACCCCAATCAAACATGTCCATAAACCAAGGGCTCCTAAGTCCCTAAAAGTGTTGTTTCATACCCTAAAGGAACATGGTCAGCTGATTACATCATCTCCCAGAAGTTCTCCACAGGAAACTGCTCAGAACTGGTCAAAACTGGACCATACAGGTTGCTCATTGCTAAGGGTGCGATGCATCCCACCTGCACAGTGAAAAGGGTACGATGCATACTGAAAAGCCCCTCTGTAGGGTGTGATGGCCGAGAGTGGACAAATGGTAGAGACAATTTGTGAGGTGGATGATCATGGAATCTTCCAGAAACTTCTCCTATGACACTTGCCTCTCTGAATTCACCCAGGGATGAGTAAAAGATCATCAATCTCTAAGTGGAATCAAGAACTATTAGAGAGAGGACACTAATCAAAATCCCAGAAGCTGACTCACCCCCCTGCAATCATCTATATATGGATCCCTCATCCCAGAGATCCAGAGGCTGGAATTTTGTATCTTGTAAGGAAGTGTTGTTGGTTTCTTGTTGGAATATCATAGTGTTGGGTGATCTAAGCTTTTCATGAGGTGAAAGAAAGGCTTTCATGCTGGAGGATGACGCTGGGTCAGAACAATTGGTTGTAATCCTCTTTGCTATTCTTGATATTAATAAAACTATTCAAGTTTTCCTCCACATTCTTGTATGTTTGATGATTTATGCACTTGTGTGGTAAATATACATCTGGTCCTATATTGTTTATGATTGTAGATCTCTGTTCTTCGATAGTATTATGCTGCTTTGATTCCACAAGTGCTCTTTGAAGCTGGGTAGACGAAGGAGAAGCGGCAAGGATCTGTTAGAAGGGAGAGGAATTGAGCAAGGAACCAAGCACAAGACTGAGGTTGGTGTCCTTCATTCCACTCTTATCTACTTTTCATAAAGGAAAACGAAAGTAGTTTTAGTTTGTTTGTTTCTAAGATAGCTACCAGTCTTAGTGGGACTAGCAGCTCCGAGTGGACACTAGATTTCTCGATAACAAATAATTAGCCCAATGCAACAACTCTTCTCGCATCTCAACAACACAGCTTTCTCCGGTATAGCCCTCCAGTTACCATGGTCGTGCTCAATATGTAAGTAATGATTTTCTGATCTTCTGCCCTTCTTGAGCCCAAATTTTCACAGCATGGAGCCCTACCCATTATTTTTTGATTTGGTGTGCCTTCTGATAAGCCTTATGCCCTTTTCTAACCAGGCAAAGATATTGTCAAATTAAATATGCAACTACCCTTCACGTCACCAGTTGGTCCTCGACTGCTTTTATTTCTGGAGCTTCACAAGTCCACTACCCTGAGTGTTATACCACCAGAAAACGCATGTATATTTTTAGCCTTTTGCAATCACTTACTAGCTCACAGTTCGATGGCTGAAGTCACATTCTTGATGTAGACTGGTTGGTCGGTTCATGTAACACCTAGATTACAAGCTAGTTGTTCATAGTTGTCCATGGTGACATCTCCCTTCATAAAGTTCAAATCTATAAAAAGAAAATATCCAGACAATTTTTACTATTCAAATCTATGAAGGAGTGTCAAGTTCTAGCGCCATCTGAGCCAGAGGTACTATATGCATTCGCTTTATGACCTTGGGCTTAGTTTTACTTTGGTGTTTTTAACTTAAGACGAGTACTATAAATTTTGACGGGAAAAATCCCAAATTAAACGTCAAAATGACGGTTACTTATTTATGAGGCAAGTCAAATTTAACGATAAAAATTTAGAATAAGTATCAAATACGTCTTAAAATACGAAATATGTCCTGTGAGACGTCAAATTCCAGGCCTAGGCCCGTCTACTCGAAAAATTTATCCATTCACCATTCACCGAGAAATATGTAACTGCCCTCCATACCATGCATCCATATTGGTGAGTCATTAAGCCAATGATGGGTTTAGTTACTTCTTGTTAATATTTGCCTATCGCTTTGAGTCAAAATTAGGAAGGCCCGCATGAATCACGTGCTGGTTTCCCTAGGAATATTTCATTAAAACTATTTTAATTTTTTTCTCCTAATAAAGCGTCCATGTGCAGCCAAGGGAAGCACGGTCGAAACCAGGAAAACACAGGCTGTACACTCCACAGACCACTGAATCTTCCCTTGGGAAAGCAGCCAGCCAGGATGTCTCCGCGCCATCATTTGTCATCGATGCATCGATGCTGTCACAGCACAGCTCATTTCATGGAAGCATCCGCAGCTTACTGATCTCCCAGCCCTTCAAATTTTACTCAGCTTGCTTCACCTTACGGCATATGCTTGCAGCTGCCCTTCCTGTCTAAGCTCACTCTAATTGGCCTTTTCTCAAAGTTTATTCAGGCTAGGATTTTACAAGCAGATCTGTAGGCGAAAAGGGAGTTTCTTCACATATTCATCGGATCTATGGCGGTCGGCAGATCAATTTGTGGGAAGGTACCACAGGGCTTTGAAATGTTAGCAAATATGCAGCTCTCTCGGCAAAGAACTGCGTGGCCCTGGCGGTCATCATCTACGGCTGCCGGTCAAATGGTGTTCGAAGGCAACTGCGAGCTCAAATGGCAACAGTTTAGCAAAGGGAGAAAAACAGAGCAAACCCTAAGCCAATTAAAGGATCCTAAATGGAAGCAGTTTCTCAAAAGATTCAAGGGTTTTGTAAAAGGACTCAGCAATCAAAAGGACGCTAAAAGGTCAGATAATCTTTCCACGGCCACGGCCATGGTACGGCCCGTGAAGGCAGTAAGTCTTGTTGCCCTTGTTACAGGAGTTGCGGTCCTCAAAGTTCCTATTTGGCAGAGAAGAAATTCTCCGACGCCGCCTTCTCTTAAACTTGATGAAATGCGCCCATCCAGATCGAGAAAGGCCAGCGTACCAATCATGTAAAGAAGTCGAAATTTTATTTTGCGCTATGTATTCTCGACGCAGTGAGAGCCGGTTGAACTAGACCCGGAGCGGCCTGCAACTTGTTATTACTTGCATTGTTACCCTGGGTGGAGCGTTGCAACGAACAGAGTTTCTTTTTTAAAGAAATCTCATCTTTTTGGTGTCCATGGTTAGGCAATAAATGGAACTTGCTGTAATTGAGGTTGTTTTATGTGCATTTGATTAGAGATTTGAATTTGATATGATTGGGGTAGTTCTATATTTGCAGACAGATTTGGGTAGTGGCGTAAATGAGGGTATATTTAATATTTTTAAATGAAATAACCATAACATCATTTTAGATAAAAGGAAAGCTAATTATTATTGTTATTATTATTAACATCATTTTAGAAAGAAGGAAAGCTAAATAATCTTGATAACCAAGTGTTGCCGGTTTTTCACTCGCATGGAACCCAGTGAAAGGACTTGAATTTGAATTTTGTCCCACCTCACCAAATCCAAATAGCATGCGAGGGATTTAATTTTAAAGGGGCAAATACAAAATTGCCTAAATGAATATTTGATATAGCTTTTTAAGCCAAGAGGGGTTTTAATGAAGCGGTCGGAAAACCTTTTGAATATTTCGCCTTTTAAGGCAAGAAGGATTTTAATGGCGTAGTCTAAAAATTAAGTTTTCTTTCTCTGAAAACTATGGAAATTTTGGTTATATTTTGAAAAAATCTGGTAGTGATTTTTGTAAATCCAAGTAAAAACTGCCAAAATTCATAATTTTAGGTGTTTTAGACATTTTTGATGGTGTTGAATCCATTTCCACCATCAAAAGCATGATTCAAACACTGCGTTTACAAGATTTTTTGAATTTTTTTCCCTAGATCCAACCATTTTTGGTCATCCAGACAATTCTTCCACCTCTGATTCCGATTTTAATGAAACGGTCAAAAAAAAGTTTTGAATATTTGGCAAGTCTAGGTTCAAAATTAATTAAACACACACCTGAGACTTAATGTAACCTTACTTTATTCAAACAATGATGTAGAAATTTCTTCAATAGAACATTTAAAATTATTTTCGATAACTTATTTAACATCATTTCCATTAATTTTTAAAATAATATAAAAATTGAAAACATATTTATAAACGTGAGAATTAAAAATTCAGACAAACACCGTAAAGGCTATAATATATGGTAACGAGGGTTTGTAAAGGCTAAGATACACTATAACGAGGGTGTTCCTTCCGAATACACCTTTACTCGGTTGGGTGGTGGGGCCCATGAAGGTGTCTGTACATGTGGACATCAATGTTGTGAATTTTTTTGGTAAGTAATTGGAAGATCATCACACTATCACTATATCATAATATATTGTGAGTTTACTTGGATAAGGATATTTTTTAAATCGACATAGTGTAATTTGATAATAGAGAATATTTGTTTATGAACCATTTAAACTTGATATAATGTTATGGCATTTCCGTTTTCAATTTTCACATGGAGACATTCACATAGATCATTATTAGCATTTTTAATATAATCAACTAGTATTAACTGTATCTTTTTAACATTGTATCCTTAAGTTAAATATATATTAGTTGTAAGTTTACTTTCTAGTTGTACGGTGATAACTCGGTCTCATTTTTTATTTAATGGTGGTTATTTTTATTTGAGGTTTTTGTTTTGGTTATTCACGAATACTTATTTTTGAAGTTTTTATGTGGTTGTGGTTAATGTTTGCTATTTTTGTGCCTCTATAACTAAAATTATTTTATTTCAGAGTTCAACCAAATTCATTAAGGCTATCTAGCTTTCTTGTTTAGAGTTTTGGTCAATATGCTTCCTAATTGGAGCTTTTAGCCTGCATAAGTCTCTTGTTGTGACACTTCAATGCATCATTGTGAGATCTACATTTTCAACTTCAATGCCCTTTTCAATATTGACATATTCTTTTTCTTAGGAGGCGTGTTTTCCTATGGGTTTTTCTCCTTTTCTTTGCTTGTGTTAGAATATTTTATACTTGCGTACCTAACAAGACCTTGTTGTGAGGCCAATTTTTTCTCATGTTTACTCCCTACATTTCACTGAAAGGGTGTGTTAGTATTATTTGCCAACATATTGATGTTTTCCAATGCAACCAATTAATATTAGTTGTAAGCTCATGTAGGCATCCTTATTTGTCCAATTTTCAAAGTCATCATTTGCTAATATCTTTCCTCTTCTTATTGTTATATATGGCAGGTATTCTCTTATGTTTAATAATAATATAGAACAAATATACATATTTGTTTCACTTAATGGAGTCTCACCTCATCTACAATATGGGTTATACATTGATTTCTAAATGACTCAAGAATCAACATCTCTCCCTTTTGTCTCCTTGAATAATGACTTCTTTAAAAGGAAAGTCAAGAAATGAATATGAATATTATAGTTTAGAAATAGAAAAAAAAATGAGTTGTCTTTAGGTGTGACTTTTTGAAAAAATTTCCAGTTTATCTTTTGATTTAATTTGTTTAGAATCCAATAGAGATTCATTGAAATCACAAGTTTGATGGGTGAACTCTGCACAATCAAAGCTCCTCGGGGGTTTTTCAAGTTGATGAATCCATATATGCAATCAAAAAAATCAATTTAAACAACACAAATCAAGATTTCACCACTATTTTTTCTGTCGGATTCCATCGAGAAATCCACCAGAAACTCCAAAAAGTCACACTTAAATACAACTCTAAAAATAAATCAATCTCACAACCTTAGTGGATCATGTAAAGAAATTAATGAATTTAGAACTCCGACAATGTATAATTAGAGTGTAGGTTTCCCTAAAATCAAGAAAATGAAAAAGGAAGATAGGAGTATAGTTCTTAATTATAAGATTTATGATTTAGACATTTGAATTCAATTCTCATATAACAAACAAATAAAGTTATGAATTTTAGTAAATAGTTCATTTAATATAATATAAAACATGTTATGTAAATAGTTCATTTAATATAATATAAAACATGTTATGTAATCATATAACAAAATGAAAAGCTTTGTTATTTAATGAATACAACATACTTCCTTTAACCTCTCGCCCCACCAACTTTTTGACATGAAGACACCACCATGTGGTTGGGAATTTATAAAGCAAAGGTGGTTAAAATCAATTTGCTTAAAGTTAAATTCAACATTTAATTTGGTCAAAGTAGATATCGTACAATGTAGCAATTCTCCTCATTTATGATTTTTAATAGTTGATTTTTTAAGAAGTACAAAACAATGTTTCTTGACATTTAAGTTTTGTTTTTTATTAGCAATTTTCTTTAAAGGTGCAAAGGTACATCGAAGAAATAGAAGATTTGAGAAGATTGTCTTTAAAAACTAAATTACTAAATATAAAAACTCTCATTTATAATAAAATAAATATTATATAAAGATTATTTGAAAAAGAATTTGAGATATATAAAATGCATGACTGCACTACATCTGACGAGGCAACTTGGTGTAGCATGTATTGCACTGAGATAAAGTGGATTCAATGAATGACAAATATCTCTAGCAGATAATGCTAACATTATTGCAAAGTGGAAACTAAAAATCAAACAAGTGTCATAGCTATAGTGATAACAAATTCCAGTGAGGATGATTGATCCAGGTGGCTCTAGAGAGGCTCAGAAGTCAAAGAGGGTTAAGAAAAGGTTAAAAAATCAAAGATTTTGAATTGTAGTAAAGCCGAAGTTTAGATTGAAGAGATTGTTGAAAGATTTATAATGGCACAAGCGAAACCTCAATTCAAGTTCGTATGTGAAAGTTATGGTTAGTCAAAGTTTTGGTCAAATAGGCCCATTAGCTAAAGTTAGTAGAGCACCAACTAAATTTAGAGCCCAACTAAATCTAGTGGAGCTAGTAAATTTGACAAGAATTAATGAGGTAACAATTTAGCACTTTTCGGCAATAGCTTCTAGTGGTCAGAACTAGCAAAATTGTCGCCTACTTAAAATGTCTAGTGACCATAAAAATCTGCTGACAATTTTTTCTTATATATTTTATAAAAAATAAATTAAAAAATAATAATAATAAAATCGGTTGGGGGGTCACCAAACCCGCCAACCAAATGTCATATATATATATATATATATATATATATATATATATATATATATATATATATATATATATATATATATAGATATCGAATTAAAATGAGCGGGCCCCCATGGGTTGACCTGCCACCAACCACATATATATATTATAATATATGACAGAGTTAGTTAGGCTCGAACCTATGTCAGTCGGGTGATCGGCTTGCCTATTGCGGCGACTCCAAAACCCATCACATACCACACCATGCAATTCGAAACAAAATACAATGAGCCATGTTGGTCTGCGGGGATTTTAACCTGGGTCACATGGAAACCAATGCCTTAACTTGGGACCGCCAACTAACCTACCAGCCAACAGGGCTTTGTTAAGTCCGTCAGTGGCACATTATTTAAACATTGACTTTTATCATATGACCAACGAAAGAGGAGTGTGCATGAATACCGAGGAACTGAATCATGCCTGGCAAATATTTCAAGAAGAATGTTCGTTGATGCAAGGGGGGGATTTTGGAGATTCCCTCGGGGCCAAATTTTCACTCTACCAGAATTATGCTGAGTTTATAGACAAATTAATAAGAATGTCACCAGGAGTTTGATGGTGCAGACAGTTTTCTGATCTGTGTTGTGGATTTTCCAGAGATAGATTGTTTAAGGAAAAACCATGAAGGTGGAACCTTAACACAAGAATGTGCATAGAATCTAAAATATTCTCGAGAGGCCAATTTTTTAAGGTACCATAACCATGTCAACTTTATACTCATTCTTCTCATTTTTTTTGCAAGGAACGTGATGGTGTGATCAAATTCTTCATTTGAGCAACCGAATTCTAGTTAGCCCATGAGAAGGAATCTTTGGGAAATCTTTGAGATTCCTGGGGGTCTAGATTTTGACTTGAGCAGAAAGGAGTCAAGTTTATAGTCATTTCTCCCGATTTTTTTTTAGGAATTCAACTGTGCAACTCATTTCTTCAGCAGAGGTGTGCATTTTTAGGCCATCCCCAGAAGTGGAGGTATAAGGTGTTTTTTGTACTTACATGTAATTTGATTTCATTGAATATTAATGAAAGAGATCTCCCCACATTGAGAAAGGCTCAGAGATGTAACCCAAACTGGGTGAACTTCGTTATCAACTTGTTTGCATATTTTATTCTCATGGTTTCCATTTATTTTTTCTTCTTTTATGTGTATGCATCTTATGGCTACATTCTCTTATAAATTCAATTTTGTATGCATCTTTGAAGTGAAAAGATTCAGATCAAGTTTGGTATAAGAGCGATCTTCTTGTTGAAGTGAATTATGGGTGTCAATGATAACTAGAGATTGAACGTGAAATAAGGAGGAAAATGGAGGATCACAAATATCTCTACAAGGACCTCCTCAGGATGACACACATGGTAGACATAATGTATGCATATTATGAGGAGAAAGTGGAAAAATAGGAATAGGAGAAAGAGAGAAAAGGATGATGCTCCAGCTTCATCTTCGAGTGAATATTCTTCTTCTTCATCTTCTTTTGATTATTCAAATGAAGAGATCAATGAGAGCCTTCAAGCAGATAATGTTGAATTGAAGAGACTTCTACAAGAAGTAGAAGAGGAGAAGCAAGGATTTCAACTTCAATTACAGGTCACTGAAGAGGCATTGGTGTTGAAAATGCAACAAGATGATGGAGCTTAGTGGAAAGGAGTCGCCTTCACTAAGTGGGCCCGCAGGCTATTTTTGGCGCAAAGTCTATTTTTAGACATATGGATCATGGTCTATGAGTTGCAGGACGCTATTTGTGGATGATTGGTCATGTTGGTAAAAATAGATGGACTTCTATTTTTAGACATATGGGCAGTTTCTATTTTTAGACTACCAGGCTAAAAATAGAACAGTCGAATATTATTAGCTCATAATAATATTTGGACTATAAACATTATCTTATCCTCTTGGAGCACTTCAGTTTGAGCTACAGATGTGGCACATGCAGCTGTCAGAAGGAAATATGCTTTTCTTGTGGGTCAGTTGAGCTATTGCATGCATGACTTCAGTTAGAACTCATGTGGTTGAGTTTGGTGGAGTTGATTGAGGAGTTGATGGAGTTGTGTTCAGTTTAACTTGGTTGAACTAGTTGTATTTAGTCTAACTGCAGAATACACTAGTGATGAGTGATGTGAATTTTTTTTAATTAATTCACTAATTATTAACTCATAAACTAACTCAAGAATACATCAGTTAACTCAGTGCAATGGACAGTTCAGTGGAGACAGGTGTTATGGGTTGAGATTGCTATCAGTTGTGACTATAGTTGTGCATGAGATCTTGCACAATCAATGGATTGAGTAATGCCAATGAGGATTGCATGGTTCAGCCAAGGAAATACGAGTTTGCTTTAGCCATTCATCATTATTCTCATGCAGGATTACGTAGTGGAGGCAGCGAAGCAGCGGAGGAGATTTGAACCTGTGATTGATTCAGATCTGAGCTAGTTTGTGTGTAACAGGTGGAGATAGTACTGAGTACTTGTGAGGAGTATGGTACTATGTATTGTTACATGTTCTCAATCATTATAATATACAGATAGTGTGGGGTTTTCAGCTGTATGATTTCCCCGGGTTACATATTGTGTTAATGCGCACATGTGATTGATGTTTCATTGTTTTTAATGCTGCTAGATTGATGATCAACATAGAGGAGGTTATGTATTATGCATGTATTCTGAAATAATGTATAATCGGGATAATCTCTATGAATAAGTGTTATATTATTCAAAATTTCTACATGGTATCAGAGCTGTTGATCATCAGATCTATTATTCAGAAAGTGTTTACATTTTATTTCTTCAGGCAGAGTCTTTAATTGGGCCAGGTAGCCTCTGGATTCATCCTTCCTTTGGAAGGTGAGATATCCGGTAAAAGCCCATACAGTCAATCTCTTTACGAGAAATACCTTGTTCTCACGAATTTTAGATCAGAGGTGGTTGAGTTTTGAGCTGGTGGAATTCGAATTTGCAGCAGTGTTTTCTTGGTGTCAAAGTTGAAATGTCTTTCAACGGATTGCGATTGGAGTATGCTCTTGAAGGCAGCTCGAACTATATTGCATGGAAAGACAGGATGGAGGCGGTGTTAGATGACAATGGGCTGAAGGAGTTCATAGAGGCTGAGGTCCCAAAGCCTATTGATGCTGCTCACGTTGAGGTTTGGCAAAAGAAGACAACAAAGTGTCGAAGGATTCTGTTGGAGGGCATGAAGGATCACATTGTGTCCAGCCTTCATGGAAAGGCTTCTCCATACTTGATGTGGAAAGCATTGACAGATCTATTCCAAAGCAAGAGCGACCAGAGGAAGTTGGTGCTCAAGGATAAACTCAGAGACATTAAGTGTGAGAATGGAGACAGTATGCCCAGGTATCTCACGAAGTTCACCCAATGCCAGGATGAGCTGGGAAGTGTGGGGGTGGCTGTCAATGATGAGGACTTGGTGAGCTTGGCTCTCCTTGGTCTTCCGAAGAGTTGGCATTCCTATCAGGACTCTGTCAATGGTCAAGAGAAATTGCCAGGATGGAAGAGACTTTGGTCGGATCTTGTGCAAGAGGAGATCAGATAGAGCACCAGAGATAGTTCTTCATCCATGCATGATGAGGAAAACTATGCCTTAGCGAGTAAAGTGAAGAAGGGGAAGGAGAAGGGTTCTCTTTCTGAATCCAGTTCTTCCAATAATGGGAAGAAGGTTGACAAGTCGAAGGTGAGATGCTTTTGTTGTCATGAGTTGGGCCATTATGCTATTAATTGCCCAAAGAAGAAATCCAAGAAGGGATCTGGGGAAGGATCTGAAGGTGAGGCACTTGCTTCACAGTTTGAGTTGGATTTCACACTCTTCGCATGCATGGTTTCATCCATGGTGGGAAGTGGTTGGTTTCTTGACAGTGGAGCTTCTTTCCACATGACCGGTGACAAGATTTTGTTCAGTACTTTTGAGGAGAAAGATCTCCAGATACTCATAGCAATGGGTAATAATGAGAAGTATAGTGTCTCAGGTGTAGGCATGGTTATTTTTCAGAGGGAGCATGGAGCTCGCGTTACCTTGACCGATGTCAAGTATGTACCAGGACTGAAGAGAAACTTGGTGTCGATCGCGATGCTGGAAGACAAAGGCTATGATGTAGTCTTCAGTAAGGGAAAGGTTTTCCTTAGACACATCATCACTAGACAAGTCAAGTAGGTTGGTTCACGGGTCAAGAACTTGTGTGCTCTTGAGGTTCAAGATGCATGCAAAGCCTTGAGCAGTGAGGCAACTGATGGAGACTTGGTGGTTGAGAGGGAGCATATATTACCTCTCAACATGCAGAGCCAAAAGAAGTCTCAGATGATTGTGGAGGAGCCACGATTGGTGCAACAACTTCAGGAGGTTGTGGAGTAGCCACAACAAGGGAAGCTGAGAGGAGATTAAGTAGAGACATCTACTCATGCAGAGACCTCCAATAGGGGGGAAATTCTATCCAGGTGGGCTGAGGGATCACATGCAGCCATACCTCCAGGTAGGAGGTGGGGCAATATAGAGTGATCGTCCCAAGGAGGAGGGGCAGGATCCTTGAGGTACCCAACCTCTTGGATGAGACCTTGCTACGGGAGCCCCGATGTGGAGTAGCAGGAACTGACTGATTGGGTAGAGACAAATGCGGATGGATCAGCAGAGGGAGCGACAGTGCAGGGAATCCCAGGACAGCGCATAGCTAGCAGGCTGCAACAATGCGAGAGGCACAAGTGTTTTGCACAGTGCTAGGTGGCACAGAGAAGTGTGCAATGATGTAAGATGCATGGAGATGTTGCAGTAGCGCAGATGTCAAAGAGGGAGCACTTGTCAGCAGCAGGTAGAGCTTCAACATCATAGTATGTTCCTAGCCCAATGGAGTGGTCAGTTGGGAGTGTTTTTGTTCCATGTGTTGTTGGAGCAAGTGGACCGGGCAAATGTGTTGCATGAAAAACATTACAGAGTTGCAGGATAGGGGTTGCTGATAATCCATATCTTGTTGAGAGGGAGTGTTGAAAATGCAACAAGATGATGGAGCTTAGTGGAAAGGAGTTGCCTTCACTAAGTGGCCCTGCAGGCTATTTTTGGCGCAAAGTCTATTTTTAGACTATGTCTATTTTTAGACATATGGATCATGGTCTATGAGTTGCAGGATGCTATTTGTGGATGATTGGTCATGTTGGTAAAAATAGATGGACTTCTATTTTTAGACATATGGGCGGTTCCTATTTTTAGACTGCCAGGCTAAAAATAGAACAATCGAATATTATTAACTCATAATAATATTTGGACTATAAACATTATCTTATCCTCTTGGAGCACTTCAGTTTGAGCTACAGATGTGGCACATGCAGCTGTCAGAAGGAAATACGCTTTTCTTGTGGGTAAGTTGAGCTATTGCATGCAGGACTTCAGTTAGAACTCATGTGGTTGAGTTTGGTGGAGTTGATGGAGTTGTGTTTAGTTTGACTTGGTTGAAGTAGTTGTATTTAGTCTAACTGCAGAATACACTAGTGATGAGTGATGTGAATTAATTGTTAATTAATTCACTAATTATTAACTCATAAACTAACTCAAGAATACATCAGTTAACTCAGTGTAATGGACAGTTTAGTGGAGACAGGTGTTAGAGGTTGAGATTGCTACCAGTTGTGACTATAGTTGTGCATGAGATCTTGCACAATCAATGGATTGAGTAATGCCAATGAGGATTGCGTGGTTCATCCAAGGAAATACGAGTTTTCTTCGGCCATTCATCATTATTCTCATGCAGGATTGCGCAGTGGAGGCAGGCAAGCAGTAGAGGAGATTTGAACATGTGATTGATTCATATCTAAGCTAGTTTGTGTGTAACAGGTGGAGATAGTACTGAGTACTTGTGAGGAGTATTGTACTATGTATTTTTACATGTTCTCAATCATTATAATATATAGATAGTGTGGGGTTTTCAGCTGTATGCTTTCCTCGAGTTACATACTGTGTTAATGTGCACATGCGATTGATGTTTCATTGTCTTTAATGCTGCTAAATTGATGATAAACGTAGAGGAGGTTATGTATTATGCATGTATTCCGCAATAGTGTATAATCGGGATAATCTCTGTGAATAAGTGTTATATTATTCAAAATTTCTACAATTGGAAAAGTTGAAGTACAACGAAGGCTTAGTGAAGCGATCATCACCTGCTTTAGAATCAACAATTGAGGCAAACAGTGTTAGTAGTTCTCTAGCTTTATTTTGACATGACATTATTTCTATTGGAAGGCTTGAGGTACCTATTTAAGGAACCAACATGAGACTCCTTACCAAGATGGGACATAAAGGAAGAGGACTTGGTGTTAATGGCCAAGGAATGACTCAACCATTGGAGGTTTTACAAAGACCTCGATTTGTAGGATTGGGATACACTGAAGGAGAGTGTTCAAAGATAGTAGAGGCTTCAATGCCATTATCAAAACCATCAAGGAAAGAGGATTATGGGAACACAACACAATCCTCCTATGACAGTGCACATTGCAGAGGAAGAGCTAAGGCAAGCTCTCATCACCAAGATTGCACCAAAGAAAACCAAGAGAGGTATAAAAATTCTCATTATGTCAATGTTCATTTTTATTACAACAACATTGTTAAGGATGAACGAAGTTTGTGGCATCAAAAACCATGTAGTTTTTGTGGCTTGTATAACCATGTGGTAGTTGAGTAATGGAAGAGAATGACACCAAGAAAAATGACAAGATGTAAAAGACTGTTTCCACACTAAGGAAGGAAGAAGGTTAAGAAGGTCTAGAGGAAGAAGAATTTTTGTAGCCATTGCAACAAAGATGGACATTAGAGAACCACATGTTGGAGGCTCCATCCAGAGCAATGTCTTAAGGACAAAGAACCCATGCATGAACTAGATGGAAGAGTTGTTCAACAAGAGAATTAACGTTAGGATGATGACCCATTCAATCTGATGAGTGAGAGATGGTTTTATTATATATAGTAGTTTTTCATGGCCATATTATTGTAAATCATATGTTGCGAAATGATTGTAAAAGTGACGATGCGTTTTCCATCACTTATGAAAGCAACATGATGAAGATTTTGGCCCTTTTGTTGATAGTTGGGGTATTGGTTTATATTATGATGTAAAATTAACAAAATAGAGTGTGTTATAAACTCTTGGAAAGCATGGGGATGCTTGGGTCATGATTAGTCATATAATTGAACATGTAGTTTGCAAAATTGTACCACGAGTTTCACCAGTAGAAAATGATAAAATTAGTGTCTAGGTGACCAAAAATGTTAGTCGCTGCAATTATTTCAAATGAATTACTACTAAATTTGGGAAATTTTAAGTGACCAAACTAAAAATGACTAATTTAGTTTAGGGATAAAATATATGACTAGATAATAAGTGACCAAACTAAAATGACTAATTTAGTCCAAGACTAAAATATCTGACTAGGTAATAAGTGATAATATTAATAATGATTAACATAAATGACTACTATAGTCCAAGAATAAAAATATGACCAAATAATAAGTACAAAAAGTATATGAATTAGTATTTATGTTAGTAATTTTTAATTATGTCACTCTGGAAATGGAAAATTGAAATTTTGATACTAAAGTGTTTCATTTCATTACAGGAGTCTTTGAATACATCTAAAGTGTTAAAATTTAGAGACAAAGGGGTCTTTGAATCCATTTAGAGTGTTAAAAATTCTAAATGCCCTTTTGTCTTTAAATTTTAACACTGCAAATGGATTCAAATATTCTCAACGTTAGTTTGACCTTCCTTCATCATTGGGGTGAGGCTATCCTTAACCAATTCATCCAAGTACGGCAAGGCCAATTTCAATTGAGATGAAGGACAAAAGAAAAACAAACCAGAGAAAGTCGTAGCTTCTGAAACTTTTGAAAACCCTAAGAAAGTCATAATACATTGCATGTATTTCTTTGATCTCTAAGATGAAAGGGAAACCAAACTCAAAGCTAGACAACCCCAAGAATAGTTTTGCATCCCCTCACAAATGGCCTCGAGCCCTAGGCTGGACAAAACTAGAGGACCTGAACAGTGCACAATTGGAGACGGGGTTAGGACCTCTGAATCACTAGATGATTTCCCTACCAAATTATTAAATTTTCTTTCAAAAGACTTAGTAGGCCCGACATATGAGGCATGATGACCTTTCGATCTAACTTCAAAATTTGAATGGATAAAATCCTTGCACCAGCCAAAATTTGTTGAAAACCCCCTCCTCCAATGCATAATCCACCAAATCCTCCTTCTTCATGGGGGTCTGATAGTAAGAAACCAACATCTCATCTTAAAAAACATATTTGATGAGTAGTTATGTGTCTTCAAAGGGTTTATCTTGACGACGATCTCTGCACTTAAAAAATATACATCATGTGAATAAAAATCTCATGGTTATCACACTAGCACAAAATGACCAATTAGTTACTAAAAAACAACTAAAATTTGCATATAAACGACCATTTTTCAGTCGGTGACTAATAGTAGATAATTTACAATAGCTTATAACGTGACCAACTTTTAGTCATTTTTAGCTTAGTCATTAATTGGTTTGCTCACTTTTACCATCTAGTAGTCTTTCAGTCATAAATTTGGTCATTAATTTTTCATTGGTTTAGTCATTAATTGTTGCAATTAATGACCAAATAAAAAAATATATATATATTACTATATGAATCCTCGAGAAAACCAATTAGAGATCAAATAAATAGGACCAAATATTGCTCGCATTATAAGATACTGTAAATTAGCTACTAATAGTCATATATATGCAAATTTTAGTCATCATTTAAAACCAAATAATGACCAAAGAAATATGACTAAATTTTAGTCATGTTATAAGATATTGTAAATTAGCTACTAATAGTCATATATATGCAAAACTTAGTAATCATTTTAATAAAAAAATTATCATTTGCAGTAGTCATTTATCTTTATTTGGTATTTCCATATTCATTGTATAAACGACTGATTTTGTAGTTTCTATTCATTTCATTTAATTTCATTCATAATCATTATAAACAACTAGTTCAATCATATATTCATTTTATTCGTGTTCATCATTAATTAATATAAACTACTAATTTAATAGTTTTAGATTGATTTTATGTGTTTATTATTAATCAGCATAAATTAATTAGTATGATTTTGTGACTAAATTTAAAAAAAATGTCATACAATGTGCATGTTTTTCTAGCATGATAATAAAAAGTTACATATGTTAATTATGAGACTAAATAATATCAAGTGCAAATAAAAAATAATTTCAACCATATAAATTTTATTATATAAAATATCAAGTATTACAATATGAGTTTCCAACTTAATATTGGTTGGACTACAATTTACACATGAAATATTGTTTTATCATTTCAAAACATTATCACTATGTTGTCAAAGCATTGCAAGTGAATTCACCAACTCTGAAGGCTTGACCATCAGTCTCTATGAGTGTCTTATGCAAGATATTGGCTATAAGGGTATCACTAGACATATTCTCTTCTCTCTCTCATTTTTCATTTGTCACTCTAGTGTTATTGTTCTTCTCTTTCTTCAATTTCTACTTCTTACCATCAATATTGAGTTCCTCTCTTGAAAATGAAAGAAGACACAATGCAGAGTATAAGACATGAAAGACAATGAATACTTGAATATAAAACAAAGTAGAATATAAAATATTTATACAACATATACCTCAACATTCAATAGTGGCCACTATGAAGCTAGGTGACCTGTATAAACAAAACAAATAAATGTCACCATAGAAAATAACACCTTAGGAACTTAGTATTCAACCTTCAACAAAACCTTAGGCACAATCATACCAACTAAATTACATGTTAAAAATGGCATGCAATAGATAACTTGTGAAAACAAATGGAAAAAAAATAGTGTAAAAAATAATCTTATTGCTTGTTCTAAAAGAGTTATGTTCCTTAAATTTGGATATAATTTTTTTTACTTTAAAAGTTCCTTGCTATTATGACCTATGTTTTTAGGACAATGAGATTGATCCAACATCATATTAAATTATGGAGACAAAATGATTCAAATTTCCAAGATGAGTACCGCACTTGGTTGAATGAAGGTGCTAGCTGTGAGTAGTGTCAAAACCTTAGGGAAGTAGAACACTAAGGCCTAAGAAAATATATCACTACTTTTCCACTGAAAGAAAAAATTTCAATCCCAAAATAGCCTCTGGGAGTACATTTCGTTGGATGGATATCACACTCTGAGCGATGATTCACTAATACAATGAGAAGTGTACATATATTGTCACAATGCCCCTCACAGTCAGACCCTATAGTTTTTTCCAATGATATTAATCATATTATACTATTTAATTATAAATTATGACTATTAAATAATTATTAATTTTAATAATTAGTCTGAAATTTTGTTTTTAGTATTTATGTATACATGAAAATATTCGGAAAAGAAAAGGTACTTTTCACTAGTAGAAAATGGTGAAATTAGTGACTAGGTGACTAAAAATGTTTGTCACCACAACATTTCCAAGTGAAATACTACTAAAAATTAGCAATATTAAGAGACCCAAATAAAAACGACTAACATAAATGACTAATTTAGTTTTGAAATAAAATATATGACTAGATAATAAGTAATACTAATAAAAATGACTAAGGTGAATGACTAATTTAGTCCAGGAACAAAAATACGACTATCTAACCAGAACTACAATAATATGAATTAGTTGTTTATGTTAGTCATTTTAATTATGACACTTCAACAATCTAAACTTACAAGTCATAGGGGATTCAAAGGTTGTTATAGATTGGATGAAAGGTTATACTTCCTTATACACTTCTTTATTGGATCATATGATTATCAGAGTTATGGAGCTTATTAGAATCTTTAGGGTCATATCATTTGATCACATTCACAGAGAATTAAATTCAAAGGTTGACAGATTATAAAAAATGGGAGTGGGCCAACACCTCTTATTGCAACACGACAGGACCACCTATATATGTTACAACAACATTGCTAACTTATTTAGTGGGTTGCACATTTATTTCACATTTCTTCTTCATCTTGCAAAGTGGTAGTTCTAAGGAGAGGGTATGAACTTTGATCAAGGAATGTTCACTTAGTACCACTACCAAGTTTCCTAATTCGTGCAACTTGTCAAATGTATTAAGTTTGCTTCACAACTTCTCATGGTGCTTAAATTACTTGTCAAAACATATAATTGACACTACAACCCTCCAACATCTCTAACTATTCAAAATCTTCAACCTTTGTTAGAGTCTTCTTAGACGTGCACCCAAGCCTGAAGCAGAACCTAACACTAGCATCCTGGATATGCATGCTCATTCCCTCTTTTAATACCTCATTGAAACCACATTATCACACTGCTTAAAATGAAATTTTCATGTCTTAAGGAAAAGCACATACTTTTCTCATAACAACCTAAACTACGCAAATGACTATGAGAGAACTCCATTTTCTCAAGATGAAAACATAGGGTTTTAAAACCCCATTCTCGCAACAATTTGAATATTTTTAACCTAAAGAAGGATGTGTATCCTACTCCTTCCAAATTTGTCATATGAATTTTAATAAACTAACAATTTCTTTTAACTATTAGTATGTATGTCTTCGTAGACTTAGTAGTCAAATATGGAGGTGGGTCTCTTCTCCCACAAATAAATGGGTCTCATACACCAATGCGGTGTATGGCTTGGCCATGACGTTAAAATTGGATAATAATAATATATACTCTATTTTATTTTTACCCACCTAATATGCAAGAACACCTAAATGTTTTCAATACAACCAAGTTAAAATCACTTGTTTCCTTCCAATATCTCACATTTTTCCTCCATAAACTTTAATAGCAAAATCATTACATAAAAATATAACCTTAAAATTAAATTATTATTATAATAAATACTACCTATTATCACAACCAAAAACATGCAAAAACCTATTAAAGTTATTAGATTATTATTATTTTTTATTATTATAATAAATACTACCTAATATCACAACCAATAAAATGTAAGAAGCATATTAATTTCTCTCATACACTTAAAATATGTGTTGACACCTAATCCTCTGCGATTGGGTGAATGTGGAATGTGAACAGTCATCAAGAAGATGAACTGATCAGTCACATTCATGTATATAACAATAGCTACCTAATGAAATAAACGAATCAGTTTTTCTGAGTTTTCTGCCAAACTGGAGTTACTCCTGGCCTGACATGGTATCAGAGCCAAGTTCCCAAAATAGTTGTAACTCCCTTCTGCCCACTGCTCTCTGTCCTCTGCCCCTCTGGAGTCTGCCTACTGAGCTCTCTGTCCACTGTCTACTGTGCTCTCTATCCTCTCTGTCCTCTGCGCAGTCTACCTACTGTTCTTCCTGCCTAAATTCAGAAAGCGTTGAGAGAGTTACTGCTTCAGAACTGGAATATTGTCTGAAGACCTTTCGGTGGAATATTGTCTTGCTGCGTGGGCTCAAGAGCAATCGTCAAAGAAAAATACTGATGCAAGAAGTCTGGGACGTTGAGTAAACTAAAGTTTGAAGAATGCTGATCTGGAATGCTGCGTTGAACTGTTTATTTGCTCGCTACTCCTGTTGAAGAATGCTGGTATTATGAACTTGTATGCTGCTCCTGTTTTGGAAGAAACGCTGGTATTCTAAATTTATACGCTGTTCGATTTATGATGTTTCATGCTTGTTGAATGTATACGCTCCCGTTTTTTTTGGAGCACGGCTTGGGTCAAGAAAATGGGCCGCTCGATTTAATTATATTTTAACTCAACAAGCTTTTGTGGCTATCGATGCGGGCTCACCCATTAACAGAGATCTCCACAGATTGAGATCTTGAGGAAGAAGGGTCATTCATACCCGGAGATAATTAATGAGAATGTGATTGAAGTCGTGGACTCTTTAAATCCTTTCGACTGCAATATTAATATGCCTGACAATGTTAATATGCCTGCAATGTTAATGAGAATGTGATTGAAGTCGTGGACTCTTTAAATCCTTTCGACTGCAATGTTAATATGCCTGACATGGCTGTTCCAATTTCGATGATATCGCCTTGTGATATGTGAATTTTGGGCTGCTCTCGGACTTCGAAACATGATATCCTTATTCTCTGTCGGCGTGACTGATGAATTTTAGTCTGTATGAATTTTAATAATCCATGTTACAGTGTCCAATTGATGGGAATTAGATTTGGTAGAATCTTTTGAGAAAAAAAACCTAATTATAGGTTAAGTCGTAGAGTTTAGGGCGCTCTACACGGCAATGGATTGTTATCTACAGATTTCTTGGTTGTAGAATTGTGGCTCTCAGCTTTACCGAGTGGGAAGGCGCTTCTTCAACGTGGGTCTTCATTGTAGTAATTATAAGGTGAAATCGAGTTTGCATCATTAAGTATTCAGATAATCTTGTAAGTATTGAAGTTATGTATGGATGAACAGCTGGTATTATTCTGGATGCTTTTATCTAACATTAGAGGGATTTGAAGAAAATATAGTGCATAAAGTTTTAGCCTTTGAGAATGCCTTTTTGAGTGCAATTTCACTTTTTTATCAGCAGAAGTTTTTTATCAGCAGAAGTTTTTTTATCAGCAGCAGAAGTAATTTTTTACAGAATGCATTCAATCATCTCTATGGTAGGGATAGTTCTCACTGGCAAGGAGAACTATCCTGAATGGTCCCGGATGATAAAACACACCCTCATCTTCAATGAGTTGTGGAAGGGAGTGTGTGCCGGAGAAGGAGACAATGACCCAGTACAGCCTACATCAGACAAAGAGCTCGTCATTTGGGATAACAAGAACAGCAAAGCATATGCATTAATCACAGCATATGTAAATGAAGAAGTAAGTCGCCATATTTCATCATATTCAACTGCCTTTGAATCTTTACAAAAGCTCAAAGAACTCTATGACTCACATTCTACACTTGAAGTTGTTCAGCTCATGATTAAACTCTTCACTCTTGAACTGAAAAATAATGATCCTCTTGCTCTTGCATCTGAAGTAAAATCCATAATGCATGATATCAAATCCACTAAGGTTGAGATGGATATCCCTCTTATTGCTTTTCTCAAGGCACTCTATCCTACTTACTCCAATTATCTTGAGTCTTTACAAGCAAATGGAAATCTTAAAAATATAACCTTTGACTGTCTTGTGAAAAAGTTTGCTGAAAGAGAGAAAGCCTTTGGAAAGAAGACAGTCCCTGAATCTTCTGAAGAGACTGTTTGCCTTGCTCATAAAGAAAAGCATCCTGCTCAAGATTCTACAAGAGGAAGAGGTGGACGAAGAGGGAGAGGAAGATACTTCAGAGGCAGGGGGGGCAGACATTCTCAAGGAGAAAAAGCAGATCTGCATTGCATTCGCTGCAAACGAAATGGATCACATGATGCTTCTACATGCAAGCTACCATGGGACAAAATTGAGCAGAAAAGAAACCAGCAGAAAGGTAAAACTGATGATACAGACAAAGGTAAAGCACCTGAATCCGCTCACTATATTGAGGCACAATGTAACATTGGAGTAAATGAAGATTTGTTTAATGCTTCACTTGCTTCTTCGAAAAATGATTGGTTGCTTGATTCAGGAGAAACCTGTCATATGACTCATAGGAAAGATTTTTTTGAAGATTTCACTGACAATGTTGATGGAGCAGTATACTTTGCGGATCAGTCAAAAATCAAGCCATCAGGGCTTGGCACAATCAGGCTTAAACTGCCTGGTCTTCCAGACTTTCTTCTGGATCATGTTCTATATCTCCCATAGCTCAAGAGAAACTTGCTGTCCTTGGTCCACATTCGCCAGTGAGGTCACTCCATTCATATGTTTGATGGAAAGCTTGAGGTAAGAAAAGCTTCTGACCACTCACTTGTCATGAGGGGAATAGAAGAAGAAAGGCTTCTCAAACTGCAAGGAACCTCTGCTCATGCACATCATTTCTCATATATTTCTCATCATGAAGAAGGTACACTTCCATCAAGTTTATTATGGCATGCTAGATTTGGACATTTAAACTATGACAGTCTCCGCTTATTGAAGAAAAATGGTGTTGCTGGTTTGCCTACAATTCCTAGGAAACATAAGCAATGTGATGCTTGCATTCTAGGAAAGCATAGAAAATAGTCTTTTCATGATTCACATTCAAGAGCACATAGGAAGCTTGAACTCATTCATTCAGATTTATGTGGTCCAATGCCTGTTCCTTCTGCAAATGGAAATAAATATATCATGACATTTATTGATGATTACATCAGAATGTGTTGGGTTTATTTATTGAAGAACAAATCTCATGCTTTTCAAACATTCAAGAATTTTCATAAATGGATTGAAAATGATGCACAATCTCATATTGGGTCTATTCGCACTGATAATGGAAAAGAATATACATCAAATTAATTTGAACACTATCTTCGCCAACATGGGATTAAACATCAAACAACTGTGCCTTATAATCCCCAACAGAATGGTGTAGCTGAAAGAATGAATAGAACAATCTTGAATATGGTACGATCCATGCTCTTTTTCAAAAATGTAAAGATAATGTTTTGGGCTGATGCTGTTCTATGTGATGCATATATAAAGAATAGATGTCCATCTAATGCTATAAGAAACAAGACTCCTTATGAATTGTGGTATGGACATGTTCCTTCGGTAAAACATCTCAGGATCTTTGGTTCCACCTATTATGCTTTGATACCAAAGGTACATAGAAACAAACTTGGTGCTAGAAGTCGTAAGTGTATCTTCCTGGGGCAATCAAACACCTCTAAAGCATACCGCCTCTATGATGAAGTAAATAAAAAGTTTGTTGTATCTAGAGATGTCATTTTTCTGGAATCATCCAAATCTGACAATGTTGTTGAGCGGCAACTTGATCGCTTGGATAGATTCACAAAAACAAAATCATTTCAAGAATTTGATAATCAGATTCCACATCTTGAAGGGGGGATTCCTATACTAGATCAACATGTGGAATCTTCTTCTGAAGAACAATCTCCCCTGGATGAAACTCCAACAACGGATGATGCTTTAAGTGATGTAATTGATAGAATTGGGAGACTCAATCTTGATTCAGTCCCAACTCAATCAACAGAGCAGCCTGGACCATCTCAGAAAGGTCCCCCAAAGTGGCTGACAAAGACACTTGAAAGTGTTCATCCTGATGAAATTGGAAAAACAGGAACCAGAAATTCAAACCGACAAAATGGAGGTGATGTAGATGACTCTAATTCACCTGTTGATATGGATGTTACTTATGATTGTGAATTGAACTTGTCTACAGATTTTGAACCAACTTCCTTCAAAGAAGCTGCTTCTCATGATGAATGGAAAGAAGCGATGAAAAAGGAGTATGATGCCCTCATAAAGAATGGCACTTGGAAGCTGGTTGATCCTCCATTTGGAACCAAACCAATTGGCTGCAAGTGGGTCTACAAGAACAAGTACAAAGCTGATGGCTCACTTGACAAGCACAAAGCTAGGCTTGTGGCAAAAGTCTTTGCACAGAAGGAAGGGGTCGATTATGAGGAAACTTTTGCCCCCACAGCAAAATGGGCCACCATCCGGACACTCTTTGCACTAGCTGCTCAGAACGGTTGGAAAGTCCATCAAATGGATGTAAAAACTACATTCTTGAATGGAGATCTAAAAGAGAATGTTTTTATGTCCCAGCCTGAAGGATTTGCTGTGAAAGGACATGAACATAAAGTATGCAAACTTGTGAAGTCCTTGTATGGCCTCAAACAAGCACCACGAGCCTGGTATGAAAAACTAACTGAGCATCTTCTGAAACTCAACTTCAATCATTTTGATCTTGATGATGCAACTTTATTTGTCAAGAAAGTTGGCAAAACAGTTGTATATATTGTGGTATATGTAGATGATCTTTTAATGACAGGGAACAATGAAAGCTATATTGCATCCATAAAGAAAGAATTAGGAAAAAGTTTTGAAATGACTGATTTGGGCTACGTTAATTACTATCTTGGCATTGAAGTAACCCAACATCCAAAATCCATATTTCTTTCTCAAAAGAAATACATTGGAGATTTGTTAAACAGATTTGGCATGACAGAGTGCAATCCTGTTTCTACTCCAATGGAACAAAACTTAAAGCTCACATCTATTGAAGGAAAGGAATTTGAGGATGCAACAAAGTATAGACAGCTTGTAGGAAGTCTTATCTACCTCACTACTACCAGACCAGACATTTCATTTACTGTTGGAATCCTCTCCAGGTTCATGCAAAAGCCTTGTGAGGGACATTGGTCTACTGCAAAAAGAGTTCTAAGGTACTTGAAGGGAACTCAAGACCTTGGAATCAAGTATACACAGGTGGACGACTTCAGCTTGATTGGATACTCTGATACAAACTTCGATGGAGACAAAGAAACTGGGGTATCTACTTCAGGATATGCTATGAGTCTTGGATCAGGAGCTGTCTCCTGGAGATCACGCAAACAATCAGTTCCAGCAGATTCCACAACTGAAGCAGAATACGTGGCAGTAGCTGAAGCAACGAAAGAAATTGTGTGGCTCAGGAAAATTCTTGAAGATTTGCAGGTAAAACAAGTACAATCAACTCCACTCATGATTGACAACACCTCTGCAATAAAGTTGGCCAAGAACCCAAAGTTCCATGATCGTACAAAGCACATCAATACTAAATATCATCTGATCCGACATCATGTTGAGGCCAAAACAATCCATCTTCGTCATTGTTCCACAAATGAGCAAATTGCAGACATCTTCACCAAAGAGCTTGGAAGAGAAAAGCTTGAAAGATTCAGAATGATGCTTGGACTCACCAACATCCCTTCAGATTAAGGGGGGGAATGTTCACACCTAATCCTCTGCGATTGGGTGAATGTGGAATGTGAACAGTCATCAAGAAGATGAACTGATCAGTCACATTCATGTATATAACAATAGCTACCTAATGAAATAAACGAATCAGTTTTTCTGAGTTTTCTGCCAAACTGGAGTTACTCCTGGCCTGACAATATGTAAGTGAAAATAAAATATAGTATTTTTTTAGCATTGGAAAATTTTAATCCTTTTTTTAAATTTAACCTTTAATTTTGCTTTACCATACCTCTCCCAACCACAAACCTAACTGTTCAGAGTGTGGGAAAATGACATATCAGAGACTTGTGAATTATGGCTTTACGATTAGATGACCCGACATGAATCTTTAGTCCATTGATCGCGCAAGACCAAATATCGAATGCTAATTTTTCTTTACAATACCCCTCCCAACCACAAACCAAACTGTTCATACTGCAGGAAAATGACATATCAGAGAGTTGTGAATTATGGTTCTACGATTAGCTTACCCAACATGAATATGTAGTCCATTGATCGTGCCAGACCCAATATCGAATTCCACCATCGATTCCTCTGTCGATTGATTGCCACAGATCCAATATTGAATTCTACCATCGAATCTTCGTTCAAAAACTCAGAGGCATCTATTCTCGTTGTGGTTGAAAATATCTATCTTCCTGTCCCCCTCTCAATGTATTCAAAAATTGGTGAGTCATTCCTAGCTTTTAGTTCATCTTTAAAAGCATGAGACTACACTTCTGATATAGATTAGGGTTTGATTTATACTATAAAAACTATCCCATTCTCGCTTCCAGACATGAAGGCGCAGATAAATACCAAAAATCACTTTTGTAAATTCCATTTGGAGCTCAATCTAACACTCCAAACTATTTTTCTATGGAAACCAAATCCCAAAAACTGAAATTTCCATGACATTGGGATCCATATGGGTTGAGGCCTCCTTTCACTGATAAAATCATCAAGCTGGTTGAATCCATTGCCAACCTCTTCCTAGAAGATTGAAAGTAGATTGGCCCCTGCCTGAGGGATATGTTGATGGTACCTTGCATTGATATGTTGCCAGTGGAGGTTGCTGCAGTGATCCCTCAGGCGATTCCAGCCTTTGTTGCAATGAAAGTTGAGGAAACACACATGAGTATTGCCATTTTGGTTAGGATCCATTCCTCTGTATTTGGAAGGGTCTTCATGCCATTCCCAAGCTTTCCAAATATGACATGGATGGTTTTCTATCAATGGTAAGTGCATGTCGATTAGATTTAAACAATCTTATTCAACATTTACTATTGGATGACGCTCATTTTTGTTTACTTGAATATAAATCCATTATTGATTTCATGTCTAAGAGGTATATTGTAATGGTTATGCTTCCAAAACCATAAGAAGATCATGATGAACAATATGAAATTGTAGTTCATAAATCTCAAATTCTTGTGCATTCATTTGAGCCAATTTCTTATGTAGAAATCGATGTTTTATAGGGATGTTTTAAACTGCAACCGTTCCTTCTGCAATTAGGAGATTGAGTATTGCAAAGATTCACTTTTTTAGACTCTTCCATAGAAGAAAACCTATAATCCATATAATTAAAACTCTACTCTTGCAAATCATTTAAAATATTTCCCCTTAGATGAAATAGAGGATTTGTCATACCAAAATCCTCTGTAAATATGACTAAATCAAGCCATGTTTCTATACATTTGATCATTTCAACTTGGCAAAGGGGATTTTTTCTGGAGGGCGCAAAGAAATTTTAGCATTCCCTTGAGATCCTTCAAATTTTCTCTTAAAATCACCTAAAAGTTGCAAAAAAGAAAGCTAAGGGTCTTGCTGAAACATTGAGGATGAAATTTGAACACTGATTGAATTTGTACTTGCACATTAACAAGCTTCATTGATCCTAAGAACATGCAAGACAATTTAGTTTGTAATGGATTAAAAATTGAGACCACAATCTTGTTGAAACCATTGATAACTTCCCAAAATCAATGCCAAATTCATGACCGTTGAGCATGATAAGGTTCATTTTAGAAGTAAAGCCCTTTTTCTCCTTCCCTCATACTAATTCTTATTATGAAAATAATAGTAACGACGTCCATATTCCTAGTCCAAGGCCCTTTTCATGTACATTGCCAAAGGCCTTGAGAGTTTTATTAGTTTGGGATGAAATAAAAGTCATCCCAAGCTACCAAGTGGTACACCTTGGAGCATATTCAAGCTAAGCTTCCCCAACCAGCAGGATAGTTGTTGGTGATCAATGACTCTTGAAAGGGGAGGTTTAAGCTTGGAAGGAGTCAGAGGTTGACTAAGTATGTTAACTGAATAAATTGTATCTATGAGAGTATTCAAGGAGATTTTAAGTATGTTCACACTGTACTCACTGTATCAGAGGTGAAGAGTTACATAGAATCATAAGTGTAGGATTTTCAATGTACTGGTGAGTTTTAGTCATGCATCATAACAGAAATTTGGTGTTGTGTCATAGATAGGTTTATAGCACAATTCCTATTTAGCCTAATAGCATACTGGTTTAGGGAACTAATTAGCCTATAGCGTACTGGTTTCCATTTTGCTAATTTAGGGAACAATTCCTTGTAAGCAAGGAGGAAGAAGTGAGAATACTACTAGGTGACAAGTGGCAAGTGGGAATGTCTCACAGTGTATTTGTAAACATATAATTGTAACTCGCTTTTTTAGGAGACAAAAACCCACCAATGATCCCATTCATTTTTCCATCATTTACTCCATTAATTGACTTCATTATATTTTTGACTTTATGTACTACAATATATCTACATTTGTGGTATTCCTCTTTTGTAGTATTCCTTTTATTTTTTAAATTCCACTTATATTACTTGAAGGAAAAGGAGCAATTAGTTACATTTGATGTCATCATATTATTTTTGTAAGCCTTCTCATCTTTGTTTGTAAGAACATATAAGATATTAGGCAAAATCTTGCCATCTTTTAGCAACAATTCGATCTATTGTCAACTGATTAGCACAAGCTAATGTGCATCTTTTACCCATCCAAGATAATGTGAGTTTCGATGAGTTGAGGTTGGTAACTTAATTTCCTTTTCCAATTGAATAAAGAAAAGGTTATTTTGGTTGCTATTATCAATAACCATATATGCTAGTTTGCGCTTGATTTGACAGTTCTATGTACAAAGAGATTCCTTGTTGCTAGCAAAGTTATCTTTGGACATTAGCATCAAGTGTGGATCAATGTAGCTAGGATTGTTGACATTAACCTCTAAGTCTCCAACCTCTCAATAATTCCTATAAAGGAAGTATTTTTCCTTTTGGACCTCTTTGGCCTAAGTGTTTGACATTCCTCATTGGAATGGGAAAGCTTCCTATGATAGGTGCCATATTTCTTCTTCCACATTGGGTAGAGTATATGGAAAAGGTTTCTCCTTTGTTCTACCTAATATTGATGGGTTGAGTAATTATTAGAAAGAAAATGAGGATGAAATTCCCTTCATATAAAAGATTTCAATGGTCTTATGTAACTTGGCTTCAATCTTGCAACCAATTTGTATAAAATGCTCCAAGGGGGAAATAGAAGAAACTTTAACTTATTTCTAATACTAGGGAACAACCCACAAAATAATTTGGTGTAGAGGGTATATTTTGGGCCCTTTGAGACTCTACCTTGAGTTGGGAGAGAGATCCATATCTGGCTCTCCATTCCTATAAAGATCTGTCCTCCTTGGGTCATTCTAGTCGAAGGAAATATTGAGACATTAGTTCCAACGTTTCGGGATCATACATAGGAACAGTTTTATTTTGGGCATCAACATAAATGTTTCAGATAGGGGGTTGTTTTATATGGGAAATTAAATATACCCAAATATAATTTGTAGTTAGGAAAATAACCTCCTTTGAAGATCAATTATTATAACTATGAACAATAAGAGAAAAACTTGGAAATGATTCTACTCACTATGTTGTTAATCAATTATGGATTTGCAGAATTGCTCTTGTATGCCTTTATATTGGTTAGTTCTTCCAATATGACAAGACTATTTATCTTCAATAAGGATGCCTTCAACAAATGGAATGGACCTTTCTGCCTTTGCCTCATATGGTTCAAAAAAAGCTTGATAATATGATCAACCTTCTTTTCTTCCTCATAAAATTCCATGTCATATGTAGGATGACTATCAAAGCAAAAAATATAGGAGATTGCACTATTTTGTTGAAACTTAATAGGTAATGCTAATTGGAGATGCACATCATTATGGTTGGCAAAGTTTCCACCATATTCAAAATCACAAATAGGAGTGTTGGTCTCTTGAACCTTAGGGGATCTTTAGGACTTCCCTTCATTAACGAGTGCCTTACTAATCTCATTCTTAGGGAAATTATAACTATATTCAGGTCCACTATCTCCATCTACAATCAGGATTTTGTTCTATGTTGGTTGAATTTCAATTTTCAATTTTGCAAAATATTGCCATCTTTTAGCAACAATTCGATCTATTGTCAATCGATTAAAACAAGCTAATGTGAGTTTTGATGATTTTATGTTGGTAATTTAAGTTCAATTTCCAATTGAATCAAGAAAATGTTATTTTGGTTGTGAGTATCAATGACCATATATGCTAGTTTGTGCTTGATTTGACAGTTCTATGTACAAACAACTTCCTTGTTGATGGAAAGGCTATCTTTAGGAATTAGCATCAAGTGTGGATAAATGTAGTTGGGATTGTTGACATCAACTTCTAAGTCTCCAACCTCTTAATAATGCATAGAAAGGAAGTATTTTTTCTTTTGGAGCTTTTTGGCCTAAATGTTTGACATTCCTCATTGGAATGGGAAAGCTTCCTATTATAGGTGCCATATTTCTTCTTCCCACAGTGGGTAGATGATATCGAATTGGTTTCTCCTTTGTTCTACCCAATATTTTTGGGTTGAGTAATTAGTAGAAAGAAAATGAGGACGAAATTTCCTTCATCTAAAATAATTGAATGGTCTTATGTAACTTGGCTTCAATCTTGGACCAATTTGCATAAAACACTCTGAGGAGGAAATAGAAGAAACTCTAACTTATTTCTAATACTAGGGAATAACAAAAAAAGGAATTTGGCGTAGAGGGTATATTTTGGGCCCTTTTGGAATCTATCTTTATTTGAGAGAGAGATCCATATGTGGATCTCCATTCCTATAAATATCTAGTCTCCTTGGGTCATTATGGTTGAAGGAAATATTGAGACTTTAGTTCCAACGTTTCTGGATCAAACATAGGAATAATTTTATGATGGCCATCAACATCATTGTTGTGGATAGGGGGTTGTTTTATATGGGAAATTAAAGCTACCCGAATATAGTTTGTAGTTAGGAGAAAAACCTCCTTTGAAGATCAATTATCATAACTATGAACAATAAGAGAAAAACCTGGAAATGATTCTGCTCACTGTGTAGTTAATCAATTATGGGTTTGTAGAAGTCCTCTTGTATGCCTAGATATTGGTTAGCTCTTCCAATATGACAAGACTATTCATCTTCAGTAAGGATGCCTTCAACAAATGGAATGGACAGTTCTGCCTTTGTCTCATATGGTTCACAAAATGGCTTGATAATATAATCAGCCTTCTTTTCTTCCTCATCAGAGTCCATGTCATATGTAGGATGACTGTCAAAGAAAAATATATAGGATCTTGCACTGTTCTCTTCAAACTTAATAGGTAATGTTGATTGGTGATGCACATCATTATGGGTGCCAAAGATTCTACCATATTCAAAATCACAGATAGGAGTGTTGGTCTCTTGAACCTTAGGGGATCTTCAGGACTTCCCTTCATTAATGTGTGTCTTATTACTCTCATTCTTAGGGAAACTAGAACTATAGTTTGGTCCATTATCTCCATCTACATCTACACACAGGATTTTGTCATATGTTGGTTCAATTTCAATTTTCAATTTTGTAAAATCTTGCCATCTTTTAGCAATAGTTAAATCTATTGTCAATTGATTAGCACAAGCTAATGTGCATCTTTTACCATCCAATATAATGTGAGTTATGATGAGTTGAGGTTGGTAACTTAAGTTCATTTTCCAGTTGAAGCAAGAAAAGGTTATTTTGGTTCCCATTATCAATGGCCATATATGCTAGTTTATGCTTGATTTGACAATTCTGTGTACAAAGAGCTTCCTTGTTGCTGGCAAGGTTTATCTTTGGGAATTATCATAAAGTGTGGATCAATGTAGTTGGGATTGTTGACATCAACATCTAAGTCTCCAACCTGTCAATAATTCTTATAAAGGAAGTGTTTTTCCTTTTGGAGCTCTTTGGCCTAAATGTTTGACATTCCTCATTGGAAGGGGCAAGCTTCCTATGATAGGTGCCATATTTCTTCTTCCCGTAGTGGGTAGAGGATATGGAATTGGTTTCTCCTTTGTTATACCCAATATTTTTTGGCTGAGTAATTAGTAGAAAGAAAATAAGGATGAAATTCCCTTGATCTAAAAGAATTGAATGGTCTTATGTAACTTGCCTTCAATCTTGTAACCAATTTGCATAAAATGCTCTGAGGAGGAAATAGAAGAAACTCTAACTTATTTCTAATACTAGGGAACACGCCATAAAAGAATTTGGTGTAGATTGTAGAGGGTATATTTTGGGCCCTTTGAGAATCTACCTTGAGTTGGGATAGAGATCCATATCTAGCTCTTCACTCCTATAAATATCTGGTCTCCTTGGGTCACTCTAGTGGAAGGAAATATTGAGACTTTAGTTCCAACATTTCTCGATCAAACATAGGAAACATTTTATGCTGGCCATTAGCATCAATGTTGTAGATAGGGGGTTGTTTTATATGGGAAATTAAAGGTACCCGAACAACCTCCTTTTAAGAACAATTATCCTAACTATGAACAATAAGAGAAAAACCTAGAAATGATTATGCTCACTATGTAGTTAATAAATTATGGGTTTGCATAAGTCCTCTTGTATGCATGGATATTGGTTAGTTCTTCCAATATGACAAGACTATTCATCTTCAATAAGAATGCCTTCAACAAATGGAATGGACCTTTCTGCCTTTATCTCATATGGTTCACAAAATGCCTTCATAATATGATCAACCTTCTTTTCTTCCTCATTAGATTCCATGTCATATGTAGGATGAATGTCAAAGAAACAAATATAGGATCTTGCAGTATTCTGTTCAAACTTGATAGGTAATGCTGATTGGAGATACACATCATTATGGGTGCCAAAGTTTCTACCATATTCAAAATCACAGATAGGAGTGTTGATCTCTTGAACGTTAGGGGATCTTTAGGATTTACGTACATTAATGATTGTTTTATACTCTCATTCTCAAGGAAACTAAAACTATAGTCTGGTACATTATCTCGATCTGCAATTAGGTTTTTGTCATATGTTTGTTGAATTTCAATTTTCAATTTTGCAAAATCTTTCCATCTTTTAGCAACAATTCGATCTATTGTCATCTCATTAGCACAAGATAATGTGCATATTTTACCCATCCAAGCCAATGTGAGTTGTGATGAGTTGAGGTTGGTGACTTAAGTTCCTTTTCTGATTGAAGAAAGAAAAGTTTATTTTGGTTTCCATTATCAATGACTATATATGCTAGTTTGTGCTTGATTTGATAGTTCTATGTACAAAGAGCTTCCTTGTTGCTGGCAAGGCTATCTTTGGGCATTAGCATCAAGTGTGGATCAATGTAGTAGGGATTGTTGACATCAACCCCTAATTTTCCAACCTTTCAATAATTCTTAGAAAGGAAGCATTTTCCCTTTTGGAGCTCTTTGGCCTAAATGTTTGACATTCCTCATTGGAATCGGCAAGCTTCCTATGATAGGTGAAATAAAAATAGATGAACTACAGATATATTAAACATACTTGATCTTTGTAGTGGTGGTAAATTGCATCGTATTTGTTGTCAATTGAATGTTCCTCCCATACACTCAATCAGCTCATATGTTGGAAAATCTTGGTGTAGATTGGTGTAGATATTTACATATTAGACATAGTCATCATAAGCTTTGGAATTCTGGTGGGTCCATTAAGATATATTCTAAGAGTATGTGTGTGTGTATGTATCTTCTAAGAGAATGTGTGTGTGTGCATATCCAGCTTAAGAAATATTTTGGCAAAGTAAAATGTTCCATGTCAATGAGAAAACAATGACCTAGATATTTTAACCATAGAGAGCAACTTGTTATTTGCATGACAGTGTGAGATAGATTTCTTTTATTATCCACAGACTTCAAGATCTTATTGGATATGAAGTATTTGTTGAGCTTGGCAAGCAATTTGTTATAGCTTTTGGAGATCAGACCTTCAAGTCACCACTAACTGCACTTATGATGGAAGATAAATGAGTTGGTAATCATAGGTTTGAGTCTCTTCTAAAAATCTAGCTTACCTTTTATAGGCTTTGAGTCATATAAGATTCCATTCCCATTTATTTTTGGGTATTTTCTGTGTTTTTTCAGTGTAGATTGAAAATTTCCTCAGTATTTTTGAAACTCTCAACCTTTGTTGGGGACCTACAAATCTTTGTTTTCTGAGTACTTTTATTGCAGACCTCAAAAATCTCAGTTTTCTCAGTGAGCACCTTATAAAACCTCTATTTCCATTACTAAGAAGTTGCCTATTTTTTCTTGGTGGTCTACTTGGAGGAATTTATGCTATCATTCAATTCTTTTAGGGGGGATTGAACCACTCCTCAACAATTGGAATTGCTGGAAATTATGATGTCGTGCCTGGTTTGAAAGAGTGTGGATATTACGACTTGCAAAAAGTTTAGTTGATCGACCGACAATTGTTGAATACTTTAGCTGTGGATAGTGTGGAGAAAGCCTCTTCAGATCCATTCAAGTAGCGAACCTCTTTTGTGGAAGAATTGAAGAATGAAATATTGGAATACTTGCATCAGCAAGTTGAAGCCTATGCAACTGGGAGTAGGAATGATCAGTTCCAGATCCCAGTTAACATCTTAGGGGATGCTTTACAAAGATTTATAAGGTCTAAGAGAAGTTTTTTTAGGTGTGTTTCTCGAAAAATTATTTTTCGGGACATAAATGATGGGAAGACTGATGAATTTTCTCAAGAGATCGACAATATAGGGTCATGGCTGACAGGAAAAAGAGAAGTTGTAGCCAAAGCTTTGCTTAAAAGGGATGATCATAGTAGAATTTATTATTGTCAAATGAGGTTTGAGAAGAGACTAGATCTTGTAGAACACAAGGTGAAATGCCCATTAAGGCCTGTTATGTGTGCCAATGAAGGCTGTGTAGAGGTGTTGTCAGCGATTCACTGTGAGGAGCATGATGGTACATGTCCATTCAATTTGTTTCCCTACAAGAAACGTTGTAAATCAAGTATCTTAATGAAAGACATGGAGAACCACTTCTCCACAATCTGCCCAAATAAAGTGGTCCCCTTCCCTTTCAACAAGGTTGGTCGTGCCATTGTGCTTACACAAGGTTCATTGGATCAACATTTCGAAGATTCTATTACCTCCCATTGCTCAATGTCCTTCAAGTACTCCAAAACTAGGACACCACAACTATGAACCAAGTAGACCTCATTCACCTACATGAAAAGTTATTCCAATCAATTTCACACACATAGACTTTGAAGCATCGAGTAGCGGTAGTATTCATTTTCTCCATTTTTCAATATGGATCCTTTTCACTCATGTATTTATGCTCCAAAAGGTCCCTTGATGTTGTCAGAATAATTACTTCAATGATCCTTCCTCTAGGGTTGACTCCGAAAGGAAGAAACATTAATTCATATCAATATTTCCAAGTTTCATGGTCCATTGCTTTTCAGTGAAAGAAGCAACGAGATTTGGGAATAAAGTCCATATGCATTCTCAAAACGCATATAGAGAATAATTTAATAGTGGAGATATTGGTTCTAACTGTAAAATATCTTGTTCTTAGTCTTTTATTTAGACATTGTGCATCTTATGGTATTTCTCTGCAGATGTGGAGTTGAAATATTTGGTTTAGGGATTTGGACATCAGAAAACTATCACAACCATGATTGCAGGATTTATTTCTCTCATTGTTTCTAGTTATTAGATGCTTTTGTTCCAATGTTATTCAAATCAATGTTAGTTTTTTAGTGATGGCACAAAGCTATACTATTTTTCTCATTAGTAACAGGAAGCTTCTAGGTTTATGTGATAACATCCTTCCTCCCTCAAGTGCTAGACATTGATTTGGGATGTCTACATGCTTTGTAGATTCCCTTACCTGTAATTGTTTCTCTTTGTTATGATTTCTTAAATAAAAGCATGATACAATGATAGTGGAATGTCTCCCCTTGGAGATATTGTGTATTATTTCACTAAAATGTGTATTATCTCTTAGTTATAATAAATTTAGGGGAAGCATTTGAATTTTGTGAAGGTGAACTCATATATTTTTCCATTCTTTGTAGACCTTATCCAAATTCAAATATTCGAAGTAAAACATAAAACGAAAAATGGAAAAATCATAGGAAATTGGTATGAAATAAATGGACCTATTTAAGAACCATACATACAGAAAGGCGTGCGAAGAAGAGTAAAGAAACTGAGGATACCATGTAAACAACATCATAGACAAAAGTCTAAGGCAATCAAGAACAAGGAAGAAACAACTTCAAGATTAAGGCAACCAAGTCCAAAGAACAGGAACAATTATAAATAATATACAAGGGAAAAATCATGCTTCCTAATTACCATTCATGTGGCACACTTAATTCATAGGAAATTCAAATCCTTAACAGTAACATAAAATTTCTCCTGCTTTATAATAGTTCTCTAAATTCTAATTTATCTGTAACACTAACATGCAATAAGAAATCTTTTACAAAAAAAGAATTATAATATAGACATAGTCCTATAAATAAATCTGAATGTTTGATGCATATAGCACAATCATTCATCTCCATGACACATTTTAAACACACTTCAAAGACACTTTCCGGGTAAAAACAACCCAAGTTGTTGGCTACATTCCTTGAATCCTGGGAAATGTGTTAAATAGATTTAGGAACATTGTAGTCACTCGTCTTAAAATATTTTCCAGTTTAGCTCCACTTTATCATAATAAAAAAATTAGTTGTTTCCAAGGTGGGAAGAAAAGTTACCAACTCGTAGAACCAAGAAATTAAATTTCTTGAATTTCATCAATTAGCTCTCAGTTTTAGTAGTTGCATTGCTTCATGACTGAGAAAAAAGAAATCGAAATGTATGTTTTTTGAACAGTAAATACCTGGAAAAATAACATATGTAAACTAATCAAAATGTCCATATTCCAAAAGACTGAGCCACTGCAATGTCATGGCCATTAAAACAAATATTGGTAGAGGACTCTACCCTTTTTCATGAATTCCACATTAATCATTCTTAAATGGAACTTTGGAGAAGCATGTTCCAGCAAGCCTCTAGTGGACCCACCATATCCATTGTGGTCTGAAGAAGTTTCCTTAAACACCTAGAGAGATTTTAATGGTGAAATAAAAATAGATGAACTCCAGATATCTTAAACATATCTGATCTTTGTAGTGGTGGTAAATTGCAACAACTTTATTATCAATCGAATGCTTTTCCCATACACCTAATCAACTCATATGTTGGAAAATATTGGTGTAGATATTTACAAATTAGATAGATTCATCATAAGTTTTGGAATTTCAATGTGTCCATTGATGTATATTCTGAGAGCATGGTGTAGGTGTCTTTTGAGAGCATATTCGTGTGCGCATATCTAGAGTAAGAAATATTTTGGCAAAGTAAAATGTTCCATGTCAATAAGAAAACAATTACTTGGATATTTTCACCATAGAGAGAAACCTGTTATTTGCACGGCAGAGTGAGATGGATTTCTTTTATTACCCGCAGACTACAAGATCTTATTGGATATGAAGTATCTATTGAGGTTGGCCAGAAATTTGTTACAGCCTTTGGAGATTGGACCTTCAAGTAACCACTAATTGAACTTATGATAGAAAATAAATTAGTTGGTAATCACAGGTTTGAGTCTCTTCTAAAACTCATGCTTACTTTTTATAGGCTTTAAGTCATATAAGATTCCCTTCCCATTTACTTTTGGGCATTTTCTATGTTTTTTGGGTCTAGCTTGAAAATTTCCTCACTATTTTTGAAACCTTCAACATTTGTCAGGGACCTACAAATCTCTGTTTTCTTAGTACCTTTATTGCAAACCTCAAAAATCTCGGTTTTCTCAGTGAGCACCTTATAAAACCTCTATTTTCATTACTAAGAAGTTGCCTATTTTTTCTTATTGGTCTGACTGGAGGAATTTATACTATCATTCAATTCTTTCAAGGGGAGATCAAATCGCCCCTCAACAATTGGAATTGCTGTAAATTATGACGTCCTGTCTAATTTGAAAGAGTGTGGATATTATGATGTGTAACAAGTTTAGCTAATTGTCTGACAATTTTTGAATACTTTAGCTATGGATAGCGTGGAGAAAGCCTTTGCTGACCCATTCAAGTAGCCAACCTCTTTTGTGGAAGAATTGAAGAATGAAATGTTGGAATACTTGCATCAGCAAGTTGAAGCCTATGCAACTAGGAGTGGGAATGGTTGGTTCCAGAGCCCAGTTAACGTCTTAAGGGATGCTTTACAAAGTTTTCTAAGGTCTAAGAGAAATTTGTTTAGGTGTGTTTTGAGATAAATTCTTTTTGGGGACATAAATGATGGGAGGATTGACAAATTTTCTCAAGAGACCAACAAGATAGGGTCATAAATGGTAGGAAAAGGAGAAGCTATAGCCAAGTCATTTCTTAAAAGGGTTGATCAGAATAGAATTTATTATTGTCAAATGAGGTTTGAGAAGAGACTAGAGCTTGTAGAACACAAGGCAAAATGCCCATTAAGGCCTGTGATGTGTGCCAATGAAGGTTGTGTAGAGGTGTTGTCAGCCATTCACTGTGAGGAGCATGATGGTACATGTCCATTCAATTTTTTTCCCTTCAAGAAAATTTGTAAAGTCAATATCTTAAGGAAAGACATGGAAAACCATTGTTCCACAATCTACCCAAATAAAGTGGTCCTCTAGCCTTTCAACAAGGTTGGTTGTGCTATTGTACTTGGACAAGGTTCATTGGATCAACACTTCAATGATTCTATTGCCTCCCATTGCTTAATGTCCTTCAAGTACTTCAAAACCAGGAGACTATGGCTATGAACCAGGTAGAGCACATTCACCTACTTGAAAAGGTATGCTAATCAATTTCACACACATAGACTTTGATGCATGGAGTAGTGGTAGTTTTCATTTCCTTCGTTTTTCAATATGGATCCTATTTTACTCATGGATTTATGCTCCAAAAGGTCCCTTGAGGTTGTCAGAATAATTATTTCAAAGATCCTTCCTCTAGGGCTGACTCCAAAAGGAAGAAAGATTAATGCATATCAATATTTCTAGGTTTCATGGTCCATTTCTTTTTAGCGAAAGAAGCATTGAGCTTTGGGAATAAAGTCCATATGCATTCTCAAAACACATATAGAGAATCATTTAATAATGGAGATATTAGTTCTAACTGTAAAATATCCTATTCTTAGTCTTTTATTTGCACATTGTGCATCTTATGCTATTTCTCTGTAGATGTCGAATTGAAATATTTGGTTTTGGGATTTGGACATCAGAAAACTATCAAAACCATGACTGTTGGCTTTATCTCTCTCATTTTTTTTAGTTATTATATGATTTTGTTCCAATCTTATTCAAATCAATGTTAGGTATTCAGCGATGGCACAAAGCTATACTGATTTTCTCATTAGTAACAAGAATATTCAAGGTTTATGTGGTAGCATCTTTCCTCTCTCTAGTACTAGACATCGCTTTGGGATGTCTACATGCTTTTTGGATTCCCTTACTTGTGATTGATTTTCTTTATTATGATTTCTTAAATGCAAGCTTGTTACAATGACAGTGGAATATCTCTCGTTGGAGATATTGTGTATTATTTCACTAAAATGTGTACTATCTCTTAGTTATATTAAAGTTAGCTGAAGCATTTGAATTTTGTGAAGGTGACCTCATATCTTTTTTCATTCTTTGTAGACCTTATCCATAATTCAAATATTTGAAGTAAAACATAAAACAAAAAATGGAAAAAGCATAGGAAATTGGTATGAAATAAATGGACCTATTTAAGAACCATACATACAGAAAGGCGTGCGAAGAAGAGTAAAGAAACTGAGGAGACCATGTAAAAAACATCATAGACAAAAGTCTAAGGCAATCAAGAACAAGGAAGAAACAACTTCAAGATTAAGGCAACCAAGTCCAAAGAAGAGGAACAATTATAAATAATATACAAGGGAAAAAGCATTCTTCCCAATTACCATTCATGTGGCACACTTAATTCATAGGAAATTCAAATCCTTAACAGTAACATAAAATTTCTCCTGCTTTATAATAGTTTTCTAAATTATAAGTTATCTGTAACACTAACATGCAATAAGAAATATTTTACAGAAAAAGAATTATAATATAGACATAGTCCTATAAATAAATCTGAAGGTTTGATGCATATAGCACAATCCTTCATTTCTAGGACACATCTTAAACACACTTCAAAGACACTTTCCAGGTAAAAACAACCCAAGTTGTTGGCTACTTTCCTTGAATCCTGGGAAATGTGTTAAATAGTTTTAGGAACATTGCAGTCACCCATCTTAAAATATATTCCAGTTTAGCTCCACTTTAGCATAAGTAGAAAAATAGTTGTTTTCAAGGGGGGAAGAAAAGTTACCAACTCCTAGAACCAAGAAAGAAAATTGCTTGAATTTCATTAATTAGCTCTCAGTTTCACTAGTTGCATTGCTTCAAGACTGAGAAAAAAGAAATGGAAATGTATGTCTTTTAAGAAGTAAATACCTGGAAAAACAACATATGTAAACCAATTAAGATGTCCATATTCCAAAAGACTGAGCTACTGCAATGTCATGGCCATTAAAACAAATATTGGTAGAGGACTCTACCCTTTTTCATGAATTCCACACTAATCATTCTTAAATGGCATTTTGGAGAAGCACATTCCAACAAGCCTCTAGTTGGCCCACCATATCCATTGTGGCCTGAAGAATTTTCCTTAAACACCTAGAGAGATTTTAATGGTGAAATAAAAATACATAAACTCCAAATATCTTAAACATATCTGGTCTTTGTAGTGGTGGGAAATTGCACTGGATTTGTTTTCAATTTAATGTTCTTCCCATACACTCAATCAACTCAAATGTTGGCAAATATTGGTGTAGATATTTACAGATTAGACAGAGTCATCATAAGTTTTGGAATTCCAATGGGTCCATTGAGGTATATTCTAAGAGCATGGTGTAGGTATCTTTTGAGAGCATTTTTGTGTCTGCATATCCAGAAATATTTTGGCAAAGTAAAATGTTCCATGTCAATGAGAAAACAATTACCTGAATATTTTAACAATAGAGAGCAACCTGTTATTTGCACGACAGAGTGAGATGGATTTCTTTTATTACCCACAGATTGCAAGACCTTATTGGGTATGAACTATCTGTTGAGGTTGGCAAGAAATTTGTTACAGCCTTTGGAGATCGGACATTCAAGTCACCACTAACTGAACTTATGATAGAAAATAAATGAGTTGGTAATCATAGGTTTGAGTCTCTTCTAAAACTCTGGCTTACTTTTAATAGGCTTTGAATCTTATAAGATTCTCTTCCCATTTATTTTTGGGCATTTCATGTGTTTTTTTGGTGTAGCTTGAAAATTACCTCACTATTTTTGAAACCCTCAACCTTTGTTGGGGACCTACAAATTTCTGTTTTCTCAGTACCTTTATGGCAGACCTCAAAACACTCAGTTTTCTAATTGAGCACCTTATAAAACCTCTATTTTCATTATTGAGAAGTTGCCTAATTTTTCTTGTTGGTCTGCTTGGAGTAATTTATGCTATCATTCAATTCTTTCAGGGGAGGATGGAACCGCCCCTCAACAATTGGAATTGTTGTAAATTGACGTCGTGCATGATTTGAAAGAGTGTGGATATTATGATGTGCAACAAGTTCAGCTGATCGTCTGACAATTGTTGAATACTTTAGCTATGGATAGTGTAGAGAAAGCCTCTGCTGATCCATTCAATTAGCCAACCCCTTTGGAAGAATTGAAGAATGAAATGTTGGAATACTTGCATCAGCAAGTTGAAGCGTTTGTAACTAGGAGTGGGAATGGTCGGTTCCAGAGCCCAATTAACATATTAGGGTATGCTTTACAAATCTTTCTAAGGTCTAAGAAAAGTTTGTTTAGGTGTGTTTTGAGAAAAATTCTTTCTGGGGACATAAATGATGGGAGGATTGACAAATTTTCTCAAGAGATCGACAAGATAGGGTCATAAATGGCAGGAAAAAGAGAAGTTATAGACAAGTGTTTGCTTAAAATGGTTGAGTGGAGTAGAATTTATAATTGTAAAATGAGGTCTGAGAAGAGACTAGAGCTTGTACAACACAAGGAAAAATTCTCATTAAGGCCTGTGATGTGTGCCAATGAAGGCTGTGCAGAGGTGTTGTCAGCTATTCACTATGAGGGGCATGATGGTACATGTCCATTCAAGTTGTTTCCCTACAAGAAAATTTGTAAAGCCAATATCTTAAGGAAAGACATGGAGAACCACTATTCCACAATCTACCCAAATAAAGTGGTCCTCTACCCTTTCAACAAGGTTGGTTGTGCTATTGTGCTTACACAAGGTTCATTGGATCAACACTTCAGTGATTCTATTGCTTGCCATTGCTTAATGTCCTTCAAGTACTCCAAAACTAGGAGACTATGGCTGTGAACTAGGCAGAGCATATTCACTTACTTGAAAAGGTATGCCAATCAATTTCACACACATAGACTTTGATGCATGGTGTAACGGTAGTTTTCATTTTCTTCGTTTTTCAATCTAGATCCTATTTTACTCATGGCTTTATGCTCCAATAGGTCCCTTGAGGTTGTTAGAATAATTACTTCAAAGATCCTTCCTCTAGTGCTGACTCTGAAAGGAAGAAAGATTAATGCATATCAATATTTCCAGGTTTCTTGGTCCATTTCTTTTCAGCAAAAGAAGCATTGAGCTTTGGGAATAAAGTCCACATGAATTCTCAAAACGCATATAGAGAATCATTTAATATAGGAGATATTGGTTCTAACTGTAAAATATCTTCTTCTTAGTCTTTTATTTGGACATTGTGAATCTTATGCTATTTCTCTGCAGATGTAGAGTTGAAATATTTGGTTCTGGGATTTGGACATCAGAAAACTATCACAACCATGATTGTTGGGTTTATTTCTCTCATTGTTTTTAGTTATTATATGCTTTTGTTCCAATTTTATTCAAATCAATGTTAGCTATTTAGCGATGGCACAAAGCTATACTGGTTTTCTCATTAGTAACATGAATATTTCATGTTTATGTGATAGCATCTTTCCTCTCTCTGGTACTAGACATCACTTTGGGATGTCTGCGTGTCTTGTGGATTCCCTTACCTGTAATTGTTTCTCTTTGTTATGATTTCTTAAATGCAAGGCTGCAACAATGACAGTGGAATATCTCCTGTTGGAGATATTGTGTATTATTTCATTGAAAAGTGTACTATCTCTTAGTTATACTATAGTTAGGGGAAGCATTTGAATTTCATGAAGGTGATCTCATATATTTCTGAATTCTTTGCAGACCTTATCCATAAGTCAAAGATTGGAAGTTGTGGATGTTGGTGCTCTATCTCTCATTCTTAAGGAACAAGAAGAAAGAATCAAATCTCTAGAGAAAGAATTCAGCAAGCTACAACAAAATGTTAAGGCTATTGATGTTTCTACTGAAGTATTGCAGCTGTGCAGAGAGTTACACAACTTACATAAGCATATAGAAAATTTGATTCATACTTCATAAGCGGTATTGGGGATGTACATTTAAAAATTATTTTCAAACTCTTGAGAAATTAACATAAACATCTTAGCATTTTGAAAATAATAACCATGCCCACTTCCTGAATTATTATAGTTGAGCACTACTTAATGTGGAACAATGACTGACATATAGTTCAATTATTTCAATTATAGGAGAGGGTAATAAATAAGTTTTCTTTTCCTTTGAGGCTGAGGACCTTTCAAGAACTAGCCTTTTATCTCTTTAAGGGACAAATATATTTAGATAAATAAAGGAAGAAATTAATTATGGGAATAATTAGAGAATTTATTCTAATCTATCAAGAGTATTAGGTATATTAAGTTAGAGGGACGTTACCTGAATGTGTGGTAATGGGCACAACCACATATAAGAGAGTAATATCCTCCCTTAACTCATGCTCTTTTAAGATGGGGAAATATTTCCCACCGTGTTCTCCTGCTTGGCTATGTGAATGGTTTCCAAGTTTGGGATGTTGAGGAAACTAATGATGTGAGGGAGCTGATCTTGAAGAAGGATGGTCATTCCTGCAAATGCAACCAAGTACAATCACCTCAGGGAGTGTAGATGATGGTTTCAATGTTGTTCGACCGTTATTGTTGGTTGTTACAAGAGATGGAACTCTCAATGGAGGTATTATTCAAGGTGGATTTGGCTCTGAATATTGGGGAGTCATTGGTAGCCCTCCCCAATCACGGAGAAATGGTTTTGTTCCCATGGATGTTTGATTTTACTCCTTAAGATCACACAATTATGTACATGTATTAAGGTTCAGGTCAGTTGTTTATATAGTTTGTTGTAGTTCTCAAATTATCGATGTTGCCATTACTGCCTAAGTAAGCAATTTGTGTTCATTTACTGTTTTCTTTTTGTTTTTGCTAGTTCACATTCTATAATCTAACATCCTCACTATTATTTGGTAGATATATTTTTTTGATGTGGCTACTCTCCAGAAGACTCTCAATGTCCTCAATTAGCCTATCCCTCAAGGGGGACAAGCTACAGGAAGCATAAATATAGACTAGGACAAGCTACACTAAGCATAAATATAGTATTTGTTTTAATTTACAGTTTTTACTCTATTTCGCCATTCTCATTTGTATGTTTTATTGTAACGATAGCAAACTTGGTCAATATTGGTCACTCTCCAACAATTTTTTACTTCTATATATGCATAATACAACTTAGAGTGTACCATATGTAGACATTATGAGAATTTCTTGTCATCTAATACTTGCATACTTTCTCTCTTGTGTGTGAGTATTCACATTGCTATTTTGTACTCTTATCACCATCATGCACCATTATGTGACATCATAGTTATGCATTTTGGCCATTAAGGTAGACCTTTTAAAGAATATTTTTAGATATGGCAGACAGATTTTGAAATTTTTTCTGCATCAAAATTTTCACCTCTACATCTGCAACATTTTATCCAAATTGGGTTCAAAATGGAGTTCTCATTCCTCCACCTACAGGTCACCCTCAAGTGGACTAGTTATAAGTTATGATAGATGCTAAAATTTTGTTAATGATCTTTTCCAAGAAAAAACCTCTGGGGAAATCCAACGGATGCTTCCCCAAATTTTTGGATGGCATCTCTAGTAGACCCATTGGCATGGACTAGTGTGCCTCATTCCGGGGGATTAGAATTGGTTACCTACTCACATGGAACAAGCCAAATGCTGTGCAACATGGGCGGCAACTAGTTGAGCCAATAATTTGGGCTAATTTTTTATAATTGTTATGCCTATCTAATGTTCTTTCTATGTTACATATATTATAAAAGTAATTTATCATTAATGTTGTTTGTAATTAAAAGTCAATTTAGTCAAAAGACATCATGAAACATTGTAGTTCTTGTGAAGGTAGAGGAAGACAGACTTTAAAGTTGGTTTTCAGATTTACGTTTTCACTTTTGTATGCATTGTCTTCTTGTAAGAAGTGCATATTGAATTTTGTTGGTTTGATGAGTTTCCCTGCAACACAAAACACCTGCCATTTTCCTCTTGTGTTGATGTATTTGTGTTTCTTGATGATTTTCTCTATTTTCAGTTTTGTTACTTTATTACAACTGTAGTGATTTATGGATGAAGAAATGTTGTTAAAGAGAATTTTCCAATTACCGTTATAATTTCTTAAAGTTTATCATGGGTATTTCGATTGTAAAAACTATAAAAATGGAAAGATGAATTTCAGACTTGTAATTTATGGATGTAAGTTTATGGCTTCAGATTGACATTGTAGGGATATTAATTTTGTGAAGTCATTTTCCAACCTATAACCCTTGAAATTGCTTGACATTTTGATGCCATTGCCGGGGATGTATGCCTCACGCCCTTGTTGGAAATTTTGTGCCCTAATGGAGATATTTGAAGACAAAAAGAGAAAAATGGTGCACCCATTTAAGGAACATGAATGTATCTTTGGAACAACAACAACATTTGAATCTTTAACCCTCCAAAACCATGGTGGACATTATGACAATTTCCCGTCATCTCATACTTGCATACTTGCTCTCTTCTGTGTGAGTTTTCACATTGCTATTTTTTACTCTTATCACCATCATGCACCATTATGTGAATCAAATTATTCATTTTGGCCACTAAGGTAGACCTTTGAGAGCATTTTTTTAGATATGGAGGATGAATTTTGAAATTTTGTCTGCATCAGAATTTTCACCTCTACATCAGCAACATTCTATCCAAATTGGGTTCAAAATGGAGTTCTCATTCCTCCACCTATAGGTCACCCTCAAGTGGAATGGTTATAACTTATGATAGATGCTAAAATTTTGTGAATGACCTTTTCCAAGAAAAACATTCTGGGGAAATAAAACATATGCTTCCCCACATTTGTGGATGGCATCTCTAGTAGACCCATTGGTATGGTCTAGTGTGCCTCACTCCAAGGGATTAGAATTGGGTACCTACTGGCATGGAACAAGCCAAATGCCCAGCAACATGGGTGACAACTGGTTGAGCCAACCCTTTGGGCTAATTTTTTTCTAATTGTTATGCCTATCTAATGTGCTTTCTATGTTACGTATGTAATAAAAGTAATTTATCATTAATGTTGTTTTTAATTAAAAGTTAATTTAGTCAAAAGACATCATGAAACATTGTAGTTCTTATGAAGACAAAGGAAGGCAGACTTTAAAGGTGGTTTTCAGATTTATGTTTTCACTTTTGTATGCATTGTATTCCTGTAACAAGTGCATCTTGGAGTTTGATGGTTGGATGAGTTCGCCTGCAACACATAACAACAACCATTTTTCTCATGTGTTGGTGTAGTGTTTCCTGATGATTTTTTGTGTTTTCAGTTCTGTTAATTTATTACAGTAGTGATTTATGGATGAAGAAATGTTGTTAAAGATAATTTTCCAAGTTCTGCTATAATTTTTCAAAGTTTATCATGGGTATTTCGATTCTAAAAAAAGTAAAAATGGAAAAATGAATTTCAGACTTGTAATTTCTGGATGTAATTTTATGGCTTCAGATTGTCATTGTAGGGATTTTAATTTTGTGAACTCATTTTCCAACTTATAACCCCTGAAATTGTTTGACATTTTTGATACCATTGTTGGGGATGTATGCCTCAAATCCTTGTTAGAGATTTTGTGCCCTAATGGAGATATTTGAAGACAAAAAGAGACAAATGGTGCATCCATTTGAGGAACACAAATGTATCGTTGGCACAACAACAACATTTGAATCTTTGACCCTCCAAACCCATGGTGATCACACACAAAAATAGTGGCAACAATGGTTCCATTATTTTTCCAATTGCCATGTCCACCAGTGATGATTCTTTGGGCAAAGGGAAAACAATCCCACTAAATACCCTATGATGATTCTACAGGAAGATGCATGAAGACTTGATTACATTCCTCTTTGAATTGGAGATTATTTGTCAAGGTTATGATTATGTCAAAGATTAACAACCTAATGAGTGTTTTTAGCAGACTGATATCGGTCGTTGTGCCAAAATTCAACTAAGATTGGGTAGGACGGTCCAATTGGTAGAGAAAAATCAACATAGACCAATTCTTACACCACAACATCATTCACACAACAACCATCAGTGGAAGAACAAGGAGAAAAGGGAGTGGAAAAAAAATCTCCACGCAAGGATCAAGTGCTGCTCCAATATGATATACCATTTCCTAAAAAAATACAACCAATTGATAAAATGACAATGGAATCAGGATTAGAATCGCCTAGATTCAAGAAATAAGGATGCCCCAATTTATGAAAAACACACAAAAGAAAATTGTTTCTGTCACAACTTATATTGTACGAGATCCGACCTTGTGATTTTCATCACATTGATGGAGACTTGTTGTTGTTTCTCTTGGATAATTATATCGACTTGGCCTGGGCCATGGGGGTGCTACAAGCAGGGGGTGGGGGGCATTCAAGATCATGAGAACTCTTCTCTTCATCACATCATATCACTTGATGGAGATATTTGGTTGGAGGAATCTCACTTCTCCTTGGTTGAATCATGAATGACATCTCACTTACATGTGCTTGCTTTGTTGATCACCCCTTGGTTGCATTCTTGATGGATGTGGATCATACTATCTCATAATGGTGGTTTGGTATATATGTTTATCTTGGATGTGGATGAGGGTTCTAGCCCCTAAATGTGGTTAGATGATGATGGCTAAGAGATATATTTTTCATGATTGTTGACGTTTCTTGGTAACTTTTGCATAATAATGTGGTATTATTGGGTTTCACTAGGAGAAATTCTACATGGTCCTTATGCTGGATGTGTTATCCATTCTAATATGTCCCTTTCTCTAATCATGTTTCTATGGTGGGATGATTTAGGGTGCCTTTGTGAGTTTTTTCTAGGTGATTTAACTTTATAATGTCAGATTTATCAAACATAACCTAGGGGTAAGGTGTTTCATGATGTTAATACCCTCATTGATATGTTATATCTTATGTTGTTAGAGTTATATAAGGGGTATTAATAATTATATTATGACTTGATGTGATCTAACCTTTTCATAATGTTAGATGGTGATTTTGATTTAATAAGTCTTTGTTGATGGTGCACTCTAGGTTTGACCTTTTGTTTTGTTTTTATGATGGGGAGGTTTTCCCAAGGTAAATTTTATCTTCTTCTTGTGCATTGTGATCTCTACTGTTCTACTGTTCTTGTATGGTTGAATTTTTGAAGTATAATTATTGAATTATATATTGGAATAAAATAAAAGAAGATCAACATCAAAATTAATTAGTATTTCAGAAATATTGTGCTAGTCTACATTGCACTTAGAAAATAAACATGGCTATGATCCATCAGGACGCATAAATATAGGCTATGATCCTTCAGGAACCTAAGCCATCGACTTTGGAAATGTTTCTAGTAGGGATTCCTATGGTTTTTAATGTTGTGATTCTTTCACCTCATGGTTATTTTGGGCAAGCAAATGTTTTAGGAATGTCAGACAAGACATCAATGGTCAGGTAAACAAATTTTTTATAATTGCAATGTCTATTTTATGATATTTTCTCTTTATTGTTTGATTTTATTTTGAATGTTTCTTTTGATTTTGTTTTCTATTTTAACTATGAAATTGAAAATACTTGGTATCATGTCCATTTAAACAACATCCAAAGCTTGAAGATGAAATTAGTATTACACGATATTGATTGAAATCCTTTTAACTCTTTTGTGTTAAAAAAATTTCATGACTATTAGAAAAGTTTAATTTCACGTTGTTATTTGAGAACATGTTGTTTATATATTTGACCAAGTTCATGTGTTAGAGAATTAAATGTTGTTTTGAATAAAATGACAATGATTAGACATCGCACCTCAAATTATTTGTTTTCCTAAGTTATTTACAACTTGAGTTTTTTAGCATGTAACTTAGTTGGCATGATTGTGCCTAAGGTTTTTCTGAAAGTTGGAATACTAAGTTATTAAGGTGTTTTTCTCTATGGTGACGTTTTATTTTCTTTGTTTATACAGGTCATTTGACCACATAGTGGCCACTATCGTTCAATCGAAGAAAACTTGTTCGAGTTTCTTGCTTTTATGGGGAAAAATGGCTTTGACATTGCTGATATTGAGGTATATGTCATATAAATCCTTTATAGTCTATTTTAGTTGATATCATAGTGTTCATCATCTTCTATGTTTTACACTCTATATTTATCTTCTTTTTGTTTTCAGAAAATGAACTTAATATTGATGGCAAGAAGCAAGAATGGAAGAAAGAGTAGAACAATAACACTGGAGCGACAAATGCAAAAAGAGAGAGAGAAGAGAACCGGTCTAGTGATACCTTTAGAGCCAATATCCTGCATAAGACACACACATAGAGATTGATGGTCAAGTCTTCAGAGTTGGTGAGTTCACCTGTAATGTCTTGGAAACACAATGATAATGTTTTGAATTGATGAAATAACATCTCATGCGTAAATTATAGTCCAACTAATATTAACTTAAAAACTCATTTTGTAATATTTGGCATTTCATATAATATAATTTATGTGGTTGAAATTATTTATAGTTGCACTTGATATTGTTTAGTATTTTAATTAACATATGTAACTTTGCGTTTTTATATTAAATACACATGCATGTTGTATGACATTTTTTTTAATTTAGTTGCAAAATCATACTAATTAATTTATGTTGATTAATAATGAAAATATAAAATCAATCTAAAACTACTAGCTTAGTAGTTTAGATTAATTAATGATGAACACAAATAAAATGAATATACGACTAAATTAGTCATTTATATCGATTATTAATGAAAGCAAATGAAATGAATATAAACTACTAAATTAGTCATTTATATAATGAATATGAAACTATAAAAAAATGATAAATGACTATTTCTAAGGACTAAATTTTGCATATATACGACTATTAGTAGCTAATTTATAGTATTTTGTAACACGACCAAAATTTAGTCTTAAATATTTGGTCATTAATTGGTTTCAAATAATGACTAAAATTTGCATATATATGACTATTAGTAGCTAATATACAGTATCTTATAACATGACCAACATTTTCATCATATTTATTTGGTCATTAATTGGTTTTCTCGGATGATCATGTAGTAATATATTTGGTCATTAATTGGTTTTCTCGGATGATCATATAGTAATATATTTGGTCATTAATTGTGGCAATTAATGACTTAATCAATGACTAAATTAATGACCAAATTTATGACTAAATATACTACTAAACAATAAAATTGAGACAACCAATTAATGACTAAGCTAAAAATGACTAAAAGTTGGTCGTGTTATAAGATAATATAAATTAGCTACTACTGGTCACCAACTGAAAAATAGTTGTTTATATGCAAATTTTTAGTCCTTTTTTTAGAAACTAATTAGCTGTTTTGTACTAGTGTTTTGTGACTAGTTAATTTCGAGTGAACCTAAATACACAAGAAATTATGGTGCCTCTGTGTTTCTCTAGTGTTATCTGCTCATTGTACCAATTGCTCCCATGTCCTCTACTAATTTTTGTGAATTCTTCTTTGATGATGTCCAATGCCAATGCAGTGGACATTTATCCTCGATGTTTTTCTAAGCCAAAGGGAAGCTCCACAAGTAGCAACCAAAACGTAGCCTCAAATATATTATTGGGAGCCAAAATGTAGTAATTTTATGGCAAGCTAAGGAACATTACACGTTAATCATCTTCCCTTTAATATTGATTAATAATTTCCTTGCATGATCATGTAATACTAAAGTGTCAAGTAGGGTCATTTATAGTCAGTCATCTATCAATATGACCTTTGAGAGTGTTTAGTATTTAATATTTCCTATTACACACATAGTAGATCACCAACTTCAAGGATAGAAATACAAACACAACAAAAATGAAATTAAAAGAAATTATAGGAAGTCAAATGCGACTAATCTTGAGTCAAGAAAATACCAAACCCTTCACATTAGCAAGACATTCTTAGGAACTAAAACAAAAAATCCTTCCATTGCATAATTTTCACCTTTTATTTAATTTATTTAATTGATAGCATAACTTTCAGAAAGAAAAAAAAAAAAATTCATTGAAAAAGGTCTCAAAATCCTAACAAATTGTCGAGTGATTGTCGTATCAATTAAACAAAAAGGAAATCATTCGATATGCTTTTAAATTGTGGAATATATTGAAGAATATGAAGCTTTCTCATCCCTTATTCCTAATCAAATTGTAATTTGTGGGTTCCGATCAAGTAATCAATTTCCCTCCAAGATAGTTAAAAGATCACTTTGGAGAAGGACTTCTAGAAGCATTGGGATAATAGAAATGGAATTAGCTACGAGGAAATTGAAGAACTTTAGTGGGTGCTCCAAAATATTTGAACGAAACTAAAAATGATTTTATACTTCCTCCACACATTTTAAAGCAGAAACCATTAAGTTTCATCTCATTTATTTTCCACCTTTCTATAATATGTAATTCTTTGAGCAAGAATAGAGCATTCATAAATATTGTCATGAAAGAGGACTCTTCATAATCCTAATAAGTTGGGCTCTAACAAATAAATAATTTCATGTCTTCATTAAATTTTACATGGTATATTTCAATGATTAAAATGGAAACTTTATTCTTAATCTAATTACAACAAAAATAAATTCAACCCTAACTAGTAGGGATCTAACATATCAAGAATTCCATGTAGTAAAGTAAACTTACATGGTATATCCCAATTATTTTCAATGACAACTTTATTTTTGATCTTATTACAACATAGATAAATTCAAGAGTACATACATATTTCTGTATTGAACACATTTCAAGATTTCATAGAAATATAATTAAACGATTTACCTGTAGGATTTGTCTCCATCACACAAACCTCTTTTCATAATGAAATTATAAATCCCACGTTTGCATTCCTCGTCTCCGACATACCAATTATTTACAGTGGAATACTTCATCGTTGCCCCCTCGGTGCAATAGAGATCCACTATTGTGGCACGAAGATGATTGCTCTCATAAAATGGTGCAGTGCATCCTTCAATATATGTCACAGATAAGAGTCCTCTCAAACTACCTGGTCTTCATCTCATTCATCTTGAAATAAGTGGATATTTCCATTGGTGACAAAGTGTCCTTGGGGATTTAATAGAAGGAACTATCACTAAAAAACAAAAATACAATGCAGCGTAATAGTTATCAGCAGGAGGAACAACACTACCAAGCTACTTCCTAACTACATAAAGGTACTCTCGAATTACCTCTTATAATGAACAAAAGATAACATCAACTGCCTATAGAGTCTACCTATGCATGGTAGCAATGAAAACACTGTAAAAAAAAACATCTACAACAACGTTGGTTAATATTTTCTTCTAGTCAAGGGTATGCCCAACTTTTGAAAAGTATCAAGCAGGTTAGGGTCAACCTCATCTAGGCTCCTCTACTTCTTCTACTCCCTCTGTTTAGGTTCAGAATAATAAGAAAGGTCTTGGAAATTGATGGGTGGGTAAAAGTTATCATACCATTTGGGTTTTTCCATTTTTAATCATTGTTTGTAAGGATTGAATCTAAATTTCAAAAGCCATTGAGGTTCTTTCTTCTTAGCTGAAATTAACCTAATATTTGGAGAGTTGTAAGTTTTACTAGATCTAAGTATATTTTGCTTAAAATATAGTAAAATGGTTTAAAACTGTAGGTATTGAGATCTGAATCTAAGGATGAAAGATAAAATATTTTATGTTTGTGATTACAAGAAATTTTAATTTCATGTAACAAAGTTTGAGGAAGGTCTACCATTTGCATCCTACCAGAAAATTTTCTTGCATCACTCGAGCCCTTTTAATTTGGGCATGGTAGAGTGCATTACACAAACAATCAAACACTCAAAAAAGGTGAAAATAAAAAATAAAATTTCATGCATTCTAACCCTCGAAAAGTTAAGAAGGAGCAAACTAACCTGTACAATAAAGAGATTCAAAATGCTTACTTGTCCATTTTCGTTTGATGAATTGTTGGCTGCAATAAAGATCTAGATTATCATAATCATTAAACCCTTTGTACAACAAGGACATGCAAAATGCTTACTTGTGCATTGTCTTTTGATGAATTGTTGGCCACAATCAAGATATGCATTATCGTAATCATTAAACCTTCAACTCTAGATAAAATTTATGCTTTGATCATATAAACCCTTAAAATTGTTTACTGATAAGAACAAAAATCATCTTCAACTCTAGATAAAATTTATGCTTTGATCATATAAACCCTTAAAATTGTTTACTGATAAGAACAAAAATCATCTTTAATGAAAAGGAAGAACTCTCGAGAGTCCAAATTCATACCCATGTAAAAATTACCAAAATCTTCAAGATCTGCATTATCATAATCATTAAACCCTCACTCTAGATAAAATTTATGCTTTGAGCATATAAACCCTTGAAATTATTTATCCATAAGAAGAAAAATCATCTTTAGTAAAAATTCATACCCATGTAAAAATTACCAAAATCTTCAAGATCTCCATTATCATAATCATTAAACCCTCACTGTAGATAAAATTTATGCTTTGATCATATAAACCCTCGAAATTATTTACCCATAAGAACAAAATTCATCTTTAGTAAAAAGGAAGAACTCTCCAGAGTCCAAATTCATATCCATTTAAAAATTACCATAATCTTCAAGATTTGCATTATCATAATCATTAAATCCTCAACTCTAGATAAAATTTATGCTTTAATCATATAAACCCTCAAAATTGTTTACCCATAAGAATAAAAATAATCTTTAGTAAAAATTCATACCCATGTAAAAATTACCAAAATCTTCAAGATCTGCATTATCATAATCATTAAACCCTCACTCTAGATAAAATTTATTCTTTGATCATATAATCCCTCAAAATCGTTTACCCAAAAATCATATTTAGTAAAAAGGAAGAACTCTCCAGAGTTCAAATTCATACCCATTTAAAAATTACCAAAATCTTCAAGATCTGAATTATCATAATCATTAAACCCTTAACTCTAGATAAAACTTATGCTTTGATCATATAAACCCTCGAAATTGTTTACCCATAAGAACAAAAATAATCTTTAATAAAAAGGAAGAACTCTCCAAAGTCCAAATTCATACCCATGTAAAAATTACCAAAATCTCCATGCTGAATCTAATCGTTGATGCTCTGCTCAGGTGTTTCCCATGCAAATTCCATCTGTGGTTCTAATCCCATGAAATCCATAGATCACATTGATGGTCTTCCTTCTTCTAGCATTTCCACGCTAATATAGACAAGGAAAAGAAAAATGCAATGCTACAATATTATGTTGTAATCTATGAATATTTTATTTGAACCCAACGCTAAACTGGAAATGAAAAAGAAAAGAAATATTTATAATGGAAAAAATAAAAGAAATATTTATAATATAAAATAAAATATATAAACTGAAATTGGGTTAAATGATTTATTTCTGTTATTTTTGCATAAGGCGCTAAGTTAAAAAGAATAAGAAGAAGTTAAAAATGATATTGGGATGAGTGTAAACATTTAAATATGACCTCAATTAATAATAAAAAGTTAAATTAATAATAATAAAAAAATCAATTTGTTATATTTTGATTTTGTTATTAACTTCTGAATTGGATTTTTTACAATACCATGGGCCAATACCATGACTTATCAATACTACAAGTCCAAAAACCGTAACTTATTTCACAACCAAAATATTTTATAACAATATTACAAGATTCTTAATTGTGGATATTCACCCCCACATTACGGTAGATATCATTAACTTGTAAAAAGTAGAATTTGTTACAATACCATGGGTCAATACCATGGATTATCAATACCACATGCCAAAAAACATAAATTATTTCACAATTAAAATATTTTATAACAATATGACAAGATTGTTAACCATGGATATTCACCCTCACTTTACCTTGGATATTAATTTATAAATAGGCTTTCTTACAAGGGCCAATACCATGGCTTATCAATACCACCTGCCAAAAAACCATAACCTATTTCATAAAAAAAATAGTTTATTTTAATTTAATTTTACAACATTCTTTTAATTGAATCTAAAAGGGAAAATATTACAATTTGAGATAGATCTAAACACTCTATCCTCACGACTACTAAAAATATTTGCATAGAAATTAAATTAAGGTTTTAATAAAATTAAGCTAAGATGGATCTATGCCGGTTCTCTCTCTCTATATATATATATATATATATATATATATATATATATGAATAGATCCATCTTAGCTAAGGATCCAAGGAAAGAGAGCAAGCAAGTTGACTAACTATAATAGATTAAATATGGTGCATGACTTTTTAAATTTTTTCATTATTTTATTTTCTTTGACATGATTGATCCAAAATATACTTTTAATATTTTACAGCCAATTATGATTTTTTAATTTACATAAGTTCTTAAACACAATACAATGTGATCAAATTTAAGAGAGAGTTGGGAAAGGGGAGGAGAGAAGGAAGAAGATAGTGAAAAAGTTGGAGGACAGAGAGAGAGAGAAAGAGAGAGTGATGGGGGGAAGCGGGGGGGTGGGAGTGAGAGGAAAGAAGAGAGAGGAGACAGAGAGAGAAATGGAGTTGGAGTGGGGGAGAGAGGGATGAAAGAAAAAAGACATAGAGAGATAGAGGTGGAGAGAGAGAGGAGTGAGAAGGAAGAGATGGAGAGAGAGTGAGGGAGAGAGGAGAGGGGGGAAGAAAAAGAAGAGGAGAGGATATAGATAGGGAGAGAATGGGAAGGGAGAGAGATGTGGACATAGATATGGAGAAGGACAGGGCGGGGCACAAATAGTGATAGAGTTGGAAAGAAGAGAGAGAAAGAGAGGGAGTGTGATTTGGGGGGACAGATAGAGGGAGGTGGGAGATAAGGGATAGAGAGGAAGTAATATAGAGATGAGGAGAGGGAGATGGAATTGAATGGGTTAGGAGAGAGGGAGTGAGAGGAAAGAAGAGAGAGGAGAGAGAGAGAGAAATGGAGTTGGAGGAGGGGGTGGGAGAGAGGGAGAGAGGAAAGAAGAGAGAGGAGAGAGAGAGAGAAATGGAGTTGGAGCGGGGGAGAGAGGGAGGAAAGAAAAAAGACATATAGAGTGGGGGGGAGAGAGGGAGTGAGAGGAAATAAGAGAGAGGAGAGAGAGAGAGAAATGGATTTGGAGGGGGAGGGGTGGGAGAGATGGAGTGAGAGGAAAGAAGAGAGAGGAGAGAGAGAGGAGTGAGAAGGAAGAGATGGAGAGAGAGTGAGGGAGAGAGGGAGGGGGGAAGAGAAAGAAGAGGAGAGGACATAGATAGGGAGAGAATGGGAAGGGAGAGAGATGTGGACATAGATATGGAGAAGGATAGGATGGGGGGCAGATAGTGATAGAGTTGGAAGGAAGAGAGAGAAAGAGAGGGAGTGTGATTTGGGGGGAGAGATAGAGGGAGGTGGGAGATAAGGGATAGAGAGGAAGTAATATAGAGATGAGGAGAGGGAGATGGAATTTAAGGGGGTAGGAGAATGAGGGAAAAAGAAAAACATAGAGGGAGAAAGGTGGAGAGAGAGAGCAGGTGAAAAGGGAGTCATGGAGAGAGAGTGAGGGAGAGAGGAGAGCAGGAGGGAATGGAGAGAAGGATATAGATAGAGAGGGATAGGATGGGAAGAGAGGGAGAGAGAGTGTGTGTATGTTTGGGGGGTGAGATAGAAAGAGGGAATAACAAAGAGACAAAAATACAAATATAGATATTATATAGTATTATATAACCAACCTAGATCCATATTAATCCTATAACTATCAAGTGCCGAGAGAGATCCAATCTCTCGAGGTGCAAACATTTCCTCAAGTTTTGTACTACAAAACAAAGTTTGCACCTCGAGAGATTGGGCCCCTCTCGACACTTGATAGATCTGGGGTTAAGATGGATCTAGGTCGGTTAATATGAAATTAAAGTAGTTTTTTATTTTATATTATATTCTTAAAAATTAAAATTGCCCTTCAAATTAATTTTAAATTGGCACTAGATCCAATTAGATTCAATGAATAGATTTTTAAAAAATACATAAAATAAATTTTTTATTACAAATATATTTTTAAAATTACAAGTTATTAGAGATAAATAATGCAAGGTTGGCTCACCTATATACCATGTGAGGATGCAGAAGTGTTTAAGGAAGGACGGTGTTTCAACTAATCTTTAACAACCTTTCAATCCCCTATCACTTGTAAGTTTAGATTGCCTGACACAATTAAGATGACTAACATAAAACACTGGTTCATATTATTTTAGTACTTGTTAGGTAGTTGTATTTTTGTTCTTAGACTAAATTAGTCATTCATGTTAGTGATTTTAGTTGTATTACTTATTTTAACCTGCAACTAAATTAGTGATTTATGTTAGTCATTTTTAGTTTGGTCACTTAAGATTGCTCATTTTTGGTACTATTTTAGTTGTAAAAGTTGTGGTTACTGACTTTCTTAGTCACCTAGTCACTAATTGCTCATTTTTTACTAGTGTCATTTAATCTTATTTTTCATTTTGACAAGGATATCAGAGCTTGACATCATCTAGAGCCCATTCACTCTTCATCAAAACTACGCCTCGCTCTAGTTAGAAACTCCACACCCTTTCTTCGCCTACAATTTCTCCACGGGTGTATAGGGTTTCTCCATAATTATTGAATTCCTCTCCCATGGTAGAGATGTTGTGATGTCCTCTTTAAAATTTTGACTCTGTAGAAAAGAAAAAAATTACAACTATAAATATAATTAATAATTAAACCGATCTAGATCTATCTTAACTCCAGATCTACCAAGCACCAAGATGGAGGAATCAAATCTTTCATAAAGTGTAGAAACGAAAAAATAAAAAATTTGAGAAAACAAAATAACTTGCAATTTCAACTACCTTTCTTTTCGAAAAATATTATAACATTTATAACATTGGATAAATTAAAAAAAAATATTTATTATATTTGAATAATAATTTTTCAACATTATGGTGAAAGTTTTGGGGCCTTTTCATTTGGAATTTTGATTTTACTACTCATCAAATTTAAGAGGGGATGGCCGAGGATGATTGGTCGTGGTATGGGCGAGGAAGATTGGCAGGAAAAACAGGTAGATAAAATTTAGTTAACAACAAAATCGAGGGTATGGCCAAGGAGGATTTATGGGGTATGTCCGAGGAGGATTGGCAGGATAAATGGGAGGACAACATTCAATTAAAAACAAAATAGAGAGCAGAGTTGTAGGAGGGGAGCCTTAACAATCTCTAGATCATGCATTAGATAATTGATAAAATTGAATATGGGATCAGAGAAAGGCATATTGATAGTGTTTAAAAAAATAAATTACTTTTACAGATTGCCAAAGTAGTGGGATTTTTCATTGATACATCGGCTTTGAAACAACAATATGAAGAATTTAAATGGGATATGGAAGATACCATATTGAGAAAAAAAATGAAGCAGAGGCTTTGCAAATGGAACAAATCATTGGATTGCTTTGTTGTGCAGATGTGGCATATTTTTCCAAAGAGAGGGATAAGATATATTATGAGAAAAGGATCTCTTTGGGAAGTCATTCGTTGCCTCCCTTACAATCCTTTTACTATCCAATTTATTGAGAGGTATTAGAAGATCTTGTTGAAATTTCTTCTTGTCAAACATTTGATAGAACTTCTATTGAAAGATAGTTTGCAGAGGGGAACATTACTTGTCCCATGACTAATCAGGTGCTAAGCAGTAAAGAGCTCATATCGAATATCATACTCCGAAGGTCTATAGAAGAGTGGAAGGATAGAAATACAATGGTTGCAATAGCTTCATTAAAACCTAATCTAGATTCTGATGAGGAGCATACTGTGTTGCATGATATTAATGAATTACTAAGGTTAAGAATGGAGAAAGAAAAGCACAGACAATGGATAGGAGTAGAAGGTTACATTTGTATTTTATTTGAGCTTTTGGGAGGGAATAAGCCATTGATTAGGAACAAAACGCTAGCATTACTTTGTAGTATGATAAAGGAAAACAGTTAGAATAAGGTGAAAATAGATGAGGTGAATCATGCTATTGCTTTTATTATTTGTTTACTTGCACGTGATATTGGAGAGTGTTATGAAACCAGCTCAAGAAAAGATAGAAAAGATAGATCAACGCCTTAGAATTCAGCCTCTTCGAGGGGGCAACCTCATTTACATTACATAAATGAACAATTCTTGGATGATACAAATGACAAAACCTCCTTTCTATATATAGGAGTCTAAGGAGTCACAATATAATCCAGCCAACCTAACAATAATAATATAAAGCCACAAAATCAACAATAGAGGGATTCTATGGGGCACAGAAATAACAATATGGGGGTAATAGGGGCACAACAATATAAATAAGGGGTATAACTACAATAGTAATGGGGTAATCACTAGTATTATAGGGACCCAACATGCCCCTCTCCTTCAAAAAAGTGTTGTCCTCAACGCTTGAGCAGTTCTGGATACTTCTGCATAAAATTCTCATCCTCCCATGTGGAATCTTCAGCGGATAAGTTCTTCCACTTGATAAGATACTCTGAAATTGATCGATTTCGTAGCTGTCGAGTTCTTGTTTCTGTGACTGCTTCCGGTTCCAATATAATTTTTCCTTCTTCGTCAAGTTCTGGCAATATTGTTTGAACTGGGAGCTTGTCGCCTATAACCTTCTTTAAACATGAAACATGGAAAACTGGGTGCAATCGAGAAGCTGCAGGAAGCTCCAATTTGTATGCCATAGTACCAATCTTTTCCAACACCTTGTACGGACCATAATACTTTGGTGATAATTTATTATCCTTCTTAGCTTGCTTTAGGGACATTTGCTTATATGGTTGTAGCCGTAGGAATACCCAATCACCTAAATCAAAACTTCTTTCACTGCGATGTTGATCTGCCTGTTGTTTCATTCTATTTTGTGCCAACACGAGGTTATCCTTTAAGAGTTGGAGGACTTGTTGTTGATGTTCGATGTGATGTTCCACTGCCTGAACCTTAGAATTTTCTCTTAAATATGATGTGATTGATGGTGGTTGGTACCCATAAAGTGCCATAAATGGGGTCATTTTTGTTGCTGTATGGAAGGAAGTGTTATACCACCATTCAGCCAGAGGCAACCATTTGACCCATTGTGTCTGTTTATCAGATACAAAGCAACGAAGATATCCTTCCAAACATTTGTTTACTATCTCAGTTTGCCCATCAGATTGAGGATGATAAGATGAAATATATGCTAACTAAGTACCAAGACAAGAAAATAATTCTGTCCAAAAATTTCCAGTGAAAATGGGATCTCTATCACTTACAATAATCTTTGGGTTTCCATGTAGCTTTTGAACTGTTTCCATAAATGCAGTAGAAACTGTACTGGCTTTAAATGGATGTGATAATGCACAAAAGTGTGCATACTTGGTAAGTCTGTCAACTACCACCATGATGACACTCTTTCCCTCAGACTTGGGTAAACCTGTGATAAAATCCATTGAAACCTCCTCCCAATGTTGGCTTGGAATGGATAAAGGTTGTAATAGACCCGGTGTCTTAATTGTTTCAACTTTATTTTGTTGGCAAACCAAACATTCTGCCACAAACTTTTGAATATCTGATTTAAGGCCATCCCAAAAAAATTCCTTCTTAACCCTGTGGTAAGTTTTTAAAAATCCTGAGTGCCCTCCTAAGGGAGAAGTGTGCAATTCCATAAGAATCTTTTGTTTTAGCTGGGAATTCTTACAGAGGTATAAGCGATCTTTGTACCATAATGAATCATTTTGCCAGCTAAATGTATCAGAAGTACTAGAATCTTGTTGTAGCTTTCGAATAAGTGCCCACACTTCTTTGTCATTCTTCCATTCCTCTTTTGCTTCGTTTATCCAATCTGGTTGGATAATAGAAATGGCACACAACAATGCTTCCATATCCTCATCCTTTCTTGAGAGTGCATCTGCCACCACATTTTGCTTCCCTTTTTTGTAGATGATTTCAAAGTCATAACCCAACATCTTTGTGACCCACTTTTGTTGCTCTTCAGAGGATAATCTTTGTTCTAAAAAGTATTTAAGGCTATCATGATCCGTTTTTACCTTGAAGTGTCTTCCCATTAGGTAGGGTCGCCATTTCTTAAGTGCATGGAGTATTGCCAACATTTCCTTCTCATAAATAGCTTTGCTTAAAAACTTTCCCTTGATTGGACGACTTTCAAAAGCAATGGGTCTTTCATCTTGCATTAGAACAGCACCAATTCCATTTCCTGAAGCATCACATTCCACAATAAAGGTTTTTGTGAAGTCCGGTGTAGCTAAGACCGGTGCTTGGCACATTGCCTCTTTAAGATGTTTAAAGGCCTTTGTTGCTTCCGGAGTCCATGAAAATGAATCTTTCTTCAATAATGTTGTTAGAGGTGCTGCTATTCTCCCATAATTCTGTACGGCCTGATGTTTGGAGGAACACTTCCTGGAATCAGATGAATAGCATGATCATGATCACGCATAGGTGGGAGACCTTTGGGAGTCTCAAATACCTTGGAATGATTGTCCAGGACTTTTTGGAGATCTAGAGAAATAGATGATTCCAATGTGGAAACATCTAGCGAACATAATTGTGCAATTACACCTCTTTGCTCCTTTTTTAGAAGCTTTGTCATGCCATTAGAGCTGATTATCTTTCTTGGTTTCCCTGCAATACCCCTTAATTCAACTTCCTTTCCTTCCACAGAAAATTTCATGAAAAGTTCTTGAAAATTAAAAGCTATTGTACCCAAGGATTGTAGCCATTGGACTCCTAGTACAACATCAGCACCTCCCATTGGAATGGAAAGCATTGGGCTAGTCAATACATATTCTCCCATGGATAGCTTGATATTATGGCACTTTCCAGAACAATTTATTGTTCCTCCATTTGCAATCATCACTTGACACTCTGGTGCTGGATATAGGAAGCAATTCAATTCTTTTGCTACCCTACAATGAATAAAATTGTGGGTGCTTCCTGAATCAATCAACACTATTACCTTTTTCTTCTTGATTTGTCCTTCTATCTTGATGGTTTGAGGAGTGGTAGTTCCTGCCAATGCATTACAAGATATGGTCGGATTTATTTGTTCTTCATTTAGGCTTTGTTCCTGGAATATATCCTCTTCTTTTAACCTTTCTTGCTCCTTTTCTTCTTCCTCTTCACAATCTATGTAGAATAATTTCTTCTCAGCACACTTATGACCTTTTGTGTATTTGATATCACAATTGTAACAAAGCCCTTTTGCTCTTTTTTCTTCCAATTGTTGTGGTGTCAACCTTGTAGGTTGTGGAAGACTATGGGCAACAACACTTCCATCTTTATAGTTGTGAATGGTATGCTTCCTAGTTGCCATAATTTTGCTTTCCATTTTTCTTGCTAACCTGAATGCCTTCTCTAATGAATCAGGTTCCCAAAGACGCACATCATGTTGGATATTATCCTTTAGGGACCCTATGAACACATCAATCCTATGCTCCTCTGGAATATCTTTTACCCTTATGTTCAATTTTTGGAACTCCTCAATGTGCTCCATTATTGAACCCTTTTGTTTGAGACTTATCAATTGGCTAAAAAAATTGTTGCTTTTTGTATCCTCATAATGTGCTATCAATTCTTCCGTAAAAATTGCCCAAGTGATAAATTGTTTACGAGAACAAAGCCATTGATACCATACAAACTGATTTGGTTCCAAATATAAAGTTGCCACATGTACCTTTTGTGTGTTTTGCACATTATTGAGATCGAAGAATTGCTCCATCTGTAATATCCATGTGGCGGGATCCTTGCCATCAAACTTCCTCATATCAATTTTTGGAACATGGTGAGTCTTCGATCCAGCATTAGAGTCTATGGAATCATGATTAACATTTCTTTTGTTCTCATCATGAGTTTCCTTTACTACTTTTTCACCATTAGTGACCCTTTCTTGTAGCAAGTTCTTCAATTCTTCCATGTCTGTCTTCAAATCTATCTTCAAATTTACCATCGAATCCTCCATCTTAGCTTCCATGCCCTTTATCTTAGATTCCACGCCATTTATCTTAGATTCCACGCCACTTATCTTAGCTTCTGTTAGCTTTTGTGAGCGTGACATTTGTTGCACTTGTTCTTGTAATTTTGATATATCATGTAGTATTTCTTCCTCTTCTTCATGAGTCATGCTAGAGCTTTCAGGTTCCTTACTAGGTGTTTGCATTTTCTTTCCTTGGGGCATCAGTTACCGATAATAATGCTTTACTATGCCCTTTGAATTCTGTTAAACCAAGCTTACATAAAAATTAAAAAAAAAAACTACACACCTTTTTTCACTTTATAGAAGCCTGATATTGAATCTGATGTATCTCTGTAATTTCAGATCATCCAGTTCTGAAATTACTACCTATAGTAGCCTTCTGCGTCATCTTTCCAATGCCACAAGTCTGAGCCAAATTGGATTCTCCAAGGAAGAGTTATGTGAAATCTCCCACAGTGACTTGCTTTTAGACTGGTTCAGTAGAGCGAAATTGTACGACATGCCACGAGTCACTGTTTCAACCTTTGAATCTGAAACACACACACAAGAAACTACAGTCCGTCCTCTTTCTTTACCTTCTTACGAAATTTCAATCCGATCCCTAGAGAGAAAGTTATGACGATTTTCCCCAGGTCACCTGTTTTGAATGTAATTCAGGAGTCTACAAAAAGACCAACTTCCTCAGAGCATATCTCCGCAAATATTGCGCTAAAAGATTTGAAATTTGGACCCAAGGTTCAGCGCGATTTCTTCTAAAATGGGTTTTTTTTGCGACTTCTGAAACGTCACAGAAAAAAAGTTATAGTGAAAATTCCACGATGACCTGTTTGGAGCAGCGAAACCCTAGAATCGAAAGCTCTGATACCAAATGTTATGAAACCAGCTCAAGAAAAGATAGAAAAGATAGATCAACGCCTTAGAATTCAGCCTCTTCAAGGGGGAAACCTCCTTTACATTACATAAATGAACAATTCTTGGATGATACAAATGACAAAACCTCCTTTCTATATATAGGAGTCTAAGGAGTCACAATATAATCCAGCCGACCTAACAATAATAATATAAAGCCACAAAATCAACAATAGAGGGATTCTATGGGGCACAGAAATAACAATATGGGGGTAATAGGGGCACAACAATATAAATAAGGGGTATAACTACAATAGTAATGGGGTAATCACTAGTATTATAGGGACCCAACAGAGAGGTTATGAAAGTTGTGGAATTTCTTTTAGAGATTTTAATGGATATGGATGTGTGTGAACAAATTCACAAGGTACAAGGTTGTATCCTTCTCATTAAAATTTCAAAGAGATAGTTTGAATTAGGAAAAGATGATGAAGTGATGAGATTTGGTTGGGGTAAATGAACAAGAGAGGTGATGTTAGAAGCTCAGGAAGACCCAAGCTGATCCTTCTCAGAACACTATCAAGGCACGGGCTATGTGTGTCGTTAAGAAGAAAATGGAAATGGAGTTGCCAAGAAGGGAAGATACAATCCCTAGGGTGAATAAGGAATAAAGTGGTTACGATTCCAATGACAATGCCTCTAGCAATACCCAGAAATGTCTATGATGTGCAGATCTTACTCCTCATTACAACAGTCCTATTCATCATCATCCAGGTTTTTATCCCTACACATTACTTAAATCTCTATCCTGCAAATGTTCAACAAATTTTGAATTTACATATCACAAAAAATTAGATCCAATGATCTCATAAAATGATTATTTTAGATTGAATTCTGACCATACTGTTGTTAAAGGTCTGACTTAGGGCAATTTTCTTATTCACAAACTAAGGTTTCCTTTTCATGAACTAAAAAAATAAGGTTGAAGCCTATTTCTCAACATTTAAGTATTTCCTCCAGGTCATTTTTATACATCATTTTATATGTATATTGACATGATATCAGTTATACAGATATCAATTAATCTACTAAAATCACTCAATGCTTTTCAAAGTCCAATTCTGGTAGCATCTGTGTTGAGCTAAGTTTTGACAACTTAGAATCACATGAAGTACATTTTTCAAGGGTTTTATGCCTATTATTGAAACAATGGATCATTTTTTGTCCTTCTCCTTTAGTTAATTTAGTTTGGAAAGAAATATCACAGTTGACTAGTCATGAAAAAATCAATGGGATAAGGATTTCTTGGGGAAGTGTTTTGAACATTGGTGTCATGACAATTCTATTGTGAGTCACAAGGCTTGGCCTTGCTTTGTTTTGTGGGGGATCTAGCTAGAAAGGGACAAAGCACTATTCCAGGGAATATATATATATATCCAAGCAAGTGGCCCATCAAATCAGGAGTGCTTATGTGGAAACAAGAAAATTTCAAATCCGAAAGCTACAAGGGTTTTAATTAAACCTTTGGTTGACTATTCAGAGGCTTGGGGCTATTTAAGGGGGCTTGACAAGGGACCTAGTATCATTTTTGTTATGGCTGCATTTTATTTCCATCACTTTCCCATTAAATTAATTAATATAAAATATTAGGCTAGACATGGAACTAAGAATTGAGCTGAACTCTATGCCTTGCTTCTTTTGATGAAATATGTTGTACGTAAGGGAATTCTCAAACTACAAGTATTGTGAGATTATAAATTATTAACAGATTGGGCTAATGGGAAAAATATGATGGAAAATTTGGTTTTGAGGTCAGTCATCAGCAGAGTTGTGGAGATTAAAAGAAGGTTTGAGTCTAGCTCATTTCTTCACATATATTGGGAATTTAATGTAAAGGTTGAACAATTCTCAAAGGATTCCTTATCTCTGCAGGATAGAATCATCACGATTCAATAATTTAGAGATGGACCCTTAGTTTCAGCTTAGTCTAGAAGATGACATTTCTCTATTTTTCTTATAAAAATAGATTAGCAGTGCTATTAATGGTTTAGGAGGACTAAGTATTTGAGGTGGGTTGTGTGATGCTCTAATGTTTATCCAAATTACTCGTTTGGAGAACTACAATAAGTATTATCTGGGACATGCTATTGACAACAATAACATATTTTATGGGCTGAAAGGCCAAGGATAATGTATATTTTTTATTTCCTCCTAGAAATATCAAACATAAAGTTTTTCCCGATGAAAAAGAACTATATTTTCCAAGACAATATCCATTCATAACATAACAACACCAAATAAATGAAATAAGACTCCTAGATTGAGAATTTCCAGGCCAACATAAGATGAAGGTTTTTGTAACTTCGTATTTTATTGGTTTTATGGAAGTTCTTTTAGAAACACATTCCAAGGTCAAGGGTTGCATTGTATAGCTCAAACTTTCTCCAGCTTGCCCGAGGTTTACACCTAGGCTCATTCCTTTGAGATTCATGAATCATGCCATTCGGGTGGTGCAGACCATAAGGATTAATGAAACCTTGGTGGATGACATAATATTATTTAGGCCTTGTTAAAATTTTCAAACCATGGTAGGAAGAGTTTACAATTAGAAAACCCAGGCAGCTAAAACATAAAAATTTAAGGGCTATCAAAACTTCAAATTCTGTATATGTAATATACTAACACATCATACTGAAAATATAGGACAATGTGTACAAAAATGAGCTTCTAAAACTTCCATCTATTTTTTATTCAATTTGGAAATTGACACATTGCTACAGCTCAAAAGTACTATCATAATTATTAGCACAACTCAATCTCATGCTTAAAATCATTCAAAAATAACCATCTTTACCCTGCCTTATTTATATAATATAGATAAGGAAGGTTAGAGGAGAAGGCAAAATAGCCCATCCCTATGGGTGATAAAAATTAGAAAAGAGAAACCATTATCTAAACATGTCTAGGGAAGTATGATGTCCCCAAAATTGGAATTTTCCCTCGCTCATGTGTTTAATATACTTTAGAACAAAAGATAATTGAAGTTAAAAACAACTTACTTCTAAATCTGGATTTCAAATTCCAAAAGAAGAAAAGCATTTATTCTAAAATTGGAATGCTAAATCTGGAAAAAAAACCATAAAACTATAAGTGGTTGAGGTTGGTTCATGCATGCTAGAAGGCATGTGTGTGCACTCTCAATATTCTCTTACATAATTACAATTTAACATAACATATAATCTAGTGTTGCACCGCCATTTTCCTTAGCTGCACCCATATTATGACAACACAAGCACCCTACATAGGAATCCAAACTACTATGGTTGTTGTTGGTGTGCCTTTGTTGGTTGACCTTTATGCCACTATAGAATATAACAATAACTGATGTAACAGGGAAAACTTCTAGCATCCATGCACCCTCTCAATCTATCTCCTACATAGCTGTAGTGTAGTACCCTAGACATTCTAGTTTTGCATCCTCATTCTCCTCAACTACACCCTTATCACAACTACACAAGTACCTTTCATAAATTGAGATTGTTATGCCTGTCGTTGTTGTGCCTTTCCTACTAAACATGATTTCTATGCCACCATGGGAGAAATAAGTATCTAATGCAATAAAGAAAAACTAACACTTGATCTTTGCGAAAAAAGTGTTATTGACCAAATCAAATCTCTCCTTCTATGTCCTCAAACTTCTCCTTTCCTACGGGCTTCATCATTATGTTAACCATCCATGAAGTTGAATAATATGAATGATTTTGGCTTATTTTCAGGAGAATATGATTATGTTGATTGGAATTACATGCACTAATGTTGATTTATGTCGTGAAGTAATCCTATAGTCTCACACCGACAAGAGGCATGACCCTTGCAAAAATGCTCCACCTTTAGAACTATAAGAAAAATTCAATCTAGGAGTAGAAAGAATAAACCAAGGGATCATGTCACCTACATTCATGAGGTGAATGAACCAGGTTTCCAACTTATGCGGACATACATTTAATCCATGAGAAATTTGAATTCCCAAATGCTAGTTATATATTGAGTTAAAACTAGATATAGGAGGCAATATTAATCTCTAGGATTAGCTACCTAAATATGAAAATAGACTAGGTAGACAACCTCCTAATAATCATTGATTTGGCTAATAAAAGTTTTTAGAGCTCCTTTAAGTGAATAATCAACATTTAAATGGTTTTGAATGGATCGAATTGCTCTTAGCTAGTAACAAAGTTCCAAAACTTATGCAACTTTTGAATATTGTTGAATATAGAGATATGTTCAATTTCTTTAGAAAGTATTCAATGGGGTAGCGTTCACTCAAAGGGAGATAATAATAACCCTCCATCCATTTCCATTATATAATTTCTTTTCACTCCTATAGCTAATAATTCATATTCTTGGCAGATCAGTGTTATTCGTATTTTTTTTAAGATTGTACTTTCAGTTTCTTTTATGCATTTCAAGTTATTTTCATTACTTTTGATTAGAATAATTAATGTTGTGAGTTGTAATATTAGTAAGTTATCATGAGTATGATGGTTTCTGCTTTGCTTAGCTTCACAAATTGGAAACATAAACTAAAACTACTTATATTTTCCTATTTCCCTTATTAATTGGCAATGGCAACAATCCCATCTCCTTTCCAACAAATTGCTGGAGGAGATGGAAATCAAAATCAAGGGCATGTGGAATGGAGTTAAAGTGGTTTTTATTGGCAACACATAGTTGATTAACCATGACTACAATAGGACATTTTGAGTTTTAAAGGTTTCATTTTTAGTAAATTAGACCTCTGTAATTTTGCGCACATGGTGCCCAAGACCTCATAAGTTTGCATAATCCCTAGATTAATTAATGTGAGCCATGAAGTTTAGTAAAATATTGTTGTAATTATGTTTCCAATATATAGGTCTTGGTGCGATCCATGGACCACAACCAAGAGTTTAAATGTGAATCACGTAGATAAGCTTATGGTGGTTTCTCATGGACTTCAAATGGAATGTTCAATTAGTGTTATGATTTATTTCATTTGCACACGTCAACCCTGATTTGACTCTAGTCTCAAATGTAACCCTCTAAACCATGTCACTAGTGATTGTGTTAGTGTCGATTCTAGTTTGTTTTATTACAATTTTTCTATTCCCAATCGGCACTAACACAATCATCCCAAACCTGGAATCCCAAGAAATCCCAAAAAATCATGCAACATAGCTAACAAGTTGAGAAAGTTATTTGAAAAATGAAACTAGAGGGGAAATGTGTTCCGCTAATTTAGGAAATCATGTCCAACGTGAGAGAAAGCTTGTAATCACCCACCCAATGGAGATAGTTTTCTTATTAAACCATCACTGGTTTGGCCCTAATTTAGTCATGCCATAAGCAAGTCTATTTGTTTCCATTCTTGAGAGAGGAAAGAAAACTCTATATTAATCAACAAATGTTCAAAATTCCAGCACTTAAGTTTAACGATGGTAACATCAAAATGCAAAATGAAAGAGGGTCCACCACTCTAAACAAAGAATATACACTGCTTCTCTTTGTTTCAATTAAAATGAATCAAGATTCTTCAAAAACAAAAATGAAAATATGCACAATATATGTGGAATATATGCTTTTATTATACATGGAGTTGTTTGATACAAGAGGGAGAAAAGATAGTTGCACTACATACTTAACATAACTACTTTATACTAATGACATCTTGTTAATTTATAATGGTCACTTAATGTGAACTTTATCAGTCGAGTGTTATACTCCAACACCCCTCCGCCACACTTAACATGAAAATAATATATAAATATATATCCCCCTTAAATTAACAATTCAATTTCTTTGAAATGCTTCATATATTATCTCAAAGAGGATTGAATTAACATTGACAAGTTTAGTAATCCAAGTCATGTGTGCTGCTAAAGATTTCACGATACCAATGAATTAAAAAGAGAGTCTCTCTTTGTTGTTTCAAAATAAGCATCTTCATGCTCATCTGATTCCTCCTTTCATAAACTACAAGGGTAAACTCTAACTTGCACATATTTCCCTCCAAACGTTTTTTCGAAAATTGATATTCTCTTTGCTAGATTTTTTTTTTTAAACAAGGCTACTAGTTCTGTTTTAGAAAAGCATGTTGTCCTTTCCACTTATAATATGTGAAATATTCAATAAATTCTAAATATTTATTCTGAAGAAAGATGTTATGTTTATGTTTGTGTGCTAAAATTATTTATGTTTAGATTTAATTCGTCTACTCAAAATATAATTTCCTATAGTTGACAATTTTGAATTTTGCATTTACAACAAGCTTTCAAATATTGAAGTACATCTATTTCAAGGGAGATTTTCAAAACTATATTCTTGATTTCTACTGCTCTATTGCAGCACACGTCTCATTGTAGAAAATTGCTTCACTTTTGGAAAAAGTGTTTGCTAGGACACAATCTTTTACATGTGAATCACAGGTCTGAGACAGTTCTGTATGACATGCATAATCTTGTTGCGTATCCACACATATGGAATATGCACATTTTGTTTCTCACGAGCTCTTCAAAATGGGTTCATAATCTGTTTGATTCAATTTCTGTTGGGGTTACCATGTCCCATTTCTTTGTCTTCAAGGTCTTTTATGTCTTTGGATTGCAGTAGGTCTAGGTTTTTCTTCACAATGGTTATGGCGATCATGTTTTTGCTCTCTGCAGTCTATTGCACTTTTTGTAAACATGCATCTAGGTAATGTGGCCTTTGTATCTTCTCTAATTTCTCCACATGTTCTCTCATGAATATCATTAAGAATATATTTTTTCTTCTGTATTTTTCCACCACACACTATGTCATAGGTGTTTGCCTCCTCTTCACATCTACATGGTTACCCAAAGTCTTCCTAGATAAGGTTACATGGTCACATGGTTGTATCTTTCTTTCTTTGTGTCTGTGAACTTATGCATCAGTTGGCCCTCCAAGTCAATTATGTTCTTCCCTTCTATTCATTTTTTTTTCTTTTCTTATATTTGTTCCTTTTATATCTCTTCTATTATTTTTTCTTTCAATCTCTTAAAAAATATATCAACTATTTTTCTAAAAGTCTAAATGTTATAAGATTTAAAAACTTTAAAACTTACATATCCCTCCTCTTCTCTCTACTTTTTCTTGGTGGACCACTTTGATAAAGGCACATTCTCCAGTGATAATTTGACTTCAGTCATAGGTGCAAATGCTTATGCTCTCATACTATGTTAAAGAATGAATATACAAGATACTAGAGAGATGTGGAATATATAATTTTATTATAAATGGATTCGTTTCATATATGGAGGGGGTACAAAGAGGAAGATCACTTTATATTTAATTTAAATAGTTGTGCTCCCTATTTAACCTAACTACTTATACTCAATCACAACTCCTTGTTCTATAATGGTCAATATTTTTGTGACATTTTACAAATCAAAGTCATTTTATTAAACTTGAACTTCTAATATTTGAGTGTTAATGCTCCAACAAGGATCATTGGTCAAGATCATCAAAGATAACCCTAACTAGTTTTCCAGCACCTCCCACTCGTTATTTAATAATTTGTGAGATAGTTTACATTTACAAACGTTTATTATACCGACTTAATTGGTAACTAGAAGTAATGGTATTATTTTTCTCAGATACTAAGTCTTATTTCAGGTCACTTATTTTCCTTCTAGGCTCAAAGTGATTTACTGAGTAATATTATAGAGATTTTTAGTTCCTTTATCTTTTCACCTATAATGCACATGCTACAGATCTTGAAAGACAATATTTTTGCTAAAGTATCAATGTCTATACAAGCTTTGGTTTGTTTAGGAAAGAATATAACCAAAATCCCTAACAAGTTTTCTTTGTTACACTTTGAAATGTTCATGAATGGCTATAGTATTTTTGTCACCTGGTTCAATTAAAAATAATGTAATTAGGGGAGGAAAAGTTAAGAGGTCCACTACAATTTAGGCTAAATTATCAATTAGATAGAAAAAGCATACATTATGCATGAATTTTGATTTATTTAATCAACCCACTTGTCCATGAGTCCAGGCATTTAAAAAAAAAATAAAAAGTGAACAAAGAGAGTAGAGAAACATATAAGGGATGAACAAAGAAGGCATAAAATAGGTAGGGCATACAAAGAAGAAACATGTGCAAAATATTCTTCTTGAAAGAAGAAAGGCATGAAACAAAGAAACATAGGCTGGATTGGAGATATATCCTTTTAAGAGGAGAGAGAAAATAATGATTACCATTTTTTGAGGATGTATTCCATGAATTTTATGACAAATATTTTGAGTCTTTTTATGCCGTTCTTTTGGAGGACAGTTTCCAAGAAATAAAATGCTGATGAAGCAGGTGGCCAAAATATTGAATCGAGATCCTATTTGAAAAATAATTATTTTTATGAAATAAGATGCGTAAGTTTTCATGCATGCAAGTATTTCAAAACCCAAATAATTTGAAGAGTTTGGTTCAAAGGTAAAATAACACAAAAGAAGGAAAACAATTTGTTCATAACTTTTGTTCAATCCAAAATTGCAAACTCCACAAAGAGCATTGACAAGTTCCTCAAAATATTGTGCAATAGGCATCATTAATAAGATTAAATTATAAGTGTCCATTTGAATCCCAGTGGGATAGTACGTCACTTAGAGTACATGGATAAAGATATAGGCCAAAATGTTAACCCACATTAAGTGAAGTATATGGGATATAATGCAAGTTGATATTTATGAATCAAGAACTATTAATAGTGGAAAATCAAGCCATCATATTCCACAAAATATTTTATGCATAACTATTAATATAATCCAATAAATAAGGCTGGAAATCAAAGAAAAGATATATGAAATATCCTCGTGTAGGGAAAATAATCATTGAGGGAAGAGGGAATTTGGTGGTCATTATGGCATTTGGGTCAGGTGAAGGATGGAGAAATGATATTCTTAATTGCTAAGCTTTGGTTGTTTTCATTGGATTCCAGTTTTGAAATTACACTATACAAAGCTTTGTATTTCCATGTCTATATCCTCCTCATCTCTCTATTCTTCTTTGAATCTGAGTGGGAGGTATAACACCTGAGGATGCCATAATGGATAATTCTTATGTTCCTAAGATAAAAGGGGGTAAGTTGAGATGGGGGGGAAGAAGTAGGCAAAGAGACTCTTGCTCCTCCTCTAAATGTTTTGGGCACAAGAGAAACTCCAGGGTGATGGTTTGGAGGCCACTGACATGCATCCTAGTGGGAAGAATTGAGGTCATCTATCATCCACTCTTCAAGTATGAATATCTAGTGAGGAGACATGAACAAGAATTTAGAATTTTCCATCCAACACCTTAAATTTACACTCCGTAGCATGCCAACAGAATTTTTAAGGAAGAATAGACTAAAGAAGAGATGAGCAACCCTTCTGATTCTCACCAGACAACCCAAAAAATATTCCAGGATATTAGAATGTCTTAAAGGTGCCTATAGATTCCCAGTGTATGGTAAAATATGTCCTCATGGGATTCTTGGTGCAAGAAACAAAAACCTGAAGACTTTGCATCGTGATTTCCATCAATGAAGGCTTCCATTCTCTAAAGGATACCTTCCCACTTCGGCAACACATGTGAGCTTCCTAAAGAAAAAGTTGATAGCAGAAGCATGCTCTGGAGACAAATAGTTACTTGAACTGCCTTTTCTAAGAGATAAGGACCAACCGATGTGGAAGATGGAATGAGGGCTCTACTGCAGTTCAAAGAAACCAATCAAGCAACACAGTCCCTATGTTTGTTGACCAAAAATGCTGCTAACTCAGTTAAGCATTCTGATATTTTTGTTAGCTATTTGATTTGGGATATCCTTAAGCTTTTCTTATGAAAACATATATATAGTACTTAGTTTTATGATTAGTTTCTAGTTTAAATATTATAGTGGGCTCTATGGGTATGCCCAGTAGTCTTTTCAGAGATTTTTCTTTTTTTTTCTTCTCTCTAATCAGTAAATATCAAATGCTAAAAATGAATCTATGATATGGTCAGGCATGTAAGGCAGAGTCTAGCTAGTATGAACAAGGATTGAGATTGATGTTGTCAAGCAAAGGTTATTTTTTTCTTTATCATCAAACATTGAAATTTTAATTTTGGAGGCAGTGAAGCCAGAGTGTGACAATGCACACTGTTGTATGTTAATATAAAAAGTCTTTAATTTACCAAAACACATAAGGAAAAAATATTTGGAAACCCTCCAACTCATCATGAATTCCCTTGACAAAGTCACAAAATTTCTCTCATGCCTCAACATTCCCCTACCACACTGGTGGATCATGCTAACATCCAAACACCTTAGAATTGTAGAAAAAACGCTCCAAAGCTTCAAAATTCTAAGGGTACCAAAACCCATGTGAGAACACCCGACAAGTTGAATAAAGGTTAGATGAATCTTATGGACACATTGACGACATAATATCTAGGGTAAAAGGAATAAATATCCAAGGAGTAGGGACAAGTGATATCATTAAAAAATTCAAATGCCAACTGAAAGAATGATGTTTTGTTGCATATTCATTTATGTATAGTAGCCAGTTAACCCTAACAGTTAGCTTGATTAGAAGATGCTTTATGCTAAATCTATAGAGGTCTCAAGATCAAATCTCACAAGTCCCTTGGGGTTTCTTATTTATGTGACTTGTGGTAGATTTTCCTTCCATCCATAAATTCTGCAGAAGGGAAGGGAGAGCTCTATGAGGAGGATACAAAAACACCTTGGACTAAGCAAAATGATCGCTATATAGATGTTTTTCCTTCCCATACGAACTGTATAGAAACATGTATGGATACCAAAACACATTGGACTGATCAAAATGACTGCTATTTATATGTTTGTCTTGCCCATACAAAGTGTATGGACACATGTATGAAGTGTCTATATAATTGTATAGATCTGGACAATATTGTTTGAATGACTGTATAAATTTGTATTGTGCTATCCATGCGACCGTATTAGACTAAGTGTTGCTGGAAACATTTCTTTCTTAGTTACCTGTGCTCTCTCCCTCTATGTTGCTCAACCTACTCAACTGCCCAAGTGTGTTGAAAGCCTCTACCTTGCCCTATATATATACTAGAAAAGAATATATTTTTAAGATTCCTCCTTGTCTAAGTTATCCATGAGATACAATCTTAAGCTCAGTTGCTAAACATAAGAATTTCACTTTTTTTTACTAAAGTGAATTAAAAATTAGAATTGCTTTTCCAAAAATAGAATTATTTTTCAAAATTATCTCAAACTAATTTTTATGTTCACACTAATTAGAATTTCTTTTCCAAAAACAGAATTATTTTTCAAAATTATCTCAAACTACTTCTTATGTTCACACTGAACCTGTACAGAAGTTCATGTCCGAGCTATAATTCTTAGTAGTGAGATTTTTAGTACCTCAGAAAATGTTAGGTAAAGCACCATTAATGGAAACAACGAGCAGAAAATATCTTGGAAAAATGAATATTGAACATCAAATATGGTTAATATGATTGATCGGCCATCATAGATCACAAATCATTTAAGTTCAAAAAATATTTCTGACAATTTGTTTCTTTTGGAAATTGCCTTAATAGTTCACTGCACCATGTAATTATTACATGTAACCCCTCTAAATCAACTAGTGTGTTTAATTTTAAGAGAGACACATCACATATAGTTAAGTGATATACTTCTGTAAACTGATCCCTAAACAGATGAAATGTAAGGGATATAATTCTTGGCTAAAATCCACTATGTATTTATTTCCCTAGTAGGCTGCTCAACAGAATTTAGAAGTGAGCTTCAACAATATTAGTCCATTGTCTCAATATAAATTCCGAATTTTTTTATGTAAATTATCCATGGACTCTTTGCAGTCACATTGAATTTTCTTCACATTTTTCTCGATTTTTTCCATCAACTATTTGTAGTTATATTGAATTTTCTCTGAATAAAATTGCTAAAACATTGATGATGGAGTTTTAGTGATTTAAAAATTCTAAATGAATTTTAATTTTTTTGGTTGTTGCTTGAAGCCCAACTGTATTGAATGTTGGAACAAATGGTAAAGCACAAAATCCCTAAATATTGTGTGCATTTTCATCATTGTTTACAGCACCATGTTTGCCTCAGTGGTGTTTTATTAGAGATTTTGATGGGTGTTTTGTCCTGGTTTATTTTTATCAATTTTGTTGGGTGTTTTGTCCTTGTTTATTTTTAGCAATTTTGTCATGTCTTTTGTATAATTTTGAGAGAGAAATATTGTAGACTAGAAGCTCACAGATGTGTTAATACTTTCATGGAGCATTGGGCCTATCTCAAGTTTCAATTGTTGGCTAAGATCCCTTCACTCAAATTTTGATGTTGCCCCACTTTTGTGGGATGGAACTATGAACAGGTAAGAATAAATTGATGTCAAAAAAAAGACCTAATGTATTGTTAGAATTTATTCTCAAAGAAACAAATTTTATTGAAACTTACAATATGTTTTAAATTTGAACTTTTAGTTAAATCCATAATTGCATATAAATGGTAAAGTTTCTGTACAAAGAAATTTCAAACTGTTTGTGATAATTTCATTGGAATATAATGTTATCAAAATTGCAATACCCCATGTAGAATGTGTGCTAAGGAGAAAAGTGAGAAAAGATAAATTACAAGTAACAATGGTAATCTTGGTGTCCCTATGGGATGAGTTGAATGTGAAGATTTTAGGGAGGTGATATATGTTTCTTACATCTCTGGAAGTGTTAATTAAAGAAGAAGTAGCACTATCTATAAAACCTAGTGAAAATGATCGTATTTTCTAATAGAAGAGACAATAATAGCTCCAAACCAAGAGATTATTATTGATAGTATTCTCAACCTTAAAAAGAACGTAATTGATGCGTATTTCCTCCTTATATGTCAATGGTGGCTTGGAAGAGAAGCCTTCAGCTTCCTCCTCCACTTACATTAATTCTTCTATTGTGACCTTGAGAGTGTTTGTCTATGATGAGGATGAGTATCTCTTATCATAATGTATATTCTTTTCTCTTTGACAAATGCCTCATATATTTCCAAATGCAGATCACTGAAACCGCGAACCTCATATCTCCACAACTCTTGACACAAGGTAGTAGCTTGCCCCACCACCACCCTCTCCCAAGGCACCAATATGTGATCATTGAGCTCTTTCCTTTACCTATAATATCAAGAGATTCATGGTAAATTGCCTCCAACTTCCTTCCAAAAATTCTCAAAAATGGTCTCACAGACACACACTCTAAAATAATTTTGTGTGTGCATGTTATGTGCAACTTTTGTAAAAATAAGACTTAAGAAAATATTACTAACAAGACAACACATTCATTCCAAGCAGGATTAGATAATAAAACCTCTAAGATAGGAGGGAATGCATTGTTCCAAAGCTAATTAGTAGTAGGAACTCCTCCCCCACCAATATTTCACCATTAGAAATGTAAACAAAAACACCTTAGAAATGCCTAAAAAAATACTAGAAATATTTTGAAAGCATATATTTCTATTTCCAAACTATAGGGGTGTTTCCAGTCCCCTTAATTGTTGATTATGCCTTTTTTAATAAAAAATAAAGAAAAAATTAAGAAATAAAACCAATTATAATTTTTAATGATTGGAAAGATACCTTGCAAGTTAATTGATTTCAAGCATTTTTTGCATCTTTTGTTTATTTATGTACAAATAAAACCACATAACTACCTGCATGCTCTACATATGAGGAGAACGAGATACATATCATGGAAAAAGCTAGCGCCCAAGTGTGGCAACATTTGTAATAAAGAAGGGGAAGCACTTTTTGGATAATTTTAGTGGAATTTAGCCTTAAGTTGGAAACCCTTAATGAATATAACACTAATTTTATTGTTTTTTATTTTTGAGTAGCCAAATAATCTATAAGGCTAATTTTGGACATTGTAAAATGCAAGGCTATATGGGACTCAACTTATAACTGAGATTTTTATTAATTTGTTGACTATTTTTATCTTTCTAATTTTCTTGACAATTTTCTATTATAAAATATATATCGTCTACTTTAAATTATAGTGTTCAATGTATTTCATATCTTATACTTTGCATTGTATCTTCTTTCATTTTCAGAAGTGGAACTCAGTATTGATGGGAAGAAGCAAGAATTGAAGAAAGAGAAGAACAATGCCTTTGCAGCACAGTATGAATTCATTTGCTAATCTTCTTGTTTTGAAATTCATATTGTGTTGATACTGTGTTTCCATTAGTAGCTAATCTACTTGTTTTGAAAGTCATTTGCTAATCATTTATACAATTTTTTATGTATGTTGTTTTAAATTTCTACCATCATATCAATTTCATGAATAAAAGATTTATTATTGTTGTTAAATATATGACTGTGCAAGAATTACCTCCAAATTCAACTGTGAGAGATTTTCTAGAAAAAATAGCTTATGGCCGTTCACTTTGTACATCATATGGTTTGCCAATACAAGCGGTGTTGAGGCACTTGAGCCATCGACTTTGGAAATGTTTCGAGTAGGCATTATTATGGTTTTTAATGTTGTGATTCTTTCACCTCACAGTTATTTTGGGCAAGAAAACATTTTAGGAATGCTAGACAAGACATCGACGGACAACTAAACATCTTTTTTATAATTGCAATGTCCATTCCATGATATCCCCTCTTTTTTATTTGGTTGTATTTTTATTGTTTCCTTTCATTTTGTTTTCTCTTTTAACTATGAAATTGAAAATACTTGGTATCATGTCCTTTTAAACAACATCCAAAGCTTGAAGATGAGATTATTATTATGTGATATTAATTGAAATCCTTTTCATTGTTTTATGTTAAAATATTTTCATGACTATTAGAAAAGTTTACTTTCATGTTGTTATTTGAGCACATGTTGTCTATATACTTAATCAAGTTCATGCATTAGGGAATGAATTTTTTTTGCAGATAAAACGACAAGGATTAGACATCACATCTCAGATTATTTGTTTTCACAAATTATCCACATCCTGAGATTTTTAGTATGTAACTTAGTTGACATGATTGTGCTTAAGCTTTCTTTGAAGGTTAAATAATAAGTTATTAAGGTGTTATTTTCTATGGTGATGTTTCATTTTATTTGTTTATACAGGTCATTTGGCCACATAATGGCCACTAGCGTCCAACTGAAGAAAAACTATTCAAGTTTCTTACTTTTATATGGCATTGACATTACCGATGTTGAGGTATATGTCGTATAAATATTTTATAGTCTACTTTATTTTATATTCTAGTATTCATAGTCTTTCATGTCTTATACTCTGCATTGTATCTTCTTTTGTTTTTAGGAGTGGCACTGATTAGTATGACCGATGTTGAGGTATATGTCGTATAAATATTTTATAGTCTACTTTGTTTTATATTCCGGTATTCATCGTCTTTCATGTCTTATACTCTGCATTGTATCTTCATTTGTTTTTAGGAGTGGCACTGATTAGTATTGATGGTAAGAAGCAGGAATTGAAGCAAGAGGACAACAATAACATTGGAGCGACAAATGCAAAAAGAAAGAGAGAACAAAACCAGTATAGTGATACTCTTAGAGCCACTATCGCGCATACGACAAACACATAGAGACTGATGGTAAAGTCTTGAGAGTTGGTTAATTCACTTGCAATGCCTTGGAAACACAATGATAATTTTTTGAAGAGATGAAACAATATTTCATGTGTAAATTGTAGTCGAACCAATATTAAGTTAGAAACTCATATTGTAATAGTTGACATTTTATATAATATAATTTGTGGTTGAAATTATCTATATTTGCACTTGATATTATTTATTATTATAATTAACATATGTAACTTTGTTTTTTCATATTAGATGAACATGCACATTGTATGACTTTTTTTTTAAACATAGTCTTAAAATCATACTAATCAATTTATGTTGATTAATAATGAATACATAAAATCACTCTAAAACTACCAAATTAATAGTTTATATAGATTAATGATAAACACAAATAAAATAAATACACGAATAAATTAGTCATTTATAATGATTATTAATGAAAGTAAATGAAATGAATATAAACTACTAAATCAATCGTTTATATAATGAATATGAAACTACCCAAAAAAGATAAATGACTACTACAAATGATAAATTTTTGATTACAAATGTCGATTAAATTTTGCATATATGTGACTATTAGTAGCTAATTTACATTATCTTATAATACAACTAAAATATAGTCATATTTCTTTGGTCATTAACTGGTTTCACACGATGACTAAAATTTGGATATATATGACTATTAGTAGCTAATTTACAGTATCTTATAACACGACCAACATTTTGGTCCTATCTCTTTGGTCATCAATTGATTTTCTCGCTTGGTCATGTAGTAATATATTTTGTTGTATATTTGGTCATTAATTGTGGCCATTAATGACTAAATCAATAACTAAATTAATAACCAAATTTATGACTAAATATACTACTAAATGATAAATCTGAGACAACCAATTAATTTCTAAGCTAAAAATGTCTAAAAGTTGGTCTCATTATAGGATACTGTAAATTAGCTACTATTGGTAACTGAATAAAAAATGGTCCTTTATATGCAAATTTTAGTATATTTTTTAGTAACTAATTAGCCATTTTGTATTAGTGTTTGTAGAGAGTGCAGGTGTCGGTTCATCAATTATGGCTACGAAGAACAAAAGTGAAGGAGAAGGAAATGTAGTTTGTTAATGCACTTGTTGTGTAGACAAGGGAGTAAAAGATATTGCATATTATGTTCATGATTTTGGAGGACAAAAAGCTCCTCAATGGGGAGGAATGATCCAAGTTGCTCCAGAGAGGCTCAAAAGTGAAAAAGGACTCAAGAAAGGCTCAAAAATCAAAGTTCTTGGATTTTAGTGAAACTAAAGTCAAATTGAATATCTCATCGTAAAATTTTCAATGGTGAAAACGACACCTCAATTTGAGTTCGTATGTGAAATTCATGGGCAGTCAAAGTTTTGGTTCACTAGGCCCATTAGTTAAAGTTAGTAGAGAGACAACTAAATTTGGAGCCTAGATAAATTTGGCGGAGTCGCTAAATTTGGCAAAATTTAATTACATAACAATTTGGCACTTTGCGGCGACAATTTCTAGCGGCCGAAACTGGTGAAATTTTCACCTACTTAAAATGTCTAGTGACCCTAAAAATCTACCAACGGTTTTCTGACCAATATAGTTTATAAAAATTATATTTAAAAATATAATAATAAAATTGGTTGGTGGGCCACCAATGCCACAAACCAAATTTCATATATATATTTAACAAATTAAAATGACCGCGCCACCATGGGTGGACCTACCACCAAGCACATACATATATTATAATATACAACAAAGCCGGTGGGGCTTGAACCCACGCCAATCGGGTGGTTGGCCTACCCCTTGTGGAGACTCCATGACCCATCACATACCAAAACATGTCATTCAAAATAAAATATAATGATCCTTGTGGGCCTGCGGGGATTTGAACCCAGGTCACATGGAAACCAACACCTCAACTTGGGACTAGCAACTATCCTGCCAACCGGTAAGGCTTTGTTAACTCTGTTGACAACACATTATTTAAACATAGACGCCTACCATATGACCAACAATGGAGGAGCATACACAGATGTTGAGGAAGTGAACCATTCATGGCACAAAATTTGAGAAGAATATTCTTTTATGCAAGGGAGGAATCTTGGAGATTCCTTTGGGGCCAAATTTTCACATTGTCAGAATTATGTTGAGTTTATACTCAATTTAATCAGAATTTTGCGAGGCATCTGATGGTGTGAACAGTTTTCTGATCTAAGTAGTGGATTTTCCATAGGAATAATGTTGAAGGAAGAACCATGAAGGTGGAACCTTGACGCAAAAATTTGCATAGAATCTAAAAGATTCCTTTGAGGCCAATTTTTGAAGGTAACATAACCAGGTCGACTATATACTCATTGTTCTCAGTTTTTCACAAGGAATGTGGCTAGTGGATTTCCAATTAAAGCTTGTGTGCTCAGTTAAAGATCTATGCTATACCTATTGGGCTCGAAGTTGTTCAGGGTTGGAGCTGGTGTGGTCATGTCTTGGAAATATTATGGATATGAAGCTAGCTCAGGGGGTGCTTCAATAGAGCATATTGATTCTCATTAGTTGGTGGAGAATTTTATCCACTGTAATTTTGTGGAAGACTCAATTGTTTGAGAAACAAATAAGTGGAAATTTGTTTTGAATGTTTTCCTTTCTTTCCTCATGTGGTTATTTATGAAATGGATATGTTATGTTTATCCAGCTGGAGCATAAGTTTCTGATACAATGTATTAGATGTATAATATTACTTTAATATGTTAGTTTCAGGCCAAAAAAAATTGTTTTGTTGGCCCGGAACAGTCCTAAACCCTATTATTTAATTTGGAAAAGGAATGGCAGGTCTCATAAAACAAGTCCCATCAGATTATCAAAATTTAGTGGGAATAAATAGTTATTCTAAAAATAAATTTAACAATGTCTATCAGAAACGTGGGTTCCATGAGATTAATGAACAATAAATAACTTGTGTTACATAAAAATAAAACTAATATACTATAAAACAATATAAACTAAACTTGCAACTAAAGCGAAACATATACATGCAAATATCCCAAGTTTGGACTAAACTTTCATAAGTGATTAGAAACAAATAACACATATAAATATTCTTGTACACTAAAATGATAAGTTTTAACTGCTTAATGTCAGAGAGTATGTAACCACATACAACATACTTTATTTTAAGGTAATAACAAAATAAAGAAAGAATAATCTAGTAACTATAGCAAATAATTTATCCACAGGATCAAATGTAAAAGAAACAATTAAATATAATATAACAATGGAACTGAAAGTTTACAAAACACTATAGTATTAGGGTTAACACAAGAACCAGTCGGAAAGGATTTCATAGTACCTATAAATAGTCACAGATAAATGTGGTTATTATGAGAAATGCAGAGTGGAAGAAGAAATAACATATTATGACCTCAGTATATTCCATGCAAAGGAAGATTGTTGTAACACCATTGTTCAACAGAGAACTAAACTATATGTACGTATTTCATAATGATAAAGAAAAAGGGTTTCTTGACAGGTGTAACTTTTTTTAATTAAGGTCATCACCCAACAAGGGTTTGAGGCTACATGGCTGACATTATAGTAACTCTATTATAAATTATACAAAGAAATTACAACCCAAGACACGACCATTCAAGTATAAGTTCTACTTTAAGGCTTGAACGCAATAATAGGATTACCTGTAAAGACCAAAAAGAGGATCTATTAAAAGGAAGAACTTGGCAACCCAAGAAAATAAAAAACATAGTACACACTAAAAAATTCAAAATGGAGAAAAAACAAAAGAAAACGAGTTAGCGAAATTATCAATTGGAGCCAAACAACCCTAAGATAATTTAAAGAAAGGGATAGGGTTACAAGAAATATAATCTATGAATATGTCTAGAAGGAAACCATAAACCCTCATACTCTGCAAAAAGAATAAATTCAGATAGTCTCTCTAAAAATTGAGAATAAAATTCTAGAAATAGACTATGAAGTTGAGAGGAATTAGATATATGCATACTAGTTACTTCACAAACCTGGCAGGACCGAAATGGAGGATTTATTTATTTTTCCCACTCTGCAACTTACAATGAAGGTAATGTAGACAAATAAAGCCACATGTCATGAACAACCTCTCAAAATAATCTACAACTGACTAAATGAGTTAAATAAGGAAGGGCATAAAGAAAACCCTTAAAAAATTCAGAGTTGAAATGTAATAAGAGCCCGAGAAGTTACCTAGTGGCGTTTTAACCTTCACCAAAAATATGGAATTACCTTAAACAAAATTATTTTTTTAGATTTATTTTCTAGCGAGTGCAAGACTGAATGAGGCAAAGTGGTGCGATAGAGAAAGGAGGTTAGTTACTCGCATAATGCACTATCCCATCTCCACTATTGAATGAAAACTCTAATATCTACAATGTTAGATCAAGCCAACACCAAACCCAAGGTAGAGCGAATATCAATGACCATATGTTATACAACTAGAGGTTTTGAAGAGTTTACTGAAGTGCTCACCATAATTGAATATTAAAATTTAAATGGACATAAGGGACAATAGAGTCTAAGCCTTGAATAAAATTGGTTACGCATTATATACAACAAATATAGTTAAATGTAAGGTATCAACTAATATTATTAAACATAATTCCTCCAAGTTTATCCAGTGGTACAAGGCATGCAAAATACAAACCATGTATTTGTGTAAATTACAATGTGTATGATTAAATGGTCACTCCAAACTAAACACATAAATATAGTACCTTGAGTTAATTAAGTATGGAATTGTATGCTCAAATAACATGGATACCCCCCTTAGTGATGTGTGATGGGTAAAAAATAGTAATATTTTGTTACAAAAAAAAAAAGAAAAAGAAAACTAGTGTTCCATATTATTTGTCTCATTGCAAACTTTACTATGGTTATAAGAAAAAAAAATATCAGGAGTTAATTTGAGTGGAGGGAGCTGTTACACTTATAACATGATTATTGGGTTATACATGTGATGTAATATATTATCATCACCAAGTTTATATAGGGAATTTGAGAAATGTTAGATAAATATTTAATTATAAATAAAGAGGGTTGTGATAAGAATGGTCGATATCATGTATAATATTATTTTAGGATCTTTGCTCTTTTTTATGTTTTTTATGATTGCTTATATTTTATGTTATGATAGATTGAGTTAGTATTATATGCCAGACCAGGAGGTAACTCCACAAATGAACTTGTTAATTGCATTGGCCATATCATGAATTTATACATGAGTGGGGAGACTCTTGGGATTCAAATTCCAAGATATCTTGGTTTTCTCAAGTGCATAAGTGACAATATTTACAATAGTCCTTTCATATTAGGTGTCAAAATCCCCCCATAATTTTAAAGGGTGTTGGTGAGTCCAAGCATCATTCTGAATCTTTCAAACTTTTCTCTTTCAAGCATTTTGGTAAAGATGTCTGCAATCTGCTCATTTGTGAAACAATGACATAGTTGAATTGTCTTGGCCTCAACATGATGTTGAATCAGATGATGTTTTGTATTGATGAGCTTCATTCAATCATGGAACTTTTGTTCTTAGAAAATTTTATTGCAGAAGTGTTGTCAATCAAAAGAGGAGTTGAATGCACTTGTTTCTCCCGAAAATATTCCAGAAATTTTGTGAGCCACACAATTTCCTTTGATGCTTCAGCTGCTGCCACATATTCTACCTCAATTGTGGAATTTGCTGGAACTAATTGTTTGTGTGGCCTCTAGGAGAAACTCCTTATCCAAGACTCATAACATAATTTGAAGTAGATATCACAATTTCTTTATCTCCATCAAAGTCTAAATCAGAGTATCCAATCAAGCTGAGGTCTCCCACCTGTGTATACTTAAGTCCAAAGTCTTGAGTTACCTTCAGGTACTTTAGAACTCTTTCTGTAGCAGACCAATGACCCTCACAAGGCTTTTGCATAAACCTGGAGAGGATTCCAACAACAAATGAAATGTCTGGTCTGGTAGTAGTCAGGTAGTCGAGGCTTCCTATGAGCTATCTATACCTTGTTGCATCCTCAAATTATTTTCCTTCAATGGATGTGAGATTTAAGTTCTATTCCATTGGAGTAGTCAAAGGATTGCACTCAACCATGCCAAACTTGTTCAATAGTTCTCCAATGTACTTCTTCTGAGAGAGAATATAAAATTCATATGTTGAGTTACTTTAATACTAAGATAATAGTGAACATAGCCCAAATCTATCATTTCAAAACCTTTCCTCAATTCCTTTTTTATGGATGAAACATGGCTCTCATTGTTCCTTGTCATGAGAAGATCATCAACATATGCCACAAGATATACAAATTTTTTTCCAACTTTCTTGACAAACAAAGTCGTATCATCAAGATCATAATGTTTTAAGTTGAGTTTCAGAAGATGCTTAGTTAACTTCTCGTACTAGGCTTGCAGTGTTTTCTTGAGGCCATACAAGGATTTTACAAGCTTGCGTACTTTGTGTTCATGACCCTTGACAACAAATCATTCTGGTTGGAACATACAAACATTCGCTTTCATATATCCATTCAAGAAAGTAGCTTTTACATCCATTTGATGGAATTTCCAACTGTTCTGATTTGCCAAGGCAAAGATTGTCTAGATGGTAGCCCATTTTTCTATGGGGTAAAAGGTGTCACCATAGTTGACCCCTTCCTTCTGTGCAAAACATTTTTCCACAAGACTGGCTTTGTGCTTGTCAAGTGAGCCATATGCTTTATACATGTTTTTAAAGACCCACTTGCAGCCAATTGGTTTTGTTACCAATGGAGGATCAACCAGCTTCCATGTGCCATTATTTATCAATGAATCACATTATTTGTGCATCACTTCTTTCCATTCATCAAGAGAATCAACTTCATTGAAGGAAGTTGGTTTGAAATATGTAGACAAATTTAGTTCACAATCATAAGAAACATCCATATCAACCGGTGAATCTGGATTGTCTACATCACCTCCATTCTGTCTAGTTGAGCTTCTTGTTCCTATCTTTCTGTTGTGGCCAACAACAATCCCCCTTCCTATTTAGTTTTATCACTAATACTAAATAAGTGGGGACCCTTATCCAAAAAATTTAAAAAATAAATTAGGACTTGTATTCCCTTTTTGAATAAATCTTACTATCATAAACTTAGGAGAATATCCGAAAATATAAAAAGACTTAAGTTTTAAGATAAGTTCGAACAAAACCGTTCTCTTAATAAAAAGCATCGCATCACAAAAAGGTAAAGGGTGTCATCCTACAAACCGAATCCTAAGATTGTGAAATCGCGATGTGAAATCATGCACTGAAGGCACTCATCACATCGCATGCCTCAAATATCACTTAAGGTGAAATACCTCAAACTGCCAATATGCGATGGCGCATCTCGCAAATCGTATTGCGTAGAAAGAGTATGGTAATAAATGATTATCACACGGAACGGATCAGTGATATTGCGATCTGTGATATTGCGAAGCAAATCGCAAAATCACCTTATCGTAGATCTACAGGGCTCGTCGTTCAAAAAAGCTTTTCCAAAAACCGATGCCAAGTAATGCGCATTAATGTTAATTTAATGAGTTAGTTTGTAATCATTAATGAAGTATGGTTTTGATCTGATCGATGGGCCATTTCACATAGGGTGATATATTTTATATGATTTTGGAATTTAAAGCTTTCCTGTCACCTTTTTCTTATCATTACTCTTTCCTCATTTGCAAATTGCAGGAGCGAAAAGCAGAGAGGTATACATAGCAGTGTTCAGAATATTATGGGAAAGAAGGGAAAAGCTCTGAGTTCTGAAGACAAAGAAATGATGCCCTTATACACAGACACCACCTGTAACAGAGATGTTGACGTTACTACTTGGGAAGCCATGCATAGTCTACTTGAGGAATAAAATCCCAAAGTGATTGAGGTTACAGCTATTGCAGACTCACACGGGTTGTCTGAGGCGTCAATTACAGAACTAGCATGCTCGTTCTTGCACTGTATAGTGGTGAGGCCCAAGATTCTTCCATACACGGACATGGTCAAATGGTTATTAGATAGTGCTAAGATAATAGATCGACATTTTAAGACTAAGAGCCAAGAACTCATGGAGTCATTCTTTCTACAAAATTTAAGGTTTACATCTTCTAACAAAAAAGTGCGCAAGAGGTGAAAAATAGCACCAAGGAAGCCCGTATTGAGAAATGGAGGTAGCTTCCAATGCGCGATTAGTGCCAGGAAAAACCTCTTGAGAAGGAAAGCTTCTAATCACTCAATCACCTATAAACCCAGAAAATTGTAGAAAAAAGTGCTAAAGGCGAAAGGCAAAACCCGTGCTCTAAAAACTAGTGGTATTTATCAGGGATATCCTCAAGTGGTATGTAAAATTCTACCAAATGTACAATGTCTATAGACAAGCTAGAGACAAAAGGCTCAAGAAAGAGTAGAGTCCATCAAAAGGTTAACCAAGTTGAATTGGGATTCTTACTGGACGTACTTGGTAAAACCACACAGCCAGTGCATGACTCTCAAAGGTATCACTAACTATGCCAAGAAGATGGCGCCAACACTTGCCAATCGTAGGACAGCTAAAGTCGGAGGTCGGCCAGCCAACTCTCCTCAAGCCAATGCTGGATTCTTGCAACTACAAGGAACAAATACATAGATAGTTAATTGCTAGATTTAGTTTTAGATTCAATTTTAATTTTAGTTTTGCTTTATTTCTGCTTGAAATGAGGATGGTCATTTAAACCACTTCCTATATTTTTGTAATAAACTACTTTTAGATTTATCTAGTAGTATTTAAACCCTTCTCATGCATTTAGAGAAGGGTCCTGAAATTTGTCAAAAACTTGTCCTCAGAACATCCACTTCTGCACCCTATGAGGAGGTTTTGATGAATGAATGGAACAAGATTTATTGATATCTGTGTTTAATATCTGCTACTGAAATTGCACATTTGTACTCTTAGTAGATGTTGAATTAAGAAGAGATAAATCATTATTGCTGGAGCTCATGAGTAGAACTCGTTATAAATGGTACTTTTATCTCTTAACGATTACTTCTTATGTGTTAAAGTGATATTCATGTTCAGTTATTTATGTATGAATCCTTGAATTCTTGACTTATCATTTGGCACTTCTATACGGTGATAGCCATTTATTTATGCTTAATATATGAGTGACTTATTATGCAATATGTTTTTCACAATTGTTTCATCTAACTTTTTATACGGAACGGTTTATCTTTATTGAATTCGTTTCTCATAGCAATTGAATGATCTTTATTACCAATTGTCATTAGAATTTTAGATCGCATAACTGAAAGATTAAATCCCGGGTTAGGTTTAGAATTGGATATTTATGTTCATTAGAATGCAATTGCATGTTGTTAAATTAGATTTAGAATAAAAGAATTTTACTTAGAAATTATTAGGAAGGAAATATCAATTCTCAACACACACACACATAGATTGGGAAACTGGTCCCATATCCCCAGTCGGACCCACTATACCAAATGGAAAAGGAGCTGCTAACCAAGGTTTGGACTGGGTGGGTATCCCCCTTGTTGTAGACCCGATTTTCGTGGCTTCAACATATTTGACGCTAGAAGGAGGGCCCTGACCTGTGAATGGAAAGTAAATCTAAATATAAAGACCATTTTGAGAGTAAATCGCCCTCACCATCTCCCCTGACTTCTCCATCGCATTTATAATCTTTAAATCTTGAGAGAGAAGTCAATAAAACAAAAACCACTGCCACAAACCCGAACATTTTAGAGAAGTCTACTATTGAACCTCCTAAAGTTGAATCTTTGATCCATAAACTTCAGTGATTTTCTATATGACCCCAAAAATCTGAAAAATCTCAAGGTACTATGACTTCACAATATAATCCTTCTCATCCCCTTACCCGATTGCAGAGTGAAAAGTTTGGTATCAAACCAACTTAATTACCTCTACCTACAAGGAAAAGAGCAAGGAAATCACCTAAAGGGTCTAATAGTGAGACTCTTTCGTCATCATCATCCATCTCAACCTCTCCATCGCGAAGTCAACCATCCAACCCTCCACTTCAAATTATTGTCCACCAGACCACTAGAGCTTCAACATATGCTTCTCAATCATCTGGAATTGTAATATCCTCATCTTCCCAACCGCAAGGATCAACTTCTATGCTTTCCTATGTTATTAGTTCAATGATGGCCCAAACTCTGTGGAATAACCCAGGTGGCAGTCTTAATGCCTGCGCCCTTGAGTCAAATACCAGCCCATCCTGAAAAATGGTTGCCTAAGTTTAAACCTCAAGCAAGCATGCTAGTAGGAGAACACATAAACAACTTTCTGTTATCTATAAATCTCAATGGGGTTACTAATGAACACGCTGTCATTTGGCTCTTTCCTTACACTTTGCAAGGAGCAGCCAGATCATGGTATTTCTCATTACCATCCGGATCTATCACTAGTTGGGATATTTTCCAAGAACAATTCTTGACTAAGTTCGGTGATGATAGGTCTACTGCGAGATTGATCAATGACCTATCTAACCTTAGGGCTGAATCAAGGGAACCTATCAAAGATTTTAACTCACGTTTCAATAAAATTTTGAACAAAATTCCTACCACCTCCAAACATAGCAAAAAAGTTCGAAGTGAATGGTACATATCTGCTCTACCATCAAACATAGCAATCTTCGTTGATATAGCTAACAAAACAACTTTAGCTGACAATATGAAGGAAGCAATACCGGCAAAGAAACATATCATAGCCTTAGAAAAGAAAAACGTCGTTGATGCACGAAAATATAAGAAGGTTAGTTTTAAAGAAGATCTAAAGAAAAAACAATCCAAAGACCCATTTGATTTAGAAGGATTCCAGAAAGTTTTGAAAACCATGTCTAACGAAATGGTTGACATTAAAAAACAAGTAGTAGAGACTTCTTCTAAAAAACCTTACAAGCCTTATAGAAGAAATCCTTCAACTGATTCAAAGCCTCTCAATGCTATCACAAATGTTGAATAAGAAGAAGAAGAAGAGGAAGTTTCCAACAAGGAGCCTATTGATGAAGAAGAAGTTGTAGAGGTACAGGGAATGTGGGATTTCATCCTCCCAGATGAAGAAGATCAAGAGGCATCACCAGTCAGTACTAGAAGTAGAAATCAAATTGATCCTCCACAACCTACTCCTAAGCCAAAGAGCGCAAGCTCAATGTCGAAGGATAAAGTCGTAGGTAAGAAAACGTCACCCAAAGCGACTCAAACAAGCCCAATCCAAATAGATTCACCAACTCCATCTAAAACATTGATTGTTTCTGGTGAAATGGAGTATAATATCATAGAAGACATGAAGAAGACTAGGGCTAACATTACATTTTATGAATTGAGTAAGTTAAAACATCAACAAAAGCTACTTTGGAAAGAGTTACACGCAATACCAGTTGCACCTCTACTTGCCACTATAATCTCGCAAGCTTCTCACGAGATGGGAAGACCTCCAAGTAATGTGACTAGTAAAGTTGATCCAAATGATATCGCTGTAATTGGAGGAAGGTCAAGATCTCATACTCCCCCATTTCTTCTTACTTATGAAGTTTTCAACAAAAATTTGCATAATTGTTTAGTTGATTCAGGAGCTTCATCTAATATCTTACCTAAATCAATATGTGCAAAGTTGAATGTTCAACCTCAAAAATTTGTAGTATGCATAGTTCAGCTAGACCAGTAGCAAGTTGAAGTGATTGGTGAACTAAAACAGGTTACCATAAGGCTGTCATCTAATCCAAAGGTATGTCAAGTTATTGATATTTTAGTTGCAGACATTCCAGAATTTTATGGCTTAATTCTTAGCAGAGATTGGTTTGAAAAGCTTCATGGATATTTTGAAACCGACTGGTCGCATATGTGGCTCCCTTATGATGGTAAACCAAATAAAATAAAGGTTGAGCAAGAAAGGCATAAAAAATACATAGTAACAGAATTAGAAGGAGAAAATGAACCTGCAGCATACAACAAAAATATAATTGGAAACTGTTTTGTTGACTCTTTCTTAGGAAATTTTAATGCTCATACTTCTCCTTACTTAGAACATTATGTTTTATCCCAAGTAGAAAACTTTTCTCAAATAGATAGTTCTAAATGTGTTAATTTTATAGATAGTCCTGTAAATAAATTTTTATTTTGGAAGTTATTTATTGATGGTTCTAAGTCTAACGATGGAGTAGGAGCAGGATGCATATTAGTTAGTCCAGAGGGAAACAAAAATATGCTAACTTGTAGACTTGAGTTTGATTGCACCAATAATACTACAGAATACAAGGCTTTAGTCCAAGGATTATACAAAGCAATCGGATTAGATATCAAGTATCTACAAGTCTTTGGAGATTCTGAAATTGTAATTAGACAGGTATGAAATACTATACATTATCTATCAGGTCATTTAAAACATTATCAATCTGTAGTACAAGATCTGACTGAAAATTTTATAGCATTCAATGTTTCATCAATTCCTAGACTCCAAAATGCTAGTGCTGACCTCTTGGCAAATGTAGCTTCCAAGCTCATTCGCTCAGAAGACTATAGCCCGGATAGATTCTCAATCGAATTGATCTATAGGCCCTTGATTCCTGATAACATTACCAATTGGAGAATTTTCAACGATGATCCTGATATTGTAAGCTTCCTCACATCAGAGGGATCTTACACTAATCAGATTATAGATGAAGACCAACATCACAAATAGTTGCAACAAGATAGCACTAATAATGCTATGCCAAAATCAGTAGTCAAATTGGAAGACCTATATGATTTGAAAGACCGATTCAAAAGATCTACCAATTCAAAACTTCAAATTTCAACTCTGAACTATGAATTAGTAAATCTAGGAACTCATACCAAGCCGCAGAATATCAATCTAGGTCTTGGCGTAGCCCCTGGAGAAAGATTAGCATACATTCATCTCCTGAAACAATACAAAAGTGTCTTTGCCTAGAACTATGATGAACTTAAGACTTATGACACTTTTATCATTTAACATACTATCCCAATGATAAATGATGAAAAACCTATCCAGCAAAAGCTGAGAAAGATTCATCCTAATTTGGAAAATTAGATTAAGTCTGAGCTCAATAAATTATTGAAAGTCAAAATCATTTTTCCCGTTCGACATTCTAGATGGGTCTCCAATATGGTTACCATTAGAAAGAAAAACAGAGACATTAGAATTTGCATTGACTTTCGAAATCTTAACAAAGCCTACCAAAAAGATAATTTTCCTTTGCCTCCCATGGAGCAATTATTACAAGTAGTTGTAGGATTAGAATTAATGTCCTTTTTGGATGGTTTCTCCAGTTACAACCAAGTTTTGGTCCACCCTGATGATCAATTAAAGACCACGTTCAGAACCAAATGGGGTACTTATGCATATCAAAAGATGCCTTTTGGTCTGATCAACGCTGGCGCCACATTTCAAACGGCCATGGACATCGCATTTAAGGGATTAGTAAACAAATCAGTAGTAATCTACTAGGATGATAAAACTGTATATTCCAAAAAACAAAGTAATCATCTTAGAGATTTGAAACAGATCTCCCAACGTTGCCAAAAGTATGGAATTTCAATTAATCCAAAAAAGTCCTTTTTCGCATTAAGTGAAGGAAAACTTCTTGGATTTATAGTGTCAAAATTTGGAATCCATATTGATCCCGACAGAATCAAGGAGATTTCTAAAATACCCTTACCTCACAAAAAGAAAGCTATGCAATCCTTCCTTGGCTAGATTAATTTTGTAAAGAGATTTGTTCCAGAATTTTCAAGGATTGTATCTCCTATACAAGCAATGATTAAAAAGAATTCAATCTTTAAATGGGGCCAAGAAGAATATGAAGCATTCAATCTGATTAAACAACCGATTGTAAACACCCCATCTTTAGCCACTCCAAATTTCTCTGATCCTTTCATTTTGTATACATTTTCCTCTGATAGATCATATGCTGCGATATGCACTCAAGCAAATCAAGATAAGGCGGAAGCCCCAATTACCTTTTTCAGTTCAAATCTATAAGAGGCCGAATTAAATTATTCTAATGTCAAGAAGCAAGCTTATGCTGTTTTCAAAGCAATCAAACATTTCAGACCCTTCGTACTTAAAACCCATACAAAAGTCATAGTGTCGTTTTCAGGGGTAAGAAATTTCTTAGTGCAGAAGATGTGGGTGAGAAGGGAGCAAATTAGGTTACTGCCTTACAAGAATATGGCGCTGAAATTAAACCAACAAATATTGTAAAAGGTCAAGGCTTTTGTAAAATGCTGGCTGGAGCATCGCTTATTTCCGAAATACCATCTTTAGAAGTAAAAATGTATGAGGTAAGAGTAAATGATATGGAGTCATTATACGCTGATATCATATTTTATCTAAAGAATGCATATGTTCCTTCAAACCTAGATTATACAAAGAAAAGAGCCCTAAGGTTGAAGGCTAAGCAATATCAACTTGTAAACAATGTACTTTTTAGGATGAATTATGATTCTGTTATCTTTCGATGTCTTGAGAAATCTGAAGCTGAAAAGGTGTTGCAGGAACTCCATGATGGACTAGCAGGTGGACTTTATGCTAGAGATATTGCAGCACATAAAATCTTGCGCGCAGGGTACTATTGGCCTACACTATTCAAAGATGCACATAACTACATAAGGAAATGTCAACTTTGTCAAACTGCTGCTGGGAGACAAAAGAAACCATTGTTTCCTTTGCAACCAGTCAATATCGATCAACCCTTTGATAAATGGGGATTGGATATAATAGGTGAGATCGTTCCTCACTCTTCTTAATAGCATAGGTATATCCTTATAATTACAGATTATTTTACTAAATGGGTAGAAGCAGTTCCTCTCAAGATAGCTAATGCCGAACACATCATTGATTTCATAGATCAGTTCATAATCACCAGGTTTGTTTTACACTCCGCTTTAATGTTTGATAATGCATCATATTTTTTTGGCAATGATATGACTGAATTTGCGCTCAGAAGAGGTTTTAAGCTTAAATACTCTGCCAATTATTACCCGCAAGGGAACGAGTTAGCTAAATCAACAAATAAAAACTTAATCAGAACCATTAAGTGAACCATTGATCAAACTCATAAGAATTGGCACAAATCCTTAATATATGCTCTATGGGCCGACTGAATAGCGCAGAAATCCTCCATTGGCACTTCTCCCTTTAATTTAGTTTATGTGAAAGGAGTGGTCCTCCCAACTCATCTAGCGATTCCCTCTTTGGCCTTAGTTCAATCTATTGACAAAACACCAACTTCTTCCTTACAACTAAGGAAACTGCAAATCCTTAAGTTAGAATCGCAATGAGAACAGGCTAAAATAACTCATGCGCATCACCAAGCATTAGTAAAAGCTTCTTTTGATTCAAACATGATATCCAGAAAGGACTTTCAGATTGGAGATCTAGTTTTAAAATGGGATAAGGCTCACGAGGAAAAGGGAAAACATACGAAATTTCAACGAATGTGGCTTGGCCCTATCCAAATTGCAGAAATCATAGGTCCATCTACCTTTATGTTACAGGATTTAAGAGGAAAAAGAGAATCGTTACCTATTAACGGGCAGATCCTCAAAACATACTTTCCATAGGAGATCATTCTTCTATTTTTGTAAATTAGCTTTTCCTTTATTTTGATAATAAAACCAGTTGTAAATGGTTACATTTGGTCATTATTATTGAAAGATATAGTCAAAGGTTGTAAGCCTGAAAATGATACTAGTTTCAACCTTGTAAATTTTGATAAAAAATGACCTTTAGTGGGAATTTGTTTTATATCAATCAAATGAAAAGTATCAATAACAAAACAAAGATTCTCTGTAGAAAATCTCTTTCCAAAAAGTCTACCATTGTTGTCGAGAGCTATTCTTAAGGAAACAATGACTTCCTCCCCACCTAGGGAATTATGAGCTTCAATGAATAATCTAGCAATACACTTTAACTTAAAGAATAATAGGTCTCATCACGAGTTGACTTATCATGATCATAGATATTATAGCCTGCTGACTTTGCCAAAACTGCATACCACAATAGGGCAATGACTCAAGGTTGTTGCAATCAAAATACAAGGGGTCTCATCACGAGCCAACTTGTTTCGCAAAGCTATAAATCAAGTGAGTGACACTGTCATAATTTGGCTACCAAACCAAGGCATTGTTCTTTAAGGATTAAAAGAAAATAAAAGAAATAAGTGTGGATATGGATTTCCCTTTGAAAATCGTATATTTCTCTAAGTAGGATACAGGATCATTGCTGGGTAACAGGTAACCCCGTTGAGGCTATAAATACTTGTTGGCAGCAGAGGCTCTACCTATGACAAATGAGCATATTTAAAACTGATTTATACAGAAGACTTTGTCTTTATCTTTATAAACCAAGTAGTGGCTGATGTAAATACAATGACTAGCTCTAGGAAGTAAATAATCAAAGTTAACATAGAAGAGACAAACTATCCTTAACAGCTGAAAGCATGGTGTACTTTATCTTCCTATAATAAAGTTTTATTCTCTAAAAAACCTTCTATTTTGGAAGTTTAGAAAATTCAAAAGAAAAGCAGAGATAACTGGTTCTTCCAAGTGAATCGCCAATTATTGTGGCCAAAAACAACCCCCCTTCCTATTTAGTTTTATCACTAATACTAAATAAGTGGGGACCCTTATCCAAAAAATTTTAAAAAATAAATTAGGACTTGTATTCCCTTTTTGAATAAATCTTACTATCATAAACTTAGGAGAATACCAGAAAATCTAAAAATACTTAAGTTTTATGATAACTTCGAACAAAACCATTCTCTCAATAAAAAGCGTCACATCACAAAAGGGTAAAGGGTGCCATCCTACAAACAGAATCCTAAGATTGCGAAATCACGATGTGAAATCATGCGTTGAAGGCACTCATCGCATCGCATGCCTCAAATATCACTTAAGGTGAAATACCTTAAACCGTCGATATGCAATCGCGCGTCTCACAAATCGCATTGCACAGAAAACATATGGTAATAAATGATTATCACATGCAACGGATCAGCGATGTTGCGATCTACGATATTGCGAAGCAAATCACAAAATAGCCTTATCGCAGATCTATAGGGCTCATCATTCGAGAAAGCTTTTCCAAAACCCGATGCCTAGTAATGCGCATTAATGTTAATTTAATGAGCTAGTTGGTAATCATTAATGAAGTAAGGATTTGATCTGATCGAAGGGCCATTTCACGTAGGGTGATATATTTTATATGATTGTGGAATTTAAAGCTTTCCCGTCACCTTTTTCTTATCATTACTCTCTCCCCATTTGCAAATTGTAGGAGCGAAAAGCAGATAGGTATACATAGCAGTGTTCAGAATATTATGGGATAGAAGGGAAAAGCTCCGAGTTCTGAGGACAAAGAAATGACGCCCTTATACACAGACACCACCTGTAACAAAGATGTCGGCATTACTACTTGGGAAGGCATGCACAGTCTACTCGAGGAAGAAAACCCCAGAGTAATGGAGGTTACAGCTACTGCAAACTCACGTGGGTCATTTGAGGCGTCAATTACAGAACTAGCATGCTCGTTCTTGCACCGAATAGCGGTGAGGCCCAAGATTCTTCCATACATGGACATGGTCAAATGGTTACTAGATAGTGTTTTGATAATAGATCGACAGTTTAAGACTAAGAGCCAAGAACTCATGGAGTCATTCTTTCTACAAAATTCAAGGTTTACATCTTCTAACAAAAATGCACGCAAGAGGCGAAAAATAGCACCGAGGAAGCCCGATCGAGAAATGGAGGTAGTTTCCAATGCACGATTAGCGCCAGGCAAAAGCTCTTGAGAAGGAAAGCCTCTAATCACTCAGTCGCCTGTAAGCCTGGAAAATTGTAGAAAAAAGTGCTAAAGGCGAAAGGCAAAACCCGAGCTCTAAAAGCTAGTGGTATTTATCAGGGATATCCTCAAGTGGTATGTAAATTTCTGCCAAATATACAACATCTATAGACAAGTTGGAGACAAAAGGCTCAAGAAAGAGTAGATTCCATCAAAAGGTTAACCAAGTTGAATTGGGATTCGTACTAGATGTACTTGCTAAAACCACACAGCCAGTACATGACTCTCAAATGCATCACTAGCTTTATCGAGAAGATGGCGCCAACACTTTCCGATCGTAGGACAACTAAAATTGGAGGTTGGCCAGCCAACTCTCCTCAAGCCATTGCTAGATGCTTGTGACTGCAAGGAATAGATACATAGATAGTTAATTGCCAGATTTAGTTTCAGATTCAGTTTTAGTTTTAGTTTGCTTTATTTCTGCCTGAAATGAGGACGGTCATTTAAACCGCTTCCTATATTTTTGTAATAAACTATTTTTAGATTTATCTAGTAGTATTTAAACCCTTCTCATGCATTTAGAGAAGGGTCCTAAAATTTGTAAAAAACTTGTCCTCAGAACATGCACTTTTGCACCCTCCGAGGAGGTTTTGATGAATGAATGGAACAAGATTTATTGATATCTGTGTTTAATATCTGCTACTGAAATTACTCTTTTGTACTCTTACTAGATGTTGAATTAAGAAGAGATAAATCATTATTGCTAGAGCTCATGAGTAGAACTCGTTATAAATGGTACTTTTATCTCTTAATGATTACTACTTATGTGTTAAGGTGATTTTCATGTTTAGTTATTTATGTATGATGCTTGAATGCTTGAGTTATCATTTGGAACTTCTATATGGTGATAGCCATTTATTTATACTTAATATATGAGTGACTTATTATGTGATATGTTTTTCACAATTTTTTCGTCTAACTTTTTATACGAAACAATTTATCTTTATTGAATTCTTTTCTCATAGCAATTGAATGATCTTTATTACCAATTGCCATTAGAAATTATTTTAGATCGCATAACTGAAAGATTAAATCCCGAGTTAGTTTTAGAATTAGATATTTCTGTTCATTAGAATACAATTGCATGTTGTTAAATTAGATTTAGAATAAAAGCATTTTACTTAGAAATTATTAGGAAGGAAATATCAATTCTCAACACACACACACATAAATTGGGAAACTGGTCCCATATGCACAGTTGGACCCACTATCTCAAACGGAAAAGGACCTACTAACCAAGGTCCGGATTAGGTGGGTATCCCCCTTGTTGTAGACCCAATTTTTGGGGCTTCAACACTTTCCAATCTCATTAGGATGAAAAATTTCAAGTGTCTTTATCAGCCATTTTGGAGGACTCTTCTGAGATGGCCCAAGATACTCAATTGGCTGAGATGTGGTTGAATCAAGATTTAGTCTCCCAATTCTATCAATCATATCACTCAAAGTGCCATTAGTGGTTGGAGCTTCATGCGAGGGAGAGAGTGCTTCAAAATAAGATTCCACAAATTGATCCAGTATAGGAATCCCCCTCCAATATGTGGAATATCATTATTAAACTCTTGAAAAAATTTTGCATGCCCGAATCTATCTAGGCAATCAATCCACCGCTCAACAACATTGTCAACCTTCGAAGATTCAAGAATATCACATTTTTTGATATTTTAAACTTCTTATTCAGTTCATCATAGAGATGGTATTCTTTGGAGGTATTTGAGTACCCAAAGAAGATACACTTGTCACTCCTTGCACTGAGTTTGTTTCTTTTTTCCTTAGTTATCAAGGCATAGCAGGTGGAACTAAAAACCATGATATGTCTCACTGAAGGAATGTGGACATACCACATTTCATAAGGAGTCTTTTTTTTTATAGCATTAGTGGACACCTATTCTTTATACACACAACACATAGAACTGCATCAGTCCAAAACATCAATTTAACATTCTTGAAAAACATCATGGAAAGTACCATATTTCATATTGTTATGTTCATTCTCTCAGCTACTCTATTCTGCTGGGGATTATAAGGCATGGTTGTTTGATGTTTTATCCCATGCGTGCGAAGATAGTTTTCAAATTCATTTGAAGTGTATTATTTTCCATTATTGGTGTGAATAGAGCCAATATGAAATCGTGCATCATTTTCAATCTATGCATGAAAGTTCTTGAATGTTTCAAAAGCTTCAGATTTGTTCTTCAATAAGTAAACCCAACACATTCTAGTGTAGTCATCAATAAATGTCATCATATATTTATTACCATTTGCAGAAGGAACAAGAATTGGGCCACATAAATCAGAATGAATGAGTTCAATTTTTATATGTGCTATGGAATGAGAAACATGAAAATATTGTTTTTTGTGATTTCCTAAGAAACAAGCATCACATTGCTTAAGTTTCCTAGGAATAGTAGGAAAACCAATTGTTGGTGTCCAAGTATGAATCATGCAATCCACCCAATCCACATTTAATTTTCAACCTAGGGTTCTACCAATTATTTCAAGGATATCATGCACTGTATGTGAAGGCCACAGTTTCCCTACCCAGCATTGAAAATTAACTATACATTCATCAATGTGTTACAACAAGAAATATTGTAACAACAAATAAGAGTAACAACACGTAATAACTGTAATAGAAATAAGAGTAACAATAATAAGGATTCACAACAACACACTGATAAACATTCACAACAATAATAAACTCACAGAAATAAACCCAACACACATCTAATCCACCATTTTTGGTAGCTATCCCGGACCTCCTCCTAGCATGTGAATATATGTTTTCTGCATATATCAACACACCATTGCTAAGTTTCCAAAATCAGTTCTTTCCATCCCTCAATCCCCAAGAGGGTTTCATGTTTTTTGTAAACATTCACAGACTGTCGATTCTCCATCCGAATGACAAGTGGCCTTTTTGGCTGATTTTCTTCAAATGTATCAAAAGCCTTTTTCCATTTAACATGGTTGACTATGTAGGAGGTAAAGGATCTCAGTTGAATGTCTGCTACATATGGAACTGGGTTAAATGATTGACCATTTCCCAGGAAGTAGTCATGCATGTATAACTTGCACATGAAATTCTGATCCAAAATATTATATCATCTCATGATGCACATAAACTGCATTGAATCTTCCATATCATGACTGAGCTCCTAGCGGACACTTTCTAAAAAAAAGAGTAGATATTGTTCATGGATGAACAAGGCATAGCTATGAGCAGGGGGGTAGCAAGCCATTGCATGTTGTGCCAAGGTAAACATCTCTTCCTCATCAACCTTTAATAGCTTCGATTGTTCTTCTAGTCCCTCAGTTCACTTCTGTTGTTTCTCATGCTTCCTTTTTTCCTTTTCTATTTGTTCTATGTAGTTAGAGATTGTTTTTATGGCTTGCTCATGAGTTTTCCTTATTCCTTCCTGGTGTGCTTCTAAAGAAATGGTCCCTTGTTGAAAGTGATCTGTTGTAGCTTTCCAATTTTGAATTTATGTAGACATGACAAACTACCGCACCTCGATCATATGAAAAAATGAATTTGTCTGTGTAGTTTCTGAAGTCATTGGCCTGTCTTCGATCTGTGTTTCTATTGAAACAATTTCAGGCCGGGTCTTTGCAACATTTTTCTTGTGCTTTCTCCCGTTTTTGTGTACGCACCGCAACTATTTCCTCAATTTAATGATTTCTATTTTCAACTGCATATTCTCTCTGAATTGTGCCTAATATTTTTCCTTAATAGGGGCTATCCTTCTCAAACATTTCTTGATAAAATCTTGTTTCACAGCTACTTCTTCAATAGGTCTCATAGCTGGTTCAGGGCCTGGTCGGTCGACGTTGAAGAAATCATCAACTGCTTCTTATTTTACTGTGATTTCTTATGTTTGCTGCTCAACCTAGGGAACAGTCCCACCATCTCCTTCTTTAGGTCTCAGGAGCTCTACGTCTTCCCTCTATGACTTTGGATTCACTGCAGGATCATGTGGGGCAGTGTCTTTGGTACTCCCCTCTTGTAGTATCTCTGCTGCCCAACCGTTCGATTTCACCTGTACAAGAATAGTTCCTAGCCCTTGTAGGGTATATTTGTCAGCAACATCCTCTTCCATTTACTTGGGAATGGTTTCTAACCCTTGCAGGTTAGTCTGATTAGCACACTCTTCCATCTGTTCAGGATTGGTTTCTAACCCTTGCGAGTTAGTCTTATCAGCAACATCCTCCTCCATTTGCTTAGGAATAGTTTCTAACCCTTGTGGGTTAGTCTAATCAGCAACATCCTCTTCCGTTTTCTCAGGAATGGTCTCTGTAGAAGTGGTACTAGCCATAGCTTCTTCATTTTCTCCTTCAGTTGACACTAGTTCTTGTGTGATAGTGACAACCTCCAACCCTTCAATTTGCTCAATTCTTTCACCAATCGACATTGGTTTTTGAATACCTGTGTCGCTAATGGTTCCCTTAGCTTTCCCAACAAATTTTAGGATCGAGGGAGAAGCTTCTTATTTCTCCATGCATCTAGAGGAACGTGTCTTCCTTTCCCCTCTTGGAAAAGATGCAAGAAAATGAGAACGAGTAATAATTTCATCAATTTTGTTTTCTCAATGACTGCTGACGCAAGGTCTCCTTCCTCTTGTTCTATGTTCACTAGTCATTCTATGCTGCCTTTTCTCTTCCTTCCTATTCTTCTTCCAAGTTGTCCTTTTGCCTAGCAACTGACATTGTCTCTTGTGGAGTGGTGTCGACTGTGGCCCCTGTTTCCCCCAAAGGTTCAACATTCATTTGAACAGGTGGTGTTGGTTCTTGTGTGACAGCACCAACTATATTTTTAGCCATAGGTTCTTCAAATGTTTGAACAAGTGGTGCTAGTTCTTGTTATAGATCTAACCCAGAAATATATGACAATAAAAATATACCCAAGAAATAACAAGATGTGAATATAGAAATGCTTCACTTTATTAATCAAACCCTTAAGGTAGGGCAACACCATACATTCACTCCTTAAGGGAGGAGAACACTGCGCAAGCCATATGCTTGACAATACAATAATCCTTGACATCTCTCAATGGGGAGTCTCTAGCCTCTATATAGGCCTCATACATACAATACCATGGGTCATTACCATGGTTCCCTCAATACCATCTATCTAATACCATGGGCTTATTACATTATTGCTAACTACTTGTGGTCCCTTACATGATATGGGTTAACCACTTTATTTATTACTATGGCCCATCCCATTATGACATTATTCCTTTAGGTACCTCCCTCTGTACCCCCTACTATACCCCCCTAGGTATACTACATTCCACCCCCCTTAAACATGTTTCATCCTTGAAACATAAGAAGAACACAAATAATAAGATCTACTCAAAAGAGTAGCCCATTGGTACCATGCACGTGCATCTAGCCATCCAAGAGAAAGGTGAACCCTCGACCTAGTTGGTGCCTCACTCGCTTGAGATGGAAGTTGACCTTGGCGACTCTTCTGTGTTGTTGTGTTGTGGGTGGATCGTCGCCCCTCTCTATCTGTGATAGGTCCCTATAATACTAGTGATTACCCCATTACTATTGTAGTTGTAGCCCTTATTAATATTATTGTGCCCCTGTCATCCCCATATTTTTATTACTGTGCCCCATAGAATCCCTCTATTGTTATTTTTGTGGCTTTATATTATTATTGTTAGGTCGGCTAGGTTATATTGTGACTCCTTAGACTCCTATAAATAGAAAGGAGGTTTTGTCATTTGAATCATCGAAGAATTTCTTATTTATGTAATGTAAAGGAGGTTTCCCCCTCAAAGAGGTTGAATTCTAAGGCATTGATCTAGAGGAGCATAGGATTGATGTGTTCATAGGGACTTTAAAGGATAATATCCAACATGATGTTCGCCTTTGGGAACCTGATTCATTAGAGAAGGCATTTAGGTTAGCAAGAAAAATGGAAAGAAAAATTATGGCAAATAGGAAGCATACCAGCCATAACTATAAAGATGGAAGTGTTGTTACCCCTAGCCTTCCACAACCTATAAGGTTGACACCACAACAATTGGAAGAAAAAAGAGCAAAATGGCTTTGTTACAGTTGTGATAGCAAATACACTAAAGGTCATAAGTGTGCTGAGAAAAAATTATTCTACATAGATTATGAAGAGGAAGAAGAAAAGGAGCAAGAAAGGTCAAAGGAAGAGGATATACTCCAGGAACAAAGCCTAGATAAAGAAGAAATGAATCCAACCATTTCTTGTAATGCATTGGCTAGAATTACCACTCCTCAAACCATCAAGATAGAAGGACAAATCAAGAAGAAAAAGGTAATAGTGTCGATTGATTCAGGAAGTACCCACAATTTTATTCATTGTAAGGTAGCAAAGGAATTGAATTGCTTCTTATATCCAACACCAACATGTCAAGTGATCATTGCAAATGGAGGAATGATAAATTGCTCTGGAAAGTGCCATAATATCAAGCTATCCATGGGAGAATATGTATTGACTAGACCAATTCTTTCCATTCCAATGGAAGGTGCTGATGTTGTACTAGGAGTCCAATGGCTACAATCCTTGGGTACAATAGCTTTTAATTTTCAAGAACTTTTCATGAAATTTTTTGCGGAAGGAAAGGAAGTTGAATTAAGGGGTATTATAGGGAATCTGGGAAAGATAATCAGCTCTAACGGTATGAAAAAGCTTCTAAAAAAGGAACAAAGAGGTGTAATTGCACAATTATGTTTGCTAGATGTTTCCACATTGGAATCATCTATTTCTCCAGATCTCCAAAAAGTCTTCGAAAATCATTCCAAGGTATTTGAGACTCCCAAAGGTCTCCCACCTATTCATGATCATGATCATTCTATTCATCTGATTCCAGGAAGTGTTCCTCCAAACATCAGGCCATATAAATATCCCTACGCCCAAAAGAGTGAAATTGAACGTATGGTTGCAGAAATGCTATAGGCTGGTATAATTCAACCTAGTCAAAGTTCTTTTTGTGCTCCAGTAGTATTGGTGCACAAGAAGGATGGATCATGGTGCATGTATCTGAATTATAGGGAGCTCAACAAGCTCACTATTAAAGATAAGTTTCCCATCCCTGTCATTGATGAATTATTGGATGAATTGCATGGATCAATTTACTTCCCCAAGTTGGATATTCGTTCAGGATATCATCAAATCAGAATGAAGACTGAAGACATTCCAAAAACAACATTTAGAACTCATGAGGGTCATTATGAATTTTTGGTCATGCCTTTTGGCCTTACCAATGCACCTTCTACATTTAAAGGTTTGATGAATTCCATTTTCAAACCCTTCCTTAGAAAATTTGTGTTAGTATTTTTTGATGATATTTTTGATCTACAGCAAGTCTTGGAAGGATCATGTTGAACATGTTGACAGGGTGCTACAACTATTGGAGGAGAAACAATTATATGCAAACAGATCCAAATGTTTCTTTGGAGTACAAGAGGTGGAATATCTGGGTCATATTGTATCTCATGAAGGAGTTAAGGTAGACCCTAGCAAAATTAAAGCCATTAAGGAATGGAAAATCCCCACATCCATAAAGCATATGCAAGGATTTCACGGGTTGACAAGGTATTATCGCAAGTTTGTTAAGAATTATGGGAGAATAGCAGCACCTCTAACAACATTATTGAAGAAAGATGCATTTTCATGGACTCCAGAAGCAACAAAGGCCTTCGAACATCTTAAAGAGGCAATGTGCCAAGCACCGGTCTTAGCTACACCGGACTTCACAAAAACCTTTATTGTGGAATGTGATGCTTCAGGAAATGGAATTTATGTTGTTTTAATGCAATATGAAAGACCCATTGCTTTTGAAAGTTGTCCAATCAAGGGAAAGTTTTTACACAAAGCTATTTATGAGAAGCAAATGTTGGCAATACTACATGCACTTAAGAAACGGCGACCCTACCTAATGGGAAGACACTTCAAGGTAAAACGGATCATAATAGCCTTAAATATTTTTTAGAACAAAGATTATCCTCTGAAGAGAAACAAAAGTGGGTCACAAAGATGTTGGGTTATGACTTTGAAATCATATACAAAAAAGGGAAGCAAAATGTGGTGGCAGATGCACTCTCAAGAAAGGATGAGGATGTGGAAGCGTTGTTGTGAACCATTTCTATTATCCAACTAGATTGGATAAATGAAGCAAGGGAGGAGTGGAAGAATGATGAAGAAGTGTGGGCACTTATTCGAAAGTTACAACACGATTCCAGTACATCTAATACATTTAGCTGGCAAAATGATTCGTTATGGTACAAAGATCGCTTATACCTCTGTAAGAATTCGCAACTCAAACAAAAGATTCCTATGGAATTGCACACTTCTCTCTTAGGAGGGCACTCAAGATTTTTAAAAATTACCACAGGGTTAAGAAGGAATTTTTTTGGGATGGCCTTGAATCAGATATTGAAAAGTTTGTGGCAGAATGTTTGGTTTGCCAACAAAATAAAGTTGAAACAATTAAAACCCCGGGTCTATTACAACCTTTATCCATTCCAAGCCAATGTTGGGGGGAGGTTTCAATGGATTTTATCACAGGTTTACCCAAGTCTGAGGGAAAGAGTGTCATCATGGTGGTAATTGACAAACTTACCAAGTATGCACACTTTTGTGCATTATCACATCCATTGAAATCCAGTATAGTTTCTACTGCATTTATGGAAACAATTCAAAAGCTACATGGAAACCCAAAGATTATTGTATGTGATAGAGATCCCATTTTCACTGGAAATTTTTGGACATAATTATTTTCTTGCCTTGGTACTCAGTTAACTCATAGCTCATCTTATCATCCTCAATTTGATGGGAAAACTGAGATAGTAAAAAAATGTTTGGAAGGATATCTTTGTTGCTTTGTATCTGATAAACATACACAATGGGTCAAATGGTTGCCTCTGGCTGAATGGTGGTATAACACTTCCTTCCATACAACAACAAAAATGACCCCATTTATGGCACTTTATGGATATCAGCCACCATCCATCACATCATATTTAAGAGGAAATTCTAAGGTTCAAGCAGTGGAACATCACATTGAACATCAACAGCAAGTCCTCCAACTCTTAAAGGATAACCTTGTGTTGGCACAGAATAGAATGAAACAACAGGCAGATCAACATCGCAGCGAAAGAAGTTTTGATGTAGGTGATTGGGTATTCCTATGGCTACAACCATATAAACAAATGTCCCTCAAGCAAGCTAAGAAGAATAATAAATTATCACCAAGGTATTATGGTTTGTACAAGGTGTTGCAAAAGATTGGTACTATGGCATACAAATTGGAGCTTCCTACAGCATCTCGAGTGCACCTAGTTTTCCATGTTTCATGTTTAAAGAAGGTTATAGGCGACAAGCTCCCAGTTCAAACAATATTGCCAGAACTTGATGAGGAAGGAAAAATTATATTGGAACCAGAAGCAGTCACATAAACAAGAACTCAACAGCTACGAAATCGATCAATCTCAGAGTATCTCATCAAGTGGAAGAACTTATCTGCTGAAGATTCCACATGGGAGGATGAGAATTTTATACAGAAGCATCCAGAACTACTCAAGCGTTGAGGACAACACTTTTTTTGAAGGAGAGGGGCATGATAGGTCACTATAATACTAGTGATTACCCCATTACTATTGTAGTTGTATCCCTTATTAATATCATTGTGCCCCTATTGTCCCCATATTTTTATTACTGTGCCCCATAAAATCCCTCTATTTTTATTTTTGTGGCTTTATATTATTATTGTTAGGTCAGTTGGGTTTTATTGTGACTCTGACTCCTATATATAGAAAGGAGGTTTTGTCATTTGAATCATCGAAGAATTGCTCATTTATGTAATGGAAAGGAGGTTGCCCCCTCGAAGAGGTTGAATTCTAAGGCGTTGATCTATCATTTCTATCTTTTTCTTGAGTTGGTTTCATAACAATCTGTCATGTGGGGGTTTTTTTCCTTGTTTCTGATTCATTGCCATCGTGTTGGTTGTTTTCTTGTGGGGTGATGTGGGTGGTGATATGCTGATGTTTTAACCAATGGTGTATCTTTCTTTAACTGACCACCTAATGGAGACTGATTGGTATCTGGTACATGTTGTGATGCCTATTGTTGTTTCTTATCTTCTAATATTACTTCAACCACTGATTCCTCATCTGATATATCAGTACCTATAACATTTTTTGCTTCATCCTCCTGCGACACTCCTTGTTTTTTTGGTACCTAATTTGATGTTTGTGTTTGATTATCAACCATCAAAGGCTCATCATCTAATGTGTCAGTGTAATTAGAGCTTTGTTCTTCTTCTTCCATAGTCTCTGCTTGGGTCTTAATGGAAATACTCTGCAATGTAATTTTCTTCTTATTATAATAGAGCTTCACGAATTTCTTCTGCACATTAATATTGATAGTACTAATCGATTCCATCCAAGGGTAGCCCAAAACAACATCCACATTATCCATATCTAAATCATAAAAACAGAATGCAATACATAATTATCCATAGAAATCTTCAAATCTCTATAAATTTGAACATCCTCGTTATCAACCTGTGTGTTTTCAATGTGCTTCACTAGAACTTACAATTTTTTGCCAAATTAACATTTATAAGATTTTTCTTGCAACTAGGATTTACAGACACAATGATTTTATATTTTTTAATACATCCATGAACCTGTAACAAGGAGATACTAGTAGAAATAACCCCACATGTTTCTCATTATCTTGTTTTCTAGCATGAGACCATCTCTCTAAAAGGAATTTTTCAAATTCTTCATTGGGCAAGTTGGAACACTTCTTTTCGTTAAGTAATTCCTACCATGTGGCCGCCTCATCTTTAAAATTAGCCACTGCCCAAAATTTCCAATGTATAATTCTTCAGTAGTAGGACCATTATCTTTTCCTGTAAAATATAGAACCGCCATGAAGAGGGTTTTGAAAAAAATTCACTTGGCGAAAATTTGAAATGGCCACAATTTAGTCAATATTGCTCGGAATCCCTATTATAACCTATTTTTGAAAATGGAAAAACCATTCTGGAGCTTCCTATGTGATAGAAATCTTGATCTAGGCACTAGAATTTTAGATTCGTACTACAACTGTCTTGCCATCACAAAAATTTCTGAAAAAAAGGAGTTGATTTTAAATTAGCGATATCTCCCTCATCCGTACTCCGATTCGATTGATTTTTTTTTTGTGAAATTGGATATTTTTTCACAAAGAACCCCTATTTGCAATGAAATTATGTAAATGTCACCCTAGAACATACAGATCTGATTTGCAAACTCACCGCCCCAAAAAATGTCTACAATACAACTGATTTTTAAATCAGTGATATCTCCCTCATCCGGACTCTGATTCAGCGGATTGTTTTTTTCAAATTGGGTATTTTTTTGTATGGAATCGAGATATGAAGTTATATTCTACAATTTTTTCATAAGAATGTACAAATCTGATCTGCAAACTCTCCACCCTGAAAAATGTCTGCAAAACAACTGATTGTTAAATCAGTGATATCTCCCTCATCTGGACTTCAATTCAGCTGATTTTTTTTTCAAATTGGGTATTTTTCACAGGGAACCCAAATCAGCAATTATATTTTGCAAATTTTGGACCAAAACATATAAATATTATCTACAAACTCACCGCCCAGAAAAATGTCTGCAAAAATAATAAAAAAAAAAATTCGCTTTGCCCAAGAAAGTCCTCTGATACCACTTGTTATAGATATAACATAGAAATATATGACAATAAAAATATACCCAAGAAATAACAATATCTGAATATAGAAATGCTTCACTTTATTAATCAAACCCTTAAGGTAGGGCAATACAATACATTCACTCCTTAAGGAAGAAGAACACTCCACAAGCCATATGCTTGACAATACAATAATCCTTGACAACTCTCAATGGGGAGTCTCTAGCCTCTATATAGGTCTCATTTATACAATACCATGGGTCATTACCATGATTCCCTCAATACCATCTATATAATACCATGGGCTTCTTACGTTATTGCTAACTACTTGTGGTCCCTTACATCATATGGGTCAACCAATTTATTTATTACTATGGCCCATCCCATTATTACATTATTCCATTGGGTACCTCCCTCTGTACCCCCTACTATCCCCCCTAGGTATGCTACAGTTCTTGTGTGTTAGCACCACCTACATTTCTGACTGGAAGTTCTTCAATTGCTTGGATAGGTGGTGTTGGTTCTTGTGTAACAACACCACCTGCATTTTCAGCCAAGAGTCCTTCAATTAGTTGAAGAGGTGGTGATGCTCCTCTTAGATTGGTAGTCGACATTGGTTCTTGTGGAGCAACGTCGACTACGCTCTCTTCTATCTCAATTTCATCTGTCTTTGTTGGGCCAATAGGGGACGCTAGAACAATGTCATCTGTGGCCTCTTCTTCCACTACTACATCTTCTTCCTCCTTGCCTGTAGGCAACATTCCCTCAAGTTCTTCCTCCGCCAGCTCGATGAATTGTGTCCAAGCCACAGAGGTTTGAGACAGAGCATGCAGCACTAATAAGCTAACCAACCCATGATTTTTGAGAACCGCTAATGGTTGTCGAGACCGTCAGGAAGATTGCGCCATTAAGTGGAGGCTACTCCATACGAAGTATGACATATCTAAAGCATGAACTTGTTGTTGGCATTATGATATAGGTGTTGTCCTTGATGGCAACTCACTCAGAGGTATGATATAGGTGGCAACTCAATCAGATGACAGATCATAGTACAACAGGTCAAGAGAGAGGTATACACATTTTAACCTTGATGAAAGTGCGTATACACGTGGATGAGCAGAACAGAAGACGCGTATACGTACACATGCAGGTTCATGGAAGGAAAGGCGCATACATGTCGGAAAACTAAGTTTTGGTCCATGGTATTTTGGTATTGGTCCATGGTATTTGGTCCGAAGTGTTGACCTCAGGTATTGGGTCCAAGGTATTGGCTCTACACGGTTTTGGACCATGGTATTGAGAGAAACCTAAACCTATATAAGGAGAAGATCATTAGGCCAAGGGGAAGGTGTGCAAGTGATGAATATCTGATGAAGTGTGAGATCTAGGATGCTAGTTATGGGTTTGTGATGCTTTGCTTGATCTGAACTAAGGATGCACTCGTGTGGATGATGATGAACGATGGATCGGGATCTTAAGGCTTGGAATGTTTATCATTATATGGTTTTATTATGGATAGACTAGATCTGAATTATTGACGCATGTTTTATTGTATGAATGTTATTATTTGTGTATGACTGATGTTTGGAATAGCTGCAAAGTCATGAGTAAATATTCGCAGATCTATATGCGGGTTGGCTTTGGTGAAAGCGCATATGTACACTGATTTGGTTCTTCATAATAGCATATACATTATGAGATATGATATTTGAAGTTGTAGTTGGATCTGGTTATTGTTGCAGAGTTCTATTGTCTATTCTGTGTTCTAGTGACTGTGTTGTTGACAGAGTTTCAGTGTTTCAGTATTGGGTGTTTTAGAGATTGATGATGTGGGTGTAGTTGATGGGTGTATTGTTGTGATGATTAATTTTGTGCTTCAATGTTGTTGATGGGTCCAGTATGAAAATTGGATGAAACGTGGCCTTCAGATTATGGTGTTGTGCTTCAGGAGTATCCAATCTAAAAATTTATGAAACATGGTCCCTGGAAGTGAAGAGAAGGTTGTAGCCTTCTGTAGGTCATCACCTACGTACTAGTACCTCAGCTAGTACAAGAGATAAGGGGGGTTGTAGCTCCCTTCCAGGAGCAGCTAGAAAACGAGTGAAGATTGGAGCCTTTAGTAGGCCGGCGCCTATGTACTAGTAAATGGATCGGCTAGGACAAGATCTAAGAAGGTTGTAGCCTTCTATAGGTAGAAGCCTACGTACTAGTATAAGACTGCACCAGTACATAAATATTGTACAAAGAAGTTTCTTATTAAAGGAAGATAGAGATGAATTGCAGCAAGTGGTTTTCACCCACATTGGGTTTCCACCTTATATAATTGTGTTCATGTGTGCTCCTTATGTGTGATGATCTGTTTTGTTTTATTGCACCTGTTTACTGTTAATATGGTTAATAATTTTCTAATGGACTCATTGAAGATCAAATAATTGAATTATAAGTTTACTGGATATACGCTAGTTGCAATTAACACAGTTGCATATATACGTGGGTATCATTAATTGAAGTAGCGTATATGAATCTTAGTATGGAAATGAAAAATTGTTTGATTTGATAATACTGATTCACCCCCCCCCGCTCTCAGTATTATTTCTAACAATTGGTATAGGAGCAGGTGCTTCGGTAGAAGCTTGATCGCTTGAAGGAGATCCGTAGAACAATGGGAAAGAAAGCGTGTCAGAAGAGGAAACAGCTCAAAAGAACAATGACAACCTGCCGTTAAGTGGAAGCAAGTATTCAAATTCTGAATCACCTCAGATTGAAGATGAACAAGCAAATGAAGCATTAGATAAAATCATAGATCAACAAGATCTACTTAGCAAAAGGGATAGTGCCCTCAAGGAAGAAATTATTAGCTTAAAAGCTCAGCTGGAATGTGCCTTCAGAGTTCATCAAATGCTACAGGAGCTGAACGAAAAACAAGAAAAAGAGATTCTCAAACTAAGGTAACAAGTGGAAGAAGGAAGAAAGTCTGAAGAAATTTTGAAGAAGCAATGTCTACAAAAGGAAGAACAACATCAGGTTGAGGTAAATTAGAAGAAAAGGATAAACTATTACGATTTCAAGATAGTACTAATATTTTGGATGATATTCTTAGTAGTCAAAGGTCGCCTGCTATCAAAACTGGTCTTGGTTTCTATGAATCTATTGAAGGTGAATCTAGCTCACTAGGTGAGGCAACGAACTCTAATGAGAAATCTGAAATGCTCAACAAGAAGATGAGAGGACAACCACATCAACAGCGAAGGAAAGAAATTTCTTCGAACTATGGAAGTGATAGATGATTATTTCCCCTGATGAACAATTTTGAATTTTATGTATGTCATAATCTTGGACATGTTGCAGCCAGATGTAGAAGTAGAATGGTTCAATTCCATCACGTAGAAAGATCATCACATTCCAGGTACTTCAAGGGATATTGTTTTGCTTGCAATATGTTTGGTCACAAAGCCATTGACTGCTATAGGAGGAATATGAAACATGTAAGATGTTATGCATGTAACAAGCTTGGACATATAGCAAAGGAATGCAGGAGAAGACTTTGGGCACCATACCAAAAGGAGAAAACATCATCACAGTTGAAAATATGGAAGAAAACGGAAGTACAGCTAGAAAGATGTGGGATAGCAGAGTACACAGACATGACAGACTCAAAGGATGTTGAAAGTGTGGAACATCAGTGTTCTAAATCTTATACAAAGGTTTCATGAAGACAAGTCACATATATATGTGAGTTAGACACTGCACAGTTGCGTATATGGAGCTCTGAAAAAAAAAAGTAGAACAAGACTCAAGAAATGGTTCTGTCGTGGTATATGATGGTTGGCACAGGCTCAGGGGGAGCATACACTTCGAATAATTCATTGTTGGCATTATGGCTATAAACTCCTTGGTGACGATTCTTATTGACATATCTTGCTACTGATTGTTGATTGACCAAGAGAATGGATTGCAGGTTAAGATGCTTATAGTGTAGATCATATAGTGTATGATAGATGCTGATAACTGTCATGGTCTTGTCTAGGTACTTGGTCTTTGTGAGTCATATGATGTATCTTGTTACCCCACTATGCATGGGATGGATAATGTAATGGTTCTTGTGTTTGAGTCAAAAATGGTGTATCCCCACTTGGTTGGGAGATTGATGTATGTATGAGTCTTTAGGAAGGTCATTGGCAATGTATGTATAGAGTCATGTTATGCTTTTGTAGACATTGCAAGTGCTCAGGGGGAGCATGGACGGATTGGTACGAATCGGCATGTACAAAGGGGGAGCTCAATAAGAAACTTCAGCATGTACTCAGGGGGAGCATGGACAACAGAATGTATATCAAAGAAGAGAATATCTTGGTCTACCCTTTGCCCTTGATGTCAAAGGGGGAGAGTGACTTGGTGTGGTGGTTGCCATCAAGTCCAAAGGGGGAGATTGTTGGCATTATGATACAGGTGTTGTCCTTGATGGCAACTCACTCAGAGGTATGATATAGAAGGCAACTCAATGAGATGATAGATCATAGTACAACAGGTCAAGAGAGAGGTATACACATTTTAACCTTGATGAAAGTGCGTATACACGCGGATGAGCAGAACAGAAGACGCGTATACGTACACATGCAGGTTCATGGAAGGAAAGGCGCATACATGTCGGAAAACTAAGTTTTGGTCCGTGGTATTTGGTCCATGGTATTTTGGTATTGGTCCATGGTATTTGGTCCGAAGTGTTGACCTCAGGTATTGGGTCCAAGGTATTGATTCTACATGGTTTTGGACCATGGTAATGAGAGAATCCTAAACCTATATAAGGAGAAGATAATTAGGCCAAGGGGAAGGTGTGCAAGTGATGAATATCTGATGAAGTGTGAGATCTAGTAGGTTGGTTCTGGGTTTGTGATGCTTTGCTTGATCTGAACTAAGGATGCACTCGTGTGGATGATGATGAACGATGGATCGAGATCTTAAGGCTTGGAATGTTTATCATTATATGGTTTGATTATGGATAGATTAGATCTGAATTATTGATACATGTTTTATTGTATGAATGTTATGATCTGGGTATGACTGATGTCTGGAACAGTTGCAAAGTTATGAGTAAATATTTGTAGATATGTACGTGGGTTGGCTTTGGTGAAAGCACGTATGTATGCTGGTTTGGTTCTTCATAATAGCATATACATTATGAGATATGATATTTGAAGTTGTAGTTGGATCTGGTTATTTCTACAGAGTTCTGTTGTCTGTTCTGTGTTCTGGTGACTGTGTTGTTGATAGAGTTTCAGTGTTTCAGTATTGGGTGTTTCAGAGATTGATGATGTGGGTGTAGTTGATGGGTGTATTGCTGTGATGATTAATTTTTTGCTTCAATGTTGTTGATGGGTTCAGTATGAAAATTGGATGAAACATGGCCTTTAGATTATGGTGTTGTGCTTCAGGAGTATCCAGTCTGAAAATTTATGAAATGTGGTCCCTGGAAGTGAAGAGAAGGTTGTAGCCTTCTGTAGGTCAGCACCTACGTACTAGTACCTTAGCTAGTACAAGAGCTAAGGGAGGGTTGTATCTCCCTTCCAGGAGCAGCTGGAAAATGAGTGAAGGTTGGAGCCTTCAGTAGGTTAGCGCCTGCATACTATTAAATGGATTGGCTAGTACAAGAACTAAGAAGGTTGTAGCCTTCTGCAGGTAGAAGCCTGCGTATTGGTATAAGACTTTACTAGTACATAAATATTGTACAAAGAAGTTTCTTATTAAACGAAGATAAAGACGAATTGCAGCAGGTGGTTTTCACCCACATTGGCTTTCCACCTTATATCATGGCGTTCATGTGTGCTCCTTATGCATGATTATCTGTTCTGTTTTATAGCACCTGTTTACTATTAATATGGTTAATAATGTTCTAATGCGCTCATTGAAGATCAACTAATTGAATTATAAGTTTACTAGATATACATGGGTAAATGAAAAAGTGTTTGATTTGATAATACTGATTTACCCCCCCCCACTCTCAGTATTATTTCCAACACTTGTGCATGCCGAAACAGAAGGCATGCAAGGAGTTTGAAATGATACTTAAACAATGTAGATAAATGACCTTCATAGGTAACATACCTCATAACAAAATACGTTACCTCACTCCATGGATATGTCTGAGATTTATGATCATACCCTCTTCCTTTTTGGATCGTTGTCTCCCCAGCCTGCAAAAACAATTCCGGAAATTCTGATAGAGGAGACATCTAAGATAACCATTTCTAACTTCATCGTTGTAATCCACTAGTAATTGAAATAACTTCCTCTGTGAAAGAAATATCCAGCCCATGGACTCTAGAATGACTTCCATCCAGGTTTAATTCAAATTCCACTGTAATGGCTTCATCGAATCCTTGTAGCGTCTCATAATACACATGCCACCCTGCACCCAAGAAGACTTGCCAAACATCTGCATTACATTGAACTTGCTATGTACTCTCTGGTTCATGTCTCACAGCCTTCCCACCCATTCTGTAATGGCTCTATAACAACACTTCAAAGTAACAACAGACCATCAAGGAGTGCCAACAGGTATATTTGAAGTGAGAGTTGTGATAGCGATGGGGTGCAATGGGAGTGAAAATTGGGAGAATAATGATTAAATATAGAAAAATCATGGATGATAATGGATGATAATCGAAGGTAATAATGGTAATTACTTCCCAGCATTGGAAAGGAATATTCATTAGTATAACAATACTAACTTTAAGTCCGAATTCATATGGGTATCATGCGAAGTATGGTGGAAAATCATGCAGTGAATGCACTTAGCACAAGGTTTAATAAAAATAATAATAAGTCATTATTATAACATCTTTTCATTTACTACAATACCTCCCCCCAACTAGGGGATGACTGTCTACGGTCATATCGAGTCATGTCACATGAATTATTAATAAAATCCACAAAGTCGATCGGGGACGTACCTAATGACTTACCTTGATGGAATAACAACAGCGAAGGAGTAATAACATCAGAGGGAGTAACAACACCCGAGGAGTAACAACACCACTTGAACACTCAGTCGAAATCACGACAGAGTAACGCTGGTAGAGTAACAACACCAGAGGAGTAACAACATCGGAAATACTTAGACGAAATTACAACTGAGTAATAACACCCACAGAGTAAAAACATCGAAGGAGTAACAACACTAGAATACTTAGATGAAATCGTCATCGCCATGGAGTAATAGCACCGAAGGAGTAACAACACCGGAGGAGTAACAACACCAGAGGACTAACAACGCTGGTGAAGTACTTAGTCAAAATCACCACGATCATACTAAGATCACGAGAGGAATAACAACTCCAGTGAAGTACTTAGACAAAATTTCCATCACCAGAGTAACAACATTGAAGGAATAACAACACCAGTGAAGTACTTAGACAAAATTTCTATCACCAAAGTAACAACACTGGAGGAATAGTAGCACCACTGTAGTACTTAGACAAAATTTCCATCACTAGAGTAACAACAACATAGTAATAACATCACCTGTGAAATACTTAGAAAAAATTGCCATCATCAGAGTAGCGACACTGGATGAGTAATAATGCCAGTGAGGTACTTGCAAGAAAAAGTTTGATAGAGTAGTAACAACATTTTATTATATATCTATATATATATATATATATATATATATATATATATATATATATATATATATATATATATATATATATATATATATATATAATAAAATGTTGTTACTACTCTATAATAAAATGTTGTTACTACTCTATATAAAATCAGGTGTACAGAGGAGGAATTCCTTGCATTAATAACTTCAAAACTAGAGTTGTCAGAGAGATATTTAATAAAGGAGTTTCTTGAATCTAGACAGTGAGATAATATGAGGTGATGTCCATTCATGATCAAAGGAGTATGTGCCTCATCAATTGTGATAAGTCTAATAGTCCCATTATAGAACACCATGTCAACTTCATATGGTCCCATCCACCTGGATCATAGTTTTCCCTTAAAATCTTTGAACTGAGAATCATAGAATAATGACCAATATCCTCTTTGAAAGACCTTTTTCTTAATGAATTTATTGTTCAATTTAGTTCACCGCTGCTGGATTGCAGCAGTATTCTGGACAACTACTAAACAAATTTCATCCAACTCATTCAACTATTCTAGTCAGTTTTTCTGGGCTTCTGAAAGATCTAAACCTACTTGAAGGGTTGTCCTGAGTGTCTTAATTTCTAATTCCACTGGAAACAAAGTTGATTTCCCATAGACAAGCTCATGTGGTGAGAACCATGTTATGTTCTGCAATGTTGTCCTATAAGCCCACAGTTCCTCAGGAAGTTTTTCAGCCCATTTCCGGTGATGGTTTACTATAGTCTTTGTAAGAATATTTTCTAATACCTTGTTTGTGATTTCGACTTAACCATTCCCCTGAGGGTGATATGGAGATGTTACCCTATGCTTTATTCCATATTTCTTCATGAGTCCTTCTATCATAGGTGATGTAAATTGTGCCCCTCCATCTGAAACTATCTCTCTAGGAGCTCTGTACCATGCAAGAATTTCTTCAAATAAAGAGTTTGAGACAACCCGTTCCGTTGCTTTCATAATAGCCTTGGCCTCTACCCACTTTGTCACATAATCCGTGCAAACCAGAATGTCAAATTTTTGCTGTGAAGGTAGGTTAAATGGCCCGACAAAATCGATAGCCCATTTTTCAAAGGGATCAAGAGCTAGTTGGGACTATAATGACATTTCATATTCCCAACTAGACTGACCCATCAGCTGGAAAATATTGCAACCTCTAACATATTTCCTTGCATCACAAAAAATAGAAGGTCAATAGTATCCCATTTGTAACACCTTATGACCTATCCACTTATCTGTAAAATCTCCCTCACAAGGGCCATCATGAGTAACTTTCAAGTCATCATAGATGTCATCTCCACTTATGCATCACTAGATTTTTTGATCAGATCATCTGTAAAAGAGATATCCCTCTATCCATGAATAACGAGTAATGTGATGGATAATCCTTCATTATTCTCTGTGAGACAAGTGTTGAGACACCTTTCCTATAGCAAGAAAGATAACAATATTTGCATACCACAGAGTGGTAGTAGAAATTGCAAAAAGATGTTCATCTATGAAACTATCCTCTACAGGTGTACCTTCATCACTAGTATCCATCCTAGACAAGAAATTTGTGACTATGTTATCCTTCCCTGGTTTGTCTACAATGGTAATATCAAACTTGTGAATTAACAATGACCATGTTGTAATGCGACCAGGGGTTATTGGTTTGTTCATCAGATATCTGATAGTTGTATGATCAGTGTGCACGAAAGTAGGATACCCAGTGATATAATGCCAAAATTTATTAACAACATAAATGGCATCCAAGAACTAATTTTCAGTTACCATATAATTTAATTCAATAGGGGTCAAATTCTTGATATACTCCCAAGCAAAATCTTCTTTATTCTCCCAGAGGAATTTTAGCAGTCGTTCGGATTGGGAGTGTGAAAGGTCAAGATTAATATTCAATGTTTTTCGTGGTTCAATTTCTACAGGAGGTTCAATATCTTCCTGAACATTTCAGCTCATGACAATTTATAACAGTTGACGGTTTGAATCAAAAACAGATTCGGGATTGATGAGAAAGGTGATAATGACATTGTCCTCCATTTCATCTTTAAAACAGAGAGCCTCGCTGATGGTAAGGATGGGTCTAATTTCTTCATCTTCAGATTCAGGCTCTTTGGTAGGTAGAGACTTTTGAATTAAGGTAAATCTAAGTTTATTTGATGAACTTGGTTTTGCAAGGGGGTAAAGGATAAGGTTCTTTGTAACTTCCCCATTGGATATTATGATGTTTCCATACCAATAGGAAATGTAAGCATCTGTGTTTGTGAGCCAAGGTCTTCCTAAAATCAAAGGGTTCCCATTGACTCGGGATTGGGTATGTAAAACTAAAAGGTCAACGGGGTATTGCAATGAGTCTATTGAAATAGTGATATCTTCTAGCTTCCCTACCAGTCTAATAGTAGACCGATCTGCCAATTGTAGGACGATGAGATTTGGTTTAAGGTTTAGTAGAACAAAGGTAATCATGATTGTAGAGGTTATAACAATAATCACTACCCACAAATCTACCAGTAGATTTGGAATATCCAACCCATTAATCTGCACTGTCAGAATCAGATTCCTAGGATCCCCGTATTTGATAGGTATAGATTTCCCCAGCATTATATCTAATAATTTACCCATGACATGAATAGTAAGTGGGTCCTTTGGCTTTCTACCAGGTTTCTTAGAACAACATTCTTTAATTGTCTTACCATAAATCGGTACACCCTTCATAGCCTGAAGTAACATAATTTTAACGAATAAATTCTGCAATTCTCCCAAAAAATCAAATTCACGATGAGGACCTTTTTTTCTCAAAGATAATCTTTTAGGATAGGGTGGACCAATCTGCCACCCTCTAGTAACAATAGTTTATGAAGGGGTTTGTTTCTTTATAGGAATATGTGTTGGCTCATCCTCTATCGTTCTTTGTTCTGATTTTGAGACTTCATGATCGGTATGCTCAACAATTATAGGTGAAGTTTGAGTATTGACCACCCAACCAGATCAAATATTTAATTAATTACATTCCATAGTGGTGATATTATATGCATGGAGTTTGAGTGTCTCAACCTGTTGAGCCCCTCTATTATTTATATTCGGATTGGGTTGGATATGCAAATTGAGGATGAAGAGGAGGATTACTAGTGGGCACATTAGCAGGCAGTTGTGGCATAGGTTGGGAGAATTGTCATGAAGGAGGAGGAGGTGGTCCACGCCAACTATGGGACTATGAAGAATTTGGAGCAAATTGAGCATACCAGGGTTGCCAGGGCATTGGATATTGGTAAGACTTCGACCAATAAGGTGAAAAAGGTACAAAATGTTGACAAAAATTCATATTATTAAAATACTAAGACGGGTCTTTAGGCATACCTTGATTCATATTTGGCAGACGTGGTTGCCATGGTTTCCTTGATCCCATAAAATAAATTTGTTCTTCTTATTCATTCGTTCCTTGAAAGACTGACTCCAATCTAGGAAGAGACAAGGAGGTGCTCGTGGAATGACTCTATTCACATATCGCACAAGTCTCCACAGAATTTAATGGACATTCCTTCAACGGGTTCTTCTTCTTGCATTGAGGGCAGAAAATAGACGTGGCCTTATTTGCTTCCATCTTCTTCTGCTTCACATGCGACACGTATAGCTGCGATGATAATGTGCTCAAGATATCGATTGTTAGGTTGTCCAACAAATTCCAAATTTTAGCCTTTGTAACTCCACCGCTGGATGTTTTGAGAGTTCAAATTCCCTGCCTCTGTCTTGCAGCCCCTTGTGAACACTTGATGCATAATTCACATATGGTATCAAATTCCTACTTTGAAATATCTCCTTTCCCTACTACATTCAATAGCTCCAAAGATTCCTCCCTCAGTGCCTTGAGAGAAATGATCTTCAAGATATTCTAATCCAAGTCACTATGGCTGGATGTCTGCAAACTATATTGACAATGTTCCACAAAATCTTCCATATTCTCACCCTCTTTCTGCATAATCTTAAAAAATTCTTCGTTTACATCCTCGGATTTGTAGTAGTCCCGATATTTCTCAAGGAAAATCATCTTCATATCATTCCATGTAGCAATATATTTTCCTCCCAAACCCATAAACCATATTAAATTTGTGCCTTTCAAAGTAGTAGGAAATATCTTCAATTTATGAGCATCAGAAATGTAATAATACCCCCGAAAAACAATGCCGAATTCAAAAAGGAATGTGTCTGGATCCTCGGAAGTAAGACCATGGAAATTGGGTAGTGTTTTCAAAGGAATAGGCTTCATAGGTGCATCACCTCTGATATCTATAATTAGAAATTCAATTGAAGAAGTTGCAGGAGCCATGAATGCCAATACCCACTTGGAATTTTAACAGGTTCTAGCTCTCGTTGTTTTATAACAGGTGATGGAAGTTTTTTAACAACACTCCCTTGATCAAATGGTGCCAATAATTCCCTCAAATATTCTTCCTTTGAACTTGCAATATCCAGTTCCTCAAATCCTCAGTTCCCTACTTCTTCTTCCCCGAATTGCACTTCTGCTATTGGAGGAGGTTCTAGTTGTGAAACTAATTGTCCTCTAGATCTCGTATGAGATTTTACCTTAGCAGTAGCTCATGACAATGCTCCAAACTTAGCCCTTGAGATGATCTCTTGGATGTAAGTTTTTCTTCCCAAATCAACCCCTTTTATTTTCAGGGGTCTCCCTCTACCCCTTTTATTAGTGTCTCTGTTCATACAATCAGGAAATAAAAGGGAAACATTCAAACAAATTAAAAGCTCAAGACTTGGAGCAGGATAAGAAATTCCTTCCCCAGGATGAGAGAGTGGCCCCTAAATATAACAAAAGCAAGAAAATAATAAAATCACATAAATCAAGCTCAGGACGTGAAACAGGGCGAAAAAATTAAAACTTCCCTTCCCAAGATGAGAGAGTAATACTTATGAAAGAAGAACAAAGCAATCTAAATCTCTAGACCTGGAGCAAGGTGATAAAAACTTCCTTGTTCAGGATGAGAGAGTAATCCTACAAAGTAAGAAAAGCGAGGAACCAAACAACCAAATGATCTAATACCCAGGACCTAGAGCAAGGTCTAAGCTTCATTCACCAGGATGAGAGATCAATCCTATGGTCAAAGCTGGTGTACTTTTGTGCCTTTGATAGCCTCCCAGGTAATGATGCCAAAATTTTGGTGTCGAAGTATGAATCATGTATTTCACCTAATCCACATTTAATTGTCAACCTGGGGTTCTACTAGTTGTTTCAAGGCTATCATGCATTGTGTGTGTAGGCCATAATTTCCCTACCCACCTGTTGAAGCCCCGAAAATCGGGTCTACAACAAGGGGGATACCCGCCCTGTCCGGACCTTGGTTGGCAACTCCTTATCCATTTGGTATAGCGGATCCGACTGGGGATATGGGACCAGTTTCCCAATCTATGAGTGTGTGTGTGTAGAATTTGATGTTCCTGATCTAACAGTTCCTAATTAAGATATTCTAGTGCTAACTTTAATCTAATGCTATGCTATTGTAATCTAATAAGCAGCAACATCTAAGTCTATACTAACCCAGGATGTAATTCTTCTATTATGCAATGTAAAAAGATTTCAAATAACAACTGGTAATAAAGATCATTTAGCTATTATGAGAAAATAAATCAATAAGGATGAACCACTTCACATAAAAAGTTAGACGAAATAGTTGTGAAAAAAATATCGCATAATGAGCTATTCATACATTAAGCATAAACAAATAGCTATCACCGTACAAAAGTGCCAAATGATAACTCAGGCATTCATGCAATAATACATAAACAACTAAAAACTGTATATCACTTTAACACATAAACAAAAATGGTCAAGAGATAAAGGTACCATTTATGACTAGTCCTACTCATGAGCTTCAAGCGACAATGATTTATCTCTCTTTGCTCTAACATCCACTAAGAGTATAGAAGTGCAACATTAGTAGCAGATGTAAAATGCAAACATCAAAAAATCATGTTCCATTCATTCATCAAAACCTCCTCTGAGGGTGCAAAAGTGCATGTTCTGAGGACAAATTTTTGATAAATTTCTGGACCTTCCTTTAAATGCATGAGAAGGGTTTAAATGCTACTAACTAAATAACTTAATTACAAAGATTCAGGATACGGTTTAAATGACCGCCCTTTTTCTAAGCAAAAATAAAGCAAAACTATTTCTAAAAATTAAATCTAATATCTAACTATTTCTGCATTTTCTCCTTAACGTTGCTAGCATTCAATATTTGCTTGAGTAGAGTTGGTTGACTGTCTTCCGCTTTTGGTTGAGCTAAGAAAACAGAATTGGCAAGAGCTGGCACCATCTTCTCAGTAAAATCAATGATATACTCGAGAGTCATCCACTGACTATGTGGCTTTACCGTGTATGCCTAGTAATAATCTCATTTCAATTTGGTTAACCCTTTGCATTGCTTCTGCCTTTTCTTTTGCTTTCTGTTTCCAGCTTGATTTTATCATTGCTTTCTTGCAATTTTCGGGCTTACAGGTGACTGAGCAGTTAGAGGCTTTCCTTCTCGAGCAATTTTCTCAGCGATGCACGATTAGCGCTAATAGCACATTGGAAACTGCCTCCATTCTTTGATCTGGGCTTCTCTGATGCGTTTTTCGCCTTTTGCGCCTCTTCCTCTTTATCGGGTATAAAGCTTTAAAATTTGTAAAAATAATGACCTCGTGAGCTCTTGACCCTGAGCATTAAACTGTCTGTTGATATTAGCATCGCTCAGTACCCATTTAACCATGGTTGTATACGGAAGATCTGTAATGGATGGCTCAACAACATTTTGTGAATCTGCGGCTCTGTCGCATGCTGTATCTGTTTATAAGGGCAACTTTTCCCTGTCTTTGAACATTGGAGCTCTACCCTTTTTCCCCATAGCTTCCTGCACATTGCTTTTTGTAACTTTTGTTCTTCGTTCCTACGGTTCACAAGTGAGGAGAGAGTAATGATAATAAATAATGACAAGAAAGCTTTAAATGCCACAGATATGCAAAAAACGTGCCATCTGACGTGAACTGGCTCTTCGAAAAACACAAAACCATATTTTATTGACAACTGGTGTGTAATTCATTAATTATCATTAAAGCTCGTAACCAGTTCTTGGTTTATGGAAAAACTTTTTCTTGAATATTGAGCCAGGGAAATCTGCGATGGAATGTTTCTGTGATTTGCATCGCAGTATTGCATTTCGCTGTATCGCATTACCACAATTTCATCGTGCTATTCTATCGCAAGGTTGTTTGATCGCAACATCGCAAAGATTGCAGATCGCAATATCGCTAGATCGCGGATCGCTTGATCATCTAATTGTTATGTGCATTTTATGCGATTTTGCGAGATGCGATATGCGATATCGCATATCGGAGATTTTAAGGTTTTCCAACATGAGTGTTTATTAATGCATGTGATGCGATGGAGTTCGCATCGCAATCTTGAATTTTATCATTTTGACTCATAATAAAATTCCCTATCGTTCTTAGCGCGATGCGATATTTTTTAAGGAGTGACATATAAGCACTAATTGATTTTTTTTAAAACTTTTTTGACTAAGGGTCCCCACTTACATAGTGTTATTGCTAATACTAAATAAGGAGGGGGGTTGTTGGTGGCCACAACAATTGGCGATTCACTTGGAAGAACCAGTTATCTCTGTTTTTCTATTGAATTTTCTAAACTTCCAAAATAGAAAATTTTTCAGAAAGTTAAACTTTATTATGGAAAGATAAAGTACATTATGCCCTAACCTGTCAATGACATTTCGTTTCAACTATTTTCAACTTTGATTATTTGCTTCCTCAAGCTAGCCCTTGTATTTACATCAGTCATTACTTGGTCTTGTAAATATAAAACAAAGTCTTCTCTGAAAACCAGTTTTAAATATGCTCATTTGTCGTAGGTAGAGCCTCTGCTGCGAGTAGGCGTTTATAGCCTCGTCAGGGTTACCTATTACCCAGCAATGATCCTATATCCTACTAAAAGGAACCTACAACTCTCAAAGAAGAATCCACATCCACACTTATTGCTTTGATTTTATTTTTACTCTTGAAGAACAATGTCTTGGTTTGGTCGCCAATTTATGACACAGTCATTCACTTGATTTATAACTTTGCTGAACAAGCTAGCTCGTGATGAGACCCCTTGTCTTTTGATTGCAACAATCTTGAGTCATTGCCCTGTCGTGGTGTACAGTATTTGGTAAAGTCAGCAAGTTACAATATCTGTGATTATGATAAGCTGGCTCGTGATGAGACCTCTTATTCTTCAAGATGAAGTGTATCCTTGGGTTGTTCCTCTGAAAGTTGTGATCTCTTTAGCAGGGAGGAAGTCATTGTTTCCTTAAGATAGCTCTGGACGACAATAATAGAGTTTTTGGAAACAGTTGTTCTACAAAGAATCTTTATCTTGTTATTGATACCTTTCATTGTACTGACATAAGACAATTTCTTTACCAAAGGATGTTTTCATCAAACTTTATGAAGTTGAAACTAGTATCATATATAGGCTAGAGTCTTTAACTGTATCTACCAATAATAAAGATCAATTTTCCAAAAGATTTTCTATTTATACAAGCGAAAAATCGAAATTTGAAAGAGAATTGGTGTCTTATTCGTAAATGCCTAATGTAACCATTCACAACTAGTTTTATTATGAAAAGAAAAACAACTACTCTACAAAAATAGAAGAATAATCTTCTATGGAAAATATTTCTTGAGAATTTGTCCGTTAACAGGCAAAGAGTCTCTCTTACCTGCTAAATCCTGTAACACAAACGTTGATGGACCTACGACTTCTACAATTTGAAAAGGACCAAGCCACATTCTTTGAAATTTTGTATGTTTGCCTTTCTCTTCATGAGCCTTGTCCCATTTTAAAACTAAGTCTCCCATCTGAAAATCTTTTCTGGTCATTATGTTTGAATCAAAAGAGGATTTTACTAGTGCTTGATGATGAGAATGAGTTTTCTTAGCCTGTTCTCATTGTTCTTCTAATTTGATTATTTCCATTTGTCTTAGCTATAAGGAGGAAGTGGGTACTTCATCTTTGTATTGAACTAGAGACAAAGAGGGAATTGCCAAATGAGTCGGAAGAACCACTTCTTCCCATAAACTAAATTAAAGGGAGAAGTGCCGATAGAAGCTTTTTTTGTTATTCGGTCTACCCATAAAGCATATATCAAAGCCTTATGCCAATTTTTATGATTTTGGTCAACTGTTCTTTTGATAATCCTGATTAGGTTTTTATTTGTGGACTCAGCTAACCCATTGCCTTGCGGGTAATAATTGGCTGAATATTTAAGTTTGAATCCTCTTTTAAGTGCAAATTCAGTCATTGCATTTCCAGAAAAGTATGATGCATTATCAAACATTAAAGCGGAAGGCAATCCGAACCTGGTGATTATAAATTGATCTATGAACTCAATGATATTTTCAGCATTAGCCGTCTTGAGTGGAACTGCTTCTACCCACTTACTAAAATAATCTGTAGCTGTAAGGATATATCTATGCTACTTAGAAGAGTGAGGAACGATCTCACCTATTATGTCCAAAATCATAAAAAGACGAATATATGCTAATTTTTCTTCAGGGGATGGGCCGAGACCTAGATTAATGTTTTGTGGTTTGGCATCAGTTCCTAGGTTTACTAATTCGTAGTTCAGAGTTGAAATTTGGAGTTTTTAATTGGTAGACCTTTTAAACCAATCTTTCAAATCGTACAAGTCTTCTAACTTGACTACTGACTTAGGTATAGCATTGTTAGTGCTATCTTGTTGCAACTGTCAATCATGTTGGTCTTCGTCAATTATTTGATTGGAGTAGGATCCTTCAGATGTGAGGAAATTTACAATATTAGGATCGTCGTTGAATACTCTCCAATTTGTGATGTTATCAGGAATGGATGGTCTAAAGATTAATTCTATTGAGAATCTACCTGGACTAAAATCTTCTGAAGGAATAAGCTTAGAAGCTACGTTAGCCAGAAGGTCTGCACTTGCATTTTGGAGTCTAGGAATTGAAGAAATATTAAATGCTATAAAATGCTCAGTCAAATCTTGAACTAAGGATTGATAATGTTTTAAATGACCTGATAAGAAATTTATAGTATTATGTACCTGTCTGACCACAATCTTAGAGTCTCCGAAAACTTGAAGGAACTTGATGTCTAACCCGATTGCTTTGTACAACCCCTAGACCAAAGCTTCATATTCTGCTGTATTGTTGGTACAATCAAATTTGAGTCTGCATGTTAGCATGATTTTATCTCCTTCTGGACTAATTAGAACGCATCTTGCTCCTGCTCCTTTGTTAGATTTAGAACCATCAAAAAATAATTTCCAAAACAAAGATTTATTTACAAGACTATCTAAAAAATTGATACATTTTGAACTATCAGTTCGAGAAAAATTTTCGAATTGGGACAAAAAAGAGTGTTCTAAATAGGGTGACGTATGAGCATTGAAATTGCTGAGGAATGAATCTACCGAGTAGTTGCCAATAATGCTACTGTTATATGCTACTGGTTTATTTTCTCCCTCTAGCTCCGTTACTATGTATTTCTGATGTAGTTCTCGTTCAACTTTTATTTGATTTGGTTTACCGTTGTAGGGCAGCCATATGTGCGACCAGTCAGTTGCGAAGTATCCATGAAGTTTTTCTTACCAATCCCTGCTAAGAATTAAGCCATAAAATTCTGGGATATCAACAACTAAAATGTCAATAACTTGACATACCTTTGGGTTGGATGATAGCCTTATGGTTACTTGATTTAGTTCGCCAATCACTTCCACTTGAGATCGATCTAGCTGAACTATGTGCACAGTGGATTTCTGTGGTTGAACGTTTAAGTTGGCACATATGGACTTTGGTAAAATATTCAATGAAGCACCAGAATCCACCAAACAATTGTGCACATTTTTATTGAAAATTTCATAAGTAGGGAGAAACGGGGGAGTATGAGATCTCGATCTTCCTCCAATTAGAGCGATGTCATTTGGATCAATCTTATCGATTGCATTAGTTGGAGGTCTTCCCATGTTATGAGAATCTTGAGAAAGTATAGCGGCAGGCAAAGGTGCAACTGGCACAGCATGTAATTCTTTCTGCATTATCTTCTGTTGATGCTTTAACTTGCTCAGTTCGTAAAGAGTGATGTTGGCCGTAGAATTTTTCATATCTTCTATAATATTTTACTCCATTTCATCCGACACGATCAGTGTTTTAGATGGAGTTGATGCATCTGTTTGGACTGGGTTGGTTTGAGTCGCTTTAGATGTTGTTTTCTTTGTTGCGACTTTATCCTTTATTGCAGAGCTTGCGCTCTTTGGCATAGGGATAGTTTGGGGAGGATCAAGCTGAGTTTTACTTCATGTGCTAACTGGGAATACTTCTTGATCTTCTTCTTGTGGGAGGATGAAATCCCACATTCCTTGTAATTCTACAACTTCTTCTTCATCAGTTTGCCCTTCAATGGCAATTTCCTCTTCCTCTTCTTCGGATTCAGCATTTGAAATAGCATTGGGTGGCTTTGAATCCATTGAAGGGCCTCTTTTAAAAGCTCTGTAGGGCTTTTTTGAAGAATTTTCTGCTACTTGCTTCTTGATGTCGACCATTTCATTGGACATGGTCTTTAGAACTTTCTACAATACTTCCAAATCGAATGGATCTTTTGTTTGTTTCTTCCTCGAGTCTTCCTTGAAGGTGACTTTCTTGGATTTCCATTCCTCTATCGCGGATTTCTTTTCAAGGGTTGTTATACGTTTCTCTACTGCTATTGCTTCTTTTATGTTTTTGGCTAAGGTTGTTTTATTAGCCCTGTCCACGAAGATTGCTATGTTTGATGGTAGAGCAGTGATATACCATTCACTTCATACTTCTTCGCTGGGCTGGGAAGCAGTAGGAATTTTGTTTAGGATTTTATTGAAATGTAAATTGAAATCTTTGATAGGCTCTCTAGATTCGGCCCTAAGGTTGGATAGGTTATTGATTAGCATTGTCGTAGACCTGTCATCACCAAAATTGGTCAAGAATTGCTCTTGGAAGATGTCCCAACTAGTGATAGATCTAGAGGGTAATGAGAAATACCATGATCCGGCTGTTCCTTGCAGAGTATAAGGAAAAAGTCAAAAAACAAAATCTTCATTAGTAACCCCATTGAGATTAATGGATAACATAAAGTTGTTTATATGCTCTTCTGCTAGCATGCCTGCCTTGGGATTAAACTTAGGCATCCATTTCTCAGGATGGGCTGGTATTTGACTCAAGGGTGCAGGCACTAAGACTTGCCCAGGGTTATTCCATGGAGACTGGGCCATTGCTGAACTACTGAAAGAGGAAAGTGTAGAAGATGATCCCTACAGTTGGGAAGATGAGGATACTACGATTGCAGATGATTGAGGAAGACTTGTGGGGGTTCCAATGGACGGATGGACGATGATCTGAAGTGGTGGAGTGGATGGTTGACTTCGCGGTGAAGAAGTTGAGATGGATGATGATGATGAAAGAGTCTCGCTATCAGACTCCTTTGGTGATTTCCTTGCTCTTTTCCTTGTGGGAAGAGGTAATTCGGTGGGTTGAACACCAAACTTTTCACTCTTTAATCTGGTCAGGGGATGAGAAGGGTTATATTGCGAAGTCACGCTGCCTTGAGATTTATCAGACCTTTGAAGAGAAATGGAAAATCGTTGAAGTTTGTGAATACGAGATTCGACTTCAGGAGGTTCAACGGTAGATTTCTCTGAAATGTCAGGGTTTGTAGCAGCGTTGATACTCCAGCGACTTCTAACTCTGGATTTAAGTGTAATGGAGAAGTCGGGGGAGATGGTGAGGGCGATTTACTCTCAGAATGGTATTCAGATTTAGATTTACTTGCCATTCATAGTTCAAGCCCTCCTTCTAGCAACAAATATGTTGAAGCCCCGAAAATCGGGTCTACAACAAGGGGGATACCCGCCCGGTCCGGACCTTGGTTGGCAGCTCCTTATCCGTTTGGTATAGTGGGTCCAACTGGGGGTATGGGACCAGTTTCCCAATCTATGAGTGTGTGTGTGTAGAATTTGATGTTCCTGATCTAACAGTTCCTAATTAAGATATTCTAGTGCTAACTTTAATCTAATGCTATGCTATTGTAATCTAATAAGCAGCAACATCTAAGTCTATACTAACCCGGGATGTAATTCTTCTATTATGCGATCTAAAAAGATTTCAAATAACAACTGGTAATAAATATCATTCAACTATTATGAGAAAATAAATCTATAAAGAAGAACCACTTCGCATAAAAAGTTAGACGAAACGGTTGTGAAAAACATATCACATAATGAGCTATTCATACATTAAGCATAAAAAAATAGCTATCACTGTAAAAAAGTGCCAAATGATAACTCAGGCATTCATGCAATAATACATAAACAACTAAAAACTGTATATCACTTTAACACATAAGTAGAAATGGTCAAGAGATAAAAGTACCATTTATGACTAGTCCTACTCATGAGCTTCAAGCGACAATGATTTATCTCTCTTTGCTCTAACATCCACTATGAGTACAGAAGTGCAACATCAGTAGCAGATATCAAATGCAAACATCAACATCCTGTTCCATTCATTCATCAAAACCTCCTCTGAAGGTGCAAAAGTGCATGTTCTGAGGACAAGTTTTTGATAAATTTCTGAACCTTTCTCTAAATGCATGAGAAGGGTTTAAATACTACTAACTAAATAACTTAATTACAAAGATTTAGGATATGGTTTAAATGATTGCCCTTTTTCTAAGAAAAAATAAAGCAAAACTATTTCTAAAAATTAAATCTATATCTAACTATTTCTTCATTTTCTCCTTAACGTTGCCAGCATTCAATATTTGCTTGAGTAGAGTTGGCTAACTGTCTTCCGCTTTTGGTTGAGCTAAGCAAACAGAATTGTCAAGAGCTGGCACCATCTTCTCAGCAAAATCGATGATATACTCGAGAGTCATCCACTGACTATGTGGCTTACCATGTATGCCCAGTAATAATCTCATTCCAACTTGGTTAACCCTTTGGATTGCTTCTGCCTTTTCTTTAGCTTTCTGTTTCCAGTTTGATTTTATCATTTCTTTCTTGCAATTTTCGGGCTTATAGGTGACTGAGCAGTTAGAGGATTTCCTTCTCAAGCAATTTTCTCAACGATGCACGATTAGCGCTAATCGTGCATCAGAAACTACCTCCGTTCTTTGATCCACGCTTCTCTGATGCATTTTTCACCTTTTGCGCCTCTTCCTCTTTATCTGGTATAAAGCTTCAAAATTTGTAAAAATAATGACCTCGTGAGCTCTTGACCCTGAGCATTAAACTGTCTGTTGATATCAGCATCACTCATTACCCATTTAACCATGGTTGTATATGGAAGATCTGTAATGGATGGCTCAACAGCATTTTGTGAATCTGCGGCTCTGTCGCATGCGGTATCTGTTTATAAGGGTGTCTTTTACCTGTCTTTGAACATTGGAGCTCTACCCTTTTTCCCCATAGCTTCCTGCACATTGCTTTGTGTAACTTTTGTTCTTCATTCCTGCAGTTCACAAGTGAGGAGAGAGTAATGATAATAAATAATGACAGGAAAGCTTTAAATGCCACGGATATGCAAAAAACAAGCCATCTGACGTGAACTGGCTCTTCGAAAAACACAAAACCATATTTTATTGACAACTGGCGTGTAATTCATTAATTATCATTAAAGCGTGTAACCAGTTCTTGGTTTATGGAAAAACGTTTTCTTGAATATTGAGCCAGGGAAATCTACGATGGAATGTTTCTGCGATTTTCATCGCAGTATCACATTTCGCTGTATCTCATTACCGCAATTTCATCGTGCTATTCTATCACAAGGTTGTTTGATCGCAACATCGCAAAGATCGCAGATCGCAATATCGCCAGATCGCGGATCGCTTGATCATCTAATTGTTATGTGCATGTTATACTATTTTGCGAGATGCGATATGCGATATCGCATATCGACGATTTTAGGGTTTTCCAATGTGAGTGTTTATTAATGCATGCGATGCGATGGAGTTCGCGTCGCAATCTCGCATTTTATCATTTTGACTCATAAGAAAATGCCCTACCATTCTTGGTGCGATGCAATACTTTTTTAGGAGTGACATATAAGCACTAATTGATTTTTTTTTTAATTTTTTGACTAAGGGTCCCCACTTACATAGTGTTATTGCTAATACTAAATAAGGAGGGGGGTTGTTGGTGGCCACAACACCACCATTGAACATTAACTATAAATTCATCAATGTGTAACAACAAGCAATACTGTAACAACAAGTAATAATTGTAACAACAATAAGAGTAATAATAATAGGGACTCACAAAAACACACTAATAAACATACACAACAATAATAAACTCATAGAAATAAACCTAACACACATTTAATCCAGTAGCACTTGGTCAGGAGAGTGGGCCCAACTCCCTGATCAGGGTTGTGGCGAGATCAACGAATCATGATATACTCAGAAGAACAACTTATCATTAATAAAAGAAATATTACAAGTATGTTGTTACAGACTCAAATTTAGAGTATTTATCCTTTAACCTTAACGACTCTTAACAGCCATGGCTTTTGCAAGCCACAACTCTACTTTATACAATTTGTTAATAATACAACTCCTAGAATTTTGGCACTATCTGCCGTTAATTACATGGTGGTTTTTCAGAATGAAACATAATGTTAAAATATAGTAGTCTGTTAATCAAAAGGTTGATTCACTGTTGCAGCCAATATTCAAGGATAGTGCTGCCAGCTTTGATAGCATCATTCAGTGAATCACAGTCCTGGTCATTCTCCATTTAAATCTGTAGAAATAACTGAATTAGCAAGCCACTTAGGTAATAATCCCCTACAACTATGCTTTTGTTGGCTTGATGGGGCCTGACACAGGTTCAACTTTAACTGCGCCAACAAAGAAAACCCTAAACTGCTAGCCCTTTCGGTAACAACCCGCATAGTGCAAGTTGCAGTCTCACTCGAAATAGTATTGGGGGATGCTAGAACTAGGTTTCTGCATCCAGAGGCGTATGTGATGGTTTCCTGATACCATTGTGGCTTAGATCTGCCTTCATGCAAATCTACTTCTCTCGACAGACAACTACTGCAACTTTATCTAAATGACTTTCAGATCTCTGCGAAGGTGGTTAATTATACTTATCATGCACAAAGATTATAGATCTACCAGTTCTGTGTAGTAAACAAGCATCAATTCACATTAAATAGATTACAGAGCGAAGATACATAAACTTTGCAAAATTAAAGAAAAGGACACAGATACATCAATTTCAGTCCAAAACAGTGTTTCTTAGATATAAACATTTAGATATAGACTCTTTATCTCTGCGCATTGAGCTGTAGGGGCCCACACACTTAGCTGCAAACTTACCAAGGTCTCTATGCACTCAGCTGTAGGAGCCTTCCCATTTCACCTAAGTATAGGAAACAAATTTTTCACCCCTTAGCACCTTGCCCTTATAATGATTCTTCACATAAAGTTATCGTCTAGACTTTCTATCACTAAACTTTCTATAGCCTTTGCTTTATAATACCATGGCCCACGGACCATGGGCGGGTCTAAAAACAACTCTATCACCTACCTACCTAAGGGATTAAAGCCCCTTTGACTCTACTTAGCTTCATTCTTTGCTTTCCACATTTTGCAAAGAATTTACCTTCACCACAAAAATATATTAGAAAAATGACTGAAAACTTAACAAACTTGACCACAGGGACCCCATCCTAACATGCCCCAACACAAATATGGTGACTTGTCCTCGAGTCACTCAGGTCCCACCTTGATCTTGTTCCGAAATTCACTGACTTGACTTGTAATGCTTCTGTGTTAATAGGTCCTTGCACAGCGGCTTGATTCACTTCCTCTACCAGCTTTTTTATAGTTGGGCCTTCCACTGCCAGGCGCATCATTCTTTGTGTCTACTAACTTTTCCTAGAATGAAAGAGTAAGCTGGCTTACTTCATCTATCCATGGCTATATTTTGGCCCTTAAAATGGCCTCTTTTCTCTGCAACTCTTCAATTTGTGATTGCTATTGTTTTCCTTCCTTCAATCGAGTGAGGCACCGGACCAACACCAAAGTGCATGCAATTTCCCTGATTTTTTGAAATTGTCCCTATGTCTCTCGGATGTCTGTTCCAAGTTTCTGTAGGTTTGCATCCTCCTGCAGAGTTTCCCATAGCTTCATGGCCTATTCGAATATCAGTGTGAATCCTGTGACTACTGCATCCAATGTGCCCATGCTTTCCCTGATGGATGCTCTGCACTGTTCGCGAACCTCTGGCGAAGTGGTTGGCTGCAATTTCAACTGCAGCTCTGAGATCTTCATTTCAAAGTCAAAGGTTACTCGGCCTATCTCATCCTTCGACTATCTGATTGCAGCAACCAACTTCCAAATTTTCACTGCTTCTTCTTCATCCTATGGAATGTGAAGTTCTGGTAGTGTCTTGCATGCCTGTGCAATTTCTACCTCCATGTTCTAGATTTGTGCGGCCAGTTCCTCCTTTACTTTCAGTGCTTGAGTATTTTCTGCAAAAATTTACTCATTATTCATCTTGACTTCACTAATGACTGATAGTGCACACTACTCCCTAATTCTGAGCTTGTTTGATACCCCTTGATGAAGTGCATGTAGGGTATCAATGGCTAGCACAACTAAGTTGACACCCACATCTCTAATATGTCCGAGCTGGGGATTTGTCTCATTTACCATTTATGTGCAGTGAATCGTTTGTTAAAGGAATAACTTTGAGGTCCAAATTTTTTTCATGTATAGCACCTACATGCTTGCTTATTGTAGGCTCTCTCGAATCTCACTCGCTTGTCCCACACTCTCCTGAATTCGACCTGTTTGAATCTGTAGCTCGTGCAGATCCTTCTGCACACTCCCAAACATTTGCATGTACTACTACTTGAACTGAGTCCACTTCTTCGTCATTATGTCACAGACCTTCTCGTTGATCTCATCCAAGTCTCTCTCAGTGAGGACCATGTGATCTGCATGTGCCTGCTTGTCTAATTTATGCTTCTCCCTAGGTCCTGAAATCATCTCCTTGGTCTGCTTCTACAACAAAGGGAGTTCTATGCTCCTCGGCATCACCTCCTTCCACCTCAGACCCTTCCCTATCCTTAGTATGATGAGAGGTAGACTCCTCAACTTCCTATGTGGCCTCCTTCATAGCGTGCTCCTTGTCAGTGACTACCTTAGCAACAGCTTACTTCCTTTCTCGTTTTGTTTTTTCTTGGGCTGCTACCTACTCAACCTCCTTATTTTTCTATGCTGCCTTCTCACGAGTGGCAGCCCGTGGGACTTCTTTTTTCTTCTATGCTGTTGTGGCCTACATGCTAGAACTTTCCCCGACTGTGCTTGTTCCTATGCTGAGATATGATGGCTTCCTCCACTCAGCTGGCCACTTTCCTACGATTTCCTACACATTTGTGTCCATTAATAGGTATGGTAACTTGTACCATACTTTCTTAGGGTGTCTCCTCACACAGATGGACACGTTATAAAAATCAACTCTAAATTCCTCATAGGCCTCCAATTTCCCAAACAATGTTGGTTACAGCCTTGGCCTCTGGCTAATCATAGTGCGAAGGTCCATGTCGACCAGAACCTAGAAAAATTTCATCTCCATGACCCTCTCTGGGTCCTTTGGTGCCCATAGAAAAATTGCGTGTCAGAGTAAACTTCGTGGCCTTCGGTAACTCATTGTCCAGTAGAGGGAACTAGTTTTCCTCTGGAAACCTCCACGTGATGAGGGCAATCAACAATAGAAACCAAGCATGTTGGAATGTTTTGTTATCATCCTGTGCTTCACGACAATTCAACAGGAACTCTTTATAGAGGTACTACACCTGCTTCATGCACTGTGCAGCCAATGAAATGAATGGTGCTGGCACCTCATCCACATGACACTTTCCCATAATTTTGCAAGACAAAATCTGCGTGGAAAGCTCCACCACCCTATTAGTGATGGAGCTGATAGAGTATCTGTGCGACTTCTTCACTAAGCCATACTCCTGCTTCATTTTATCTAAGATTTGTTTCTCTTGACTCTTTCCTCCAAAGTCCTTGATGGGATCCATTCCTTGGTAGGGAAACCTTGTGATACGATGGATCAACATATATGTGATGGGAATGGGCTCTCCCAGTCAAAGACACGCATCGTGCACCAGCATAACAAAATTGGCATACACACACCATGTCAATAGTGGTTCGGCTGAACTGTAGCACCCATAACATATTTAGAAACCCACTTTTTCAACCCCCACGACCCACTTTATAGTTTTTAGTCACATGACTTTGATCTCCTCATAGTATATCGTGGAAAAATATTTTTTTCTCATCAAGTGTGGGAATTTATCATGATCAACTAAATCCCAGTCCTCCATTTTGAGCATGGGAATGCATCCTAACAGCGCGCCTTCAAATGGAAATTTCTTTGGTAATAGTGGGGTAGAAACCATAAATTTGCCAAAATCGGGATCCTTGGGTACCTTCGCTTTTCCATTTCATGGAGGGATATATTTTGGGAGCCTAGTGATAAGCTCACCCTCCTTAGCATCCAAATCTTGAACCTCGTTGTGAAGCTCCTCTTCATCAAGATCCAATGATTTGTATGGTTGTTTTGCCTTGTCCATCTACGCTTTTTTTCGAATCTCCATTGGGTTCTTCCTCAGTGGTTGTCTCATCGGAACAGCCTGTGGCTTCTTCTACTTCTCCTTAGCAGTGGATGGTTTAGGCCTAGGTGAGCTCAGTGCCATAGGCACAGATGGTGTAGTTTCCCTTGTTGATGCAATTTTAGGGGACACAATGTCAGAGATAGCGGCTTCAAAGAGAGGCTTCGAAGACAACGAATTTTACAAAATTAGTGATTGTCATGTTGTCTACAAAGATCTTTTAGAAGGTTTCAAATACATTAGCTAGCCCTGGATGCTTAAAAATATCTTCCCAATGTTCTCAGTTCATAGACATTCAGTAATCTTTCTGGCAGTAAATTTGCTGAAAGTAAAGTCTTGTAATACAGGCCAGCATGTGAGATTTATAGGTAAATTTGAATTCAAATCCAACTGTTCCCTCCAAAATCTTGTCATAAATGCATCTTTGGTGGTAGATTTCCAAAGATTTGCACCATAATGTCACCTAACCTCTCCTCCTAATAGTATTTTCATCATCCAATCAGCTATTGTGCATCCAATGGCTATTTTTGGACCCATCTATGTGACACCATCCTCCATGGTGCAACTCCTCCTGGTGCACTTCTAGATTTCCTAGCACAACCCCCTTGCTTCATTTTCTCAATCTTTGGGTAGTGTAGTTCATAGTCCCATACTCCCTCACAGCTGCTTGGAGTACTAAGACTGTCCTACCATCATATAGTCATTGCGTAGGGGCAAGATCCCCTTGATATAACTTCAGTCTGCTCCAATTGACTCTACCCAAAAATATTTCCCCATTCATCGTCACGAGCTAAGCTGTGCCACCATCTGTAATTTCCTTGACCACATAGGGCCCCAACCAGTGCATCTGAAACTTCCTAGGGAACTTCATGAACTTACTGTCATAAAGTAATACCAAGTCATTCTCCTTGAAAGTGTGCAGCTGAATATGTCGATCATGCCAGGCCTTTTTTTGCTCATTTAGAACCTGTTGGTGAAATCCTGTTAAAAGCCTATCTTCTTATAACTCCAACAACTGCGTGAGGGGCTCCTCTATAGTCTCGCGGTCTGCCATATCAGTCAATTCCACAATTCACAAACTCTACACAATATATTCCATAGGCATCACAACCTCTATCCTATAGACCGCTCTGAATGGTGTTTGTCCTGTCAACTTCTTACATGTCATCGTATATGCCAATAGGACCACTGGTATGCACACATCCCAGTCATTTCTTTGCATGTTGCAGAGCTTCATTAATGTGTTCTCCAATATTTTATTGAATGCTCCAACCATACCATTTGCCGGAGGGTGATAAGGCATACCTTTTTTTACGATAAACCTAAAATTCTTTGAGCATCGATGTAATAGTTTCATTTAAAAAGTGCGTACCCTTATCACTGATCAATATCTTAGGACACCCAAACCTTGTCAATATAGATTCAAATGGGAACTTCGTGGCTATAGAAGCGGTATGGCCTTTCACTGGTTGTGCTTTTGCCCACCTAGTCAAGTATTAAGTCGTAGTAATAATGTACCATGCACTAGTCTTTTTCCCCGAGGGCTATATCGGACCCACAAAGTCAATAACCCATTTTTTAAACAATTGTAATGAAATGTGCTGATTCAAAGGAAATTCATCCCTTCACGATGGTTTTCCCATCCTATGGCATGCATCACATGCCTTGCAATATGCCTTAGAATCCTTGTGTAGTGTTTGCCACCATAATCATGTGCACACAATCTTCTACGTAGTCACTCTTCCTACATAGTGTCCTCCCGCCACTCCTCCATGTGCTTCAACGAGGATACTAGATTGTTCAAAATTCAAAACATAGAAACGTTTTCGTCAGTACCCATATTATATAAGTGTCCCGCAATCCCAGAAAAGTCAGCTGCGCGGACCACCAACTACTTCTTCTGTTGAGTATAATATTCTTACAGGGCTATTCTAGTAGTTAGAAACTGAATTATATCAGCAAAGTGAACATCTGCGACCCATACAGCAAAGAGTTGCACATCTAACAACCCTTCTTCCAAACTAGTTGGTTCTTCGCCCACCTGAATCTGTGATAAATGATCTAGTCCCGCATTCAACTGTCCAGGCTTCACAATCACCTCGAACTCATACTCCTGAAACAGTAATAACCACCTATAGATCTCACCCCCTAACACAGGCTTATTGACCAAGTACTTGAGAGTGGAGTGATCTGTATACATTTTAAAATGTACACCTAATAAGTAATGTCGAAACTTCTGTAGCATGTAGACCATTGCCAATCCTTCATGCTTTGTAGTTGAATAATTCTTCTCAGCCTTTGATAGTTTCTGACTCGTGAAGGCTATAGGGTCCTTGATCTCCCCTTTGCCTCGCTGGGTCAATACCATACCCAACGCAATACAAGAGGCATCCACATGCACATGGAATGCATTCTTCCAGTCGGGAAACAAAAAAGTAGGCACAGTCACCATCTTTTCCTTTAACAGATCCAGACTGCACTGACACTCCTCATCCCATCAGAAGATCGTGTCCTTCTTTAGTAATTTCTCCATCGACACATATATCTATGCATAAGCTTTTATGAATTTTCTATAGTAACCAGTGTGTCCCAACATTGCACACAACTGCTTTACATTTTTCAGAGCTTCTAAATTAACAAACACTGCTATCTTCGTAGGATCTACTATTAATCCTTGCTTGTAGATCACATGACCTAACGATATCCCATAAGGCACGCAAAATATACACTTCTTCGAATTCAGAGCAATTTGGTATTTATGACAAGTATCCAACATGAGGCGCAAACTTGCAACATGGCATTTTACGAACCAAAACACAGTCTAGTCATCAAAATATACTCCCAAGAATTTATGCATGAATTCTTTGAACGTTGCAATTACAACTCTTGAAAAGATTGTGGGCACATTCTTCCATCCAAATGGCATTGATGTGTATTAGAATCATATCCACTCCGTCATGAAGGTTGTCTTGCTGCGATCCTCTAGCGCGATCTTAATCTAATGGTACCCTGTGAACCCATCAGTGAACCAATAATCTTCTTGGCCTCTAACATTCTCCAAAACTTCGTTCGTAAATGGTGTTAGAAATGGGTCATGAATGCATGCATCATTAATCTTCCTTAGTTCTATGCATATTCTGATTTCACCTTGCTACTTCTTCTCTTGAACAACCATAGGGCTCACCCAATCAGATTCTTCTATTGTCTCACTAATTCCAGCTTCTAGCATTTTGTCTATCTCTTTGTTCACCTTTTCCTTAAAATTCGGATTCAATTGGTAGGGTCCTTGTTTTAAGGTGATTTTTATCACTCCCAGATCCCCTACTGTCCCTTCCAGGTTCGAGAACCTGGTGGGAAATAATTCCTGGTACTTGCGCAGCAGCTCCGCAACTTTATCAACTATATCTTCATCCTCGTAATCACCTATCTTGACAAACTTAGGCTACACGTCAGACCCAATGTTTACTTGCCTAGCCTTTAAAGATTTTGAGATATCAGGGTTCTGTACTTTAGGTCCTTCAACCTCGTGTTGTCCTTTAGTCTCTGAAATATTGATTTTTCACAGAAAATCTTCTTCTTCTTTTGCAGTCAGATTGTAGCACTTTAGCACATGGCATAGCTTTATACTCTAGTCCAGTTGAACCCATTCTACTGGCTCTTCAGACGTTTGAAATATAACAACCTTAATCTCCTAGAGTGCTTCATCAATGCACTCAAACCCATCCTCAAAGCTAAAAGTTAATAAGAAGCTTTCCCTGAAGATATCCCATTCAATTGTATCGTGGCGTATCTCTGTTTCCAAATACCAATTCATCGGAATAGTATCTAAAGGGTGACAAAATATGTGCACCCATTCTTGCTATGGTGCTTCACCCCATGATTTAGTCCATCATGCCAAGTGTTCATGCGGATCATCCTTTCCACTATATTTCTCAGTCATCTGGGTATTAATGTATCCAAACCTCAACTTCATCATTCGCTTGTATTCCTTCCAGTAAGCGAACCTTTTGTTAACACCCAGGTTGTTCCCTATGACTCCCAAGGGAATACGGCCGGGGTAACCACTAACCAATCTTTGGATCACAGTTTCTAGCCAAACTGTGATCAGAGAGGGCTCTCTCTTTATGATTTGTCTCTGTTATGATGGTGTTTTAGGCTAGCTATTGTGCTCAGGTTTTACTTTATGTTTTTGGTTGAAGGATTTCTTTTAGGTCTTATGATATAGTGTTTAGATAGTATAATACCATTGGGCAATGGAGTCTGGAGTTGTGAAATGATCTGATACGCTGGATTGGTGGCGTTCAAACTGCAGGGCCTATTGTGTATTTTAGACAGACAAAATTGGATTAAGTGGTGATGTATGTCAACCGACAGAAAGCAATTAAGAATTTTCTATTAAGTTGCTGGGATGAAGGTGAGCACAGTGCACAGGAGCAAAACTTGAATCCCTGTGACAAAGGCCACTATGAAAGATGTATTCTGAAAGTGCAGCAATTAAGAATTACACTTATATATATTACAGCTGAAGAAAACATTCATAAACAACACAGATTGAACTAGGGTACTCAGAGAGTAAATCCTGAAAGCTATTCATTTTCCTTGTCGCTTAGTATTGAAATTAGATAACGTACATGGATTTTAACAAAACAACTGATTAACAGAGAGAGATACGGATACTTATTGTATGGTAAAATACACAGGAATCCAGTAGTTATCAACAGACACCAGAACGCATTCAGTACTTCAGAAATCTGAGAAATTCCATCGCTTTCTTATTAAACTTCTGAAAGGATTACAACATAAGAACTTCTTCAGGAGAAATCAACAACAACCTCATCTCTAGTGCGAGGGCTCTATAAATACAAAACATCTTTACAAAATATCAAGGCGTTGAGTCATCTGAGAAATAACTCTTTCACCAACTTTGTCATTACAGCGGAGTAAAAGTTAATGCTTCCTTTAATACAACATAAATGCTCTTGCATTTGTCAGAAGATATTTTAGCTTTGGGAATCCAACGAGTCGGTTGGAGTGATCCGCATCAATGCTGAAGAAGGCGTTGTGGAGTTGTTCCGCTGTCTTTTCTCGGCTTGGACACCTGTAGCTTTTCCTTTTGCTGTGCTGGCTATGGGCTCTGCTAAGTTGGCTCATCTTTCGTCTTAAATGCCTGCTGACCGAAATAAACTGTCCTGTGCATGACAATTCAGTTTTTTCTGTAACCGAAATTTAGTGGATGGCCTGCTGTTCATAAAATCATTTGAATTGCCTTGACCCACCAGTCCTGTGGAGGCAATTGATGCTTGAGAATGGCCTCCATTGTTTCCTCTGCCTCTGTATATTTGAAAAAATTTGGGGCCACATCAAACAAGTGATTAATTTCATTCATTATAAAAAATAGATTTTCTATCTTACTATAGAAATCCTGCCCTGTAATAGGTCCTATGTCTTCTGAAGTGCTGGCCTTCTCATTGATCTGTGCTGAGGCAAAAACATTTACTCTTTTAGCATACTGTTCATGGGTGAATAATTTCCCTCCGCTGTTCAGTAAGCTAGGGAGTCCTCTGTTCTGCAATACCTGAAATCTCTCCATGAACCTGTTTACCTCAGTGTGCATATCCTGAGTTCTTCTGTCCAGTGTTTGCACCAAATTTCTCAAAGTAAGCACCCTCTTGATCATTTGAATAGTCTCAGTTCTGTTTGTGATTCCAATGGTAGCTAACTGAGAGCTTGTCCTATTATTGAGTACATTGATCATTCTGGTGGCCACTTCAGGCATATTGCTCAATGCAGCTCTTGCTCTATGGACCTCCTTTTGTGCTTTTGGGATGAGATCTAATTGCTCATGGATTGTCTCAATGTATTGCCATTGATTTGTAATAGATTGGCCAATATTGGCCCATATCATTGCTCTGACTTCAGATACAATCTTATCCAATCTGAGCTCCTTTTCCAGCTCTTTGATCCTGTCATTAAGGGCCTTGATCTCCCTGCCCTTTTCTGCCACTTCTCTTTTTGATTTATCATATTTATCATCGATCTTGGCCAGCTTTTCCCTGATCTCATGCAGCTCTGTCATCTGAGCTTCCAAGACTTGTATTTCATTCTTTAATTTCTGCATGTCTAGGCTATGTGCTTGTTCTGTACTTGTAGGTGCTGCTGAAGTGGATGTAGCTGTTTGCTCAGTTTGTTGAGGTGGAGGCACAGTGGTAGGAGCAGTGTTCTCAAGATTGATGACCGAGGGAGGCTGAGAGGTCTGGCCCTCTTCCCTTTGCTTTAGTGCTGCTTGTAGTGCCGCTTGTGCGGCCTCAGACTCTCCTAATTTCTCTTGTGTCTGCAGGAGCTGCTTATATATAGATATTAGCAGATCTGTGGCATCCTTTTCCATCCTTTGTTGGGCTACCTCATCTGTTTGGGGGTGAATGGTAGCTGGGAGTTTGACTTTCTTCCTTAATGCAGCCATGTCAGCATCCCTTAGTTTCAAGATCTCCTGTATCCCTTTGATGTCCTTGGGGTTATGCCCAATTTCCATGATGATGTCCTCTAGGGATCTTATCCTGTTGTCTTTGGCCTGAGATGAAGCCCTCTCCATTTCTAGTTGGGAGGCTGTAGCATTGAGGCTGCTTGTTAATTTGTAATTCTCCAATGTTTTGTCTGCCAAGGAGGCGTACACCATTTCACCAGTTTGCTTGTGCAGCTCAATTTTATCCATTGGGTGGATGTCCTTGGCCAGGACCTCTAGATTAGTCCTGAGATAATCTGCAGTAGATTGTGGCTGGAGCGCGGTGGGTATGAAGTGACTCATAGTCAACTTGCCTTCGTCCACATCAAAGGCAGCCATTAATCTTTGTTGGTTGGAGGGAGCCATTTTCAACAAATGGTTATATAATTTGACTTTCATGGGTTCACTCCTTCTTTTGATGTCTATAAACTGCTGTTTGATGCCTACCTCTCCTTCCCTCTGCTGGCTGGAGGAAGTGACCTCCCCTCCCATGGTTCTGTCTTGTTCTTGGTGGAAGGAACTCACCGAGGCTTCCCTGCTGGGTGGGCCCATACCCATTGCTTGTCTAATTGCTGCATCATCCTCTGAGAAGTCATTTAACCTCTGTCTCTTCTCCTCTTGGTTGATGGATGAAGTCATGGGTGTTTCTCTGTCCCTTTTTCTACTTAGGTCCTCCTTCTGTGGAGTTTGAAGGACCGAGGCATCAGTAATGTTTTCAGGCCTTGAGTGTTCTACATTTTGGGCCTGCTGCTCAGTGGTAGTTGGGGTATCTACCACTCTTCCTTGGTGTAAGGGCTGCTGTGTTTCAGGTTGCCCTTCTCCTTGCTGCTGTTGCTGTTTTTGTTGTTGCTGCTGCTGCTGCTCTGCCTGTTCTTTCTCTTGCTGCTCTGGCTCTATCTCCATCACCTTTTCTTTTCCCTTCTCTGATATATTTCCAGCAACTCTTGTAGCTTGCTGTTGGGCGGTTGAAGAGGATGCTGCTGCTCCAATTTGTATGCTTGGTAGTGAGCTGACCTGTGAATAAAACTCAAGATCAGCCATTTTCTTTATGTTTCTTTGAGCTCTTTGATTAAGCTCTTCTTGAGCAACAGCTTCTTCTAAAGTCCCTCTCCTCCATTTACTTTGATTGGCATGTTTTTCTATGTGAGGAAGGCTGCAATGATCATAAGCAGACAACTTGTATTTAAGCCTCCTCATGGTGATGAAGTTGTTAGGGTCATAAGGTTTCCATAGGAAGCTGTATTTGAGACCAAGGCCCCCAAGTATTCTATCTGCTTCCTTCCATCCTTCCTCCCTTTCGTTATAGAGGAAATGGCCAAGTTGACTTTTGACCTTTAGCTGTGCCTTCTTACCTTTGCCTGAAAAGTGGAACATATCCACAAAGCCAAACTGCCTGAAGTATTCTAAGGCAAATAGTCTCATAGGCACAAACCTGGGTAGTCTAAATGGGGGCAACTCACACCCATATATTCTAATAACGGTGTGGTGTTGGTAGAAGTACCAATCCCCAATGCTGTATGCTTTTGATAAATGCAGGAGTCTTTGCATCTCATCTGTCAATCTGGGAGGAGGTGAGCCCAAAAGTAGAGTCATGGCTGGATGAATGAAGTGATCAATGAACTCACAGTAGGTGTATGGAGAATAGAAATTGAGGTGGAAAGCAGATGTCCAGTACACCACCGATCTCAAATTTCCCTGTGCATCTTCTCTTTTCATTGGGAAGGAGAACTTCTCATGCTGGAAGTATAGAAGCAAATGATATATGTAAGTAGTATATTTAAATACCCTATCTCTTGATAGGTTCATCAACTGCTCATGCATCTTGTCTGAGATGTATGTGGCATAGTCATAGCAGACTGGTTTTCTTCCTGGAGAAAACATGAGCATTATGTGCATAACTGTTTCATCCACATACTCCACTGAATCATATCCCAGGATGGGACTGATCATGTCAACAAGGTCCAGGCCCAATTGGTTGAGGTAGACATAGTTGATGGGAGGGACTTGCATAGTGTCAGCTTTGATGAATAACTGGTTAAGCTTTGTAATCTGGGCCTCTGTCATTCTGGCTCCCTCCATAATCAAATCAGCTAGTGATAGAGGGACCAACTTCTTATCTGTTTTGAACTGCAGCATCTCCCTGATGGCTTCAGGGGTAATGAAAAACAAAATTGCGCCTGAAGAATCAAGCACTGCCCTCTGGGATGCATCATAATACTCAGCACATAAGTGGATGAGTTCTGGGAATTGGTTGACCTGTGGTAGCTTGAAGATTGGGAGAGAGGAATCCCAAATTCCCAAGATGTCTGTCCCATTCTGATGTTGGATTTTGATTTCATTTAGTATTTGGAGATGAAACCTGCTCCTGCTTAGCATTTCTTCTGATATCTTATAGTCTAAGTCAGCTAATGCTTTCCAGTCCAATGCTCTGTGAGGGGCATTCAGAGGAGCTATATTGAGGGCTATAGGAGCCACAGGGGGATCCATGGTTTTTCTTAGGATTCGGTTTTTCGAGGACTGGTGTTACTATGCAAAGTAACACAAACAGCGCTTTTTCTGAGGAAAATGAGAATTTCTGAGGACCAAGAGTGAATGGGAAAGGTTGTAGCAATTTGAACTGCTGCTTTTGAGTTAATAGGTGAGTTGCAGACCTGAGCAGAGTTTGTTTTTAGGCAAATTAGCTTCTTGTAGGTGACTGGTTCACGATTGCGCGAACCAGTAACAAGTTTACGTTCAATTTGCCCAATGTGGCCCTATAAACATGTAGTGGCAGCTCTGGTTTGGTCTGAATGCTAGTTCAGTGGTCCTTTAATGGTGAATTTTGAGTTTGGAGGTCTGTTACTAGTTATACCCGAAATTCAGTGAAAATGGAGCTTTAGAGTGCAAATGAGAAGTACCTGTAGAATCTGGTCGGTTAGAACTTGCTAGCACTTTGAGGGATGAACGTTCTAGCGGTCCGGAAGTCTTTTCCACGGCTGGTGCAGGTTTGGACGTGAGTTTACATGCAGAACAAATAACAAAGCTTGCGCCCAAAAATAGCAAAAAACACGATTTTTGACATAAATATATCTTTTGGTGATTTTGGCGCGTTTTCGCGCTGACGTCAGCATGACGTCACCGGTGGGCCAGGGTCGGATGACGTCAGCAGGACGTCATCCGGCCAGGTGGCGGCCTCTGGTTGGTCCACGGGGACAGTGAGATGGCAGGACAAGTGGAGCAGTGGTTGAGCGGAGAAGTGATGCGATGGCGTACCTGGGGTGACGTGGGTTGACGGAGCAGTGACGTGGCGGTGAGGTAATACAAGCGGGAATGATAAAACCGGAAACCGCGGCGGTTTCATATCGCACCGCCTACGGTACGGTGGCGGTATGCGTCAGAGGTACCTCCGATGGGCTGTGGCGAGGGCGCGTGGCAGCGGAGTGACGTACCCAAAATACGGCCATCGGACGATATTCTTCGTACAGCAGATGTGCTCCGATATGGATGCTGACCGTCAGATCTGGAGGGCCCGATCCAACGGCCATCGGGAAGGTGACATGACCAGTGTATACGGCAGCGGGCGGAGGTGTAAATACATGTTTTTGAATGATTTTCCAATGTATTTCAAAAATCATATTATATGCGCAGACTTTGGTTAGGGAATAGAAAGTGGTTTTTTCGGGAATTTTGTTTGAAAATAGACCCGCCCTTTAGACTTAGGATAAGAGAAAAATGTTGGTTTTTTGATGTTTTTAGCCATTTTGAAGCGGGCAAGGGTAGAAATTGGGCTTTTAGGGGGTTTTCTTGTGCAAATGGGGGTCAAAATGAGGGAATGAATTTGCAGAGGACAAAGGAGATTTGGCTTAGGTTTATCAAGATGACCAGGTGCCATCTGATCCCTGACATGGGACTTATTGGCTATATTGCCAAGGGGAGGGATATTTATACAAAATTTGGGGTTTATACACCATGGTGTTAATACTAATAGGGGACAGGTAATATAGGGGATTTACATAGTAGAATTAGAGTTAATATGGATGAGAGAGTAAGTGGAGGGGAAACCATTAAGTTTATGTGAAACAAACTTGGTTTTAAGAGTAGATCAAAATGAAAAGATTTTTAGACAAGAAATGTGGCTTCTAAAGATTAAGAACCACCATGAAACCGTAGTCTTTTCCATGAATCTTAGCTGATGAGGGGATGTTTAGAAATGAAATTGGAGGGGAAATGAGGGAAATTAGTCATGGTCCTTGCTGCAACTTGATGAATATGCACACCTTGTCACTTGATAGACTTTGCCTTGGTAATCATAGTCACCATGCCTGCAATGGTGAAGGTAGCCTTTTCTGCAACCACCACTACCTACCCAACTATTTTGCCTAGCATTTTTTATTTCTTCTTGGAGGGTGCACTTGAACTTGCAGACCCTTACTTGCCTTTTCTTTTCTTTGGCTTTTTCTTTGTTATTTCTATCTACTTCTACCCTTATTTCCTCCAAGGTCCCAGATTAAGCTGTTGGGAGCCTTTTCTTCTCTACCTGAACTGCTTGTCTGCCAAGATTAAACAGTTTGGACAGACTCCTTTCTCTATTCTATAACTGAAAATTGAAAACATGGCATGATCCAGATTAAACTGTTGAATCATCCATCAAAATTGAACCAAGGTGATCAACATTGAAACACTTTACACACCTTTTGTTCTCTAGGAAATATGGGATCTTTGTGACATCAAAGCAGAGCATATTTGGACTTTCCCTTGTCAATCATGAAATATGAAACCTATTGGTATAGGTATCTAACAGTGGCTCCACATGGGGATGGTGTTTCTTTTGAAAGACCAAGAACAGCAGGTCAGATTGCCTTGCTCCATTGCTGCCTATATCATCCTTGAAGTTTGCTGCTTTGAAGTGCCAAATTTTGTGCTTCCCTTCTTGGTAGACCTCTGATTCTATTTACCTTTTGCTGGTTGGTGAATAACTTGGAAAACTGCATTTTTACAATCTAAACAGAAAATAATATGTACATCTGCATATATACAAAGGAACCTCAGGCTGCACTCATGGGAAATAGTCAAAATAATGCTTCAGCATCCTGCCATTGACAGGACCTTCATCCAAGTCAGCTTCAGTTAGACTTTTGAGGAAGTAAGTGTTGTTACCTTGTACTGCTTGGACAGCAAATGGTCCTCTCCAAAGGGAATCAAATTTCCCATGTTTTCCTTTTTCTTCTCTTCTTGCATCCCATTTGAGGACTTTATCACCAATACTGAAATCTTCTGCCTTAGTTCTTCTATCAAAGGCCTTTTTAAATTTTTCTTGTAATATCTGAACTCTGCTGAAAACTTGTTCCCTAGTCTGCTGTAAACAGATTATCTGATTGATCCTCCTTTGGATATCATTTGGCTCTGCTTGACTCTCTTGAAGAAGCTTCATAACAGGCACTCCTAGTGATGAAGGAAATTTGGCTTCTAATCCATAAACTAACTCATATGGGCTGGTCCCAATTGATCTTTTTGTTGTTAGTCTATCCGCCCATAAAGCATTGACTAGTTTCTTATGCCAGTTCTTTTTGTTTTCTTCCAGCACCTTCTTTATGATATTTATTAAGCTTTTGTTAGATGATTCAGCTAGGCCATTTCCTTGGGGATAGTATGCCATAGAGTGACCCAAAGTAATATGATATTTGTGGCAGAAGTTTACCATTTTCTTGGACCTGAAAGCAGCAGCATTGTCTGTTATTATTTTGTCAGGACAGCCAAACCTAGCCAGTATGTTATTTTCCAAAAACTGAATGATTACTGAGTCATTTGCTTGTCTGCATGGGGCAGCTTCGATCCATTTGGTGAAGTAGTCTGTGGCTGTCAAAATCCATCTATGTTGGCCTGAAGATGAGGGATGAATTTCCCCAATGAAATCCAAGCCCCATTGTTGAAAAGGTCTCTCTGTTGCAATAGGTCTTAGGGGGAGTGGCAGCAACTGTCTTTTGCCCTCAAACAGTTGGCATTTGTGGCATGAGGTAGTGAATCTCTTGATGTCAGAGAACATGGTGGGCCAGTAATAACCAGCCCTCAGTATTTTGTCCACAGTGGACTTCCAGTACAAATGTCCACCGCAATGACCTGCATGAAATTCTTCCATGATTTTGTTAGTTTCATTTTCAATTAAACAGTGCAGCAATATACCTTCATGGTTTTTCCAAAGCAGATTTCCATCCATCACACAAAATCTTGATGTTTTCATTTTTAAGAACCTACACTTAGTCCTGGACAGTCTTGGGGGAGCACACAGGTTTTGTAATACATAACAGATGTCAGAGTACCAAGGAGATTGTTCAAAGGCTACATTGATCTTTGGAGTCGCCAGCTCTGTTTCACTGTCCAGCTGATTGATATCTAGGGCTTGGAAATTTGTTTCTGTCATTAATTTGGCCAAGCCTTGCCCTTTTATTAGCTTTGTAGGTTTTATTTCAATGTCAAATTCTAGTATGCTGGCAATCCATTTTCCTCTTCTGCCCTCTAAGTTTTCTTGGGTGAGAATGTCTTTGACAATAGGGCTTGGTACATAAGCCACAACATGGGAATAAAGGATGTAAATCCTAAAGTCTTTAATGGCCTTAACCAAAGCATAGGCTTGTTTCTCCATAATTTGATATTTTAGAGGTGCATCTCTAAGAGCCCTGCTGAAGAAGGCAATAGGCTTCTCATTTCCTTGGTCATCTTTCTGTAATAAAACAGCAGCAATAGTATGCTGGGAGGCAAAAGAGAAGATAATGAATTCTCTGTCAAACTGAGGATTGGTTAACACTGGGGTTTGAGTGAGGGCCAGCTTTATGCCTTCAAAGGCTTGCTTTGCTTCAACTGTCCATTTCACCTTTGAATCTTTCTTTAGCATATTGTTAAGTAATCTGATCAACTCGGCCAGATTTGGGATAAATCTCCTTAAAAAGTTGATTTTTCCCAAAAATCCTTGTAATTCTTTTATATTTCTTGGGTGGGGCATTTGTAGGATAGCTTGTATCCTATCTGGATCAATTCTTATGCCATGTTTAGAGATGATGTGGCCCAATAGTTTACCTTCCTCTAAACCAAACAGGGATTTTTTGGGATTCAACGAAATTCCATATTTCCTACATGTTAGGAAGATCTGTCTCAAATGTTTCAAATGTTCTTGGTCAGACTTGGAAAAAGGTGTGAGGTCATCCAAATAAATGACAAGGAAATCATGAATCTCCTTCGCGAAAGCAATGTCCATTGCTCTTTGAAATGTTGCCCCAGCATTCTTCAATCCAAAAGGCATTTTAACATACTTGAAAGTTCCCCATGGGGTTGTAAATGCAGTTTTGTCTTGATCATCAGGGTGTACTAGGATTTGATTGAAACCCGAGAATCCATCAAGTAATGAGATCCTTGAGGCCCCTACCACTCTTTGGAGAATATGATCCATCTTAGGTAAGGGATAATTGTCTTTGAGGGATACTTGGTTCAGATTCCTTAAGTCCACACACAGCCTAATTTCACCGGTCTTCTTTCTTGTAGGGACTAAGTTGGATACCCATTCAGAGAATCTGATTGGTGCTATGATGCCTGCCTTAAACATTTTTTGTACTTCTTGTTCCATTGCTGGGAGAAGCATAGGATTGATTCTTCTCAATTTTTGTTTAAAGGGTTTGTGATCAGGCTTGAGAGGGATAGTATGCTGGATAACAGAGGTGTCATAGGACTTTAGGTCCTCATAACTCCACGCAAAGACATCCTGGAACTCTTTAAAAAGGTCAATGTATTTTGGCTTTTGATCAGGAGGTAAGGATGCAGACAATTTAACTATTTTGGGTTTGTCAATTGTACCTATGTTGTACTCTTCTATGGCATTGTTGATGGGCTGCATTTTTGGCTTGTTGGGAACATCATTTGAATTAAAAATGTCTTCCAAAGGAGCCAAGCCAGCGGGTAAAAAGTTGTCTTTCAGCTCTATGATTTCAGCCTCAGCGCTGGTCACCTCTTCACAGTCAATTTGGTGAATTTGCTGAATGTTTTCGTTGTTGAAACTGGTTGGATTCAGTAATTGTTTTGCTGTTCTAGGTGATATTGGATGAACCATTTGTTGAAACAGTATTTGTGATTGACTTGCTCTGTCAAGCATTTGTGATTGACTTGCTTTGTCATTGTCAATATTTAGTCCTGAAAATTCCTGCTGCAAAGTCAAGAAATTGTTTATTTGCTTGTCATCATCAAACACTTGCCAATCTTTGACATTGTTTGGAATGGAGGGTCTGTACTTGACCTCGGCTGTGAAGCAGTTGTTGGGTTCCAGTGGAAATTTGAAAGTGCTGGCAAATGTTGCCAAACTGTGTGCATGGAGATTGTGGCTCCTTGAAATTTTTGTGATAAGGAACTCAGAGAAAGTGTTCAATATTTCAATTACAGCGGACCTGTAAGACCTCAACCTTTTGTCATTGGTGACAAAGCTTCCTTTCACTTGTTGAATCACTAGATCAGAATCTCCCATGATCGAAACTGTAGGAGCTTGTAATGCCTTTACTAGCTTGAGACCTAGTAACAGAGCTTCATACTCTGCCATGTTATTAGTGCATCTAAAGTTTAATCTATAAGCTCTGCCTTCTGCATGGGTTTTCTCTTTGTTATGTATCCAAACTCCAGCTCCTGCCCCTAACTTGTTGACAGAGCCATCAAATTCTAGGAACCACAGGATATCTTGCTTGACAGGAGATTTAAAAATCGGTTCATGGGATGGCAATGTAAGCAGGAGTTGGGGTTTTGTCTCAAGCTTGTCTTCTAGGGCAATTTCATCACTTGATTGGCTATGCTTGGGATTTAAAATAGCAGCAGTATTTAGTGTTTGTTTAGCTGCTGTTTCGTGGGTGGTGATACTTTCATTTGAGTCCTTTTTTTGTATGAATGTCTTGGTTTCAACTTCCCCTTGTAAGAGAGTTGTGGTGTCATTGAAAAGAATGTATGAGTCTATGTCTGAATGGATAGCATATATGGGAAAATTTTGAGGCTTTTCCTCACTGCTGACCATGTATTTCATCAGTGTTTCTCTATACAGTCTTTTTGGTTGCCCAAAAACAGAGATGGTGGCATATGACATGTCTAATTGTAAGGAACCTTGGAGTTTAGCTCCCCATGATCTTGATAACAGCATCCCATACTTGGGTGGGATGTCAGCGACTACCACATCCATTAGGATTGTCTTGTTTGGGTATTGAACTAGAGACACACATAAATCTTTTATGAGACCTAGACATTTGACTTGGCTGGAGTCAAAGGAAAACAGGTCCTTATATGGTCTTGTTATGTCTAGGTTCAGTCTTTCCATGACAGCTTTTGGCATAAGATTGTGAGATGCACCTGAGTCAAACATTGCGTTGTGTAGTACTTTATCATGGATGTGTAAGCTGACATAAAAAGGTAATACTCCTGCAACTGCTATTTTTCCATCCACTTCTGGGCCAAATAGTAATTCAGGAGTGTCATCTAACACATTGACATCATCTTTGCTGCTAGTGAGTTGTAGAGATTTCTTGATCTGTTGTTTATAGATGTCATGCTTAGCTAATTCTGAGAGGGGAATCGCTATCTTTAGTTTGCCAATTTCTGTACCTAAGTCAAAAGGTTTATCAGATTGGGTTTTGAGGTTATGGATAACAGTCCTTTCTTTGTTGATCAAGTCTTCTTGTTGGTTTTCATCTTGACTTTTAGGCTTGCCCTTTTCACTCATCTCATGAGGAACAGAGTTTAGATTAGAGCAAGAGGATGAAGCTGCCAAAGGCTGCTGTTGTGGTGGCAATGGTTCAATGATCTCTTCAACAATCACTTCTTGTGTATGTGAATTTATTTTGTCACCAGGTTCTGTGCCTGTGACTCTTTCAGGCTGCTGATTATCCTTTTTCTTTTCAGGCTGGTTAATATTTAGAGTTCTTCTCCTCAGCTTGTATTGTTTATGGACTTCATAAACTGCAGTGTCATAGCCTTGTTTGAAGTCAAAGGATTCTCCTGATTTAGTTTGGAATAGTTCGATTTCCTCATCCTGTTGATCTTCTTGTGTTAGAAAAACTTGGCTTTTACCATCCAGACCTATTAAATTAATCTCAGGATCTTCATTGGGCTCAGTTGATGTTGAAGTTTCTGCATAATTTTCTTGGAAAGGGGGTCTTATGTCTTGGTCAGCATTGGCCTTGCCAATGTTTGGGTTTGGGTTTCTCCTAAAATTTGGATTCCTAGGAGGATTGTTTTGTGGTGCCTCCCATGATGCTTTTCTCTCAACCGATTCTACCCTATCACCCAATCTTTTCATACCATTAAGTATTGCATCAAGTTTTTGATCAAGGGCTGTAGGTTCTTCTTTGTATATGCTTCTTTTTTCTAATCTTGCCCTGTTTCTTTTAGCAATCAGGTTTGCCTCCACTGTGACAGCAGCCTTTTGAGCGTCTTCAAGGGTTTCAGGTTCTCTTTCCTTCAACTGATATGCCATGTCTGGATCAAATCCATCAGGGAATTTGTACAAAGCCAAATCAGGAGGAGGTCTTAGGTTTTGTGGTATTGCATTGTACACATTGTTGAATCTAGCACAATACTCCAGAACGGTCTCTTGCGGACCTCTCTTGATTGTTTCATATTCAGCAAGTATGTGCAGAGGATCCTTCTTCTTCTCCCATCTGGTAGTAAAGGCTTGGTACAGATCATTGGGAGTTGCAATGGAATTTGCATTCAGGGATCTAAACCAAGTTCTTACATCCCCGGTTAGGCTTTGGACAAACATCCTCATTCTGATACTGTCATCATCTATCTCATAGGTCTCAAAATGGTCTTGCATCTTCTTGGTATGCTGAACAGCTGTTAGAGAGCCATTGGAGTCAAAATATGAGATTTTGCTTTGATAATCTTGAGGTAAAGCTGCAGCATTAGCTGGTATCTGCAGAGGTGCATACCTGTTAGCCATATTTATGGGATTTAGAGGGTTGATAGGAACAAGCGGGACAACAGGGATCACTGGTATAACAGGGTTAGTGGGATGAATGGCTAGCGGGAAACTGGTTAAAGGAGTATGTGCAGTGGATGAATGTGAAAGAGGAGGACTTTGAGATGTTGATGGTGAACTAGGAGAACTAGGAGTGGACCGGACAAGAACCTTTATTGGAGTAGAAATGGGGTTGGGATGAACTGTACGAGGGGTTAAATCAGCAGGTTGGTCCTGCCTTTGCTGCTTCCTAATGTTTTTTCGGATGGTATTTGGATTATCAACAATGATGGGTGGATTAGGGTCAGGATTTGCCCTAGTGTGCCGAGGATTTTTCTTAGGAGCCAGTTTCTAACTGTTTTTCAGGATTTTTATAGAAAATTTTTATATATGCAAGGACTGGATAAAGATTTTGAAATGGCTCTATATGTTTCAAAGCTAAGATGAAGATTCCCTATATAGCTCTTCCCTAAAGCTGTCACTGTGAGACAGAAACAGTTCTAAGGCATCTTGGCTGGTTTTGGGCTTGATGATAGCTTTGGGAAACAGATAGTAATTGAAAAACCTAAAGTAGTCCCCAGTGGAGTCGCCAATAATGTTAACACCCAGGTTGTTCCCTATGACTCCCAAGGGAATACGGCCGGGGTAACCACTAACCAATCTTTGGATCACAGTTTCTAGCCAAACTGTGATCAGAGAGGGCTCTCTCTTTATGATTTGTCTCTATTATGATGGTGTTTTAGGCTAGCTATTGTTCTCAGGTTTTACTTTATGTTTTTGGTTGAAGGATTTCTTTTAGGTCTTATGATATAGTGTTTAGGTAGTATAATACCATTGGGCAATGGAGTCTGGAGTTGTGAAATGATCTGATACGCTGGATTGGTGGTGTTCAAACTGCAGGGCCTATTGTGTATTTTAGACAGACAAAATTGGATTAAGTGGTGATGTATGTCAACCGACAGAAAGCAATTAAGAATTTTCTATTAAGTTGCTGGGATGAAGGTGAGCACAGTGCACAGGAGCAAAACTTGAATCCCTGTGACAAAGGCCACTATGAAAGATGTATTCTGAAAGTGCAGCAATTAAGAATTACACTTATATATATTACAGCTGAAGAAAACATTCATAAACAACACAGATTGAACTCAGGGTACTCAGAGAGTAAATCCTGAAAGCTATTCATTTTCCTTGTCGCTTAGTATTGAAATTAGATAACGTACATGGATTTTAACAAAACAACTGATTAACAGAGAGAGATACAGATACTTATTGTATGGTAAAATACACAGGAATCCAGCAGTTATCAACAGACACCAGAACGCATTCAGTACTTCAGAAATCCGAGAAATTCCATCGCTTTCTTATTAAACTTCTGAAAGGATTACAGCATAAGAACTTCTTCAGGAGAAATCAACAACAACCTCATCTCTAGTGCGAGGGCTCTATAAATACAAAACATCTTTACAAAATATCAAGGCGTTGAGTCATCTGAGAAATAACTCTTTCACCAACTTTGTCATTACAGCGGAGTAAAAGTTAATGCTTCCTTTAATACAACATAAATGCTCTTGCATTTGTCAGAAGATATTTTAGCTTTGGGAATCCAACGAGTCGGTTGGAGTGATCCGCATCAATGCTGAAGAAGGCGTTGTGGAGTTGTTCCGCTGTCTTTTCTCGGCTTGGACACCTGTAGCTTTTCCTTTTGCTGTGCTGGCTATGGGCTCTGCTGAGTTGGCTCAGCTTTCGTCTTAAATGCCTGCTGACCGAAATAAACTGTCCTGTGCATGACAATTCAGTTTTTTCTGTAACCGAAATTTAGTGGATGGCCTGCTGTTCATAAAATCATTTGAATTGCCTTGACCCACCAGTCCTGTGGAGGCAATTGATGCCTGAGAATGGCCTCCATTGTTTCCTCTGCCTCTGTATATTTGAAAAAATTTGGGGCCACATCAAACAAGTGATTAATTTCATTCATTATAAAAAATAGATTTTCTATCTTACTATAGAAATCCTGCCCTGTAATAGGTCCTATGTCTTCTGAAGTGCTGGCCTTCTCATTGATCTGTGCTGAGGCAAAAACATTTACTCTTTTAGCATACTGTTCATGGGTGAATAATTTCCCTCCGCTGTTCAGTAAGCTAGGGAGTCCTCTGTTCTGCAATACCTGAAATCTCTCCATGAACCTGTTTACCTCAGTGTGCATATCCTGAGTTCTTCTGTCCAGTGTTTGCACCAAATTTCTCAAAGTAAGCACCCTCTTGATCATTTGAATAGTCTCAGTTCTGTTTGTGATTCCAATGGTAGCTAACTGAGAGCTTGTCCTATTATTGAGTACATTGATCATTCTGGTGGCCACTTCAGGCATATTGCTCAATGCAGCTCTTGCTCTATGGACCTCCTTTTGTGCTTTTGGGATGAGATCTAATTGCTCATGGATTGTCTCAATGTATTGCCATTGATTTGTAATAGATTGGCCAATATTGGCCCATATCATTGCTCTGACTTCAGATACAATCTTATCCAATCTGAGCTCCTTTTCCAGCTCTTTGATCCTGTCATTAAGGGCCTTGATCTCCCTGCCCTTTTCTGCCACTTCTCTTTTTGATTTATCATATTTATCATCGATCTTGGCCAGCTTTTCCCTGATCTCATGCAGCTCTGTCATCTGAGCTTCCAAGACTTGTATTTCATTCTTTAATTTCTGCATGTCTAGGCTATGTGCTTGTTCTGTACTTGTAGGTGCTGCTGAAGTGGATGTAGCTGTTTGCTCAGTTTGTTGAGGTGGAGGCACAGTGGTAGGAGCAGTGTTCTCAAGATTGATGACCGGGGGAGGCTGAGAGGTCTGGCCCTCTTCCCTTTGCTTTAGTGCTGCTTGCAGTGCCGCTTGTGCGGCCTCAGACTCTCCTAATTTCTCTTGTGTCTGCAGGAGCTGCTTATATATAGATATTAGCAGATCTGTGGCATCCTTTTCCATCCTTTGTTGGGCTACCTCATCTGTTTGGGGGTGAATGGTAGCTGGGAGTTTGACTTTCTTCCTTAATGCAGCCATGTCAGCATCCCTTAGTTTCAAGATCTCCTGTATCCCTTTGATGTCCTTGGGGTTATGCCCAATTTCCACGATGATGTCCTCTAGGGATCTTATCCTGTTGTCTTTGGCCTGAGATGAAGCCCTCTCCATTTCTAGTTGGGAGGCTGTAGAATTGAGGCTGCTTGTTAATTTGTAATTCTCCAACGTTTTGTCTGCCAAGGAGGCGTACACCATTTCACCAGTTTGCTTGTGCAGCTCAATTTTATCCATTGGGTGGATGTCCTTGGCCAGGACCTCTAGATTAGTCCTGAGATAATCTGCAGTAGATTGTGGCTGGAGCGCGGTGGGTATGAAGTGACTCATAGTCAACTTGCCTTCGTCCACATCAAAGGCAGCCATTAATCTTTGTTGGTTGGAGGGAGCCATTTTCAACAAATGGTTATATAATTTGACTTTCATGGGTTCACTCCTTCTTTTGATGTCTATAAACTGCTGTTTGATGCCTACCTCTCCTTCCCTCTGCTGGCTGGAGGAAATGACCTCCCCTCCCATGGTTCTGTCTTGTTCTTGGTGGAAGGAACTCACCGAGGCTTCCCTGCTGGGTGGGCCCATACCCATTGCTTGTCTAATTGCTGCATCATCCTCTGAGAAGTCATTTAACCTCTGTCTCTTCTCCTCTTGGTTGATGGATGAAGTCATGGGTGTTTCTCTGTCCCTTTTTCTACTTAGGTCCTCCTTCTGTGGAGTTTGAAGGACCGAGGCATCAGTAATGTTTTCAGGCCTTGAGTGTTCTACATTTTGGGCCTGCTGCTCAGTGGTAGTTGGGGTATCTACCACTCTTCCTTGGTGTAAGGGCTGCTGTGTTTCAGGTTGCCCTTCTCCTTGCTGCTGTTGCTGTTTTTGTTGTTGCTGCTGCTGCTGCTCTGCCTGTTCTTTCTCTTGCTGCTCTGGCTCTATCTCCATCACCTTTTCTTTTCCCTTCTCTGATATATTTCCAGCAACTCTTGTAGCTTGCTGTTGGGCGGTTGAAGAGGATGCTGCTGCTCCAATTTGTATGCTTGGTAGTGAGCTGACCTGTGAATAAAACTCAAGATCAGCCATTTTCTTTATGTTTCTTTGAGCTCTTTGATTAAGCTCTTCTTGAGCAACAGCTTCTTCTAAAGTCCCTCTCCTCCATTTACTTTGATTGGCATGTTTTTCTATGTGAGGAAGGCTGCAATGATCATAAGCAGACAACTTGTATTTAAGCCTCCTCATGGTGATGAAGTTGTTAGGGTCATAAGGTTTCCATAGGAAGCTGTATTTGAGACCAAGGCCCCCAAGTATTCTATCTGCTTCCTTCCATCCTTCCTCCCTTTCGTTATAGAGGAAATGGCCAAGTTGACTTTTGACCTTTAGCTGTGCCTTCTTACCTTTGCCTGAAAAGTGGAACATATCCACAAAGCCAAACTGCCTGAAGTATTCTAAGGCAAATAGTCTCATAGGCACAAACCTGGGTAGTCTAAATGGGGGCAACTCACACCCATATATTCTAATAACGGTGTGGTGTTGGTAGAAGTACCAATCCCCAATGCTGTATGCTTTTGATAAATGCAGGAGTCTTTGCATCTCATCTGTCAATCTGGGAGGAGGTGAGCCCAAAAGTAGAGTCATGGCTGGATGAATGAAGTGATCAATGAACTCACAGTAGGTGTATGGAGAATAGAAATTGAGGTGGAAAGCAGATGTCCAGTACACCACCGATCTCAAATTTCCCTGTGCATCTTCTCTTTTCATTGGGAAGGAGAACTTCTCATGCTGGAAGTATAGAAGCAAATGATATATGTAAGTAGTATATTTAAATACCCTATCTCTTGATAGGTTCATCAACTGCTCATGCATCTTGTCTGAGATGTATGTGGCATAGTCATAGCAGACTGGTTTTCTTCCTGGAGAAAACATGAGCATTATGTGCATAACTGTTTCATCCACATACTCCACTGAATCATATCCCAGGATGGGACTGATCATGTCAACAAGGTCCAGGCCCAATTGGTTGAGGTAGACATAGTTGATGGGAGGGACTTGCATAGTGTCAGCTTTGATGAATAACTGGTTAAGCTTTGTAATCTGGGCCTCTGTCATTCTGGCTCCCTCCATAATCAAATCAGCTAGTGATAGAGGGACCAACTTCTTATCTGTTTTGAACTGCAGCATCTCCCTGATGGCTTCAGGGGTAATGAAAAACAAAATTGCGCCTGAAGAATCAAGCACTGCCCTCTGGGATGCATCATAATACTCAGCACATAAGTGGATGAGTTCTGGGAATTGGTTGACCTGTGGTAGCTTGAAGATTGGGAGAGAGGAATCCCAAATTCCCAAGATGTCTGTCCCATTCTGATGTTGGATTTTGATTTCATTTAGTATTTGGAGATGAAACCTGCTCCTGCTTAGCATTTCTTCTGATATCTTATAGTCTAAGTCAGCTAATGCTTTCCAGTCCAATGCTCTGTGAGGGGCATTCAGAGGAGCTATATTGAGGGCTATAGGAGCCACAGGGGGATCCATGGTTTTTCTTAGGATTCGGTTTTTCGAGGACTGGTGTTACTATGCAAAGTAACACAAACAGCGCTTTTTCTGAGGAAAATGAGAATTTCTGAGGACCAAGAGTGAATGGGAAAGGTTGTAGCAATTTGAACTGCTGCTTTTGAGTTAATAGGTGAGTTGCAGACCTGAGCAGAGTTTGTTTTTAGGCAAATTAGCTTCTTGTAGGTGACTGGTTCACGATTGCGTGAACCAGTAACAAGTTTACGTTCAATTTGCCCAATGTGGCCCTATAAACATGTAGTGGCAGCTCTGGTTTGGTCTGAATGCTAGTTCAGTGGTCCTTTAATGGTGAATTTTGAGTTTGGAGGTCTGTTACTAGTTATACCCGAAATTCAGTGAAAATGGAGCTTTAGAGTGCAAATGAGAAGTACCTGTAGAATCTGGTCGGTTAGAACTTGCTAGCACTTTGAGGGATGAACGTTCTAGCGGTCCGGAAGTCTTTTCCACGGCTGGTGCAGGTTTGGACGTGAGTTTACATGCAGAACAAATAACAAAGCTTGCGCCCAAAAATAGCAAAAAACACGATTTTTGACATAAATATATCTTTTGGTGATTTTGGCGCGTTTTCGCGCTGACGTCAGCATGACGTCACCGGTGGGCCAGGGTCGGATGACGTCAGCAGGACGTCATCCGGCCAGGTGGCGGCCTCTGGTTGGTCCACGGGGACAGTGAGATGGCAGGACAAGTGGAGCAGTGGTTGAGCGGAGAAGTGATGCGATGGCGTACCTGGGGTGACGTGGGTTGACGGAGCAGCGACGTGGCGGTGAGGTAATACAAGCGGGAATGATAAAACCGGAAACCGCGGCGGTTTCATATCGCACCGCCTACGGTACGGTGGCGGTATGCGTCAGAGATACCTCCGATGGGCTGTGGCGAGGGCGCGTGGCAGCGGAGTGACGTACCCAAAATACGGCCATCGGACGATATTCTTCGTACAGCAGATGTGCTCCGATATGGATGCTGACCGTCAGATCTGGAGGGCCCGATCCAACGGCCATCGGGAAGGTGACATGACCAGTGTATACGGCAGCGGGCGGAGGTGTAAATACATGTTTTTGAATGATTTTCCAATGTATTTCAAAAATCATATTATATGCGCAGACTTTGGTTAGGGAATAGAAAGTGGTTTTTTCGGGAATTTTGTTTGAAAATAGACCCGCCCTTTAGACTTAGGATAAGAGAAAAATGTTGGTTTTTTGATGTTTTTAGCCATTTTGAAGCGGGCAAGGGTAGAAATTGGGCTTTTAGGGGGTTTTCTTGTGCAAATGGGGGTCAAAATGAGGGAATGAATTTGCAGAGGACAAAGGAGATTTGGCTTAGGTTTATCAAGATGACCAGGTGCCATCTGATCCCTGACATGGGACTTATTGGCTATATTGCCAAGGGGAGGGATATTTATACAAAATTTGGGGTTTATACACCATGGTGTTAATACTAATAGGGGACAGGTAATATAGGGGATTTACATAGTAGAATTAGAGTTACTATGGATGAGAGAGTAAGTGGAGGGGAAACCATTAAGTTTATGTGAAACAAACTTGGTTTTAAGAGTAGATCAAAATGAAAAGATTTTTAGACAAGAAATGTGGCTTCTAAAGATTAAGAACCACCATGAAACCGTAGTCTTTTCCATGAATCTTAGCTGATGAGGGGATGTTTAGAAATGAAATTGGAGGGGAAATGAGGGAAATTAGTCATGGTCCTTGCTGCAACTTGATGAATATGCACACCTTGTCACTTGATAGACTTTGCCTTGGTAATCATAGTCACCATGCCTGCAATGGTGAAGGTAGCCTTTTCTGCAACCACCACTACCTACCCAACTATTTTGCCTAGCATTTTTTTTTATTTCTTCTTGGAGGGTGCACTTGAACTTGCAGACCCTTACTTGCCTTTTCTTTTCTTTGGCTTTTTCTTTGTTATTTCTATCTACTTCTACCCTTATTTCCTCCAAGGTCCCAGATTAAGCTGTTGGGAGCCTTTTCTTCTCTACCTGAACTGCTTGTCTGCCAAGATTAAACAGTTTGGATAGACTCCTTTCTCTATTCTATAACTGAAAATTGAAAACATGGCATGATCCAGATTAAACTGTTGAATCATCCATCAAAATTGAACCAAGGTGATCAACATTGAAACACTTTACACACCTTTTGTTCTCTAGGAAATATGGGATCTTTGTGACATCAAAGCAGAGCATATTTGGACTTTCCCTTGTCAATCATGAAATATGAAACCTATTGGTATAGGTATCTAACAGTGGCTCCACATGGGGATGGTGTTTCTTTTGAAAGACCAAGAACAGCAGGTCAGATTGCCTTGCTCCATTGCTGCCTATATCATCCTTGAAGTTTGCTGCTTTGAAGTGCCAAATTTTGTGCTTCCCTTCTTGGTAGACCTCTGATTCTATTTACCTTTTGCTGGTTGGTGAATAACTTGGAAAACTGCATTTTTACAATCTAAACAGAAAATAATATGTACATCTGCATATATACAAAGGAACCTCAGGCTGCACTCATGGGAAATAGTCAAAATAATGCTTCAGCATCCTGCCATTGACAGGACCTTCATCCAAGTCAGCTTCAGTTAGACTTTTGAGGAAGTAAGTGTTGTTACCTTGTACTGCTTGGACAGCAAATGGTCCTCTCCAAAGGGAATCAAATTTCCCATGTTTTCCTTTTTCTTCTCTTCTTGCATCCCATTTGAGGACTTTATCACCAATACTGAAATCTTCTGCCTTAGTTCTTCTATCAAAGGCCTTTTTTAATTTTTCTTGTAATATCTGAACTCTGCTGAAAACTTGTTCCCTAGTCTGCTGTAAACAGATTATCTGATTGATCCTCCTTTGGATATCATTTGGCTCTGCTTGACTCTCTTGAAGAAGCTTCATAACAGGCACTCCTAGTGATGAAGGAAATTTGGCTTCTAATCCATAAACTAACTCATATGGGCTGGTCCCAATTGATCTTTTTGTTGTTAGTCTATCCGCCCATAAAGCATTGACTAGTTTCTTATGCCAGTTCTTTTTGTTTTCTTCCAGCACCTTCTTTATGATATTTATTAAGCTTTTGTTAGATGATTCAGCTAGGCCATTTCCTTGGGGATAGTATGCCATAGAGTGACCCAAAGTAATATGATATTTGTGGCAGAAGTTTACCATTTTCTTGGACCTGAAAGCAGCAGCATTGTCTGTTATTATTTTGTCAGGACAGCCAAACCTAGCCAGTATGTTATTTTCCAAAAACTGAATGATTACTGAGTCATTTGCTTGTCTGCATGGGGCAGCTTCGATCCATTTGGTGAAGTAGTCTGTGGCTGTCAAAATCCATCTATGTTGGCCTGAAGATGAGGGATGAATTTCCCCAATGAAATCCAAGCCCCATTGTTGAAAAGGTCTCTCTGTTGCAATAGGTCTTAGGGGGAGTGGCAGCAACTGTCTTTTGCCCTCAAACAGTTGGCATTTGTGGCATGAGGTAGTGAATCTCTTGATGTCAGAGAACATGGTGGGCCAGTAATAACCAGCCCTCAGTATTTTGTCCACAGTGGACTTCCAGTACAAATGTCCACCGCAATGACCTGCATGAAATTCTTCCATGATTTTGTTAGTTTCATTTTCAATTAAACAGTGCAGCAATATACCTTCATGGTTTTTCCAAAGCAGATTTCCATCCATCACACAAAATCTTGATGTTTTCATTTTTAAGAACCTACACTTAGTCCTGGACAGTCTTGGGGGAGCACACAGGTTTTGTAATACATAACAGATGTCAGAGTACCAAGGAGATTGTTCAAAGGCTACATTGATCTTTGGAGTCGCCAGCTCTGTTTCACTGTCCAGCTGATTGATATCTAGGGCTTGGAAATTTGTTTCTGTCATTAATTTGGCCAAGCCTTGCCCTTTTATTAGCTTTGTAGGTTTTATTTCAATGTCAAATTCTAGTATGCTGGCAATCCATTTTCCTCTTCTGCCCTCTAAGTTTTCTTGGGTGAGAATGTCTTTGACAATAGGGCTTGGTACATAAGCCACAACATGGGAATAAAGGATGTAAATCCTAAAGTCTTTAATGGCCTTAACCAAAGCATAGGCTTGTTTCTCCATAATTTGATATTTTAGAGGTGCATCTCTAAGAGCCCTGCTGAAGAAGGCAATAGGCTTCTCATTTCCTTGGTCATCTTTCTGTAATAAAACAGCAGCAATAGTATGCTGGGAGGCAAAAGAGAAGATAATGAATTCTCTGTCAAACTAAGGATTGGTTAACACTGGGGTTTGAGTGAGGGCCAGCTTTATGCCTTCAAAGGCTTGCTTTGCTTCAACTGTCCATTTCACCTTTGAATCTTTCTTTAGCATATTGTTAAGTAATCTGATCAACTCGGCCAGATTTGGGATAAATCTCCTTAAAAAGTTGATTTTTCCCAAAAATCCTTGTAATTCTTTTATATTTCTTGGGTGGGGCATTTGTAGGATAGCTTGTATCCTATCTGGATCAATTCTTATGCCATGTTTAGAGATGATGTGGCCCAATAGTTTACCTTCCTCTAAACCAAACAGGGATTTTTTGGGATTCAACGAAATTCCATATTTCCTACATGTTAGGAAGATCTGTCTCAAATGTTTCAAATGTTCTTGGTCAGACTTGGAAAAAGGTGTGAGGTCATCCAAATAAATGACAAGGAAATCATGAATCTCCTTCGCGAAAGCAATGTCCATTGCTCTTTGAAATGTTGCCCCAGCATTCTTCAATCCAAAAGGCATTTTAACATACTTGAAAGTTCCCCATGGGGTTGTAAATGCAGTTTTGTCTTGATCATCAGGGTCTATTGTTACCCCATATAGGTGCCCCATAGGAATGTTCTTCTATTGATTGGACATGCATGGATGTATAGGAGACCATTGTAGTGCAGGTATCTCCATCCTCTCGCATGTGTTCTTAGGTAGTACATTTGCATCAGAACCCAAATCTAGGATGACTTGGTCCATTTCATACTCTTCGATATGTGCGGTCATCCTCATCTCACACCCTATTTGCTTCTTATGTTTACCCAGTTTCCTCACAATGCGTTGTTCTATAGGAATATTAATCTTTCATGTGCAATTGTCAATTAACTCCTAGAGCCCTTCTACGGCCTTCTGATCTCTCAACAACTTCATACAAGTTTTCAGAAAAGTAGCTAACAATGAAGGATTTGCATCTTTTACTTCACTATTCCTAGTTGATTTCTCCTGACTACTGGACGTAAAAGCTTCAGAAAAATTCTTCTTAGCCTCCATAAAATTTTCTTTACCCCAGTTGAGGTGAAACCCAACTTCTTTTTTAGTAGCCTTACACACCCATCCCTTGGTTCTTGGCTACTTTCGTTATCTTCTCCTATGGCTACACCATTGCGTGTTATGATATTAAGACTGTGATCTTCTTTGGGAGGCTCTTCCCTCATCATATGGATATTTTGCGTAGGTTTCTAGGTCTGCATATTCTTTTCTTGCATATTTTGTATAATTATTGGCCAATTTTCTATCACATGATCAAATTGTCTATAATATTGAGAAGATGGATGCATTGGGTTTTGACATTTGCACACAAAATGTCCAGCTTCACCACACTTATAACAGATAACTTGTCTGGGACCTCTGCCATCCCCTCTTCTTCTTCTTCTTCCATAGTCTTGAAATCCTCCACGCGCTACACCTACACTATGATCCTGAGGCTGATTTTCCACGTGCATTCAATAGGTAGGGGTTCTATCCATCATTAATTCATAACTTCAACAACGGCACTCATCATGACCTACATATTTGTAGAAATTGCAAAACAACTATTGGAGGATTTGTACAAACGTTTGTAGTACATGACAATTGTCTGTCACATGTTGTCCTGTAATCTAAGAAATAGCGCACCGTGGCACTACTCTTGTGCTCAGCCCAATGGTATTTTTTGGCTTCAGGGGGACAACCCCGCCATATAAGATAATTCTAATAAACTGGAAAATGGTCCTTATCATCACCGTGGCCCTTGCATTTCAAGCACCAAAGTTCTGAGTTAACTTCATGTTGGGTTTCCTTTCCCTTCTTTAGGCTTTGCAACTCTAGGTGCAAACTTGGCAACTATGAGTGAATCTATTGTACTCCAATGTTTGTATCTTATACTAGCAAGGCTTCCAACCTCATCACAATCTCCACAGCCTCTGCTTGTGTTGCTATGAAAATCGTAACCTTAGGTGAGGCAACAATGAAGAAATGTATCAATCTTTGTGTTGTTCATCCGTGATGTTCATATTAGCGTGCGAGATTAGGAATTTTATCCTCTGATCAAAATCCTAGGGGATTAATTTACCCTTTGTTGTATCTCCTTAAACATTGTAATGGACTGTGCCTGAGACTTAGGTTTCTTAAACTCACCATTAACCACTTTCTGAGTGTCTACCAATGATGCACCAGGTTTATCTTGATATAACTTAATATAACAAGTCAATGCCCTATCCTGCATCACTATGACCAACTGCACTTTCTTTAGGTTATCATCAGTGATATGCTGCGTTGTCCACACAACATTTGCAACAAACCAAAAATTTTTAGGGTCAAGATCGCCATCTTCATTGCATTTTCCATGTTGAATGGTGGAGGTGGAGGTGAAGGTTTAGGTGTATGTGGTGGAGGTGGAGGTAAAGGTGGAGTGTATGGATGAGGTATCCTCAGGATACCCTAACTTACCAACTACAACACACTTCGCGGCGTACTCAAAATAGTTCCTTCGTCGTCACTTGACGAGGACCCCAATAGTTGTTATAGACATATTTGGGCACTGCAACCCCAATTACATATGTCCATAAACCAAGGGCTTCTAAACCCATAAAAGTGTTATTTCATACCCTAAAGGAACAAGGTCAACTGATTACATCATTTCCCAGAAGTTCTCCTTAAAAAACTGCTCAGAACTAGTCAAAACTGGACCATACACACTGCTCCATGCTGAGGGTGTGATGCATCTCACCTATTACACATGGGGGGTGTGATAGATACTGAAAAGCCCTTCTGTAGGGTTCGATGAGCGAGAGAAGACAAATGGCAGGAGCAATTTTCTAGTTGGAAACTCAAAGAATCTTCTAGAAACTACTCATATGACACTTGCCTCTCTGAATTCTCCCAGGGATGAGTAAGAGATCATGAAATCTCCAAGTGGAACCAAGAACTATCAGTGAAATGACACTAATCAAAATCCCAGAAGCAAACTCACTCTCCTGAAAACATCTATATATGGATCCCTCATCCCAGAGATCCAGAGGCTGGAATTTTGTATTTTGTAAAGAAGTGTTGTTGGTTTCTCTTTGAGACATTGTATTGTTGGGTGATCTTGCTTTGTATGAGGTGAAGACGGATTTCATGCTAGGAGGATGATGCTGGATCAGACAACTTGGTTGTAATCCTCTCTTCTACTACTTCTATCAATAAAGTTATTTGAGTTTTCCTCCATATGTTTGTATATCTCTGAATCTTGTATTTGTATATGCATTTGTATGGTTAATATACATTTGATCCTATATTGTTTATGGTTATAGATCTCTATGCTTTGATGGTATTTTTATTCTTTGACTCTACAGGTGTTCTTTGAAGCGGGACAAGTGAGAAAGGAGTGGTGAAAGCTCTATCAAAGGAGAGAGGAAACAAGCAAGGAGACTAGCGAAAGACTGAGGTTGGTACTCTTTGCTTCTCTCTCATATATCTCTCATAGAGGAAAACACAAGTAACTTTGGTTTGTTTGTTTCTAAGATAGCTACCCATCTTAGTGGGACTAGCAGCTTTGAATGGACACTAGTTTTCCCGATAACAAAATGGAAACTCCACTGGGGAGCGAATAGTTTGTTTGTTTTGTTACTATTGTTTGCTTTATAAACTACAGATGGAGCCTGAAGTTAAGCCAACTAGCCTTCGAACTACTTTTGCTATGCAACTGCAAAGTAGATCAAGGCTGCTTTAGTGAATCTCCGAGTTGGTTTATGAACTAAACATCTAACTTGCAAACATCCTTAGTGCCCTGGTGGTAGCTCAAATAACCTCATTAGATCAGCCCCTATACTTTGTGTTTACTGACTATCATTAGTTCGGCCTAAATCCCTGAACTTAGCTACAAACTGTGAGTGAAAACCAAGCTTAGTCTCATCCCTAGACCATCACACTATCTCTCATTGGAAATCTAGATGCATCACACCTCCTATGTGTTGCAGGTGAGATGCATCCCTGTTTCCCTGTGTTACAGGTGTGATGATTGAGTAATACTGTTTTTGCCTCCATATTTTGGTTTTTTCTTCATTGTCTTCAGCTTTATTCAGTAGTTTTTCTGTCTATGATCAGTATATCACTGCTGAAAACTTCTTCCTTTGCATTATTCAGCCTCCATTAATAAGGGATTATGAATGTTTTTTTAATGTATTGTTCATCATTTATAGTTCTCCTTTGCAAATAGTAGCTTAATCGAACTGTCATATTTTGATTTGAAAGTGTCGCAAGTGTCATTTTCAGTCAAGAAAAAGGGTGTCGTAAAGTCTTCCTCTTTTAGATAGTCGATTACGCTTTTGCCATTATACTTGATTTGAAATTATTAATATTTCAAGTGTCGAAAGCAGTTTTAATTCAAAATCACAAAGTGGCGTCTTAGTCTTCCTTTCTTTTTTTGAAGAGAAAATTGTTAGTACTGTCGCTTTGAAAGAAGATAGTTCAGATTTGTACTTAGTTTACTTTTTGTCATTCTCACATTAAGGAAATTGAAAAATAAATACATGCATGTGCATTTTCATTTAGACTGCATGCAGTAATTGATTTAGGAAAAGTGCATCTAGTGTGTGCTCTCTGCCCTATGTTGAAAGAATTTCATTTCTCTTTCCTTAGTAGCTAGGATTTTCATTGCTAAAAGAAAAGTAAACGATTGTTTATCATCCTAGATTGCACATTTAGGAATTGTATATCTACATCACGTGGTGAACCTTAAAGGAAAACTTCTTAAGAAAGATCAATTGTGAAATAAACCTCAATGAACATAAAAACGCTTTGGAACCTAATGCACAACATTTAGAAGTCTATGCTAGAGACGTATTCCGGTGTCGTAAAGCCTGGTAGCTATCATTTTCATCGTAGGTTGGGTGATTTCTCCTCCTTGATACAACAAGTGCTAGTACAGACTTCTGCTCCCATGTACCATCAAGTATATATTGGGAGACCACAATAGGCTACATCATTTATCCTTAGGAAGTTGTGTTTGCCACCCTATCGATTGCAATGCACTGAACACAACATTCGGGAAGATTGACTACCGTACCATAAAATGTATTATGCAGTTTTGCGATTGGTTTGGTAATCCCTCTGTCTAGATTTCTGGAGTAGTCACTTTCATTCCTTTTCGAACTCCTTAAAAAAAAAGGTCCATCTGAGCACTTGTCACTTCAGGCTCATTAAAAATCGAAGGCAACTAGAGTCATCTTTAGCTTTTTCTCGACTCTTAAAAATTGAAAAATCAAGTTGTGTCAAAGCCTCATAAAATTTATTTTAATCAGAATAATGTCACTATTCCCTCGTTGGTATTAAGTTGAGAAAATGGAGTCTACCAATCAAGGATTTCCCCTTGGTGGAAATCCTAGTCCTTTCTCTTCTTGGGGAGATGTTGGTGCTCCACACATGGCTACATTGTCCCTTCTAGGACTCACAATTGGTTTGCCAGTATGGCTTTTCTCGACCTTTGTCATTCAAAACACCGCAATTCCTCAGCAATCAAATTAGCAACCAGATGATCCTGAAGTCGCTCCCCCACCTTCTACTTCATTTGTTTCTCCCTTTCCTTCTTCCTCTTCACTTGGTGAAACTATTAGCACTAAAAACCAAGTAACTGAGAAGAAGAAGAAAGAGAAGGAGAAGGAGAAGAAGAAGCCAACGGCGAAAGGGGAAACCATGCATCATCTGGCGAAAATCCACACACTGCACCTTACAAACCTAAATCTCCATGTGTCATTTGCAAGGGAGACCACTATCATCGAGATTGTCCCTGCATCCCACAGATCTTGAGGGACTGGCCTCCTCACTTGCACAATCTAATGTCTTCAACCTCTGACGATCATGTTGAGAGCACACCATCAGCTAGCGAAAATGAAGTCAATGGACAGAAAGGAAGATCCAAATTTCCTTGTAGGATATGTCAAGGCAATCATGCCCTCCACTGTTGTCCCTTGTTGGACGAAGCTAAAAGAGTCTTGGATAACCATCCTACTTCACCGTAGCGACTTCCTCCTAGATACAAGAAACTCTTGCCAAGTCCATCGCTAGTTGAAAATCTGACTGACACAACTTTGTTGATGGCTGAAGTACTTATCATTGAAGATAAACCCTCTGAGTCCACACTGGACCAAAGTCAACAAGTCGAGACGGAAGTTGACCCAGTCTTGTCTTCAGAAGGTCTACCTTCAGATGATACAGTTACCAAAGAGAATGAGAACGACACTGTTCAAATTCTTTTCATTAACACAGAATCCAATGAACATGGGGGAAATCTACCCATTCCTTTATCGCAGGAAGGAAGTTCGTCAGAGATTTACCCGGCTGTTTATTCAGTCCCTCCTCCAAGCAATCTAGTCGTTTCCTTGGATTGGAATCTACTAGGGAGACCCTGCCTACCAACTAATGTACCATTCTGAATCATAGTACAAGCTTACATAATGATCATGGTTGGTACTATCATAGATGAAGAGGCTTTTGTGAGTATCCTTTCCTCAACTGCTTGGAAAGTGCTTGGTTCGCCATCGCTTCTACCCGAGATTCGAAATTTGACAAGCTTCAAGAAAGGAACCAGTCGACTGTTAGGGATCCTTCCAAATTTACCTATAAATTTGAGAAGGAAAACCGTTCATCTCAATGTGATGGTAGTCCAAGGGCCTCTAGATTACAATCTACTCCTTGGGCATGAATACATTTACAGCATGGGAGCTATTGTTTCCTCACTCTTTCGAGTGATTCATTTTCCACATGAAGGCAGAGTGGTCCACCTAGTTGACCAGCTTTCATTCCCTTGTTCAAACATATCTATTAGTCAAATGCCATCCCTAGCTAGTCTTTTTGCACAAGTAATGTCTCATTAATCTCCAGTCCATCCACCTGATGAGCACGAGTGATTCAGTGATTGTGACTGAAACCCAGGGGCATGCGCCATGGTCTGCTTCGGTAGGAAAGCTCTAGATATAGGGTAGGTTTCTACGTATGATATATGACTAGTCTGACCCCCTGTCTATTTAGGAAAATGGGATTAGACTGGAAAAGGATTCCCCTGTCAAAGGTTATGTGATTGGCACTGACAACAGTCACCCTTGTCCATTTTGATGGACAAAGCCGAGGAAGTGTTTTTTCTACTACGCAGATGGAACAATCTTGCTAATGCAAGAACTTCTATATGGTAACCTAGAAACTCTACTTCTCTTTATACATGGGGGCATGCGAACCTTTTTGCATGCAAGAGAAAAATGACCTTTTATTTTCTTAGTTTGTAGGCTCTCAACCCTTTAACCTCGTAGGTTGGTCATTCCTAGCTTGGATACAAAAGGCTCTAGAGCAAAGTTGCACATGGGGCAAGCTCCCTAAAAAATGAACCTCTTGATAAGAGACATCCTTATTATATGGCTGGCACAAGCAGTTTTACGCGAAGTTCAAGCTCGTTAAAAAATAAACCTAGCGATGAGCACATGTTCCCCTAGAGTTCAAGCTCATTAAAAACTGAATGCACCTTTGGTAAATAACCATTGCGATCATATATTTATCAGCTTTTGAACCTTGGTCATGTTGTTACCATCACCTCCACTCTTTTTTATCCAATCGTACACCTCCATTTGATTGTCTACCCTTTCTAGGAACAACTATGACGAGTGATTCTATTAGCCACCTTCTTTACACTGCCGTGATTGAAAAGTTCCAAACCTTACCTGGAACTAGTTGCTATCTAAAAACATCACTCATTCCTCAAAAAATGAGTCTCCTTTAAGCTCTTTTCATCTGACTCGTAAAATATGAAAAGATTGTTGAGCAATTGGCCTCTCCAGCTCGTTAAAGCGATCGGAAGTGCAATCCCTCCTCTATATTTTAATCTTTTTGGACCTGAGGGATCATTACACAAAAAGATTGAGCACTTGTCTTGTTCGGCTCGTTAAAACTATCAAAAAGTCATCCCTTTCGTATTATTTTATACTTTTTTAGACTTAAGGGATTATATTACGAAAAAGGATTACTAGAGTTTCCTTTTTGTCTCTTTTTAGACTCTCTAAAATTGGAAAGGACCGAGTTATCTTTGTCATTAAACTCATTAAAACAATAGTGACAAACTTGTCCATGCAGACAAGAGCGAGTTTCACTGTCACTAAGCTCGTTAAAACATAGAGATAGGTTTGCCCGAAGGGAAAATTATAGAACAAGCATATGTTATCCTCCTCAACCTTGACAAAAATAAATAGGTACTAGTCAGCAATGACTGGTGAAAAATGGAAGAAAACTTGAATAACTTCATTGGTAGCAGGTCACTCTTGAACATGACACTTTCACTCCATCACCATGATTGAGTCGGGTTGGGTTATTCCGTTCGCCGGTCATATCACCATTGGTCCTCTGTACCATCCATCTTGGGTTAACGCTACCAATCCATTTCAGTGTCATCGATATGTTCAAGAGAAGTTGCTCAGAGAATTCACCAACCCAGCTAACGCCTCATCCGCTGCAATACCTTAACGCTCCATTCTTTCATGACCGCCACCTTAAACCTTGTATCATCAGATCGTTTTCATCTCCACAAAATCATTTACTCCATTCTGTGTCATAGATGTGGGATTCATTTAGGCGGTCCTATGACGGGTCACTTCTTGTCGACATCGGCTCATTATCCAAGAAGTTGACTTAGGAACAACCCTTTTAATACTTTGAAGCTTGCATGTGTCAATGGCAAGTTTCTCACTTCCAGCGACAGGTTTACATCAATGGCCTTCGACCAGACGATTTTGCGTGGTGTTCGACATCAACTCATCTATTCACACCACGTGAATTGTACTGCAATACCTTCAGGGTCATTATCATTATCAGTGATTCCTCTCGCACCTATTAATAGCTTACATCATTGGCTAGTAATCAGGCGATGTCTTTCCATGTTCGACATCAGAACATCTTTTCACATGGATCAACTTGTACTTCAGGTGAATATTGAACGAGTTTGAAGACCCCGGATCTAGTTGCATCCATCTGGGCTGCGATATATTTAGGAAAATAAAGACATCAAATGTACATCATTTCTCCACAGATAATCATCCAAACTAAGGGATGATGGCTCTACCAGAATCATTAGTTTGCCGCACAGACGATTGTCTGTCTTATGTACATGAAAATGAATTTATAAAGTTGAGCATGGGTATACCTGCCTCAACCAGATCATGAAAATATTATGAATACAATGTATTGTATTGTATCTTATTACAGGTCACCTACCAGTTCGAAAAACCTCAGATCCTCATGATAAAGCATTTCACCTGACATCAGAAGATTTACGACCTCATGCTTTAGGGGGCAACTGTTATAGACATATTTGGGCACTGCAACCCCAATCACATATTTCCATAAACCAAGGGCTTCTAAACCCCTAAAAGTGTTGTTTCATACCCTAAAGGAGCAAGGTCAACTGATTACATCATTTCCTAGAAGTTCTCCCTGAAAAACTTCTCAGAACTGGTCAAAACTGGACCAATCATACTACTCCATGCTGAGGGTGTGATGCATCTCACTTGTTATGGTATGATGCATACTGAAAATCCCTTCTGTAGGGTGTGATGAGTGAGAGTAGACAAATGGCAGAAGCAGTTTGCTAGGTGGAAACTCAAAGAATCTTCTAGAAACTGCTCATATGACATTTGCCTCTCTGAATTCGCCCAGGAATGAGTAAGAGATCATGAAATCTCCAAGTGGAACCAAGAATTATCAGTGAAATGACACTAATCAAAATCCAGAAAGCTGACTCACTCTCCTACAAATGTCTCTATATGGATCCCTCATCCCAGAGATCCAGAGACTGGAATTTTGTATTTTGTAAGGAAGTGTTGTTGGTTTCTCTTTGAGACATTGTATTGTTGGGTGATCTTGCTTTGTATGAGGTGAAGAGGGCTTTCATGCTGGGAGGATGATGCTAGATCAGACAGCTTGGTTGTAATACTCTCTTCTACTACTTCTATCAATAAAGCTATTTGAATTTCCTTCCATATGTTTGTATATCTCTGAATCTTGTATTTGTATATGCATTTGTATGCTTAATATACATCTGATCCTATATTGTTTATGGTTATAGATCTCTATGCTTTGATGGTATTTTTCTTCTTTGACTCTACATGTGTTCTTTGAAGTAGGACAAGTGAGAAAGGAGTGGCGAAAGCTCTATCAAAGGAGAGAGGAAACAAGCAAGGAGACTAGCAAAAGACTGAGGTTGGTAGTCTTTGCTTCTCCCTCATCTATCTCTCATAAAGGAAAACACAAGTAACTTTGGTTTGTTTGTTTCTAAGATAACTACCTGTCTTAGTGGGACTAGCAGCTCTGAATGAACACTATTTTTCCCGATAACAATAGTGGACTATATTTAGAGCCTGATTCTTCATTCCTTCTGAGGGGTTTTCTCCTTCCCGTAGTCCCAAAAATCAAGGTAATGGCATAACCCGTTTTTCACACAACAACATCTTAATCCAAGTTTTTAGATATTTTAAATACTTAGCTCGCAGTCCCTTGAAGATCCTACAATCTTCTTTGCTATAGATGATGGTCATATCAAGTGCAAGCTCAGTGACGATTCCTCCTATGACATGATCAATCCAGTGATAAACATCCCGCATGATGTTATTTTCTAAAGCTTTCATGTGCATCACCAGCTCTGGCGTCCATACAATTGGACAGTCAAGCCTCCATGTACCCTGACTGTCACTAATTTAGACAGCCACTCATGCAATTAGTAGGAGAAGAAATAGAAAAAGGCTTCGGTTTCATTTGAGTATAGGTATCTATTCAACCACTGTTCCTTGGATAACCATGGATTTCTATTCTCCTGAGATGCAAACATGTGTTCCTTCTGATTGAGCCACTTCTCAATTTATTTTTTAGTAGGGAACCACTTATTCGAAATCACACATTCCTCAGATAGATCCTGGTACCGGAAATGGAACCATTTGTTGGCTTGATGGGGCCTGACCTAGGTTCAAATTTAACTACACCAACCAACAAAACCCTAAACTGTTGGCCCTTTCGGCAACAACCTGCATAGAGCAGGTTGCAGTCTCACCCGAAGTAGTATTAGGAGATGCCATAAATAGGTTTCTGCATCTAGAGGTCTATGTATTGGTTTCCTGATACCCTTGCGGCTTTGATCTGCATTCACGCAGATCTACTTCTTGACAAAAAAACACTGCAACTTTATCTAAATTAATTTTAGATATTCATAAAGGTGGTTAATTATACTTATCACACATAAAGATTATAGATCTATCAGTTTCGTGCATTAAACAACATTAATTCACATTAAATAGATTATAGAGTGAAGATACATAAACTTTGCAGAAATAAGTAAAAGGACACAGATACATCAATTTCAATCCAAGACAGTCTTTATTAGATATAAATATTTAGATATAGACTCTTTATCCCTGTGCACCCAGCTATAGGGGCTCGTGCACTCAGCCGCGAATTTACCGAGGTTTCCACACACTCAACTGTAGGAGCCTTCCCCTTTCACCTAAGTACAGGAAACAAACCTTTACTGCCTTAGCACCTTGACCTTTCAATTATTTTTCACATAAATTTATCTTCTAGACTTTCTATGACTCAACTTTATATAGCCTTTGCTTTACAATACCATGGTGCGCTGACCATGGGAAGGTCTGAAAAACACCCTATCACCTACCCACCTGAGGGACTAAATCTCCTTTGACTCTACTTAGCTTTGTGCTCTGCTTTCCACATTTCTCAGAGACTTTACCTTCGCTACAAAAGGATATTACACAATTGACTCAAAACTTAACAAAATTGACCCTAGGGACCCCATCCCAACAACTTCATTGACCTATAATCCATAAATACATGACAAGAGGTATACCTGTGCACTGTAAGATATCGATTAACCATTATTGGTGTGAAATGGATAAAAAGAACAGGGTTAAAAGGGTGAGTAAAAGTATGGAAATCTAGCCACCATCACAGTAACACCATTCTTCTTCAACAAACGAAGGTTGTCATATTTCAAGTCCAAACCTAGCATGCCATAAAAGACTTGATGGAAATGTACCTTCATCATAATGAGAATTATATGAGAAGTTATGTGCACGAGCAGAGGTTCCTTGCAGCTTCATAAACCTTTCTTATTTTATACCTGTCATGACAACTGAATGATTTGATGCTTTTATGACCTCAATCTTGCCATAAAATATATGAATGGAGTGTCCTTACTGGAAGATGTGAAACAAATACAACAAGTTTCTCCATATCTTCGGGAGGTATAAAAAGTCCTCCAGAATAAATTCTGGAAGACCAAGCAGTTTGAGCCTGATGGTGCCAAGTCCTTATGGCTTGAGTTTTGACTTGTCTGCAAAGTATACTGCTCCATCAACATTGTTAGTGAATTATTCAAAGAAATATCTCCTGAAATTTATGTGGAAAATATGCTTCTGAATCAAGTAACCAATAATCTTTCCATGAAGCAAGTGAAGCATTGAATAAGTCTTCAGTTAGTCCAATTTTACAATGTGCCACAACATAATGAGTGGACTCAGGTGCTTTACATTTGCCTATGTCAATTGTTTTACTTTTTCCTTCATTTATTTGCTGCTCAATTCGGTCCCAAGGCAACTTACAAGTGGAAGAATCATGTCCAATTTATTGCATTGTATGCAATGAAGATCAAAATTTTCTCCTTGGAACTGTTCCCGCCCCCCCCCCCCCCCTTGACCTCTATAATTTCTCCTTCGTCTTCATCTTCAGTCACCTCTTCCTCTAGAATAATCTGGTGCATGATTCTTCTCCTTTTGTGCAAGGCACACAACTTCTTAAGAATATTGATGAGTTTTCTTATTCCCAAAATCCTTATCTCTTTCAGCAAACTTATTCTAAACGGAGTCAAAGGTAATCTCCTTAAGGTTTCCACTTTCTTGAAATGGTTCAAGATAATGTGAATAGGTGGGTTGTAGTGCCTTGAAATAAGCTATAAGAGGAATATCTATCTCATCATGAGTGGATTTTATGTCATGCATAATGGATCTTACTTCTGATGTTAATTCAAGAGGGTCATCTATTTTCAATTCAAGACTGAACAACTTAATCATCAATTGAACAACTTCAAGTTCAAAGTGTGAGTGATACAATTCCTTAAAATTCTTCAAAGCGTCAAAGGCATTTGAAAATGGAGAAATATGTCGACTCACCTCTTCATTTACTAAAACTGAAATCAAGGCATAAGCCTTGCTAGTCTTGTTTTCCCAAATGGAAATCTCCTTGTAAAATGAAGTGGTATTTTTAGCTGCATTATCTCCTACACCTTCACAAACCCCTTTCCACAACTCATTAAAAATGAGGTTGTGTTTTATCTTTTGATACCACTTAGGATAATTATCCTTTCTAGTGAGAGCTACTCTCACAATGGGTATGAGTGAATGCATCATATTATTTGATTTGACCTCAAAATAATTTGAATATTTCCAACAATAGGTTGATGTATTCAAAAGTAAATTAATATATCTCCATCATATTATAATTCATATGCAAACCATACATAGCATCATACTTTCATGCCATAGAACTCAACATATTTCAACCTATTCTCATGTGAGATACAAACTATTTATGTCCCTAGCCTTGATAATATATATGTTTCTTATCTATTATACACCATGGTTTCTCTTAAAAAAAGACTCATAGATACACCACTCACCATTCATATACTCCATACATAATACTACCATAATCAGTTCAAACGTCAAACTTGATATATGTGCCAACCAAAATATTCAATGAATTTTAAAAGCATACTGGTGTTCAAGGAAGAGATACCATGCTTCTACTGCTCGAGGTCCTAGTAATATTTAGACTCTTTCACTGCGCTATGTGCGTGATATTCCTCTACATGATCCTGTATAAATGAAGTACTATTGTTTAATATGAACCTGCAGGCTGACTTAGAGAAAGGCGAGCCAATTATAGTTCACATTATTGACCAAGATCCAACCTATAAGTCGAGTTGCAGGGTTGAGAAGGGCTTGATTGATAACTAATAGATTGCTATGAAGAGCCTAGCTACCAGGAATGAGAGTGTCAAAAATCTTGTGAAAAATGGCCTATAGCTACAGGCTCTATGCCCTAAATTGGCTCAAATAATGGCTCAATGCCACAATGATAGTAGGGCACAAGAGAGGAGTGTTTGTGCTCTGGTGACTTGCTCAGAAAATGGCCTGTCCATAAGTGGAAGTTATCACAGCAAAGAGCAAGGAAATTCCAAATTGAAAGGGTATCAAATTTGGAAACAATGATCGATGTGTAGAGTGTAGAGCCAGGGGTTCAACGATAGAGTTACGAGAAGGATCTCAGTTGGGATCTGCAGACTTAACTCGCGAGTAAGGGCTAGAAAGTGGTGCGAACAAGATGCAAGTTCAATTATTTTCTATTGGGAAAATGAGATATCATTTTAACAATGGTACACATCAAGGACAAGTTTGAGTGGAAAAGGGGTGGCAGACTTAGGGTTGACAGAGAGTGGAAGGAAAAATGAGGACAATGGCAGGAGCTACAACAAAAAATAATAATTTGGGAGCTGGCTCTGATACCATGTCAGGATCTAGGTGGATGTTGGTGGCCATCCAACTATTACACTTCGACCCCCATAACTGTCTCTTTCAGTTTTTTAGTTTCCTTAATTGTAGCACAATTTACTATTTTTGGCAATTTTTCGAGTCCCAAACTTCCGGAGCCATTTTGAGGCCCTAAACAACATTTTATGGGAACATTGAAGCAAACATGTGTATGTAATCAATTTTTTCCACTCGAAAGTTGTAGTCCTCAGAAAGATATTTCTAATGAGGGAATGTGTACATCAAACGAAAATGGTATGCCAAAGTTATGACCCCGGGAAGTTGATGTACCAATTTACCCAAACGGGGCCCATAGTTTTGGTGCTTCATCTCCTAGGGTTAGGTTTTTGGATTTGTAGGATTTTCCATTGTTTCTAAATAATAATTAGGCCTTCGAGACTCATTGTAACATAGTTCAGAGGCATGTATCCGCACATCTCTTCTTCGAGATAAGCTACCATCACTTGAGCTAGTCTTATTTCCATTTTGTTTGTAAGCATATTTCAGTATTTGATATTAATGAAATGAAGTGTTATTTATGCTGCCTCTTTGTATTTATGGTTATATTTGTAATTTTTTTGTTCCTATTTAAGCTTAGATCAATGGCATAAGAGTGGTCTGCTCTTTCTCTATTTTTCTATGCATATCCCCAACGAGGTCAGGATATAAGGAGTTAGCAATCGAACTCATCGAACCTTTGTAATACTAGCCTCACAAATCCCAATGGCTTCCCTTGGCGGAAGAGAAGAAATATGAGAGGGCAAGAGATCCTTTCAAAATATTTCTAAAAGAAGCCCTTGAGTGATAGAGGAATGTGATGATGGATAAATTTTCCCAGATCCTTCAGTAGCCACCCAAGGGTGACGCATCTCCTATCTGCCCTAGGTATACTACACTTTGGAACTACCACACCCTTTAAGGTACATGTTAGCTTTGACATCTCCATATTTGAGGGTCAAATAGATGTGAACACTGTAGATAAATGCCTAAATCTACTAGAAGGATGCTTTTTTGCTCATGACTTTTATAGTTGGGAAAATATTACTTTTGAACTTCTCAAAGTCACCCCCCACATCAAGGACTAGTGGGAAACCTACTTTGAGAAGAAGGATGAAAGTACAACCTCAATATTTTTAGCCGCACGCACCTGGAATTCGTTTTGGGACACCATTAAGGAGTAGTACTACCTTGTTAGGAGCTATTAGGATAAATACATAAAGTAGACCACATTGCAGCAAGGAAGGGACCAAGACATGCCTGAATTTACCAATGCTTTTCATACCTTTCACACGAAGTTGGGTATCAAGGATTCTAAGTGACATTTGGTACTCAAGTACTGCAACTACCTACATACACACATCTAGGAAAAGATGGAGTTCCTAGACATATTCTCTCTTAGCACGACATATCGATATTCTATCAATATTTAGCAGAAGCTCATACAAAAAAAGTGAGACTTTGGATATGCGAATCCGAAGCAAGGGAAAGGCGCCCCCAAACTACAGAATAAAGGAGAAAGCCAAGGCAGGAAGACCCAGGATAATTTGTTGAAGTCACAAGTAGAGAAAAACACCATGAAGGCAAAGAAGGACATAAGAAAGCGATGTGAGTTCCATAAGATCTCCACTCACAGCACAAGTAAGTGTCAGGCCAAACTGTCACTAGTGGCCAAGCTAAAGGCTTCCGAATTAGATGCATGTTCTGACTCTGAGTCAAAACCCAACAAGGGGAATGACAAAGGGAAGCAGGTCATTGACATGGATCCTATTGCCACTGTGGAAACCACTAAGGTCTAGAAGATTGATCCTGAAGATCTAGAGGAGGGGGAACACCTCTTCCACACATAGATGTGGGTGAAGGGTTCTCCATTATAGTTCATTATCAATGGTGGGACCAGGAGGCTTTGCATTGATAATCGAACACTAAACAAAATCCCAGTCAGGAATAGGTATCCAATCCCATGGATTGATGACCTTCTGGACCAACTCAAGGGGGCCAAGTATTTCAGCAAGATCATGCTAAAGTTTGGCTATAACTAAGTTCCAATAGAGCCTATAGATGTATGGAAGACTGCCTTCAAATCCAAGGAAGTCCTTTTTGAATGGTTGGTTATGCCCTTCGAATTAACAAATACCCCTGCTACTTTTATGAGGCTAATGGATGACATATTGTCTCCCTTCACCAAATCGTTTGTGTTTTTTTATCTGCATGACATCCTCATCTTCAGCAAGAGTTCGGAAGAAGATTTGTAACTCATTTGACAGATCCTTCAAACCATTCGATAGAAAAAATTGTGTGCCATCTTGGAGAAATGCACCTTCGGCATGATCCAAGTCCAATATATGGGTCATATCATATATGAGCATGGTGTGCATGTGGATCTGACCAAGATGCAAGTCATTCTGGATTGGCCAGTCCTGACCACTCTAACAGAGCTTCGCAGTGTTTTGGGCCTTGCAATTTTTTTATTGAAGATTCATGTTGGGATTCTCGCATATCACTTGGACCTTGAGTTAGATTACTAAGGGCAGGGTGAAAGAGAACTTTTCATGGTCCGAATCCCAACAGAAGCCGTTCATTGAGTTGAAGTACCACCTCTTCTTTACACCAATACTCACATTGTGAGACCTGCAACAACCATTTAAAATTGAGATAAATGCCTCCGACTATGCTATTGGTGCAGTCCTCACCCAACATGGGCATCTAGTGGCCTACCATAGTGAGACACTTTCTAATACAATTCGTAAGTACCCCAGCTATTATAAAGAGATGCATTCCATTGTGTAAACATGCCAGCAATGGAAGAATTACATTATGGGGAAGGAGACGATTTATACAGAAACAAGGGAAGTTGCAGAACAATTGCCATAAGAAGTGGTATACATATCTACAACAGTTCTTCTTGAACATTAAATACAAAAAGGGCAGCACCAATCATGTTGCAGACTGCCTCAACCAACCCCCAGTTGCAACAATGATTACTGTTCTCAACTCTTGTGGCCACGAGACCTCTAGATGGCTGCAACTATATAAAAATGATCTAAAGTTTGCCCCCACATACCATATACTAGTAGATGAAAAGAAAGTTCTTGATTTCCACCTTTAGGATGCATTATTATGCTACCTGGGCGACCTTTGTGTTCCTTCAGGCAAGCGTGCCAAGATGATTTCGTAACCACACTACAGTTCGGTCACATGACACTTTAGTGTGGAGAAAACTGTAGATTTACTACAAAGGTATTTTTATTGGCCAAAACTTGGAATGGATGTTGAGAGATATATTAGATCCTGCATTGTCGGTGCCATCACTAAGTCAACCATCAAGAAGCAAGGCCTGTACACACCTCTGCCTACTCCTAGCCAGCCATGGGAATCCATACCCATGGACTATATGTCTGGCCTCCATTCTACCAAGCATGGTAATGACTCTGTATTTGTGGTCGTGGGTAAATTTTCTAAGATGTCTATATTGGCATCTTGAAAGAAGATTATCACAATAGAAGACACTGCCAAACTCTTCTTTGAACAAGTTTGGGTACATTTTGGGATCCCACAGACCATTATATTAGATTAGGATAGTAGGCTCTTGAGTACATTCTGGTCAAGCCTCTAGACACTATTGGATACCAAGTTCACCAAGTCGATTGCCTTCCATCCCTATATTGATGGTTAGACGGAGGTCATCAATAGGATGATGTTGTCCATACTCCGCATGTACAACTCCAAACATCCACGAACATGGGATTAGAGTCTTCCCTGTTTGCAACACAATTATAACATAACTCTACATAGCTCAACTAGTTGTAGTCCCTTTCAAGTTTTTCTAGGATTTCAACCATTGTGTCTGATTGATGTTGTCATGCCTCATGCAACTATACATACACAATCCACACATGTATTGTTTAAGGTTGATAAAGTGGGAAGATTTATTGAATGCATCCAACACATCCACCAATAGGTTCATGACATCATGCAGAAGTAAAACACCAAGTATAAGCAGCAACATGATCAACACTGGGTGCCACAGAAGTTTCAAGTGGGTGACAAAGTTTGGTTGCATTTGTAGAAAGAACGCCTTACCGGATCTAATCAAAAGATCATACCACTCTGATATTGTCATTACACCATTTCCAAGGCTATGGGAGACAATTCTTTTGAGCTCAACATTCCCTAATTCCTTGGCTTGCTCCCAGTGTTCAATGTGGACTTCCTTCGACCATGCTTCCCACCATTAGTAGACACATCAGACATTGCAGAACAACTCACACCAACAGTGTTAAATCTAGACTACATGGAAAAATCCACAACTTATTATATTATGGACACACATATTAAAAACACTCGCCAGTAGAAGATCCAACTATATCAGGTTGTCAAATATGGCCAACTCCTGCACCAAGGCAAGTGGCTCACCAAGGACCAAGTTAAACCAAAAGTTTCCCCATCTCATGGAGGCACTCAACCCAATGGGGACCATTACTTCCTAAGGGGGGGAAACTGATTCAGGTGGATCTTGGTGTCCAGCTACCTATTCCACTTGGACTCCCACCATTATCTCTTTCAATTTTTTAGTTTCCTTAATTGTAGCAAAGTTTACTATTTTTGGCAGTTTTTCGGGTCCTAAACTTTCGGAGCTATATTGACACTGCAAACAATATTTTTTTTTGGGAAAATTGGGTCAAACATGCCTCTACAATTGATGTTTTACACTCGAAAGTTGTATTCCTTAGATAGATATTTCTACGAGGTATTGTGTGTGTTAAACAGAGATCGTATGCCAAAGTTATTACTCTCAGAAGTTGATGTACCAATTTACCCAAACAGGGCCCATAGTTTTGGCGGTTCATCTGCTAGGGTTAGGTTTTTGGATTTTTAGGGTTTTGCATTGTTTCTCAATAATAAATAGGCCTTCGAGCCTCATTTTTACATAGTTTAGAAGAATGTAGCAGTCACATCTCTTCTCAAAGATAAGCTACCATCACCCGAGCTAGTATTATTTTAATTATGTTTGTAAGCATATTTTAGTATTTGATATTAATGAAATGAAGTGTTATTTCTATTGCCTCTCTGTATTTATGGTTATACCTATAATTTGTTGTGTTCTTGTTTCAGTTCAGATCATGAGGCAAAGAGGTAACTCCACGAATGAACTTGTTTATTTCATTAGCCATATCATGAATTTATACATGAGTGGAGAGACTCTTGGGATTCCAATTCCAAGGTCTCTTGGCTTGCTCAAGTGCATAACTTACAATATTTACGATAATCCTTTCGGATTAGGTGTCAACATTATAGGGTAATTATATATTCATTTTTTTTTTTGTTTTTATATTAATAATTTTTATTATTATGGTAATGTAAATTTTATATAAAAAAAATAAAAAAATATTATTAATATAATAATAAAAAAATAGTTTCTAAATTTAATAGCTATTTCTCTTGTTAATTTTTTATTGGAATTCATTTTAAACATCAAATTTTGGAGAGATTCTAAATATTAATGAGTGTTGTAGGGAAGTCTAGTCCGTTCCATTGAAATTAAGGATTATGTTGTTACAAAATTTGCATATAGAGCGTACTGAGATGATATATATAAAACATACGATAAAATATTTAAACTAATATTAGGATAATATGGAGAAGATAATCTCTCTCTCTCTCTCTCTCTCTCTCTCTCTCTCTCTATATATATATATATATATATATATAAGTTAATAGAAAATGATTATTCTATGAAATTGTTTTACAAAGCACAATTGTATTCATATTTATATGGCAAAGTTTGACAATTTATATTTTCCCAAAAGTAAAATGTTGTAATTTAGTTACGAAGTAATAACTTTGGTAGGAAATATCATATTTACATTCGCATGCATATAAATTTGAATTACAAATTGTTTAGTACAATGCACAATTACATAGCTTTTATCGATTTGTTATGTCACTTAACATTATGCTAGACTCTTTCCTAGGAAGGCACTATTAATGTGAACATTGTGAGGGATTTTTTCTTGGTTTTCTTTTATTTTGTTTCTTTTGGATGTTTCGAAAAAGAGATGAAGAAACAATATTTATTAATGCTTCTTTGGATTTTCTAAAAGTTATCGTATATTGTATACTAAGTTTAAAAAATAATGGAGAAAGTAGGAATTCAAGTAGAGTGGATAAGAGTTATTTTCTAATTATATGAAATTTTATTGTAAAATTGAGGATTCAATAAATGATAAAATTAGGACTATTGGAAATTAAGAGTAGAGTATAAATGATATAGGAATGTCTCCTCTATTTGACTTATAGACTTGTATATAAATTAGTTAGAAAATTGAATCATAAAGAATAAAGGAAGTATGCATATAAAAAGTTAAAAATAGAATCATTTCATATAATAGTGGAATTTTCTTCTTAGGTAATATCATTGTTAGTATTAAAACTCTTATGCGGAAAAAGAGATAACCATGAGCATGAATTCCCTCCATTCTATAAATAATAAATGAAAAAGTTTGTAACAACAACAATTTTATATGATTGTGGTTTGATGTACAAAGTTAGTTAAAGAATCCTGGAAGAAGGTTATATATTCTATAAATAGCAAAGGGAAAAAAAAGTGACAACAACAATTTTATATAGTTGTTGTATGGATTATAGAGTTAGTTAAAGAATCATAGCAGGAGGTTGAAAACATTAACAGATTGTGTTTAATAAAACAATTATGTATTAAAATATAAACTAATTAGTTAAAAAAGAAAATATTAATTTATATCTATATATTATCAAAATTTAATCATCAAAATATACATAAATGCAAATAAAAAATATTTACTCCAATAAAAGTTAAACAAAGATTATTTGCCTCATATAGAGTTAGAAACTACCAATTTCACCAAATGTTGTAAAGAATCGTGACATATAGAAAGTCACTGAATACAAAAATTAGTAAACAAAATGCCATTCAAATCTAGAAGATAAAGAGAAATCACTTACATTATGCCAAATTTACAGATGCTATAACCTTTCTAGCATATATTTCCTCTCAATATTGAAAGATGCTATTTCAAGTTCAAATAGGAAATATTTGATAAAAAATATGCTCTTTTCCAATTAGCCTTTTACCACTTTCTCTTAAGGTGATTGGATTTTCCTTTGCTTGTCCTTTCTTAACATATTTTGGGAATTTGGATTGGTTTGTGACATAGGAGTTTTATTCAAAGATTTTTCCCAAAATGAAAAATTCAAAATTTACCATTAGATGAACTAGTTTCAAGCAGAGCTCAGAAATAGATATATCAATAAAGCTAGTCACTCACATAGCAACTTTACACTAATTTACAGGAGAGAAGTGGATATTTTGTTGAGCATATATTAAATAATTCTTTTAGCTGCCATAACAACTTTAATTCACTATTTAGAGGTACCATGGTGAACTCTTGGTAGTAGCCACGATCTTTCCGTTATTTAGCATGATATTCTGCGAGACTTGGGTATGTATTTGACCAAGATGGGGCCTATAAATAAACAGAAAAAGCTTTTTCTGCCTCGGCAACCAGATTCTATTCTGAAAAAGTGGAAAAAGGTTGTGAAATGTACATTTGATGCTCAGATTTTTTCCTTCCACACAGGTTTGGTGCATATTTCTTTCTCTTGTCTTAGTAATTTTTGACAATTTTTCAATATTGAACTTTCTCACTTGATCAAAAGCTTGTAATCTTTTACATTCTACCCACACATTATTTGATTCTGAATGTGTTGATTTATGTATTATTGTATGTCAAGGTCCAATGCAATAGAAGAATTGGTGTATATATAAATTTCATAATTATCGTTAAGTTACTCAAACAGAATGTTTGATACATGGAAAAATATAAAAATAAAAACAAAACTCTACATACGCATTTTTGTACCTTCTCTCCTTCAAGAAAATAATTTTCAATTTTTGCTTCAAATTGTTCAATTGGAATTCTTTGGAAAAGTTATGAGCTTACACCATGTTGCATGGCCATCCATCTTAGCTAAGACAAGGGAGTCAACTGCACGAAGTTGCTTCACAATTTTATTATATGTTGGTTCTAATTCTTCACAACACCCACACCGGGGTGGGTATATCTACCAAGAACAAAAATTCGTCAAACAAAGAAGTGTAGATTGACTTGCACAAAGCCATATGAAATTTCCTTGTGATTTTTAAGGATTCCAAACCTGGATTACCAATATGAATAACAAAACCAACTTCAATTGCAATATAATAAAAATCTATAAGTTTGAGTGACAAATTATCAAAAGTCTCCTAACTTCAATTACAATAAAATAAAGAGTTAAAACTTTTGAATGTTACTGATGAAAAATCAATGAGCGGTTGCAGACTCTGTATATTGTTTGATTGGTTGTTAATTACTTTTAGCATAGATTTACTATTGTGGAAAAAATATCATAGGTATCCATGTGATGATTCAAGAGAATGCCTAATATGCATAGACCCCAAATGCTAATAAAATGGGAGATAGCCACAAGATAACTTTTATTAAGTAGAGACTGCAAATGATAGTAATAGGGGTGATACCCACAAGACTATGCTTATTATGTAGAGACCCCAAATTCTATTAAAATAAACAAATCTTTCACATGAGCCAAAAGTTCTAGAAGCAATGAATCTATGTTGTATTTGCAATATTTGAGAAGTCGTTTAAGAGATAATCAGTCTAGATTTGTGTTCCAAACCCATGATCAACTAACGAGGAGGAACTTTCTTCTCAAGCATTGATCCATGTACATCTCAAAATTCGTGTTGAGATTCCATGGGAACTCTCATCGAGGATTTCATGATCTATAGAGTTTTGTTTTATTATATAATAAGTCTCTCCATTGTGAGGAGTGCAATAGGTAGGTTTGAGATCATATAAGGGTGTTAGGTGTACTGTTATCTAATATTTATGGATTTAGAGAATATGGTCTTTGGTTAACGAGGGGAATGGGAGATGAAGTAATCTCGAATTGTGAGGGACTAAGTTATATGGAGTTTAACATGTTGATAAACCATGTAGGGGAAAAGGATTCCTAGAAAATTAGTGAGTACAATAGATGACACATATGAAACTCAATAGATGGTCTTCCTTTTATACGGACATTAATAATCAATGATGTGTAGGTATAAGAGGGAGAAAAAGACCTATGAAACTCCATATGGTACTATTTTTATATGGACATTAATGATCAATGATATATAGGTACAAGAGGGAGAAAAATAATGCCCATTATGAAGAAAATGCAAGTGAAGTGGATGAATATAATAGAGATAGTGCTTTTGGAGGAATTATAGTAGAAAAGTGTATTACATGGACTAGCAGCAGAGATTAGATGGTTGAAAAATGTAGATAAAGGAGTTTTGAATATGACAACTTATGAATCTTATGTAATGTGTATAAGAAAGTATAGAGTGTAATGTTTAGCTTAATGTAGTGATTTTTGAGAATGTATGTACCTAGTAGTTGCATGAGTGGAGATTGTTCAACGATGAGGCGTGTGTACCCCATGTAGTTCATGGTAGTTTTAGACATTTTGTAATTGTAGGTTTGTTGTAAGCCAAAACCACTTATTGAGATGGTTGAGGAACATTAGAGAAAACCTAGAGCATTCTAGATCATGGATGAGGGTGCTGACAAAACCTTAACCATGGTTACAGGTAATATTAGAAAGCCCAAAATAATGATGATCCAAGGGAAGTTACAAAGACATGTATAGGAATGATGACATGTAATGGAAAAACGGTTGAATGATGTATGCACATGAAGGAAATCCTATTAGATTAGTGGTTGCAACAGTTGGTTACCCATGCATTGGGTGGATGGTTGTTCATTTATATGGATGTCAACATCATAGAAGTATGATATAAATGCTAGGTTGAACTAAACATAGGCATTGTTGATCAAGACAATCATGTGCTGCAAAGGAAGACAAGTTGGGTGTGGTAAAGAACATTTGGTGGATGGTTGTTCATTTATACAAATGTCAACATCATAGAAGTATGATATAAATATTAGGTTGAATTAAACATAAACATTGTTGATCAAGAGGATCATGCGTTGCAAATCAAGACAACTTCAGTGTGGTAAACACCATTCGGTGTATGGTTGTTCATTTATATGGATATCAACATCATAGAAGTATGATATAAATACTAGGTTGAACTAAACATAGACATTGTTGATCAAGAGGATCATGTGCTACAAAAGAAGACAAGTTTGGTGTGGTAAAGAATACATTTCGTCTTGAAGGTGGAGTGTTAGATAATAAAGAAAATGAAAATTCTAGAGTCTTAGAATCTCGAGAATTTGTTGTATCTTGTATTTTGTGTGTGTGAAAGAGATATTGAGTTAATAGAAAGGTTTTTCTTTTTTCAAAAAAACTTAAAATTTATCATAATTTTGTGATTAATTGAATTATCATTGATACATGTATATATGTTTACACTATTCCGTCTTAACTAACATTTTCATTTTCACTCGTATATTTTTATTCATGACAAATATTTTTCAATCTTCAATAACTAATCCACTATTTTATATTAAATAAAAAAAATTAAATCAATTTTAGATATCATTCTCTCCCTATATATATTAAAACCTATTATTTTATAAATATTGTTATTTTTTTCTTAATTTCAAAGTTTCAATAAATTTAAAAAACATTATCACAAACTATATTTAATTTATCAAATGTTTCAATTATATGGAAGAACTACTCTCAGCGCAACGCAACAGAACATAAAATGACAGTTTTCTTGAATTTAAAAGGCCTTGAAATTATGCAAATTTCAATCTTTCTATTTTGTAATCAAATTCCAAAAAAAAAATCCAAAACATTTGGGAGACAAAAGAACAAAAGGGTAGCAGACATGATTTAGACTTATCCTAAATCACTAAGTCACTTTTTCACACGTAGAAATGATATTTATATATGCCTTTCCTTTTGTGCCACCTGCTCTTATAAGCTCCATGTATTCATTAAATGCCATATATTTGTATAGTGGAAGGCTGCCATCATTGATCCATTCCTCTATTGATCCCACTATTTTGTCTCCACAAGGATTACGGAAACCAACGATGGACAATTGTTGTCTTCTTTTGTTAACGACAACTCTATGTTCAACATTTTTGAAGATGTCGTTTGTAAATATCTGTAAAACCAGCCGCATAGATCAATGAGTGCTTTTAAATAAGTTATTACATGTTTTAGGATATCATGTAGCATAATACAAACTGTAACGTATTCAACTTTCGGAAAATACCCACATAAATCATCTAGATCTGGATAACATAAACTGCAATGAATATTGAAACAAACCTGCAGATTTTGATATGTTTGTTGCATCTACGTAATTAATATATAGTTTTCAAAGATTTGATGAGTTGATATAACCCATTAGAAATGAATTTACATTCCAAACATAAACTTGAAAAGGGTAGATCATGTTAAGAAAATAAGTGAGATACGACATATATTCAGTTTACTTACTTTTATTTGGTCACCTAAGTTTACAACCAAAGTGTTGGGGATTCTTTTAACCATAGTTACCAAATTTGAATTCGAATTTGATAAAAAATTTGACCCTATAAAATTCAATAGGGAAAAAATTCGACATCATACATCTTACAAATACTTAATTTTTTATTTATTAAATCTTTCCCTAACAAGGATATTTTTGTTTACATATTTCCAATGTTAATTTCTCCTATTTAAAATGTTATAGACCTCTTCTCTCTAAAACGACTTAGAAATAATGAGGATCAAAATGCATCAAATTAATTATTATTGCAGACTAGAAAAACATGTAAAAGTAAAATCTAATAATATGAGTCACAACACACAAAGCTAGAGTTCAATGTAAAAATTGAGATATTGGATATTAAAAATATGATTTAAGTGATCTCTAAATACCATGAAATTTATGTCTAAAACACTAAATAGATCTATTTGAAAATGTACATGCCATCTACAAACATTGATACCACTCCTAAAGGGTCTTTTTGTAGATATCTACAAACTTCTAGAGAATCTTCTTGAAAGACAACAACAATGATATCCAATTTAAGATTCAAATATGAATTTAGATCATTTACTTCATGCTCATTTTGTATTATAGTTAAAAAACAATGTTACTTATAAAATAAACACCTTTAAACCTTATAAAACAATGCAATAAAAGTAACTAAGAATCATAATATGTCAAACTAGAACAATTCAATCATAAAATGTCAAAAAGTTAAAACATAGTTTAAGACTTATGTGCTTATACAAAATGCTAATAGAAATAAAAAATTTATGATCATTACCATAAATGAAGGGCCAAAATTATCTTAAGGTGTGTAGGTCATCTCATCTCCATTGTCCTCATCCACATCAGTGTATTCACTCATGAGAGAGGCATTATCACTACTAGCACTCTCATCTAGAATATCTCTAAGCAAGACATCATTCTCATTGATGTGATTTGTGGCTGTAGAAGACAATCCCACAATTGTTGCTTGTTAGGTTGCACTAGTTGCATTAAAAAAAGGGGGAACCTCTCATACTATATTTGAAGTTGTTTTCTTCCCCTCCAAATATTTCATCCACAAGTGTAAATTGTAATGAACGCTAGTCAAATTTGCCAATTGCGAGCTCCTAAATGGTTTCTTTTCTTTCTGTGGATGAACTCATGAGTGCTCCAACTCCTTTCACATGTTGATGCACAAGTGAACTATTTTTTTACATGGAAATAATATTATATTATTATAATAATTTACATGGAATAATTTGCAAATATGCATACAAAGTATAAATAATTATGATGCCTACATACCTGACTTGACACCGTTACTGCAAATGTTTGTAGTAGAGGTGTCTCATATCCAAGGAGAAACCACCATTGAGTAGGGGTGACCTCTGGATGGTACATATCTCATAGTGCCCTAGCTGTAGTTAAAGCATGAGCAGTCCCTTGCCTATATGATATTGATTGTATTTGTATTTGATATTGTATCTCAGGATCATGATATATCCTCTCCATGCAATTATAAAATCCCTCCATGATATCTCTATCCTTAGGAATGTGAAAGTAATTAACTACTATAAAAAGCCCCGTAGCATGTAATTGTGTATGCAACATACACCATCCTTTTTCCACAATTCTCCATATTGGATTATATACTGAACTATCATTCTTAAATATCAATGATACATGTTCTCTTACCCTATCCACGCCCTCATATTCAAAACCCATACATGAAGCATTAGAATCCACCATCCTCAATATTTGTACAATGGCTCACAAATAGAGATGATTTTTTCTGCACATGACCAAAACACTTCATTGATGATTTTTTTCTCTACTAGTTTACCGCCTTTTGAACTTGAAAAAGGAGATTTCACCCACTCTTCATTACATACAAATGATCTTAATGCAGATTTTTGCTCTACCACCCTTTGCAGTGCAATAAAATGGGTGCCAAACCTAGTGTCACCTGGTCTCAGTAGATTTCTGGTTTTGTATTTTCTAAAAATACTCAAATTCAATTGGTGGTTAAGAATGAATTTGACCAGTTTCCTTGCTTGAGATATATTTACCTACACCCAAGCTATTTTACCAATGTCATGAAGGGCTAGATCAATACAATTTGCTGCACAAGGTGTCCAAAACAACTTAGTGAAATGCTCCATCAATAGCTCACTAGCATGAACACAATTGGATGCATTATCAGCAGTACCTACAGATACTATTCTTAATCAAAAGAGTCAAAATGTAATCTGTGTCTATGTAGCGATTGGTCAAAGAGCTTCTTCTGTGTTATGCCCGTAGCTTCAAGAGGTATTCACGTTTGGCATATGCCTGCTCTGACCGAGATCTTTGGGGATGATTCCGTACTACAGTTTGGTGGGGGATCCAGTTCCATCCGTTGACCCAGTTGGTGGAGTTGGACCAGCACCAAAGCAAGCAGCAGTAGCTACAGCATTAAGCATGAACTATCAACCACTTAAGATAGACTTTTCCAGTTTACCGAGACTCTATTACTCCTACTGCTCATACTCATACTCCTAAGACTCCTACTGCTACTGCTAACACACTGATGATGATGGATACTATATACACGTGCACCAGTGGACCTCAAATAGCTTCGTAACTAGCGATCGATCAGAGCCTCAGGCTCGGAAATAATCCCGATAAGGAACTTAGCCTGAGCATAGCAAGCGAAGGGTAAGGTTGGACTACGTTGTCCTCTCCTATAGATAATATGGTGTCATTTAGTATTTGAAATAAATATTCAGCATTATTTGTTTTGTCCATACAATCAATAGTAAACAAATGGGTCACTCCCTGAGGACAACAAGCAAGTGTGTTCACAAGAGGTCTAGACTAGCAATCAGTCCAACCATCACTAACTAAAGTACATCCATAAATAGCCCATGAATCCCTTATTGGTTTAACTCTTTCATCTATTCTTTGTTTGCTCATATCAATTCCTTTGGTCCTAAGACTTTCATAGCTTGGAAGAACATGTGAGGGACCAAAATATTTTTAACATATCATGAAATAATGGGCTTTTGATAGTGTTGAAAGAGATATTACAACCAATGAAAAATTCATAAACTGCATCATCTACCTCATTTCGCTCCAATGGCTTCCAAGCTTTCTCCAATGTTTGTTCTGTTGGATCAATGTCTAGTAAAGTAGGTTCTCTTTGTGATCCATATGGCATAGAAGATGTTGTAGATGCCACTAATGATGGGAAAGAGCTTGGTGTTGAATTAATAACATTTTCTTTTCCCATGAGTGTATCCCGTGTTCTTTTTTTTCTTTCTTCTTGGACTACCTTTCCTTGCTTATGAGCATTGACTTCTTCACTTAAACTTTCCTTTACATCTTGATCAATTTTAGTACATGCTGCCACTCCTCCACCAATTCCACCCACAATGCCAAGCAAATGATCTCTTTCTCGAGTCATTGATGTCCCACAACTATTATTTCAGAACTTGCAATAAATTTTTCCATCATTTTTTCTGTCAAGATATTTCCATTCAAAAAGCTTCAATCTAGGTTCCATCAATGTTCTTTAGAGGGTCTCCAAATATCCTATTTGCAAGAAAAAAAAATCATTCAAATTCAATGAACTATATTTGTATATATCTTGAAAAACAAAAATTTTCAAACTATAGAGAATACAAAAGAGGCAACTCATAGAAATCTACTTATGATATTACTTATAATTGAATTAAAAACATGGCACTCTATGTGAAACTAAAACACATTAATTCCTAGTAATGTAATGTAGTAGAAAATTGCAAATATGGCCAGGATATACAATTTCAAAACCATTACTAGAGTGATAATTGGGTAGATACAAGGAAATGAGTATTTACATGTCTACTAACAACTAAGACAAAATATTTGATCACAAATAACAAATAATAGTTTTCATTTAATTTCAATTTGTTATGTTTCCTATCTTATCAAAATTTATTAGACAATATGTGGCAGTGCCCAACCTTTATGGTTCATTACGGAAAATAAGCCCCTCTATTTGAATTCCACACCAGTGATCCTTGTTTTGAAATGGAATGCAATCTAGGTAATCACTATACCAACCTGGTAATCGATATCATAAAAAATCATGAGAATAAAAACAAAAATGTGATTTAAATATATTTGCATTTTTTTAATATAAAACTTACAATTCCCTATATTTTTTTAATTCCAAAAGTGTTTAGTTGATGCACTGATCCAAAATTCTTTGTTGAAGAGAACAATTTCTTAATTCTAACTCTGTTTTACTAATAATTTGACCAAGAATTCTTTAATTATAATTTCTAAGTATACTTTGCTACTACATTAAGACATAATTCCATGTTAATTCTCATTACTTGTAGAAGGTTTCCAAAAAAATTAAGATTAGTTGGTAAACTAGTTTTATTGCAATTTTTAAAAAAATAGAACTTACTTTCTATGTCATAATTTAAATTTAATATGGAAAAAAAATTCACAAGTGCAAACTTATAATTTTCTACCATTCTTTAATATAAAATTGAACATGTAAATTTAGTTTATTGTTTTTTAATATAAAACATGTAGCATGCAAATTTACTAAGCATACCAATCTTACTATACCATTTGTAACTACATAATTTTTTACATGCAATTATTTTCTATTCTATTCACAACTGTAAACTTACCTTTATTACTATTTTATAGTTTTTTCATGTAAATTTAATTATTATTCTAAGCAAAACTTACCTTTACTATTTGCAATTGTACTTCAACATAAAAATAACATAATAAATTTACATATTATTTTATTCACAAGTGCACACTTATCTTTAGGTAATTGCAATTTCTTATTTTATATTTTTTTTGTGATATGGAAGTTGCCATTTTTCTATACTTTTGTATAGGAGTTATGGATTTGCAACTAAGCTTTTTCATTTTATATTTTTTATATATATTTTTTAATATTGGATTTATCCTTTTCCTATTTTTCCATAAGAGTTATCCATTTTAAACTAAAATTTGCCATTTTATATTTTTTTGTAATATAGAAGTTACTGTTTTTCTATTTCTTTTATTCACAAGTGCAAACTTATCTTTAGGTATTCTCATTTTATAATTTTTTGTAATATAGAAGTTTTCGTTTTTCTATATATGAGTTATGGATTTGCAAGTGCAACTAAGGTTTCCATTTTATATTTTTATTATATTTTTTAATAATGGATGTATCCATTTTTTATTTTTTCATAAGACTTATCCATTTTAAACTGAATTTTGCCATTTTAGAATTTTTTTTGTAATATAGAAGTTACTGTTTTCCTAATTTTTTTGTATAAAAAGTGTGGATTTGCAAGTTTACCATTTTATATCTTTTATAATTTTTTTTAATATTGATTTATCTTTCTATTTTCTTTGTAGGAGTTATCCATTTAACACTTAAATTTGTGAGTTTATAATTTTTTCCAATATAAAAGTTATGGTTTATGGTTTTTGGTTTTTTTTATAAGAGTTACCAATTTGCAAAGAATTTACTATTTTATAATTATTTTTAAGATAGAAATTATCATTTCTTTTTTGCAATTTCCCATTATATAGAAATTTCTAAGCAGTTATCCATTTGAAACTGACATTTCTCAATTTATAATTTTTTCAAATATAGAGATTAGGTTTTTTGTTTTTTATAAAGGAGTACTTTGCAACCAATTCATTAATTTAGAATTTTTGTTAATATAGAAGTTATATTTTTTTAATTACAATTAGACAGAAATTACTAACTCATTTTTATTTACCATTTTAGATGATACTTGAAAAAAATGCATGAGGACTTTGTTATGATACTTTCATGGAAACAAATGCATAATATCTTTGTACATTAACGAAAGAAAAACTATGACGGGTTCTCGAAAAATAACTATGTGAAAAGAACACATATGAAAAAGCATAGAAACAATAGTTTATTACATGTATGAAGATATAACTATTGTGTTATATATTGTAAAGAGGAACATGGATTTGTAAAACTATTGGATCGAAGAGAAATATGCATTAGTGTGAATATTAATTGCAGAAAGTAAAACAAGTATTTACTTGAATAAATGTACTAGTTATTTATTATGACATGTTTGATAATTGTTTGTGCACAACGTTGTTATAAGAAGCATGTTGTGATATATATTTACAATTCATGCACATGAGTAGATGTTAAAGGATCACTTTTAGAGGTTGATTATTGATTGATTAATATTGTATCTAATCTTGTTGCCAAAGCTTGTTGACGACGACCACAATGACAGGAAACGATGGCAGTTTGTGCCAAAGAAAAATGATGTTTAACATTGTGGTATGTAAATAAGTAATGGCCCACGCTCATGAGTATGAGTTGCAGGATCGTACATTGATAAAAAAATCATGCCACCAGGATGTAGAGAGTGGTGATATGTAGTAAAGGGTTTCATGGAAAATGTAATATCTTTTAACTAGTTATGTGAAATTTTATTGATTTTTCATTGTAACATTTTATAACGATGGATAAGGGATGGAATCCCTTATAATCCATTGAGTGAGGGGTGAAAAACCTCATGAGCATTTAATAATAATATTAAACGTTTGCTGGTTTTCACCTTACGGGGTTTCCAGGGTATATTTGTGTTCAATGATGTGATTGCTTATTTTGTCAGATTGATGGTGTTGATTCTTTGATGATGTTGATTCATTATTTGATGTGTTAATCATAATTCCAAGTATGTGATTAATTAATATGTTTAAGGGAATCATAAAATGGATGCAAGGTTCATGAGACAATTTATGTTAATATACTAAAATAGTGGTTGCCTATGGATATGCAACTTACTGTCCTCTATTGCAATTTACTTTATGTACTAATGTTAGTGAGGAATGTGGAGTTGTGATTTGGATAATTACTTGTGGGTAATTTGTATAAAAAATTATAACTCCCTGCTTTTACATGTGAGGTTACCAGGGTATGTTATAAGACTCATTGGATATAGATAATGCATTTTGTAGGAAAAGTAGAGATGAATTAAAATGTCTATGAGCCATTAGTTTTTGTGTGTAGATGTAATTTTTGTGTAGTTATAATAGTGTAATTCCAACACTCTTCTTCATCCTCATTCTTCTTGCATTCCCTTTTACGATTGTTGCATTTTTACTCTAATTCCAACACTATTATTCATCCTCATTCTTCTTGCAGTCCCTTTTACGATTGTTGCACTTCTTTGCCATTCCCTAACTGCAAGTAAAAACAAAGTGAAGGTGATGATTGTTGCACTTCTTTGTCATTCCCTAATTGCAAGTGAAAACAATGTGAAGGTGATGATTGTTGCACTTCTTTGCCATTCCCTAAGTGCAAGTAAAAACAAAGTGAAGGTGATGTAATGGAAACAAGAAAAGACTAACAACCAAATAGATATTTATTACTGTGAAATGTTCATATTAAAAGGCAAGTATTAGAAGCCCGAAAATCTATGTATTGTAGAAGGATATCAAGTAGTCTAACAAAACCTGACAAACAATTGTATTAACGATTTTTTTCTAAATTTCATAAATCATTTTTTCGTGTTTATTTCATTGTCTTTATCAATTTTTTTAATTTTTCCATTCCTTATTTATCAATAATATGATGGTTTTTCACAAACATAATTTAATCATTATATTTATCATAGATAAAAAGTAGTTTATTCACTCAATATATTGGATGCTTCGAAAAACTACAACATAATTTAAACATTATAAAAAGAATAATTTCTTTAAATTTATTGGAGAATGAATTTTAAAAAATACATTTTTAATTATAGTAACTACTACTAAGTTTGAATATTTACACTTTTACTCCTACATGCTAATGCATTGAAGAAAACATCTTCGTATATTTGTTTCTATCTTGTTCCTATTTATTTTTATGCAAATACTTGTTTAAATTATGGTGGGTAGTAATTGATGGTGAATAGGTTATTTAAGGTAGTATGAGATATTTTAAATTTAGGTGGTTTTCCCATGAATTTTAACAATGAAAATCATTACACAAATAATTACAAATCATGGCATAAATATTGCAACTGCATCCATAAATTATGGAAAAAAAATCTCTAGCACTTATCTACATGGCACAAAGGCTGCCAGAAGACCTTCAAAGTTATGGTCCAATCAAATGTTTTTCAATATTAAATAAATATTTGTTTTTCAATGTTAAACATTATAACTTGAAGTGGTCAATAAGCTAAACTAATAATGGTCAATAAGCAAATGAATTTTCGTAGAGACTAATAAGACTAGAGCAAGAAGACATATTACTAGTGAATTTTGGATAAGGTTTTAGAGAAAAACTTAATAAGATGAACAATATAACGACTATATTGCATTGAAAAATAATATTGAAAATCCCAAGAATGGGTAGAGTTAAGATGGTGATCCATTTCAAGGGTATCTTTGATTACTACAATGAGTGTGTTAATGAGTGTGTTAGAAGAGTAATCATATTTTCGGTTAAAATAGTTAATTTGTTAGAAGGTGAGTATGCTTCTTGATAGGCTTTCCCTTCTTCCTCTATGGAACATGTTATATGGGTGCATGTGTGCCAAATAATAGTTAGATATCTCTATATAGCCATATCTCTATATGACTATATTGCATTGAAAAATAATATTGAAAATCCCAAGAGCAGGTAGAGTTAAGATGGTGATCCAATTCAAGAGTACCTTTGATTACTACAATGAGTGTGTTAGAAAAGTAATTATATTTTTGGTTAAAATAGTTAATTTGTTAGAAGGTGAGTATGTTTCTTGATAGACTTTCCCTTCCTCCTCTATGGAAAGTGCTATATGGGTGCATGTGTGCCAAATAATAGTTAGATATCTCTATCACTATAAAATATTCTCTTCTCTTGTCAGTTGTCCCATATTCATTAGTTGTCCTATATTCATTACGAATGTTCATTTGCAACAATACATAAATCACTCCATATTACCATGATCATGTTAATGGTGAAAGCTAAGAAAAAAAGATATATACTCTAAAATATTAAATTATTAGTTTTGAGTCTTCTATGTCTTCATCTAACCACATATTTTTTAAATTAATCATTTTTTTTAAACATAAATATATATATAATAACCTCTTTTAATAACTGAAGCTAACTCCTAATTTCCTCTAATTATTAACATAAACTACACAATAATTACTAGTTGGTCATCTATGCATAAACACAATCACTACCACTTGTGACTATGATCGATAAAAGAATGCATTTTTATATACAAGGAACTAAATACCTCTTCTATGTTCTCATCTATCCACACTTTAACTCAATCATATTGTTTACCTTATATTCATAATAAGTTTTTCTATAATAAAAACTAATACTTATTTTGTTTAACTTATTAACAAAAAGTACAATAACCATGTATCATTAAATGCATCTTTTGTAAAATCCAATTGATTAAAGTAATTAAAAAAAATCATTGAGAACTTTTAAACGCGATCACTATAACATGCCGAACCTGCTAAAGTCAACCATGGAGTTAAATTCTGAACCATAAATTCTGAACCATATGCACTAGTAAATATTAACCTTATTGATTATTTTACTGATTTTCTATCTTATTAGATGAGAATATACTTTATAGACACAATCACTGCAACATGCCAAACTGTACAAGCTTACATGCTAAAGTCGACCAGGACTCAAACTGTACAAGGATACCTCCTAAAGTCAACCAAGATTCTATGACATAATTTAAAATTGTGAACACTATGCACTAGTAAGATGGCAAATATTAACACTATGCAATAGGTCCATGATTCTTTCACTGATTTTTTATCTGGATGAGAATATAGCTATTTAATACTGCTACTAACCAGGTAGGAGGAATCAAAGAGAGGGAGCTTATAACCAGGTAGGAGGAATCAACATAAGATTTCTTCAAAGCCGTCCATCTTCAAATGTTCTGGCGTCTTTATTTTATTTTATGGTGTCGTCCACATCGGGAGGCAACGACACAGAAATTACATGTGCACTTCGTAACCAAGATGTCCACATAGAATACCTGATTAACCGTATTCTGTTTGGCCATGTTAATAAGTATTGCGTAATTTTTTAAGGTTGAGATATTTATAAAGGGCAGATGAATTAATTTGTGTGATTTAATTTTTTATTATTTAATTTTTAAGTTTTATAGGAGGGGTTGAAAATGGGAATTTTTTGAAAAATTATATTATTTAAGAATATGGTCTAATCACACAATCTACTTAAATAATAACATCTCAAAAATTAGATGGCTTTTCTATTCAACATGCAAAGTCTCAATCACACCATCTTAATAATAATATTTCAGAAATGAATAATTAGTTTTTCCAATTACATAATTTTAATAATAACATTTTACAAATAAATAAATAGTTTTTCATTCAACATGCTAATGTCTCAATCACATAATCTTAATAATAACATTTCAGAAATGAATAATTAATTTTTCCAATTATATAATCTTAATAATAACATTTTACAAATAAATAAATAATTTTTCATTCAACATGTTGACGTTCCAATCACACAATCTTAATAATATCCCACAAATGAATAGATGGTTGTTCCGTTCAACACTCTAACATCCCAATCACGCAATCTTAATAATAACATCGAATAAATAGTTTTTCGATTCAACGTACTGACTTAACCCTAATTCTAAAAAAATCTTCCGAGTCTTTCGGCGGCTTAGACGGCACCATAAAATATAAAGACGCAAGAAGATTTGAACAAATAAATAGGACAAGTTCAAGACAAAAAATATAATAATAATATTTGTTCTCTCTAATATAATTTATAATTTTCTATCAAGGAAACAGACAATACCAGGTAACGTGCCCGTTGTCGAAAGACAATTATATTTTCTCTCTCTAATCTAATTTTTAATTCCCAAGAAAGCAAGCAAACAAAAAGAATTGTACTTCCATATCAATTTGGAAAATATAATACTAATACTAGATAGCAAGAAAACAGCGTTGTACTATCTGTGAAAGTCATAATCCCGATCATCGATGAGTTCGTTAAGCTCAAAAATTTATTAAAACTCTACTTCGTCGAGAGTTCTTTAAGTTAAAAAACTATCATATGTCTATTGTTTGGAATCGATTTGCAATCGATTTGCAGCAGATTTATTTGCGGAGAGTTTTTAAACTTTCAAAAAAATTACTAAATTTCTATTTCGTTGATAAATGGTAATTCAAATTTTGCCTGTGAATAGAAATTTAATTTTAATAAAATATGTCATAAAAATTTAATTTTAATAAAATATGTCATAAAAGTCTAGTTATTTTTAAGTTAATTAATTATTTTTAATTAATTCATTTTAAATTAATTAACTAAAGAAAATATTAGGTTAATATATGTTGTATTTATAATCATGGTATTGTAACAAAGACTATTAACAAGTTAAAGTGTGGTGAGTTTTTGTGGTTAAGGTTATTGTTACATGTTTGTTAAAATCTATATGTGTTTAGCTGCTTATATGTTAACTCTTTTTATAATTAATAATAAAACCATTATAGATCCATCCAAACTCCAAATCTACCCACCATTAAGAGGGATCAAATATTTTTTTACTGTAAAAGAGGTTTGCATCTCAAGAGATTTGGTTAGACACTGGAGTTAAGATGGATCTAGGTTGTTTTAATTATTAATTATTATTATCATTATAATTATTAATTTTATGTCTAGATGCATTGAGTTAAGTAAAAAATTGTAAATAGTCAAAATTTGGAGGGGGAAAGAGAGGGTGTGACAAGGGAGAGATGAAGATGGAATGAGAAAGAGAGGAGACGACGGAAGAGAGATTAAATGAGAGAGGGAGGGAGTTAGAGGGTGTAGAGAGAGTGTGTGTATGATGGGGGGAGAGACGGAAAGAGAGAAAGGTGGTTAGGGAGTGACAAGGGGGAGAGAGAGAGAGAGAGTATGTTTTGGGGGTGAGAAGGAGAGACAAAGGGAAATGGAGATATAGAGGGGGTGGGGGAGCGGGTATAAGAGAGAGGCAAAGAGAGGGAGAGAGAGAGAGAGAGAGAGAGAGAGAGAGAGAAGGGGAAGATAGAGAGAGGGAAAGGAAGAGGGAGAGATAGATATATAGATAGATAGATAGATATGGGGGGGGAGAGAGAGAGAGCGTGACATATGTTTAGGGGGTTGAGATAGAGAGACAAATAGGGAGAGATGGAGGGAGGTATAAATATACATAGCAGGGGGAGATAGGAAAGAATAGAAAGATAGAGAATGTTATGGAGAGATAGATAGAGTGAGATAGGAGAGAGAGGGAGGGGAAGAGAGAGAAGAAGAGGGGGAGGGAGAGAGACACAAAATGGAAGGTGGAGAGAGAGGGAACAAGAAAGAGTCTCATAGAGACAAATACAGACAGAGAAGTTAGATCTAGAAAGTCATGAATATTTTAGATTTTCAATGTGGTTGTTGATTTCTAATCCTATTTGATCACATGCACTATATGCATTGATTTCACTGTAGATATCGATTTATAATTCTATTTAATACCTTACACTAGATGCATTGATTTTAGTGTCGATGTTGATTTCTACTCCTATTTGATTGCTTGCACATGATGTATTAGCTTTAGTGTAGATATTGATTTCTAATCCTATTTGATGGCTTGCACTAGATGCATTGATTTCAGTTTAGATGTCGATTTCTAATCATATTTAATACCTTACACTAGATGAATTGATTTCAGTGTAGACACTGATTTCTACTCATATTTTGATGCTTTCATTAGATGCATTGGTTTTAGTGTATATATTGATTTCTAATCCTATTTGATTGCTTACACTAGATGCATTGATTCCAGTATAGATGTTGATTTCTAATCCTATTTGATTGTTTGCACTAGATGCATTGATTTTAGTGTAGATGTTGATTTCTCATTTCATGCAACAAGATGTATGATATACATTAATTTCAAAGTAATTAGATTAATAGTGTGCATTGATTTCAGTGTAAGCACATCTCTACTTCCTCCATGTATCTCTCTATCTCCCATTGTCTCTCCTTCTTTATCTCTCTATCTTTGCCGCTAAACATACACACTCTCTCTCTATATCTATCTATATCTCTCTCCTTCCCTCCCTTTCCCCTCCCTCTCTATCTACTGCAAACAATCAAATAGGATTAGAAATAAACATCTATACTGAAATCAATATATCTAGTGCAAGAAATCAAATAGGATTAGAAATTAATATCTACATGAAACCAATGCATCTAATGAAAGAAATCAAATATGAGTAGGGATCAACATCTATGCTGAAATCAATGCATCTAGTGTAAGGTATTAAATATTATTAGAAATCGAACTCTAAAGTGAAATCAATGAATCTAGTGCAAGTGGTCAAATAGGATTAGAAATCAATATCTACACTAAAACCAATGCATCTTGTGCAAGCAATCAAATAGGATTAGAAATCAACATCGACACTGAAATCAATGCATCTAAGAATTATAAATCGACATCTACACTGAAATAAATGCATATAGTGCATGTGATCAAATAGGATTAGAAATCAACAACCACATTGAACATCTAACATATTCATGACTTTCTAGATCTAACTTCTATGTCTGTATTTGTCTCTGTGAGAATCTTTATTCTTCCGTATCTCTTCCTCGTCTCACTCTATGTGCCTCTCTCTAACTTTCTCTATATTTCTCTATATTTCTCTTCTTTCCTCTCTCCCCCTTCTATATATATTCATACCTCCCTCCATCTCTCCTTATTTGTATTTCTATCTCAACCCCCTAAACATATGTCACGCTCTCTCTCTCCCCCCATATCTATCTATCTATATATCTATCTCTCCCTCTTCCTCTCTCTCTCTCTCTCTCTCTCTCTCTCTCTCTACCCCCTTCATCTATATCTCTATCTCTCATCTATCCCTCTTCCTCCCTCACCCCATCTATTTCTCTATCTCCCCTTGTCTTTCCTTCTTACCTGAAAAACATACACACACTCTCTCCACATCTATCTATCTCTCTCTCTCCCTCCCTCTTCCTCTCCCACTCACTCTCTGCCTTCTCTCTCTTTTCCTTCTCTCTCTCTCTATCTCTCTCACACACACACACACAGACTATCCATCTCTCCCTTGTCACTCCCTCTCCACCTTTCTCTCTCTATGTCTTTCTTCGCCTTCCAACTCCATCTCTCTCTTCCCCTCTCTCCTCTCTCTCAAGTCCTCTCTCTTTTTCCTTCATCTCTCTCCCCTTCTCTCCCACCTCCCTCCATATCTCCACCCATCATACACACACTCTCTCTTCACCTTCCAACTCTATCACTATCTCCCTCCCTCTCTCCTTATCTCTCTCCACCTCCCCCCCTCAATATCCATGTCTCCCTATCTCTCTCTTCCCCTTCTTTCCTTATCTTTATCCTCTCATTTTCTCTCTCTTCCCTTGTCTCCTCTCTCCCTCATTCCATCTTCATCTCTCCCTTGTCACTCCCTCTCTTGCCCCCTCCGAAGCCATATCTCTCACTCCCTCTCTCCCTCTATCTGCAAATGTATTAGATGTTCTCCAATATTATGCTTTGTCCCATTTTCCATTATGGCCCTATATAACAAAATTAAATGCAATCCATTGATATATATTCAAAGCAATGTAATCCAATGGTATTTAGTGAAATCAATGCAAACAATTAATTCATCCAGTGTTAAACCAATGCATCCATTAATATACACTGAAACCAATGCAAATAGTTAATTAAAAAATGATTTAACTAATACCTATAATAGTTTTCACTGAAATCAATGCAATGAATTAATTTTCCAAAAACAAAAAAAAATCTCAACAACAACAAATACATATTGTTATGGGAAAAATTCTTCCTATAATTATCATAGAAAAAATACAAATACCTATATATATAATATAAGTATAAATAAATATAATATGAATATACCTATTTCTATATAAAAAACTGCCACTTACATTATAATTTCGAATTTTAAAATGGAAAATTTAAATTTATTTGAAAAGAAATTAATTAATACTAATTCAAATTTTATTAAAATACAATTATTTGCTATATTATATATTATTATAATATATAATATAATAAACTCTTTATGAAAAGAATTTATAATTCCTTCACTTTTAAATTTATTTTTTCTCTTAGATTTAATTAAAAAATGTCATAAAATTAAATTAAAATAAAATATTTGTAAAATATTTTTATTTTGAAATAAGTTATTGTTTTTGGGCATGTGGTACTAATAAGCTATGGTATTGGCCCATGGTATTGTAAAAATTAAAAGCCTATATCCATAACATAATAATCCAAAACTTAGATGGTCTATGATATTGAGAAACCACGGTAGTAGCCCATGGCATTATAATTTTGTTCCCTCCTCTCCCTCTCTATCTTTTTCTTGTAGGTATTGGCCCATGGTATTGTACATAAAGCTACTTTGAAGTTAATAATATCCATGGTAAATATTCATGATTAAAATTCATGTACATAATATAATAAACTGTTTAAGAAATATAGGTAACTCTTAACTATTTATTATATTATATATTATTATAATATATAATAAATAATCTTTTTTATAAAATATACTTAACTCTTAAATCTATTTTCAACCTCTTAACTCTTAAATTAAATTAAAGTAATTGAAGTTTATAAATTTTTTGCTCTTAAATTATTTCCATTAATGGGTTGGAATAATTTATAATTTGCTCACTTCTAACAAAACAAAACTAAAGAAAGAACACAAAACTATGCTTTTTAAATAATATTTATAATTGCATAACTGACATAATAAAAGGTTAATATTTTTTAAATTAAACAGAAATCACACAACCGAGACCTGAACGGCAGCCTCGTTATTATTACAGGATATGCCCAATTGAATCCTCCACCTCCTTTACCTAATTTTGTTTGTTATTGAATGAATAAGCTAATCAATCTCTTTAAATATGTATAAATATAATTTTCAAAATTGAGTTTGTTAATATTAGCCAACACACTTTTTATTTTAATTTTAAAGTAAGATTACACATATCTACATATACAATAATTAACCCACACATATATAGTAAAGTTACACATATCTTCAGCATATATAATATATGTTAGCCGACACATATTTTTTTTAATGTAACGTTACGTTACCTAACGACATCTCCCTCATATATTTCTAATATTTTTTAATGTAACGTTAAGTTACGTGATAACATCTCGCTCATATACTAGGATGTAGAGGGCATACTAGGACGTAGAGTGCCTCTTGGCATGCCTAGATCCATCTTAACACTGGATCTATGAAGCTCCAAGAGGGATGAAATCTCTCGAGGTGCAAACCTATTTTTTGAGTGCAAAACTTGAGGAAAGGTTTGCACCTCGAGAGATTTGATCCCTCTCGGTGCTTAATAGATCTGGTGGTGTTAAGATGTATCTAGGCTAGTTTCAGTCGTGTGCGGTGATACAAAATTTGTTGAGCATCTAATTATTTTGATCATTTTAAATATGCTAAATATGTCTAAGATTAATTTGGTCAATTTAATTTAAAATTTGCTTAGTTACCTCATTTTGCTGAGATGAGAGAGACTATTAGTAATGCTGAAAATGGATAAAATACAAATTTTGAGTGCAAAGTGTCAATGTAACAATTTTGATAGATAGAAAATGTGAATACTAATAATATAGTCAATTACAAACAATCTTCATTGCAATCAATCTGAAACTATTTTCTTCTATTGTTCCTATTGTCACACCTATTAGTTTTTCCATTTTCTCATCTCGATCATATGAAAAGAGTAGTTGGAATCATAGACCACTCAAATATTTAACTGGAGCTATTATAGTAAACAACATACCTTGTCTCAGTTGCTCTCCATTATTAATAGTAGTTTTCTCGAAATTCAATCATTGTGACTTATGGAGTGTTAAACCCCAAATAATTTTCAACGGTACTTATTTTCTTTTACCACGTTTGAATGAAAAGTAATTAACAATGTTTAATGATGGAAAATGGGAATAATAAGAATGTACCCAATTATAAATAGTTTATAGTTTCAAGGAGAAAACATTTGGGGTAAGAAAACATTTTATTTAGGATGAAAATTCAAGTATTGTATTTATGGTTGAATAATTTTTATGTGCTTACACTGAGAGAGAGTGTGTATGTTTTGGGGGTGAGAAGGAGAGACAAGGGGAGATAGAGATATAGATAGGTGAGGGGGGAAGAGGGAAGAAGAGAGAGGCAAAGACAGGGAGGCAAGAAGAGACATAGATATGGAGAGAGAAATGTTAGAGAGAGAGAATGGGAAGAGATAGAGGGAGGGGAAAGGGAGGGAGGGAGAGAGAGATAGAGAGATATGGAGTGATAGGGAGGGGAAAGGGAGGGAGGGAGAGAGAGATAGAGAGATATGGAGTGATCTAGGTGGATGTTGGTGGCTACCCACCTATCCCACTTTGACCCCACAATTGTCTCTTTCAACTTTTCAGTTTCCTTATTTGTAGCACAATTTACTATTTTTAGCAGTTTTTCAGGTCCTGAACTTCCGGAGCCATTTTGAGGCCCTAAACGACATTTTTTGGGTAATCTAGGAGAAACATGGGTCCATTCTCTTCCCAAAGTTGTAGTGCTTGGATATATATTTCTAACAAGCTATTGTACGCGTCAAACGGAGATTGGGTGCCAAAGTTATGACCCCGAGAAGTTGATGTACCAACTTACCCAAAATGGGGCCCACAATCTGGAATTTCATCTTCTAGGGTTAGGTTTTGGGATATCAAGGGTTTTCCATTGTTTCTCAACAATAAATAGGCCTTCGAGCCTCATTGTGACATAGTTCATAGGCATGTAGCTGCCACATCGCTTCTGACAGATAAGCTACCATCGCCCTAGCTGGGTTATTTCCATTTCTGTTTGTAAACATATTTCAGTATTTTATGTTAATGAAATGAAGTATTAATTCTATTACATCTCTGTGTTTATGGTTATCTCTGTAATTTGTTGTGTTCCTGTTTAAATCTGGATCAGTGGTATCAGAGCGGTCTTCTTTTTCTCTGTTTTTCTTTGCATGTCCCCAACGAGGTCAAGATATAAGGAGTTAGGGCTTGAACTAGTCAAACCTTTGCAAGACCAGCCTCACAAATACTGACGGCCTCCCATGGCAGATGAAAAGAAAGATGAGGGGCAAGATATCCTATCAAAATCTTGCTCAAAGAAGCCCTCGAGTGACAAAGGAACGTGATGATGGACAACTTTGCGCAGATCCTTCAGTGGCTACCTAGAGGCAGCACATCAACTTCCAGCAGCTACTCTAGAAATGCCACACCCTTTAAGGTACAAGTTAATTTTGAAATCCCCATATTTGAGGGTCAGACAGATGCAGATGCTGTAGATAAATGGTTAAATCTGCTAGATGGGTATTTTTCTATTCATGAATTTTCGAGTCAGTAAAAGATTGTTTTTGCTCTTCTCAAAGTAGCCCCCCACATAAGGGACTGGTGGGAAACCTACCACGAGTAGAAGAATGAAAGTACGAGATCATTATTTTTAGTTGCACCCACTTGGGATTCATTCTGGGATGTCGTCAAGGAGCAGTACTATCCTATCAAAAGCTATGAGGACAAATACATCAAATGGACCACACTGCGGTAGGGAAGGGACCAAGATGTGCCGGAGTTCACAAACATTTTTCATACCCTTCACACACAGTTGGGTATCAAGGACTCTGAGCTACATTTGGTACTCAAATACTGCGGCTGCCTACATAGATACATCCAGGAAGAGATGGAGTTCCTGAACATCTCCTCTCTAAGCACGACGTATTGATACGCTATCAAAATGGAGCAAAAGTTCAAACAGAAGAAGCGATACTTTAGATCTGCAAATCTGAAAACCAGAGGACAAAGGCAAGGCTGGGTGACCCAAGACAATCCATCGAAGTCACAAGAAAAGAACAACACCACGAAGTCGAAGAAGAACATAGGAAAGTGGTGTGAGTTCCATAAGAGTCCCACACATAACACAAGTGAGTGTCGGACCAAGCACACTGGTGGCCGAGTTGAAGGCTTCAAAATCAAATGCATGTTCCGACCCTGAGTCAAAACTCGACAAGGGAAATGGCAAAGGGAAGCAAATCATTGATGCGGAGCCCAACGTCACTGTTTCCACTGCCCAAATCCATAAGAATGAGCTTGAAGACCCAAAGGAGTGGGAGCGTCTTTTCCACTCATAGATGTGGGCGAAGGGTTCACCACTGCAATTCATTATCGACAGTGGCAGCCAAAAGAACCTCATTTCAGCAAAGTTCATGAAGCAGTTGAGCCTATGAGTGGGTGGCTTCATGAAGGACGAGATCTCAAAGTTCGCTAGCAGTGCTGCCTTCCCTACAACATCAAGCCCTTCATAGATGAGGTACTGGGTGATGTTACACCTCTAGATGTTTGTGATGTTTTATTAGGCCAACCATACTTGTGGAGGCGACATGCTCTGTATGAGTCAAGGCCTCGTGCTATCATTATTTCTTTGTGTAATTCATTATACAGGATACTGGAGGTAGCCCCACCTATCGCCACCTCTTTGATTGCTGCTAAGAAAGGTAGCGAGCTCATCTCATAGACTAGGAATTTTATTTTCTGTCTGGTTCGCTCCTAAAGTAAGGGGAAATCGTTGCTACATACATGACCCCCGTGAAGGGTTCCTCCACGCAGCAGCAACAACAAACCGGTACGGTCATGACAAAACATAGGAACAACTTCTCCTCACCCACAGGGGTACCACACAAGCTTCAGGTGGGCAACAAAGTCTAGTTTCATTTGCAGAAAGAACGCCTTATAAGAGCCCATCAAAAGCTCCAACCACGCCGACATGGTCCTTACACCATTACCAAGGCTGTGGGAAATAATGCTTTGGAGCACTACATTCCTCCATTCCTTCACTTGCACCAAGTCGTCAATGTGTACTTCCCTCAACCATGCTTCCCACCATTACCGGACACATCTGAGATTGCGAAACAACTCACCAAGGACCAAGTTCAGTAGATGGAGGAACTCAACGCAATGGGGACCATTGCTTCCTAAAGGGGGAGGAATGATCCAGGTGGATGTTGGTGGCCACCCACCTATCCCACTTGGACCCCCACAACTATTTCTTTCAAATTTTTAGTTTCCTTATTTGTAGCACAATTTACTATTTTTAGCAGTTTTTCGGGTCCTAAACTTCTGGAGCCATTTTGAGGCCCTAAACAATGTTTTTTGGGAAATATGGGAGCAAGATGGGTCCGTGGACCATGTTTCTCTTCCCAAATTTGTAGTGCTCAGATAGATATTTCTAACGAGCTATTGTATGTGTCAAACAGAGAACGAATGCCAAAGTTACGACCTCGGGAAGTTGATCTACCAACTTACCCAAAACGGGGCCCACAATTTGGTGTTTCATCTTCTAGGGTTAGGTTTTGGGATATTAAGGGTTTTCCATTATTTCTCAACAATAAATAGGCCTTTGAGCCTCATTGTAACATAGTTCAGAGGCATGTAGCCGCCACATCTCTTCTTAGAGATAAGATACTATTGCCCTAGCTGGTTTATTTCCATTTCTGTTTGTAAGCATATTTCAGTATTTTTCGTTAACGAAATAAAGTATTAATTCTGCTACATCTCTATGTTTATGATTATCTTTTTCTGGATCAGTGGCATCAGAGCGGCCTGCTTTTTCTCTATTTTTCTTTGCATGTCCTCAACGAGGTCGGGATATAAGGAGTTAGGGCTTGAACTGGTTGAACCTTTACAAGACCAGCCTCGCAAATCCCGATAGCCTCCCATGGTGGATGAAAAGAAAGACAAGTGGGTATGAGATCCTATCAAAATCTTGCTCGAAGAAGCCCTCGAGTGACAAAGGAACGTGATGATGGACAAATTTACACAAATCCTTCACAGGCTACCGAGAGGTGACGCATCGACTTCCAGCAGCTACTCTGGAAATGCCATGCCCTTTAAGGTACAAGTTAATTTTGGAATCCCCATATTCAAGGGTCAGATAGAAACATATGCCATAGATAAATGGTTAAATCAGCTAGATGGGTATTTTTCTATTCATGAATTTTCGAGTCAGGAAAAGATTGTTTTTGCTCTTCTCAAAGTAGGCCCCCACATCAAGGACAGGTGGGAAACCTACTGCGAGCAGAAGAATGAAAGTACTGAGTCACTATTTTCAGCCACACCCACTTGGGATTCATTCTGGGATGTTGTCAAGGAGCAGTACTACCCTGTCAAAAGCTATGAGGAAAAATACATCAAATGGACCACAGGGAAGGGACCATGATGTGCCGGAGTTCACAAACATTTTTTATACCCTGCGCACATAGTTGGCTATCAAGCACTCTGAGATGCATTTGGTACTCAAATACCGCGACTGCCTACACAGATACATCCAAGAAGAGAAGGAGTTCCTGAACATCTCCTCACTCAGCACAACATACTGATACACTGTCAAAATCGAGCAAAAGTTCAAATAGAAAAAGTGAGACTTTGGATCTGCAAATCCGAAGACCAAAGGACAAAGCCAAGGCGGGTGACCCAAGACAACCCATTGAAGCTGCAAGAAAAGAACAACACCATGAAGTCGAAGAAGGACATAGGAAAGTGGTGTGATTTCCATAATAGTCCCACTCATAACACAAGTGAGTGTTGGACCAAGCAATCACTGGTGGCCAAGTTGAAGGCTTCAAAATCAGATGCATGTTCTGACCCTGAGTCAGAACCTGACAAGGGGAATGGCAAAGGGAAGTAGATCATTGATGCGGAGCCCAACATCACTGTTGCCACTGCCCAGATCCATAAGAATTAGCCCGAAGACCCAAAGGAGGGGCAGTGGCTTTTCCACTCACAGATGTGGGTGAAGGGTTCGCCACTACAATTCATTGTCGACAATGGTAGCCAAGGGAACCTTATTTTAGTAGAGGTCATGAAACGGTTGGGCCTACTGACTACAACACACCCACAACCGTACAATACCGGGTGGCTTCATGAGGGACAAGATCTCAAATTTCGCCAGTAGTGTCGTCTTCCCTACAACATCGAGCCCTTCACAGATGAGGTATTGTGTGATGTTACATCTTTGGATGTTTGTGATGTTTTATTAGGCTAGCCATACTTGTGGAGGCTACATGTTGTGTATGAGTCAAGGCCTTGTGCTGTCATTATTTATTTGTGTAATTCATTATACAGGATACCGGAGGTAGCCCCACGTACCACCACCTCTTTGATCGCTACTAAGAAAGGAAACAAGCTCATGTCACAGACTAGGAAATTTATTTTCTGTCGGGTTCATTCCCAAAGTAAGGGGAAGATCGTTGCTACATCCATGACCCCTGCGAAGGATTCCTCCACGCAGTAGCAATAGTAAAGGGATACGATCATGACAGAACATAGGAACAACTTCTTCTCACCCATAGGGGTACCACATAAGCTTCAGGTGGGCAACAAAGTCTGGTTGCATCTACATAAAGAACACCTTACAAGAGCCCATCAGAAGCTCTGACCACGCCAACATGGTCCTTACACCATTACCAAGGCTATGGCAAATAATGCTTTGGAGCATTGCATTCCTCCATTCCTTCACTTGCAACAAGTGTTCAATGTGTACCGCCATCGACCATGCTTCCCACCATTACTGGACACATCTAAGATTGCAGAACAACTCACGAAGGACCAAGTTCAGCAGATGGAGGAACTCAATGCAATGGGGACCATTGCTTCTTAAGGGGGGACGAATGATCTAGGTGGATATTGGTGGCCACCATCCTATCCCACTTTAACCCCCACAACTGTCTCTTTCAGATTTTCAGTTTCCTTATTTGTAGCACAATTTACTATTTTTAGCACTTTTTCGGGTCCTGAACTTCTGGAGCCATTTTGAGGCCCTAAACGGTATTTTTCGGGAAATTTGGGAGCAACATGAGTCCACAGACCATGTTGCTCTTCCCAAAGTTGTAGTGCTCGGATAGATCTTTTGAACGAGATATTGTACACATCAAACAGAGATCGGGTGCCAAAGTTACGACCCCGGGAAGTTAATCAACCAACATACCCAAAATGGGGCCACAATTTGGTGTTTCATCTTCTAGGGTTAGATTTTGGGATATTAAGGGTTTTCCATTGTTTCTCAACAATAAATAGGCCTTCGCGCCTCATTGTAACACAGTTTAGAGGCATGTAGCCGCCACATCTCTTCTTAGAGATAAGCTACCATCGCCCTAGCTGGTTTATTTCCATTTCTATTTGTAAGCATATTTCAGTATTTTATGTTAATGAAATGAAGTATTAATTCCATTGCATCTCTGTGTTTATGGTTATCTCTGTAATTTTTTGCATTTCTATTTAAATTTGGATCATGGAGAGAGAGTGTGTATGTTTAGGGGCTGAGATAGAGAGATAAATAAGGAAAGACAATGGGAGATGGAGAAATAGATGGAGGAGGTAGAGATGTGCTTATATTGAAATCAATGCACAATATTAATCTAATTAGTTTGAAATTAATGTACATCATACATCTCGTTGCATCAAATTAGAAATCAACATCTACAATAAAATCAATGCATCTAGTGCAAACAATCAAATAGGATTAGAAATCAACATCTATACTGAAATCAATTCATCTAGTGTAAACAATCAAATAGGATTAGAAATCAACATCAATATTGAAATCAATTCATCTAGTGCAAGCAATCAAATAGGATTAGAAATCAATATATACACTAAAACCAATGCATCTGACGAAAGCAATCAAATATGAGTAGAAATCAAAATCTACACTGAAATCAATTCTTCTAGTGTAAGGTATTAAATCGATATCCCTCTTGGCACTTGATAGACTTGGTGTTCAGATGGATCTAGGCTGGTTTTATTTTACAATGTCAAAATGTTAAACAATACATATCTCTACCATACTAGGCTCAAGAATTTTATGTTTTTTATTTTTTTTCCAAAGGGAAGACACTAAGTTACATTAAGTTGTAATGATTAAAATTACATTTTGTAGATACAAACATTGTGTATATTTTATTTTAATTTATATTATTTTTTTCGAAAGGAAAAAACAATAAGTTTCATTCATTTATAATGATAAAAATTACAATTTGTAGATACACAACTTCTATATATTTTAAATTCTTTTGAGATTGTTCAGTGATCTTTTTTAGTTTTTCGTAGAAATGTCAAAGTAAATTGTTTCAACAAAAAAACATTGCATCAACATAAGTTGGAGGAAAAATTCCACCCTGCTCACAATCACATACTACTATACTGCGTAGTAAAAGTATACAAAAAAGGGACAAAATATGTGGTAATCAGCTCCTTTCTTCCCATGTGGGGAGATCTTTATAAGGCTTGTAGTCAAACTCATACCTGGTGCCATCTCTCTACTCCATAATTTGTCATAAACCTTCGTCCAAATTTAGTCCTTTTGAAATCCGACTTGCTTCCTCATACTACTCCCTATAGATATGTGAACATGTAAAATAAGTATTTGAGCCGTAAAATTTCATCCAAGATAGGGGCTAAAATGATATTCCTACAAGCTTGTGATTTATTGATCCATTTAATTATTATCATTTAATCCCTATAGATTTGTATTTTTGTGCAACCTTTTACTAGATCAAAAAGTAGCAAGTTCTTATAGGTTGAAATTTTTGCCTAATTATTTGTCCTTGGTCCAAGCCCCTTTATTTGGTAAAAGTGTGACTTTGAGAGATAAAGGATGAAACCTCCTCCACTCCTCTACATCGAATCACTGGATGCCCCATCAAAGTAGGCCCATGGCTTAAGGTGATCAAGATTTTTAGCAACAATTATTATGGTTGATATTACTCGTTTTTCCTATGGGAAGTGGCGTAGGATAACTAAGGCTTCTGCTACTATGTGTGTTGGGTTTGAGATTTTTTCCTAAAAGCAACTCTACTTTTAGCTATCAAAACTCCCCAATATATGACTATGGTGAGTGCCTTGAAATATTTAAAGTTTGGGTTTGTACGCTAAGCCCTACATGCTTCCTCCAAATTCCCCCCTTCCCATGGAGCAATTTGGCCATCAACGTTCCTGCACAATACCCAAACCTACTAATAGAATGGGTACAACATGAAGAAATGTAATGACGTTTCTTCATTGGATGTCATCGACACTTCTACACACTACCCAAACCTACTGACAGAAGGGGCATAAATATGAACAAATGTAATGATGTTTCTTTATTGGACTTACACAATGAGCACCAACTTGACATGTGCACAAACATTTTTTACAAGACGTCGTAGGTTAGAACTTTCTTCTCCATTATACACCACATGAAAATATTTTCTTTTGGTGGGAATTTGGATTTCCACACCATTTTCCACCACTATTTTGGATCATCTAAGCCTTTATCATACGTCAAGAAAACATATCCAATTTTGGGGGTGTAAATATCATACAACGAGTTGCTCCAAATTAGCTCATCCTCTCGATCTCTTACGCAGATATGACTAGTTGAAAATGCATTTAGGAAGCCATCACATGCATATAAAGACCAATATCTATTACCAATTCCTCGGTTGGTTTCCATCCTTTACTCCACAAGGTAGTATTGGATGGGATGAAAATGTTTGCAAATTTGGAGACATCCCTGTTTCTAAGGAATTTGATTAAAATTTGTTGAATTACATGACCTTGGACACTTCCTAACCATGGGTTAGATCCTAATCACACCTTGTCAACCATGCCTACTCTCCAAGACAATCAATTTCTAATGAGTTCGAAAAAATTTAAAATAGGACTTAAGATGACTAAAACATTCATCCTTGGCTTGTCAGCTGTGACAAGACCACCCATGATTCTCTCATAAAAACATTGTAAATACTTTCATAGAAATATAATTAAACAAAAGGGGACCATAACAATGTTGGAGATAAGTCCATGTAATAAGAGTTAATAAAGGAAAATAATAACCACAGTTGATGGGACACTTATTTCAAGCTGAATGTTCGGTAAGACATCCTAGTGTGGGTGTTCATCAGTTTATAATGGCTAAGGAAATTGGAAAGGGCAATGGCTAAGGCTTTGGAGAGGAAAATAACATTTTTGGCACATTTATTTATGAAAATAATGGAAATTAGGAGAAAAGGGAGGTGAAAGGTCATAGGTTTCATGTGAGGACAAAATTGAAGGAAAATAATGGAAAATGAAGAAAATAGAGGCCTCATTCACAAAAAGGATTTTGAGGATTAGTTGGTAACCTTTAGTCAGTTCAATTTTGGAGCTCTCTCATTATTCTTTCTCTCTCATACTCTTCGATATTTAGAGTTTTCTTGGAGCACTCTTGGAGGGTGTGGCACACTTGAACTTTGGAGAGAAAATGAAATGGAAGAGCAAGAAAACACAAGAGGACATCAGGATCAACATCTAGAATGGATTTTGGTTTCAGGTATCGAGTTACATGTATGTTTTTCTCACTAGTTTTGGCATGCATGGAATATGCATGTGTTTTGTTGATTATGATCTATCATTAGCATGTAGGATGGCTAGGATTGACAGTGGAATTTCCTAGCCTTTCCATTTATTGGATAGCCATGATAATTGTGGGTTTATTTCCTTGTTTTATTTTGGGTTGGTTCTCATGTTTCCTTAGCTTGGGTTGAGTTATTAGTCCTCAAGCCTTGGTTGGAAAAATGATCTAGAGCCCTTGGTTGGTTGAGTTACTAGTCTTGTATCCTTGGTTGGAAAAATTCTCTAGAGCCCAGTATAAGTTGTGGGTTGAGTTACTAGTCTTGGATCCTTGGTTGGAACAAATGCTCTGGAGCCCTGGAAGGCTTTGATAGAGACCAATATGATGACGATTTTGTGATGTATGACCGTGAGGTGGAATCATTGTTTGATGGGTTGAGGGGGTTGGCTTCTAGAAGCCCTGGATGGTCTTGGATTGATGTGTTCTCCCAGATCCCACATTCATGCTTGGAATGTGACACGGGGGTGAATGACTGAAGATATATTTGGCTCAACCATTCTATGGTTGGGTGGAACGTGGAAGTCCCATCTCGGGTTTGGATTTTGCATCATTAATATGAGGTTATTTCTCCTTGTATTTCTATGAGTATTATACTAGTTCACATGTGGATTATATGACTATGATTTCATTGGTATTTTTGTTTCTATTATGTTGGTTATGTATATGTTTTATGCTAATCGCTATGTATGGTTCTCATTATGTTTTTACTTGTAGATGAACGAAAAATGTACCTATGACCTAATGGATGAAATGGAAGCTAATGTGTTGAGGCATCAATGTCTCTTAGAGATTCTCACCTAAGTATGAGACCCCTATGCTCAAATATGTTATTTACACCTGTAGATTACATATTCGTGATATGTTTGACGAAATTATTATCATGGCTAGTAGGGGTCTAATGAAGGTCTTATTCAAGTAACTACATTTGTACTGTCATTTCCCTATTATCTTACTATTTTTAATGTTTCATTCAATTATGGGCAGTGACCCAGGCTCTGGACCTCAAAAAGTGGCTCAAATCCTGGGGAAGTTGGCACAACATTGACTAAAATAGTCCTTGGACATTGGCATGCCTATAGCATGGGAGTGTCCAAAGCCTCCTGTACGATGGCAAACATATAGCATGGGAGCTTCCATAGCCTCCTAGACACTAGAAGGCATATAGCATGGGAACATTTGGGGGTCAAGTGGTCTAAAATATTAGTGGGACGCAAGGGCTAGTTGAAAGAATGGTTGGGATGGTTCTTGAGTGTTATGAAACTAGCTCACAAAAAGATAGAAAATATAGATCAATAAATTCAAAATCAACCTCTTCGAGGGGGCAACCTCCTTTACATTACACAAATGAACAATTCTTTGACGATACAAATGACAATACCTCCTTTCTATATATAGGAGTTTAAGGGATCCCAATACAATCAGAGCCTACATAACAATAATATTGTAAGGGCACAACAATAACAATAGTGGACTTCTGTGGGGCATAATAATAACAACACGATGACTATATGGGCACCATAATACAATAAGGGGTTGCACTAATAACAATAAGGGTTTACACTAGTAGTATAGGGACCTAACATGCCCCTCTCCTTCAAAAATTGTTATACTCAACGCTTGAGTAGTTCTAGATGCTTATGTATAAAATTCTCATCCTCCCACGTGGAATCTTCGGTGGCTAAGTTCTTCCACTTAATGAGATACTCTAAAATTGATCGATTTAGTAGCTTCTGATTTCTTATTTTTTTGGCTGCTACCGATTCCAATATGATTTTTCCTTCCTCATCAAGTTCTGGAAATATCATTTGAAATGGGATCTTCTCACCTATAAGCTTCTTTAAGCATGAAGCATGGAAAACTGGGTGCACTCAGGAAGATCCAGGAAGCTCCAATTTGTATGTGATAGTACCAATATTTTGTAACACCTTGTATGGGCCATAATACTTTGGTGATAATTTATTATCCTTCTTAGCTTGCTTGAGGGAAATTTGTTTGTATAGTTATAGTCATAGAAATACCCAGTTAGCTACATCAAAACTTCTTTCGTTGTGATGTTGATCTGCCTGTTGTTTCATTCTATTTTGTGCCAAAGTGAGGTTATCCTTTAAGAGTTTGATAACTTGTTGTTGATGCTCGATGTGATCTTCCACTACTTGAACCTTAGAATTTTCTTTTAAAGATGATGTGATGGACGGTGGATGATATCCATAAAGTGCCATAAATGGGGTCATTTTTGCTGTAGTATGGAAGGAACAGTTATACCACCATTCAGCCAGAGGCAACCACTTGACCCATTGTGTCTGTTTATCATAAACAAAGCAATGAAGACATCCTTCCAAACATTTGTTCACTATCTCAGTTTTCCCATCAGATTGAGGATGATAAGATGAGCTATGAGCTAACTGAGTACCCAAATATTCCACCTCTTTTACTCCAAAGAAACATTTGGAGATTTTTCATATAATTGTTTCTCGTCCAATAGTTTGAGCACCCTCTCAACATGTTGAACATGATCCTTCCAAGACTTTCTGTATATTAGTATATCATCAAAAAATACTATCACAAATTTTCTAAGGAAGGGTTTGAAAATGGAATTCATCAAACCTTGAAATGTAGAAGGTGCATTGGTAATGCCAAAAGGCATGACCAGAAATTCATAATGACCCTCATGAGTTCTAAATGCTATTTTTGGAGTGTCTTCAGTCTTCATTCTAATTTAAAGATATCCTAAATGAATATCCAACTTGGTGAAGTAAATTTCTCTATGTAATTCATCCAATAATTCATCAATGACAAGAATGGGAAATTTATCTTTAATAGTAAGCTTGTTGAGATCTCTATAATCCAGAGACATGTGCCATGATCCATCCTTCTTGTGTACCAATACCATTAGAGTAGAGAATGAACTTTTACTAGGTTGAATTATACCAACCTCTAGCATTTCTACAACCATACATTCAATTTCACTCTTTTGGGTATATGGATATCTGTAAGGTCTGATGTTTGGGGGAAAACTTCCTGGAAATAAATGAATAGCATGTTCACGATCATGAATAGGTGGGAGGCCTTTTGGAGTCTCAAATACTTTGGAATGATTGTCCAAAATGTTTTGGAGATCTGTAGGAATAGATGATTTCTATGTGGGAACCTTTAGTGAACATAATTGTGCAATTACACCCAGTTCTTCCTTCATTAGAAGCTTTGTCATGTTTTTAGAGCTGATTATCTTTCTCGGTTTTCTTGTGATATCCCTTAATTCAAATTCCTTTCATTCCCAAAAAAATTTCAAGAAAAGTTCTTGAAAGTGAAAATCTTTTGTACCCAAAGATTGTAGTCATTGCACTCCCAGTACAACATCTGCACCACCCATTGGAATCGAAATCATTTGACTATTCAAGATATATTCTCCCATGTATAGCTTGATATTATGTCACTTTCCAAAGCAATTTATGGTTCCTCCATTTGCAATCATTACTTGACACTCTAGTGCTGGATATAGGAAGCAATTCAATTCCTTGGCTATCTTACAATGAATAAAATTATGGGTACTACCCAAATCAATCAACACTATGACCTTTTTCTTGTTGATATGCCCTTCTACCTTGAGAGTTTGAGGAGTGGTAATTCTTGTTAATGCATTACAAGATATGGTCAGATTAATTTCTTTTTTCTCTAGGATTGGATCCTGGTGTATATCCTCTTCTTTTGACATTTCTTGTTCCTTTTCTTGCTCCTCTTCCCCATCATGTAAATTAATTTCTTCTCAGCAAACTTATGACCTTTAGTGTATTTTCTATCATAATTGTAACAAATCCCTTTTGCTCTTTTTTCTTCCAATTGTTGTAGTGTCAACCTTGTAGGTGGTGAAAGTATAGGAGCAACAACACTTCCATATTTATAGTTATGAGTCGTAGGCTTCTTTGTCGTTATAACTTTTCTTTCAGTTTTTCTTGCCAACCTATATGCCTTCTCTAATGAATCAGGTTCCCAAAGTTGAACCTCATGTTGGATGTTATCATTTAAAGTCTCAATGAAGAATTCAATCCTATGCTTCTTTGGAATGTCATTTACCCTTATATTCAACTTTTGGAAGTCCTCAATGTGCTGTTCCATTGAACCCTTTTGTTTGAGATTTATAAATTGGCTAACGAAGGTGTTTCTATTTGTATCCTCATAATGTGCTATCATTTCCTCTATGAAAATTGAACAGGTGACAAGTTTTTTAAGAGAAAAAATTCCTCTATACCATACAAACTAATTCGGTTCTAAATATAAATATGCAATACGTACCTTTTGTGGTGGTTGCACATCATGTAGATCAAAATATTGCTCCATCTGTAGTATCCAAGTTATTGGATCCTTGCCATCAAATTTCCTCATATTTATATTTGGAATATGGTGGGTCTTCAATCCAACATCAGAGTCTATGAAATCATGATTAACATTTCTTTTTTTCTCATCATGAGTTTCCTCTACTACCTTTTTGGCATTAGGAAGCCTTTCTTGTAGTGACTTTGTCCCACCTTCCTTAAAACATCCTATGTCTTTCTTCAAATATTCCAGGTTTCCATTCAAATTTTCTTGTATACAATTTATCTTATTTATCATATCTTTGATCACATTCTTCAAATCATCCCTCCAATTTTGCTTACTAGGTGTTTCTATTTTCATGATTCGAGTCATTCGTTTTCTTGTTTTTAGCATTTCAATCTTGAATCTATTGTATCTTTGAAATTTAGGATCTCCAAGGTCTAGAATTGCAACCTGTGGTAGCCCTCTGTGTCCTCTTTCCAATGCCGCTATTCTGATCGTAATTGGATTCTCTAATAAAGCGTTATGCCCAATCTCACAAGATGACTTGATTATATACTGCTTCAGTAGAGAGAACTTGTACAAAGTGCCACGTGTCACTATTTCGACCTTAGGACCTGAAAACAATATACAAAAAAGTAAAGTCTGTCCTCTTTCCGTAAGTTCTTACGAAATTTCAATCTGATGCTAAGAGAAAAATTTATGACACTTGTCCCAAGGTCACCTGTTTGGGATGTAATTTGGGAGCCAGCCAAACCCTAAATTTCTTGGACTGCATCTCCGAAAATATAGTGAAACAAGATCTGAAATTTGGACCCATGCTTCACCACGATTTTAGCTCAAATGGGCTTTAATTTTAGAGTCTGAACATTCGTAGAAAAAGTATTATAGAGAAAATTCCACAATGGCCTGTTTGTGATGGAATTCCAGAGTTTGCAAAACTCCTAGCTTCCTTAGATCATATCACTGAAAATATAGTGATTCAAGATCTGAAATTCGGACCCGAGGTTCATAATGATTTCTGCTGAAATGTTTTTTTTTTTAACTCCTGAATCTTCATAAAGAAAACGTTATAGCTAAAATTCCATGATGAGCTATTTGGAGCAGCAAAACCCTAGAATCCAAAGCTCTAATACCAAATGTTATGAAACTAGCTCACAAGGAGACATAGAATATAGATCAACGACTTCAAAATCAACCTCTTCGAGGCGGAACATCCTTTACATTACACAAATGAACAATTCTTCGATGATACAAATGACAAGACCTCCTTTCTATATATAAGAGTCTAAGGGGTCCCATACAATTAGAGCCTACATAACAATAATATTGTAGGGGCACACTAATAACAATAGTCAACTTCTACGGGGCATAATAATAACAACATGATGACTATATGGGCACAATATACAATAAGGGGGTTGCACTAATAACAATAAGGGGTTACACTAGTAGTATGGGGACCTAACATTGAGGGTCCTAATGTTGATGTTGAAGGTCTGTATGGTGTGTTTCCATTGGTTCCACTTCCTTAACGTGACTTAGGAGGTCAAATCATAGTATAGTGGCCTCTCGTCGCATGTTTACCCTAGTTGGCCTATTACTTAGGTAGATGTGGGGGAGGGTGTTATAGAGTGGTATCAAAGCATAGTTCACCCCTTGGACTAGATGGGTTCTGTTGGTCATGGATGCATGTCGATTTTATGTGTGTCTCTTATTCTTGCATTCCATGCACTTGTTGCATTTGCATGGTGTTTATCATGGTTGTAATGATGTCGCCATATGGAAGTTGATGGTGTTTATGTGGAATACATAGCTATGAGTGTATGACTGGTTACATGTTGTTATATGTCGCTTACATGTATCATTCTTGTATGCTTGGTTACATATATCATTCTTGTAGGCTTGGTTACAAGTATTGTTCGTTTATCCTTAATTATATGTGTTTACGCATGCATGTGGTTGATCCAAATCGGATCCATAAATGATTGTCCTAAAACCATGACTACATCAGGACAAAACAAATCCTTGAAGAATACAAAACAGCAATTGAAAACACCCTGAACCAGTAGCCATGGCAGCCAGCACAGAATGACGAGGACCTCGGTCAAAGCGCGCTAACCGAGGCCCATGGAGACTGCGCAGGAGGTCAATACAGCCCTTGGGAGCCCCGGATTGGGAAAAGGAGCTGGTTTTTTATGCGCGATTCACTAGGCGAACAGGACTGAAATGGTAGATTCTGAAGCACTCTGTCATGTTGGGAGCCAGAGGACCGTGGTCGGAGAAACGTAAAGTGCCATCATATGAAGGTGGGACTCACAACCTGGATACTGACGGTTTGATCAGGGCACCCTTGAACGGTAAGAGGTTTTGGAGAAAACGGAGCAATCACACTCAGCGATCGACACATGGTAGCGGAGGTGCGTATGACATTGGATCTGGAGGAGCCCAGATCGGATGGATGAGATTGCGTCTGATAGATAGAGCGAAATTGATAGGGAATTAGTCTGTGATTTAAGGGGATTTGGGATCTGTTGATTGCCACGATGGAGAAAGAAATGAATCGACGAACAGGCTGGTGCTGTTTCGATGGAGACACGTGGCTACTTCCCAAGCATTCATGCTGATGCCAAACAGGGAACTCCCAGCACACAGGTGGAAGGAGAATCGACGTAGGAAGGAGAGGAATCGAACAGGCATGGAGGTTGAATGGCTAAAGCCATGAACAGAGACAGCCGAAGGGGATTAAGAGAACGAGAGCGAAGAGTCCAAGCGACCAAGAGAGACAGTGAATAGTGAACCTTGAGAAGAGGACTGAGCACAAAGAGCAGTAAAGCCAAGCAGAGGAGACAGAGGGTCGAGTTGACCACAGGCAACATCGAGCACTAGAAAGCTTGAAGAATCAAGTGTTCCCATAGAGGAATCTGTCTGGATTGAGCATCACAGTTGGCTCTTTCCATTGTAGACCGAGGGTCACAGAGCTAGTAGGAAGAACAAGAGTCTGTGTACTCCAAGTGGCTTGGGGAATCCAAGAACCACCCTGCCAAGCAAAATCTGCTTCAAGGGAACTCATATTGAGTGCCTGCATTGTAATTTCTTTGTTGAAAGACACAATAAAACAAGGCCACCACTGAAGCTGGATCGGAGATGTAGCCCTGGAGAATAGGGTGAACTCCTTATTAAAGCTGCTTGTGTCTTTGTGTTGCTTATTGTATTTCTCTATTGTCTTTCCATTTATTTTCTGTGTATTGGCAATCTAATCGATCTCTTGTTTCAATAACACAGAACACACACACCAACACATGGGTCTGTAATACCTTTTGTTTAATAAATTTTCAACTAAGGTCACTCATAGGGTGATTATCGGATCAAGTGGTATCAGAGCTCTAGGCTGTAAGGTTGGACAAGCTTGTGTTGGTTTAGCTGTGAATGCTCACTAGATCAAATCTCAAATTAGGAGAAGGAAAGTTGGTGGAAACTAATCCTGAAATTGGGAGAGTCTATTCTCGGAAGACAATGTCAGAAGAAGGTTCTATAGGGCCAGACTCTCAATTCATAGAAAGTTTCCTAGCTATAAAGTCCATGGTAGAAGAAATGTATAGGGACTGTAGAAAGAATAAGGGTGAAGATTCATCAAGCTTTAAGCAAGATAAATAAGAAGATGAATCTCATTCCCATGACCACTCCAAAGGAAAGGGGAAAGAAGAAAGCTTCTCTACACCTCCTAGTAGCCCTGTGCATAATAATAAGGCATCCTTGATTGAGTTAGATGTTAAATTTGACTTGCATATATATGATGGAGAGCTAAATGTTGAAAAGTTGGACAATTAGATTAGACAAATTAATGTGTATTGCAAAGTACAAAATATAGACTAAGACAAGAGCAAGATTTAGCTGGCAAGCCTTTGCCTAGGGGGCACTGCCTTGGTTTGGTGGGAAGGCAAAACCCAAGCTGATATGAGGAAGCATGGTAAGACCATCTCTGTTTGGAGTGAATTTGTTACTGCAATAAAAAAGAAGTTCTATCCATTGGCCTACATGCAAAAAGTCATGATGAGTTGGCAAACTCTTCGGCAGTTGAAAGGGAAAAGTGTACAAGGGTATACTCAAAAGTTCCAAAAGAGAGCATTGTTGTTGGGTATTTCACTAGACTCATTAGAAATTATTTTGAAGTACATTAGTGGTCTACACAGCTACATGAGGCATACCATCCTCATGTTTAATCCCACTAGTATAGATGAGGTATTTGTACAAGCTACTCATCTAGAAGCTAGAGGAAAGAATGGAAATCCAGAAGTTGGGGGACTATATCAATCCACTGTAAGCAAGAGCAAGCAGAAAAGAAAGCAGAAGTGGAAAGCAAGGAAGGCTAACACTGCACAGAAAGGCAAAGTTTCATGCACTCACTGTAAAAAGGAGGGGCATGATGATGAGCATTGTTGGATTCTGCATCCAGAGCTGAGACCTAAGAAGCCCGAGGGCAAGAAGAAGAAGACTGTTGCATCTATTTAGAAAGATTTGGGGTCAGACTCGGGAGATGAAACAATCATTCAGCCACGGGTATAAAAGGTAAGAATTCTGAGGCATCTACTAGTAATTTTGCTCAATCTGTTATTGATGAAGAACATGAGAGAAAAAGGCATAAGCTTTTCCATATTCGAGTTGTTTCCAAAAATAAAAAGATTGATACTTTGTTTGATAGTGGCTCACAAGTAAATCTGATTTATAAAGCAATTGTAAAGAAATTGGGATTAGCAACTACACCTCATAAGAAGCCATACCCATTAGGATGGTTGAATGATAAAGCACAACTACAAGTGACTAGACAGTGCAAACTCAAGTTTTCTTTTGGGTCAGAATTTGTAGATGAGGTTGAGTTAGATGTAATTCCTTTGAATATATGTGGAATTGTTTTAGGAAGTCCTTACTTGTATGATAGAAAGGCTATTTTCCATAGAGCTGAGAACAAGTATCTACTTGTTAAAGATGGAATCGAATACTTTGTAAGAGCTCATAAGCTCAAGAATAATTATACTCTCATAAACTCAGGACAGATGAAAAGAATGATAAATTCATGCAAACAGTTCTTACTAATGGTTGTAAAGGAAAAGAAAACTGATAAAACCAATGTATTTGAGCGCTATAATTCTAACCAGCAAGCTGATATAGAAAAGATTTCTTCTAAGTATGATGTCTTGTTTTAAGAACCTCAAGGTCTGCCACCCAAAAAGGGAATAGTACATGATATTATTTTGCAGCAAGATGTTCCTTTGCCTAACATTGGGATGTACAGGTTATCTGCATTAGAGAATGCTAAAATCAAGAAGCAGGTGTAGGAGTTGCTCGAGAAAGGGTTCATCAGGCCTAGCACATCACCATGTGGGTCACCAATCGTTTTGGTGGGAAAGAAAGATGGCTCGTGGAGAATGTGCATTGACTATCGAGCACTAAATAAAATAACGATAAAAAATCATTATCCCCTTCCTCGCATAGATGATCTTTTAGATCAATTGAAAGAAGTTGTTTATTTCACCAAGCTAGATTTGCATAGTGGATACCATCAGGTCAGAGTTGCAGAGAAAGATGCATGGAAGACTGCTCTCAAAAAAAAGCAAGGATTGTATGAATGGCTAGTTATTCCTTTTAGCTTGACCAATGCCCCCGCTACTTTCATGAGATTAATGAATGATGTACTCAGACCTTTTCTTGATGATTTTCTTATTATGTATCTGGATGACATTCTGATTTTTAGTAAAATGTGGCAAGAACATTTAAAGCATGTTAAGCAGACATTAGATGTTTTGAAAAGAGAAAAACTTTATGTTAAACTCTCCAAATGTGAATCTAGCAAAACCTCTCTAAATTATTTGGGTCATATAGTAGGGGGAGGTGAATTGAGAATAGAACCCTGTAAAGTGGTAGTCATTGTAAACTGGCCTAAACCCAAGTTTGCTATAGAAGTGAGAAGCTTCTTAGGAGCAGCACAGCATTGGAGGAAGTTCATTTCAAACTTTTCCTCAATTGCAGCTCCCTTACATGCTTTGACGGGATTGAATAAGGTGTTTCAGTGTGGAGGAAAACAGAAGAAAGCCTTCGACACCTTGAAAGAAAAAATTAGTACAACACCTGTACTAGCATTGCAAGATCTACAAAGACCATTTGAGATCCAAACTGATGCCAGTGACTATGCCATGGGAGCAGTGTTGACACAGCATGGTAAACCCTTATGTTATCATTCTGAGACTTTTAATCCTGCAGTAGTTAACTATCCTACCTATGATAAAGAATTGTATGCATTAGTTTAGAGTGTGAAAAAGTGGAAACATTACTTAATGGGCAAAGAAATAGTAATACATATTGATCATCAGCCACTTCAATACCTACACTCCCAAACTAAGTTGCAACAATCAAGACATTATAGATGGATGGGTTTTCTACAACAGTTTCATTTAGCCATCAGATATAAGAAGGGCATACATAACAAGGTTGCAGACATGTTATCTAGACCCATTATAAATGCATCTACCATACTTATGCATAATTCTGTGTTGCATGAAAGCTACATAGAACAGTATGCTCAGGACATGGACTTTAAAGATGTATATGTAACTTTGAGTCAAGGCAAAAGAGTAGAAGAATTGGACTATCATGTGAAGGACCGACTCCTACATCATTGTGGGAAACTCTGCATTCCACAAACTGAGAGAGAAAAGATAATTAGGGAAGCACACACTTCTCTGATATCAAGTCACTTTGGGGTAAGTAAAATAGTTGCACAGCTGCAAAGGTTCTGTTATTGGCCAAGAATAAGTGAGACAGTTTCTAGATATGTAAAGGGGTGTGCTATGTGTGCTAAAAGCAAGCCCAGCAACAGAAAACTAGGCTTGTACACTCCATTGCCAGTTCCTTCTCACCGTTGGGAAAGCATTTCCATGGATTTTGCTGGAGGGATGCCTAAATCTAGGAAAGGTCATGATTATCTATATGTTGTTGTGGATAGGTTCAGCAAAATGTGTATTTTGATACCATGTAGTAAACAGATTACAGCTGAACAAACTGCAAAATTATTCTTTGAACATGTATGGGTTCATTTTGGATTACCCACTTCTATTATATCTGATCGAGACACCTGATTTGTGGGAAGGTTTTGGTTCAGTCTTCGGGAACTAATGGACACCCAATTAAATAAAAGCACAAATTTTCATCCTCAAACAGATGGCCAGACAGAAGTAGTTAACAGGACAGTGATCCAGTTACTAAGAGGATATTGCAGCAAACACCCTAAGCTTTGGGATGAACACTTGTGTTATGTGAAGCATGCTTACAATAGAGTCAAACACTCTTCTACCTAGAGATATCCTTTTGAGACCTGCTTTGGTTTCATACCAAGGCCTCCCTTGGATTTTGTCTTTGGTAAAGATACCATGGTTGATGGACACAATGATGTGGACAAAGCAACTAGGTTCATTGAATAGATCTAGGAGATCCATCAGGTAGTATAGGAACAACTGGAAAAGAGCTAGGCCAAGTACAAGGCTAGGCATGATAAGCATCGGATGGAGCATAGTTTTCAAGTTGGAGACCATGTCTGGCTGTATATCAGCAAGGACAGGATGCAAGGTGAAGGTAAGAAACTAAAACCCATCAGGTACGGACCCTTCAGGATACTTGAGAAGATTGGTGAGAATGCTTTTCACCTTGATCTACCAGCTTACATGCGCATCTACTCAGTCGTGAACGCAGATTTCTTGAGGTTGTTTGAACCTTCAATGATTGAGGACCCTGAAGAGCAGAGTCAGTTGCCTTCTGTTGATGACCTGCTACCTGAGTATCTTAATGAGTTGCAGAAAGATAGAGTGCTAGACAGGAAGGTAAGGATGACGCGCAATGGACAGGTGGAATACCTTAGAATTGGGCTTAAAGGTTCGAAGCCGAGCAGTGCGAAGTGGATTGAGATTGGACGAGTGAGATAGAAGTTTCCTCACTTAGTCGATGCTTGAAGAAAACCAACTTTTGGTGGTCCAAAAGCTTTTCAATTGGGAGGCCATGATCCAAATCAGATCCATAAATGACTGTCATAGAACCATGATTATATCATGACAAAACAAATCATTGAAGAATACAAAAAAGCAATCGAAAACACCCTGAACTAGTGGCCATGGCAGCCAACGCATAATGTCGAAGACCTTGGTCAAAGCGCGCTGACCGAGGCCCATGGAGACTGCGCAGGAGGTAGATGTAGCCCCTGGGAACCCCGGATTGGGAAAAGGATTTTGTTTTCAATTCACGATTAGCACTTGGCACTAATCATGCATTGTTGGGCGAACAAGGCTGAAATGGTAGAGCCTTAAGCACTCAGTCATGTTGGGAGCTAGAGGACTGTGGGAGGAGAAACGTAAAGCGCCATCATACAAAGGTGGGACCCACAACCTAGATACCGGTGGTTTGATCGGGGTGCCCTTGAACGGTAAGCAGTTTTGGAGAAAACGAAGCGATCACACTTAGCAATCGACGCATGGCAGCAGAGGTGAGAGAAAAACCGCCGTGATCATGCGTTATCGGTCAAGCAAGTCAACTGTGCTTGGCGTGTGTATGACGTTGGATTTGGAGGAGCCCAGATCGGATAGCTGAGATTGCGTTCGATAGACAGAGTGGAATAGATAGGGAATTAAGTCGCGATTTAAGGGGATTTCGGTTCTGTTGACCGCCACGGTGGAGAAAGAAACGAATCGACGAACAGGCTGGCGCTGTTCTGATGTAGACACGTGGCTACTATTCATGCTGACGCCAAACAGGGAACTCCCAGCACATAGGCGGAAGGAGAATCAACGTAGGAAGGAGAGGAACCGAATAGGCATGGAGGTCGAATGGTTAAAGCCATGAACAGAGACAGCAAAAGGGGATTAAGAGAAAGAGAGCGAAGAGTCCAAGCGACCAAGAGAGACAGTGAACAGTGAACCCTGAGAGGAGGACTGAGCATAGAGAATAGTAAAACCAAGCAAAGGAGACAGAGGGCCGAGCTGACCACAAGTAGCATCGAGCACCAGAGAGCTTGAAGAATCAAGCCTTCCCATAGAGGAATCTATCTGGATTGAGCATCACAGTTGGCTCTTTCCACTGTAGACCGAGGATCACAGAGCTAGTAGGAAGAACAAGAGTCTATGTACTCCAAGTGGCTTGGGGAATCCAAGAACCACCCTGCCAAGAAAAATCTGCTTTAGGAGAACTCATATTGAGTCCCTGCATTGTAATTTCTCTACTGAAAGACACAATAAAACAAGGCCACCACTGAAGCTGGACCAGAGACGTAGCCCTGGAGAATAGGGTGAACTCCTTATTAAAACTTCTTGTGTCTTTGTGTTGCTTACTCTATTTCTCTGTTGTATTTCCATTTATTTTCTGTGTGTTGGCAATCTGATCGATCCTTTGTTTCAATAACACAGAAGACACACACCATCACATGCGTCTGTAATACCTTTTGTTTAATAAATATTCAACTGAGGTCACTCATAGGGTGATTATCAGATCAGTGGTGGATTACACATTGCTTATTCATGTCAATGTTTGCATGTGGTCAAGTGTACAATTATGTAATGGTGGGTGTCATGCATCAGGTCATAGTATGTGTGGTTGACATGGTCATGTATCAGTAACTGAACCTTAGCTAGAATGATGGTTGCATGGTTATATGCTTATGTGCTATGTTCTATATGATTTCATGATTATGTTATACATGTATGACACTAATTTATTTATCTTGTAGACAAGGCATCATACCTGAGCTATACTAAGGTACGCTTGTTTATTGTGATTTAGCTTTTCTGACATCATATACCTTGTAGGAAGAATGTCAAATAGCTAGAAAGATGTTAGACTACAAAGACTCTCTGTATGAATCAAATGATTAGTATGGTGTTGGGATTTTTTCTGATTTGGCAGATACATTGAGAAGCTTAAAATAAGAAATAAGGAATTGTAGGGGGGATAATGACAGAATCATATAGGTACACGAGAAGCTAACAAAGGTAAACACAATGATACTTCAGAGTTTGTTAGATTTGTAGTGATAGGGACCACTTTGGATTAGCCATGAGTAGGAGGACAAAACTAATGGCTTGTATGGTAGTAGGTCACATGATGGTCACTGGTCGAATAGAGATGACACAGTGAGGGATGGCCGATTGTTGGACACTCTGGATAAGAGAGGTGACAAACACTAGTACCATTCTAGTTCTAGTTCTAACAGGCATGATGATTGATATCATTATCATCCGTACAAGAGGAGTGATAAGGGATACTTGCCAAATGATTTTAAGAAAGAAAAGACACCAAAATTTGATGCAGAGGTGAAGAAATTAGAGGATGTAGAGGCATGGTTACTTGGTATGAGGAAGTTCTTCAGGTTACATGACTATTCAAAGAACATGAAAGCCAAAGTAGTTACATTTAGTCTCAAAGGTAAAGTAGACATTTCGTGGGAAGATGTGAAGAATGTCAAAGGTATACATGAGGAAGACTTGACTTGGAGTGAGTTTCAACAAATATTCAAGAATAAGAATCTATCAGAAAGATACTTTGATGACGGGGAAAATTAATTCTATCAGCTAAAGATGGGATTTATAATATATTATGAATACACTAGCAAGTTCTTGGACCTACTGAGGTATGTGCCTTACCTCATGGACGAGAAGGCTAAGATTCAGGGATTCACTAGTGGGTTACCAATGGCATTCAAAGATAGGATTGTGCTTGATGAGCCTAGATCATTGGAGGAGGCCATCCGAAGGATAAAGAATTTCTACAAACAATCGAAGCGCAAGTCTGAAACTATGACAGACTGGAAAGGTAATGCAAAGAACAAGGGAAAATGGGATAGAAGCGAGTAATACCACATGATTCAGGTAATAAAGAGAATGTAGTGCCATCTAAGAAGTTCAATGCATCTAACAAAGAACAGGGACATCGATCTGAGGAGCATAATAAGGAGCCTGTGCGGTGTTGGATTTGTGGAGGAGATCATTGTAGGAGAGATTTTCCATAGTATCAAGGTGGTAAGTCTCAGATATATAGTGCATAGGAGGCACAAATTGTTGGGGATGTTGGTTAGAGTGTTCCTCGTATCTATGTAGCATTGGATAACAAACAGGCAAACCATCATGCATCTATCATTGATATGGATGGTAACTTTTGTGATCAAGTTATTTCTATTTTGATTGACCCTGGATCTAATTATATCTTTGTTAGTCTTGACTTGGTGGATAAGTGTTGTTTGACTAAGGAATTTCATGCATAATATTGGTTAGTGCAGCTAGCTATAGGTACAAAGAAGGGAGTTCATCATTGGGTAAGAGCTTTTGCATTTCATTTGAAGGATATGCCTACCATAGCACACTTGAATGTATTACCATTGGCATCATACAAATGTTTTTGGGTATGAATTGGTTGTGCCTTCATAGAACCAAGGTGGGTTGTTATGACAAGGCCATTGAGTGCTTGGATGACAATGGAGAACCAAGAGTTTTACAGGGAAACAAGAATAGTTAGGATGGTGACAACTATGCAGGAAAAGTGTTGTTGCAGGAAAGGGTGTATGTTATTCGAAGTTCACATTTCTAGTGACAAAGGAAAGGAAGTTGAGGATGCAGATGTTTTGAGCAGGTACCTAGTTCTACAAAAATTTCAGGATGTATTTCCTGAGGACATTATTGAGGATCCACCGTACAGGGAGGTAGAATTTTCTATTAAGTTGGTGTGAGGGACAACTCCAGCATCAAAAGCATTTTATAGGATGAGCACACCTGAGCTGGTAGAGTTGAAGTTTCATTTGAAGGAAATGTTCGACAAGGTATACATTAGGCCAAGTGTATAACCATGGGGCCCACCAGTATTGTTTTTAAAGAAGATAGATGGTCCTCTCAGATTATGCATTAACTACAGGCAATTGAACAACATGACCATCAAGAAAATGTATCTGTTGCCAAGGATTGATGACTTGTTCGATCAGTTGAAGGGAGCAACAATGTTCTTGAAGATTTATTTTAGATCCAAATATCTTGAGGTACGCATCAAAGAGGAGGACATTTACAAGACAACTTTTTGGACTAGGTATGGGCATTATGAGTTTGTTGTAGTTCAATTTGGTTTGAATAATGCTCTAGATAAATTTATGTGCTTGATGAATAGTGTTCTGGATCCATAGTTGGATAATTTTTTTATTGTGTTCATTGATGACATATTGGTATATTCTAAAAATGAGGAAGAGCATGTTGAGCATTTAGCAGTAATGTTGAGATTGTTGAGATAAAATTAGTTGTATACTAAGCTCAACAAGTGTAGTTTCTTTCATACTGAGGTACATTACTTAGGGCGTGTTGTCTCCAAGGAAGGCATTGTAGTAGATGCAGAAAAGATAAGGGCCATCATGGAGTGGGTACCTCCCAGGAATGTAGATGAAGTGAGATATTTCATCGGGTTGGAAGGTTATTATAGGAGGTTCATCAGGAACTTCTCACATATTTCTTATCCAATTATGTCATTGCAGAGAAAAGGAAAGAAGTTTGAATGGAGAGACGATTGTGAGGCTAGTTTTGAGCATCTTAAGAAGTTGTTGACACATGCACCAATGTTAAAAATTGTAGATTCAGACAAAGAGTTTGTAGTATTCACAGATGCTTGCAAGAAAGGACTTGGTGGAGTCCTTATGCAGGATGGACATGTGGTATGCTATGAGTTACAAAAACTGAATGAGAATGAGCAAAACTACCCCACACATGATCTTTAATTAGTAGTGTTCATACATGCATTGAAGATGTGGAGACACTATCTTCTGGGCAGGAGGTTTTTGTTGATGAGTGACCACAGTGGTTTGCAATATCTATTTGACCAACCGAATCTGAATAATAGGAAGGCTTGATGGTTGGCTAGGATCAATGATTTCTATTTTGAGATCAGATATATCGAAGGTAAAGAGAACAAAGTGGAAGATTCTCTTAGCAGGTGGATAATGGTATATCACTTAGCAACTATGAGCTCCAATGGGATAGATTATAGGATAACACCTTATAGGTAGGTTAGCGGGATGTCAAGTATATGGAAATTATGCATAGGTTGCAGCAGAGTACGTGTACATGTACATGTGGTTGTACAAGTATAGGTACATGTAGAGGTCCAGGTGCACAGGATGTGGACTATTTCCTTATAGTAGATGGATTGGTTAGGTTGAGAAAGAGGATAAATGTGCCAGATAATAGTGAGCTCAAGAAGGTGATCTTGAGAGAGTTTCATGTGAAACCATATTCAGGTCACCCATGCTATCAGAAGATATTGACATCAGTAAAGAAGTTTTATTATTAGCCAATTTTGAAGAAGGATGTAGTAGAGTTTGTGGCTAGGTGTTTTGATTATCAATGTGTGAAGGAAAAGTGTAAACATCTAGGTAGACTGCTACAACCAATTGTGATTACAGAATGGAAATGGGAGGTCGTTTCCATCGACTTAATCACATGTTTTCTGAGGATAGTGAGACAACATGATTCCATCATGGTTGTTGTGGATAGCTTGAGAAAGGTTGCACACTTCATTCCAGTGAAGTCTACATTCTTAGCTGGCAATGTAGCACATGTACTAATCATAGATGTGGTCAGATTGCTTGGTGTTTTGAAGAAGATCATGTTAGATAGGGATGCAAGGCTCACTTCCAAGTTCTGGAAGGAGTTTTTTGCAAGTTTGGGCACAGAGTTTACCTTTAGTACAACTTATCATTTGTAGAGAGATGGATAGATAGAGAGGGTCAACCATATATTGGAGGACATGCTGAGGATGTATGTGATGCATCAACAACAAAAGTGGGAAGAGTATCTTCTATTGGTAGAGTTCACTTACAACCATGGGTATCATGAGTATTTAAGGATGAGTCCATTTGAGGCATTGCATGGGCAAAGTTGCAATACTCCTATCAGTTGGAGTGATTCAGTTAACAAGGTGTTGATTGGAACGAACATGTTGGTGGACATGGAATAGGAAATGCAATTTATAGAGAAGAATATCAAGGAAACACATGATAGGAAGAAGAGCTATGTAGATCAGAATAGGTTGTTTAAGGAGTTCTAGGTTGGGGAATAGGTGTACTTGTGCATCAAACCGAAGAGGAGATCCTTACAAATTGGATCATATGCCAAGGTGGCACCACAACTTTTTGGACCCTTCAGTATTGTTGAGAGGATTGGGCCAGTAGCTTATCAACTTGCACTGCCTTCGACAATGAAAGTTCATGATGTTTTCTATGTTTCATTTCTTAAGAAGTATGTTAAAGACGTTGATCATGTGATTGAATTGAATGTATTGCAGGTAGAAACAGACGGAGAATTCTAGTTGTATCCTAAGTGTATATTGTAGAAAAAAGTTCTCATGCTTCGGAACAAAGAAATCAAGCAAGTTAAAGTGCAATATAATCATTTTGGGCCTGATGAAGCTACATGGGAGATGGCGGATTAGATGCGGGTCATGTATGCCTCCTTATCTCCATGAGATATGTTATAAAGCTCCAATAAGTGGTATGGTTGTCATGTCACTATGATGTTATCTATGTTATGATTTCATGCTGGTTTGCTTCTGAGGAGGTTGATCTTTGTAAATACTACAATGAGATAAGTTATAAAGCTATATCAGTAGTATGTTCTGCTTACAATAGTCTTGTGTTTATAGGTTTTGTTTAACAACGAGGATGGTATTCTCCCAAGGGGGAGGAATCTATAACAACTCTGGTGAAAACTCCATGTAATAAAAGTTAATAAAGTCAAATAATAACCACAGTTGATGGGACACTTATTCCAAGATTAATGTCGGACAAGACATCCTAGTGTGGGTATTCATTGGTTTATTAATGGCTAAGGAAATTAGCAAAGGAAATGGCTAAGGCTTTGGAAAGGCAAATGGAATTTTTGGCACATTTATTTATGAAAATCATGGAAATTAGGAGAAAAGGGAGGTGAAAGGTCACAGGTTGCATGTGAGGAGGAAATTGAAGGAAAATGTTCGAAAATGAAGAAAATAGAAGCCTCATTCATAAAAAGGCTTTTGAGGATCAGTTGGTAACCTTTTGTCAGTTCAGGTTTGGAGCTCTCTCATTATTCTCTCTATCTCTCTCATACTCTTCCATACCTAGATTTTTCTTGGAGCATTCTTAGAGGGTGTGGCACACTTGCATTTTGGAGCAAGAAGGAAAAGGAAGAGAAGGAAAGAGCAAGAGGGCATCGGGATCAACAATTACAATGGATTCCACTTGCAGGTATAAAGTTGCATGTATGTTTTCCTCGCTAGTTTTAGCATGCATGTCATATGCATGTGGTTTCTTGGTTATGATTTGTCATTGGAATGGACGATGATCGGGATTGACAATGGATTTGCTTAGCCCTACGATTTCCTCAATAACCATGGTGAATGTGGGTTTATTTCCTTTTTTTGTCTTGGGTTGGTTCTCATGTTTCCTTAGCTTGGGTTGAGTTACTAGTTCTTGGAACCTTTGTTGGACAAACACTTTGGAGCCCTGTAACATCTTGGGTTGAGTTATGAGTCTTGGAGCCTTGATTGGAAAAGTATTAGGAGCCCTTAGTGGGCTGAGTTACTAGTCTTGGACGCTTGATTGGACAAATGCTCTGGAGCTTGGTATAAAATATGGGTTGAGTTACTAGTTCTATAGCCTTAGTTGGAACAAATGCTTTGGAATTGTCCTGGAAGACTTGGATAGGGACGAATATGATGATGGTTTTGTGATGTCTGATTGTGAGGTGGAATCACTGTTTGATGGGTTGAGGGGGTTGGCCTCTGAAAGCTCTGGATGGTTTTGGATTGATGTGTTCTATGAGATCCCACATTCATGCTTGGAATATGGCACAATGGTGAACGGATGAAGAGAGATTTGGCTCAACCATTCTATGGTTGAGTGGAACATGGAAGTTCCATCCCAGGTTTGGGTTTTTCATCATTAATATGAGGTTATTTCTCCTTGTATTTCTATGACTATTATACTAGTTCACATGTGGATTATATGGTTGTGATTTCCTTGGTATTTCTATTTCTATTATGTTGGTTATGTATAAGTTTTATGAGAGTAGTTATGTATGGCTCTCATCACTTTTTCACTTGTAAATGAATTAATAATGTATCTACGACCCAATGAATGAAATGGCAGTTAATGTGTTGAGGCATCAATGGCTCTCAGGTAAGTATGAGAACCTTATGCTCAGATTTGTTATTTACACCTATAGATTACATATTTGTGATATGTTTGACAAAATATCTATCACGGCTAGTAGGGGTCCAGTCAAGGTCTTATTCAGGTAATTCCATTTGTACTATCATTTCCCTATTATCTTACTATTCTTAAGGTGTCATTAAATTCTGAGCAATGACATTGGATCTGGGCCTAGAAAAGTGGCTCAAATCCTGAGGACGTTGGCACATTACTGACCAAAATAGTCCCTGGACATTGGCATGCCTATAGCATGGGAGTGTTCGGGGGTGAAGTGGTCCAAAATCATAGTGGGACCCAAGGGTTGGTTGGTAGAAAAGTTGGCATGGTTCCTGAGGGTCCTAATGCTGATGTTGAAGGTCTTTATGGTGTGCTTCTATTGGTTCCACTTCCTTGACATGACTTACAAGGTCAAATCATATCATAGTGGCTTCTCGTCGCATGTTTACCCTGGTTGGCTAGTTACTTTTGTAGATGCGGGAGGAGGGTGTTATAGGGACTGAGTCAAAGGGACATGGATTCTAGAGGTGAGGATGAGGTTTCTTGCTTGTGATGTTGAGGTTTTCTTGTGTAGAAAAATTTGAATTGTTTGGACAACCATTAAAAGATAGCTGGTGAATTTAATGAACTCCTTTTTATCAGAATTAAATGGGTTTCAAGAAGAGGTATGATGGGCCACGTTGCTTGGAAGATCACTCACAAGGAAGAAAGTGTTGGTATTATAGTGTACATGGTTCTAGCTAGCTAATGTTGGCATCAGTTCATGATGGAAAATAACTTATAGCATGGTTATAGGTGGTTGAGTTGGAATTGATTTTATCATGTTGACGTAGAAGCCAACAAACAAGGGTTAGCATCACTACCAACAAGGCCTCCAGTTTCCAAAAACACATACAAAATCTGCAACACATCTGAATGAACCTGTAATCACCATTGCAACACATTGTATCACCTCAGCAGTATCATCATCATCATTATGAGGCCAAACCATCATAGCAAGAAGTGTTGGGTGTAGTTTTTATACCTATTTCCTATACTTTCTTTACCGTTTTTTATCCTTTCTCCCTCCACGCCAACAAAACTTTACATGTTAATCACCTTTTCCTTATTAAGAACAACCTATTTTTCCATCATGTTATTTTTCCATTTTTTATAAATATAACGACGTGATATTCCTTTTTATGGCTAACTGGGTAAGAATTGGATAAGTCTCTTCGATCCTATCCTCTCTTTCAAGTGTTGCTTGCAAGAACGAGGTTATGGAATGAACAATCGCGCTAATTGGTCCAAGAGAAAGATGGAACAAATTGTTGTTACACTCTAGGTGTTGTTATAAATCTTGCTGTTACAGGTGTTGTTGTTACACCGCGTTGCTGTTACAGGTTACATTGTTACACATTGGGTGTCATTACAAGGTTTTTGTTACCTAATGATTGTTATTATAGCCCGAACCATCATTTGACCATGGGATGCTATTACACCGTAGCTGGAAAAGTCATTTGTACTATTCCATTCAACAACTATTGGAAGTTATGAATTGTTTATTTAGAAAGTGACAGATCCAAGTAGTTGTGATCTTAACTGAGGTATTTGAATAACATTCGTATTTAGGAACTGCTTATAACGAATTATATTTTATGGTCAGCATGAGAATTGTGAGAATCTCATGACTGATCTATTCTTGATTTTAGGTATGTAATAACTATAAGAGAAACTTAATCTCTTCGGTATAGGAGACGACATAGAGAACACTATTATTTTGATCTTGTAACTTTTAATTTCTTTTAATATCAAAGACATTGCGGTGATGTTGTTGCTGTCTCTAAGTTGATTCTTTAACTAATCTTGTGTTCATTCCTATGCCCCTGCTAGGTAAGAAGGGCCATCCTCCTTAGCAGCTGTAGCGGTAGAGTAGCTGTATATTATTGTTTCTATCTTTTATTATTTGTATGGTTTTATGGTGTCGCTGAATAATTTGTAGAATATATTTTCTTCAGTTCCAAAATTATGTTATGTTGTTACACCAATTTGATTAGCAGTATGGTAGTTGACCATATGGTGTAGTTATCAGTATAGTGTGTGGCACATCTTTTCTCTAGTAATTGTGAAGTGTGATTTCATTTCTATAGTGTTTTAATTTCTACATGAATTATTTAGTTTCTGCAATTGATTCAATGACATTCTTTACTGTTTTTTATTTTCACTCTTCGCTGTAGTGTATCATTACAGATTGTGAAAACTCCATTGAAGTAAGAGACCTACCTTGGGTTGACAGTTAAATGGTTTCAGTCTTGGTCAATTAGTATTGATTACAAAAGCACTACATTTTGGCACCATTGTCGGGGATGGCAAATGATGATACATTCAACCAAGTTGTTTGTTTGATGATAAAGTGTTCTTAGTCCACAATCGTTGGGCTGTAAGATGAGAGGTAAGAACCTGCATATCTCTCCAACATACATGGATAAACTCACCATTGTGATCACTGGGGAACTTAGGGTGTGTCATTTTTGTGTTTTCTTAAAGTGTGCCTTCAGCTCTTTAGTTTTGGGCAGTAATATGAGAGGTAAGAACCTTTACATCGCTCTAACATACCTGGGTGAGCTTACCACTGTTAAAGACTGAGACACTTAGGTTGTGAATTAATACACATAGGGTCCATTTGTGCAACTGGAGGAATTATAGAAATACCAAAAATACCCCCCCACTCGAATTAGTCACAATAAAAATGGGTTGTAGAAATGAAAGGAAGAGTGTATATTTGGGAAGGAAAAAATTTGTCCATGAACTGATCTCAAGGCCAGAAAATGAGCAATCAAGTTCTCAAAAGGATGCAAGGAAAGCAGGGCCACAAAAATTTGTTACTCCCATAATAGGGACAAAATCCTCCAATTCCTCTGTCTTGGGACCATACCATTCTAAAGCCAGTGAAAACACTCTGAATATTAAGCATCCAATTTAGGAGTAGTAGGGGGAAGCTAGTAACTAGAACCTTAGGACTAAGTGACAAGGAGAAACTGAAGGGGGCCATCAAAAACCTAAAACAAGAGAGCACTTGTTGGTTGATCAATATCCAGATTCAGGTAGCCAAGTGAAATAGCTAGCCATGAAGCCCCCTGAGCTACCAATTTCACCTACAAGATGATCACAAGAACAATTTGAAGAACGTCTGTTACAAAAAAGATTAGAAGGGTTAACAATGGGGGACAACAATAACAACAACACTAAAAAAGATGCTACTGTCACCACCTTTAAGTTTCCAATTGGGGATATCAGAGGTGAGGCTCCCATGAAAAATATTCCTCTATCATCCTTACCATCATTTCAAGGAATGACTTTAGAAGACCCTAACACATTCTTATTTGAATTTGATGTCTTGTGCAGGAGTTATGACTATGTTTCAGATGCTGAGAAATTAAAATTATTTCCTGCTACTCTAGAAGGAGCAGCCCTGAGATGGTTCATGGGGTTAGGCTCTACTTCTATTTGAACATGGAGCAACATGAAGGAGACATTTTTATCAAAGTATCAAGACTATTGCATAACCATAGACTTAAGAGAGGAAGTATTAATGATGACACAAAAAGAGGATGAGAGCAAAGGTCTAAACACAGTGATTTAGATCACAAGATCTTGAAGACCGTATTCGTAAGAGGAATGAGGAATGGTTGCCTTGATACCTTGAATCTATTAGGAAAAGGGGACATATCTCAGGAACCATTCGTCAAAATCATAACGCTCAGTCTGGGATGCATCAGAGGATCATCGAAGGGAAGAACCACAATCCGAGATGCCTCTGCCCAAATATAAAAATTATCAAGTGGAGTAACTAGAGAATAGATTGAGAATTTACTTGAAAATTTCAAAACCGACATCCTTAGTACTCTATCTACCCAGATAATGACATCATAGATCAAGAAGACACAAGAAGAAGTTGATACACCTCTGGCTATGTTATGTCTAAATTTCTAGAAGAAACATCCCTCGAGGGAGTGTGAAATGAGCAGCATCAGCTTGTGCAATATTTGTGAGATGGAACATTCTACAGGTCAATGTCTAGAGCTTCCTAGACTGAAAGTGGTACTCAGATAATTGAGTGAAGAAGTTCAGTCCTCTTATTTCAACACACCCAGGAGACCATGGCAGGTAAGACCTGTAGGTATGACCCAAGATTTTTCTTCTTTTAGTTCATGGAATAATGCATATAACGCTCAACAACATCCATGGCAATACTCTGCTCCTTCTCCAACACAATTTCCTTTGCCCTGGAACTAGTGGTCCCCCTCTCCATCTATTCAATATCCTCCATCTCAACCATATCCTCGGAATCAAAACTGGAGGGGGAATTCCCAAAGAACAATCCCGTCTCGATTACCAATGCAGGAGCAGCTACAATTGCCCCCTTTCCAAATTCTTATTCCTACATCACTTGTATGACCCCAATTACCTATGCAACATAACCCTAACCCAAACAATAAAGCAGTCCAGAGCATAGAGGCTCTGATTACCTTCCAGTCCTACCTTATCACTCCTGTTGGACTTAATGAAACTCAACTACGGTCAGGTAAGGTGATTAAACCAAACCACTTCCCTATCATCACCGAGGAATGTGAACCTTCCAGAAAAGGTAAAGTACATCTTGAGGTGACTGTTACACCTGTAACAACCAATACAGAGAATACTATTATGCATGTAAAAACCAACCCGAGAAGAACTGATACTCCTGTAAAAACCAACTCGAGTAAGGCTAATACACCTGTAGTAGTCAATTCGACTTTTATGACTCAGGATCCTCCGTATCCTTAGAGATTAACTGAGATTGGAATGACCTCACAACCCAAATTTGATTTCCTCAGGGAGTTGCAAAATCCTACACATATGAATTCCTCTATTGCAAGCTCTTAAAGAATTACCTATTTATGCCAAAACAGTACGAGATCTATGCATTAAGAAACCTAGATGGAAACCTAAGGACCCTGCTACCATACATGTGATGGGGAAATTGTCTGAATTATTGATTGCTCAGCCTCTTTTAACCAAGTATAATGATACAGGAAACCCTATGGTTAATGTCTATATTAATGGCTAGCCTATAACTAATACATTGATTGATCTTGGGGTGGCCATTAATGTGGTGAGAAAGGACCTCTTTATCACCCTGGGGCTACATGGACTTAAACATACACCTACTGTAATTGAATTAGCAAACAAGTCCCATGTTAAACTTGAGGGGGTATTAGAAGATATTGTAATCACAATAGCTACCTGGAGGTATCCACCAAACTTTCTTATCTTACAAACCAAATCCAACCTAGGGGGAATCCTTTGATTCTAGGGAGACCCTAGATGGCCACTACAGATGCATCTATAAGATGCATATCTGGATCTACGATGATTTCAAATGGTGAAGCTATAGAGAACCTTAACCTTTAGCCCCCAAAACCAAATATGGATTTGAACAATCCTCTAGAAAATCTGCTACAAATCCAGCTTTGATACCATCTAGAAAATCTGTTGTAGGTTAACCCAATAATGCAATATAAATCAAAGCCAAATACTGTAACCTACTTCTACTGTCAATTTGTAGAAGCTTAAAGATCGAGCTAAACAATATAACCAAAAGAAGAAGAGTCAATGCACAATACACATGAAAATACTTTGGGGAAAGCCTCAGCTAAAAACCCCACTATCTGTATTATCATACAAGGTAGAAATACATAGAGATTATACAAAGCCTTAGCTCTCATAGCTAGCCAGCTCTCAGTACAATCCTCACAGATTCTCACAGGCAATCTAGGCTTCTCTCAATCCTTCTCTTCCCTCCAAGCTCCCATTTCCTTGCGCTGTTCCTCTCGGATGATCTCCTTCAACCAAGTGGAAAAACTCGATTTACCAAGTGGATGATCTCCTAATCTCACACACTATCAGAACTGCGCAATCCTGAAGGAATGATTCCTTCTGCATGCATGAGTTTCTGATGAGGGAGTCTTGAGTTAACTGGAGTACACTAGTTGAGTGCATGCATGCATCAACTGACTGCTACCTCTCTATTAGTTCCTCAAATAGTTTGGAACTAATTTAACTAGACTTAACTCAGTAAACTGAGTTAACTAATTACAACTCAAATATAACTCAGTCTTATCTCCCTAATTTAAGGGATAACTCTTGCATGACTTCAGAAAGACTTCTAACTTGAATTTCTCCAACTAATTAAGTCAAAATAACTTAATTAATTATTTCCAAGTAGTTTTTAAGACTAAATTCGATTTTAATTCAAAATTTAATTCAAGGAAAAATTAAATCGGAATATTCTTGTTGCCACATTTCAACACTTCCTCTCAACAAGAAAGGGATTATCTGCCACCCCGATCCTATCTCTATGGAACTCGAATTTACACTTTGACAATGCCTTTGTCGAAATGTCAGAATCTTGCTCCTTTGTCGAAATATACTACAACAACATGATCCTCCTCGCTACAGTCTCTGAGATGATGATAATGGATGTCGATGTGCTTGGACCTATCATGAAATACTGGATTCTCATAGAGTTTGATACAACTCTGATTATCACAATAGATCACAGTTGGATCCATCCTTTGATCAAACAAACCAACTAGGATTTTCCGCATCCAAATGACCTCACATGTTGCTTCACTTGCAGCCATGTATTCAGCCTCTGTCGAGCTGAGTGCAACCGACCTCTATTTCCTACTGTACCAAGAAACTACCATTGACCCAAGATTAAAAATCGCTCTTGATGCGCTCTTCCGATCTGATGGACTCCCTACCCAATCTGCATTAATGAAGCCCTATAGCTTCACTCCCTCTATCCATCTGTACCATAATCCATACCGAGATGTGCCTCTGAGATATCTTAATACATTATTTTCCACCTTCCGAAACATCTTGGTAGGTTGAACCATCGCTTGACTCAGTTGGTTCACTGCATAACACAAATATGGTCGTGTGTTCATTAACTACATCAATGAACCCACAAGATGCTTATACACAGTAGCCTCCACTACTCCTGAGGTAGCATCCTCCTTCCTCCAGTTACCAGCTAGAGGAGTCTCCATGGGCTTGCACTTATCCATGTGGAATCTCCTGAGTATCTCATTGGCATACTTTCCCTGAGACACAAACAACTCCCCATCCTTCTCCCACACTTTCATGCCAAGGAAGTAATGCATGAGACCCATGTCTTTCATCTCAAATTCTCTTGCAAGGTCCTCATTGCAAGACACAATCAACTCATCATCACCAACCAATATGACATCATCAACATAAAGTACGATGATCAATAGCTTACCTTTCACCACGATGCTGTACAGGTTCACATCCTCTTCACTCTTTATGAAGCCCAACCCAGTGAAGTTGTTGCATATCCTAGTGTATGAAGAATGAGGTGCTTGTTTAAGCCTGTACAATGCTCTCTTGAGTCGGCACACATGTGACTCATGATGGAATGTCTCAAAACCTTCCGACTGCTCTATGTACACCTCTTCCTCAATCTCACCATTGAGGAATGTTGTCTTCACATTCATCTGATGGATCTTCCAACCCATCTGTGCTGATAGTGCCAACATAAATCTGATAGATGAGTACCTTGCGACAAGAGAAAAAGCCTCATCATAGTCAATCCCCTCGACCTGTGAAAAGCCATGGGCAACAAATCTTGCCTTATGCTTCTCCACACTACCATCAGCAGCTTGCTTTACCTTTTAATCCAACGGTAACTCACAACTAACTTGTTCTCTGGTCTCGGTACCACGTCCCAAACACTATTACGAACTATGGAGTCATACTCCTCCACCATAGCATCAACCCAAATCGGCTGCTGCACTACTTCCTTAAAGGAAGATGGCTCAGTCTCAACACATTCCCTAGCAAGGGCCATGTATCCAGTGTACCTCTTAGGTGACCTCCTCTGTTTGCACTGAGAAGATGGTTCTCCGACATTCTCTCTCGCATCCTCCAACAATCTGTCAACTTCTCTTGTGCGCTTCCATCCATCTCTGGAAGACTCTGCTTGAGTGGATGTCCTCACACCTAGAACCTTTGCATGTGACTGCTCTGCATCAGTCTGAGGCTCCTCCTCCTTAAAAACCAATAGTTCCTCCACAACCTGTAGTTGGATTACCCTCTCAAGGGAAACTCGCATGGCCTTCTGCTCTTCCCACTTGAGATCTCTGTGAATCACTGTCCTCCGACTGGTAGGCAAGTACACCCGATATTTGTGAGGTGTATCAATATACCCCAAAAGTATCCCCAACTCTATTGTCGACTCAAGCTTCTTTTGTGCATCCTTTGTCACATGGCAATATGCCGATGAGCCAAAGATCCTGAAGTGACCCACATCTTGTCTCTTACCAGAGAAATCTTTCTCTGGTGTTTTCATCCCAAGTATGTGATGCAGGATTCTATTCTGCAAATATACCGTTGTGTTGCATGTCTCAGCCCATAAGTGAAGTGGTAGGCCTTGGTCATGCAGCATCACCTATGCTACCCCTAAAATAGTTTTATTCTTCCTCTTGGCCACCCCATTCTGCTGTGGGTTATGAAGTGTCATCAACTCTCGTTTAATTCCTTTCGCTGCACAGAAGTCCATAAACTCTTGAGAGACATATTCTCCATCGTTGTCGCTTCTCAAGGCCTTGATCTTCTTCCCTGACTCTTTCTCGACCAAAGCTTTGAACTCACAAAGCATTGTGAAGGTTTGGTCCTTATTCTGCATGAAATAAATGTAGGTTTTAACCCTGTACAGAAATTACCTGCATACAAATTCTAAATCACAGAAAAATAAACAATACGAGAGCATAACACATAAAACACATATACACATAGATTTTCCCCTCGATCCCAAAAACCGGGACTACTAGCTTGATGTTTCATTATATTCCTTTCAATGTTATAATACATATTTATACATGCCGAAGCATCCAATACCATGGACCGAAAACCATCGTGTCCAAAACCATGGACCGAAAACCATAGGTAGGTTCGCCCAACCTAATATAGGGTCCAAAAAAAATTTTCTTGGGGCACTGCCCCAGACCCCGTAGAGGGGGTCTACCCGCCCCCCTCAAACCCCCCGAACAGGGGGGGCTGCCGCCCCCCCTATGACCCCCCCAATACGCAATCGCCACAACGAAGGGGGGGCTCTGCTCCCCCTCTAACCCCCTGGTTCACTACGGTTAGTCGTGGAAAGAATATACCACAACCCAAGAATCTCCCACTTGTTGTTTTCTTTCCACAAGGGGCCACAGGAGAGCTTAGTCTTTTTTTCAACCCTAAAATGCCCATTGTTTCTCTACACCAAGAGAACTTCTCAGAGCTCACAAATTTTGTCAATGCATCTGCAGTATTCTTCAAAGTGTCCACCTTTACCAGCAACACCTTTTTGTCTTCTATCATATCCCTCACAAAGTGATACTAAACATTGATGTGCTTTGTCTTTGAATGATAAGCAGGGTTCTTTGCCAAGAAAATTGCACTTTGGCTATCACAGTGCAGAACAGTATCTTCAATAGTGCCAATTGTTTCTTACTCATTGACCATGTCTTCAAGACAAACAAATTTCTGATTAAACCTATACAGAGACTTCTTTAACTTGCATACCAATTCTTTCTTACCCTTCACCGCAAAGCCTTCAGGTTGCTTCATGTAGATTTCCTCTTCCAAATCCCCGTGAAGAAATGTTGTCTTCACATCCATCTGCTCTACCTCAAAATCAAAAGCAGCAACAACAGATAAAAGTAATCTAATAGAAGTTACCTTGGCAACAGGAGAAAAAATATCACTAAAATCAATTCCCAGCACTTGGGAATATCCTTTTGCTACCAACCGAGCTTTGTATTTCTCCACCTTCCCTTCTGCATTGGTCTTCTTTTTGAACACCCATTTCCTGCCAATGGGTTTCCTTCCAGTCGGTAACTCCACCAGATCCAAAGCCTCATTTTTGTGCAAAGATGCCATTTCATCAACCATTTCCAGAGTTTTCCATCCTCTGAATCTACTGCTTCATTCACAGTTCTAGGATCATCATCAGTAATAGACAAAGCAAAATTTGAACAGAAAGCAGAAGGACTATACCTTTCTGGCTGCCTTATTTCTCGAACTGATCTTCTAACATCCGGAGTTTGTGGCTCTTCATCTTCTGATTCCTCCTCTGCTGTAGAGTATGATTCTTCCTCCTTTATCTCAAACTCTATCTTCTCAGGTTCCTTTGGTTGGACTTCACGTTTAATAACATCTTTCACCTCTCTGAACACCACATCTCGACTGTACACAACCTTCCTTGTTATTGGGTTCCAAAGCTTATAACCCTTTAAACCATCCTTATAACCAATAGAGATGCACTTTTCAGATTTACTATCCAACTTGGTTCATTTCTCCTTTGGAACATGTACATATGCATCACATCCAAATACCCTCAGATGTGAAAGAGAGGGTTTCTTACCATTCCATACTTCTTGTGGAGTCTTATCCTCCAACACTGATGAAGGTGACCTGTTGACCAACTAACATGCAGTATCCACCGCCTCTACCCAGAATTCCTGTCCTAACCCAGCGCCAGTGAGCATGCTTCTTGCCCTTTCCATCAACGTCTTGTTCATTCTTTCTGCGACTCCATTTTGCTGAGGTGTATATGGAGTAGTCTTCTGCCGTGCTATACCACACTTCTTACAGAATTCTTTAAATTCCTTGCTGCAACACTCTCCACCATTATCTGTCCTCAACACCTTTATCTTCTTCTCTGTCTGATTTTCCACCAGAACCTTAAATTCTTTAAACCTGTCAAAGACTTTAGATTTCTTCTTAAGGAAATATATCCATGTATTCCTTGAGAAGTCATCTATAAATGATACATAGTACACAGACTTACCCAGTCATGGAACTTTCACAGGTCCAAACACATCACTGTGCACAAGCTCTAATATCTGTTTCGCCCTCTTAGCACCAAAGGGGAAACTCACCCGATTTTGCTTCCCATATACACAATTTTCACAGAAATCAAAATCCAAAGAGCTATTACTCATACCTTCTACCATACCTTTACCATGAAGTATTCAAAGGCCCTTCTCTCCAATATATCCAAGCCTTTGATGCCACAGCATGGTCTTCTCTCCAGAGACCACTAGATTTTCAGCTCCACGTTCAGGAACCACAAAACTATTGCACCCATCAACAACAGCGCTACCTTGCAGCTTGTACAGAGTTCCAGTCCGAACTCCCTGCATCAATACTAGTGCTCCCCGAACCATCTTGCAGGTATCCTTCTCGAACACTGTTTTTACACCTGCATCATCCAACTTGCTTACAGAAATCAGATTTCTGGCCAATGCAGGAATATGTAGAACACCTAGAAGTGTTCTAACCCTTCCACCTTGCAACTTCAACTTTACTATTTCGCGACCAATGATTCTAGCCTTCCTATCATCTCCTAAGAAGACATCACCACCATCGTATTTCTCATACTCGCAGAACCACTCTCTATGGGGAGTGAAGTGAAAGGATGCACCTGAGTCAATCAACCATGCCTCATGATCTACATGTGTACTTGAAGAAGCCAAGTACACATGCCCACCTTCATCTGAGGTGGTTTTCGCCTCTATAGAAGGAGCATCATCAGATCCCTTTCCTTTATCAGGAGCTTTAGATTTACAGTCCCTTTTAAAGTGGCCTTCCTTTCTGCATTTCCAGCATACCACCTTTACAGGTTTTCTTGGAGCTTTAGATCTCCCTCTAGATTTAGATCTCCCACTTGATGACTTATTTTTGTTTCTATTTTGGGACTGTCCTCGTACAGACAAGGCATCACCATTCTGGCTCTCCATATTTTTCCGTCTCATCTCCTCCGTCAGCAAGGCTGAGACTATTTCATCAAACTACAAAGCAGTTGCATTGCTACCTATTGCAATAACCAGACTATCACATGAATCTGGTAGAGGACACAACAAACTGATGCACTTATCTTCATCTGAAATTTTAATATCAACAGACGCTAACTGACTGACCACAGTATTAAATGCTTTCAGATGCTTTGTCACCAAGTCCCCATCTTTCATCCTCAGGTTATACATCTTTTTTCTGCAGGAACAGTTTATTCACCAGAGACTTAGATTGGTAGAAAGTCCCTAACTTGTCCCACAAAGCCTTCGCCGTAGCTTCCCTTGATACATTCAACAATACTAAATCTGAGACACACAATCGTATTGTGCTCTTTGCCTTTCGATCCAACTTCTTCCATTCTTCATCGGTCACTTCCGTTGGTTTAGTACCTGGATCTACCATGATCCACTGATCTTTATCCACCAACAGATCCTCCATCTTGAGTTTCCACAACTCAAAACTCTGACCATTGAACTTCTCGATCTCTATCTTTCTGCTGCTCACCATCTTCTTTCACCACCAGAATCGATCTCATAGATCTCCCACTGAACAGGATCTACCACAAGCCCCAGCGAAACCCCTCAGCAACAAAGGCGTCCCCTTGAAGCCAAAACAACTCTGATACCAAATGTAGGTTTTAACCCCGTACTGAAATTACCTACATACGAATTCTAAATCATAGAAAAATAAACAATGCAAGAGCATAACACATAAAACACATATACACAGAGATTTTCCCCTGGATCCCAAAAACCGGGACTACCAGCTTGATTTTTCATTATATTCCTTTCAATGTTACAATACATATTTATACATGCCGAAGCATCCAATACCATGGACCGAAAACATCGCGTCCAAAACAATGGACCGAAAACCATAGGTAGGTTCGCCCAACCTAATATAGGGTCCAAAAAAAAATTTCTCGGGGCGTTGCCCCGGACCCTATAAAGGGGGGCTACCTGCCCCCCCCAAACCCCCCGGACAGGGGTGGGTTGCCTCCCCCCCTCTAACCCCCCGGTTCACTACATGGGTTAGTCGTGGAAAGAATATAACACAACCCAACAATAAATCTAGCATTAACGAGAAAAATCATCAATGAAAATCACGTAATACCTTTTCTTCACTCTGGATTCCATCGGGAATAGTCCACACACATCAGTATGAACTCACTCTAAGATAGCCTTTTCTCAACTGTCTCAATCATGAAAGGAAGACTTGGTGCACTTTCCCAAGGTAAAACCTTTGCATGTGTCAACTTGCTCAAGTTTACCTTTGGGAAGTCCTGTAGATATCTACTGCATTATCTTCAAAGCCCCATGATGCAAATGGCCCAACCACCTATGCCAAAACTCGCCAATGTCTTGGCTTTTCACCAATTCTTCTTTCGTACTCAATGCTGCACAATCATCTACCTCTAGTTTATAGAGATTCTTCACATGAATCCCTATCCTCTTGGTCTGAATTGTGGCTATGTGTCTTAGGAACAATTTCCTTTACTTAAGACAACTTCATAGCCATTGCCCTCCAGCATCGTGACCAATTCAAAGTTCTTCTTCAGTTCAGGTAGATAAATCACATCTGTCAATGTGATAGGAGGCCCATGCTCCGTTTGAAAAGCAACCGTGCCTACTCCTGAAACACTATACCTTTCGTCATCACCCATCTCTATGCACATCTTGAGGTCTTTCTCCTCAAAGGCATTGAATAAAATTTTATCACCGGTCATGTGGAATGAGGCTCCACTGTCAAGACACCAGACACAACCCATCATTGATGACACCATACATGTGATGAGGATAAAGTCCATTTTGAACTGAGAGACTAATGCCTCACCTTCTGATCCTTCCGAGGATCCCTTCTTGGACTTCTTCGATGGGAAATTAGTCGCATAATGTCCCATCTCATGAAAATTAAAGAATCTCACTTTAGACTTGTCACCCTTCTTCCCTCCATGAGAAGAATTTGATTTGGAATGGGAAGCCTTCCCCTTCCATTTCCTTGCCTTACTTGATAAAGCCGGATTTTCTTCATCATCATCCTTGGATGAAGAACCATCTCATGTGCTCCTCTTGATCTCCTCCTACATGAGATCCGACCACAATCATTCCCAATCCAACAGTTTCTCCTTTCCATTCATAGAGTCCTGGTAGCTATTCCAACTCTTTCGGAGGCCAAGGAGAGTGAGGCTCACCATATCATCGTCGATAGTAGTTATTCCCACATTTCTAAGCTCATCTTTGCAAGTGGTGAGCTTGTCCAGATATGTGGAAATAGTATCACTCTTCTCCATCTTGATTCTTCAAAGCTTATCATTGAGCGTCGATTTCCTCTAGTCGCTACTATTCTGGTAGAGGTCCTTCAATGTCTTCCACATTGAAAATGGAGTATCCTTCCCATGGAGACTCTAACTCCCTTAATGATGATATGTCTCACCTTTGCCACACATTTCTTCCACTCAGCCAACTCTTGTGCATTAGTTGAAGCTGGCTTTTGGATTTCTTGATCAATGAATTCCTTCAATCCATTGTCTTCTAATGCAACCTCCATTCCATCTTTCCATGCTATGTAATTCAAGCTACCTTCCAAGGCATACTCGAGTCTCAAGCCATAGAATGCCATTGGCCAACCTTGAAGTATGATATGAATTTGATTTGCACCTGCAACCCTGAACTTCAAACTTCAAATTATCTCCTTAGTATACTGTTCACAGGTCCAATAAACTTGGCTCCAATACCATGTAGAAATTCTACAAATTCTAGCTCTGATACCATGTAGAAAATCTCTTGTAGGTTAACCTGATAATGCAATATAAATCAAAGCAGAATATTATAACCTACTTCTACTATTAATTTGCGGAAGATTAAAGATCGAGTTGAACAATATAACCAAAAGAAGAAGAATCAATGCACAATACACATGAAAATACTTTGGGGAAAGCCTCAGCTAAAAACCCCACTATCTGTATTATCATACAAGTTGGAAATACATAGAGATTATACAAAGCCTTAGCTCTTACAGCTAGCCATCTCTCAGTACAATCCTCACAGATGCTCACTGGAAATCTAGTTTTCTCTCAACCCTTCTCCTTTGCCCTCCAAGATCCTATTTCCTTGCACTATTCCTCTCGGATGATCTCCTTCAACCAAGTGGATGATCCCATGACCTCACACACTGTCAGAACTGCACAATTCTCAGGGAATGATTCCTTCTGCATGCATGAGTTTTATTTATAAGATAATACATGCAACTGATAGTACAATATCCTTGACTTTAATCTCAACTGGGTCTTTCTCAGAATGGACATGCATGAGTTTGTGAGGAGGGAATCTTCAGTTAACTGGAGTACACTAGTTGAGTGGATGCACACATCAACTGACTGTTATCTCTCTATTAGTTCCACAAACAGTTTGGAACTAATTTAACCGGACTTAACTCAGTAAACTGAGTTAACTAATTACAACTCAAATATGACTCAATCTTATCTCCTTAATTTAAGGGTTATCTCCTTAATTTAAGGGATAACTCTTGCATGACTTCAGAAAGACTTCTAACTTGAATTTCTCCAACTAATTAAGTCAAAATAACTTAATTAATTATTTCCAAGTAGTTGTTAAGACTAAATTCGATTTTAATTCACAATTTAATTCAATGACAAATTAAATTGGAATATTCGTTTTGCCACATTTCAACAAATCCCTGGTGGGATGAATTTGAACCTGAATGAAATATTTCCCTATCGCTCCTCACTCTGGGAAAAACCTAGTATTTCAAGGATGAGACAAAATATGATATCATTAATGGCTTTGTTAGTAACTCGATTTATGTCACTTCTATTGAAAATTTAAAGGAGGAAGAGGAGGTAGAAGATATAAAATTTGAACATATGAGAACCACTCTGCATAATGATAGTAGTCCAGTCGAAATAGAACCAGGAAAGTATTTGAGCATTAATCCCAACCTAATTGTTGAACAAAAAAACTATTGTTACAGCTATTACACAAATACGAAAATGAATTTGCATGGAACTACATTGATATGAAAGGGATTCATCCCAACCTGTGCACTCACCACATTTATTTGAAAGATGGTTGCAAACTAATTAGACAACCACAGCGCCGCATGAACCCTACACTGAAGGAGGTAGTGAAAGAAGAATTACAAAAACTACTAAATGCTAACTTTATTTATTCGATATTTGACAGTCAGTGGGTGTCTCCACTTGTCATTGTCCCTAAGAAGAATGGAAAGTGGAGAGTTTGTGTGGATTACAGAGAACTCAATAAGGCCACTCAAAAGGACCATTTTAGCTGACATAACAACTTTAATTCACTATTCATAGGTACCATGGTGAACTCTTGGTAGAATCCACGAGCTTTCCTTTATTTGCCATGATATTATGCGAGACTTGGCTATGCATTTGACCAGGATGGGGCCTATAAATAAACACAAACATTTTTATGCCTCAGAAAGCAGACTCTAATCTAAAAAAGTGGAAACAAGTTGTCAAGTGTACATTTGATGTTAAGATTGTTTCCTTTCGCATAGGTTTGGTGCATATTTATTTCTCCTCTCATGGTCATTTATGACCATTTTTTAATATCGAACATTCTCACTTGATCAAAAGCTTGCAGTCTTTTACATTCTACCTACACAATTTTTGATTTTGAATGTGTTGATTTCTGTATTATTGTATGTCAAGGTCTAGTACAGGAGAAGGATTGGTGTCATACATAAATTTCATAATTACCCTTAAGTTACTCAAACAGAATGTTTGATACATGAAAAAAATAAAAACAAAAACAAAACTCTACATATGCATTTTTGTACCTTCTCTCCTTCAAGCAAATAATTTTCAATTTTTGCTTCACATTGTTCAATCGACCTTCTTTGGAAAAGTTATGAGCTTACACCATGTTTCATGGGGATCTTTCTTAGCTAATGAAAGTCAACCGCATGAAGTTGACTTCACAATTTTATTATATGTTGGATCTAATGCTTGGAGACACCCACAATAGGGTGGGTATATCTATCAAGAACAAAATTTTGTCAAACAAAGAAATATATATTGACTTGTGCAAAGCCATATGAAAGTTCCTTGTGATTTTTAAGGATTCCAAACTTTGATTACCAATATGAATAACACAACCAACTTCAATTGAAATACAATAAAAATCTAGAAGTTTGAGTGACAAATCATCAAAAGTCTCCTAACTTCAATTACAATAAAAGAAAGAGCTAAAAATAGGGAATGTTACTCATTAAAAATCAATGAACTGTTTTAGACTCTGCTAATTGTTTGATTGGGTGTTAATTACTTTTAGGATAGATTTACTATTGTGGAAAAAATCTCATAGGTATCCATGTGATGATTCAAGAGAATGCCTAATATGCATAGACTCGAAATGCTAATAAAATTGGGGGATATCCACAAGAGAACTTTTATTGAGTAGAGACCCCAAATGCTAATAATAGGGGCGATACCCACAAGAGAATTTTTATTATGTAGAGACCGCAAATGCTAATAAAGTAAACAAATCTTGCACATGAGACAAAACTTCTAGAAGCAATGATATGTATAGAAAACCAAAAAAATAAATCATGATTATACTCAAGGTGTTGAATCTATGTTGTATTTGCAATAGTTGAGAAGTCATGCAAGAGATAATAAGTTTATATTTGTGTTCCAAACCCATGATCAACTAATGGGCAGGAATCATCTTTTCAAGAATTGATCCATCTAAATCGCAAACTTCGTGTTGAGAATCCATGGGAACTCTCGTGGAGGAGTTCGTGATCTATAGTGTTTTGTTTTATTCTATAATAAGTCTCTACATTGTGAGGAGTGCAATAGGTAGGGTTGAGATCATTGGTAGAAATTTTTGTTGAAGGTGAATATTCTATGTGACAGAGTTGTGCTTGCTGTGAATGCATAGATCAAGTAGCTTAAATACAGATCAATTAATGAAGAAGAAAAGCATAAGTGATGCATGGTGATGAGATGGGTTTATATTTTTGGCATATAATTTCTATGGAGTGAAGGAAACATTTGTGTTGTTGTAAAATATTTTAATTTTTTTTTGTACATAATTTGAATATTTATTAGGGTATTCCGACACATAGGAAATAGTTAAGTACAACTCTGTCTAGTATAGAGTTAGGTATAGAGTTAGGTAAAGTGTGTTTCTTTACTATGTACATTTTGTAAGTTACAATCCGACGGTCACGATATGCAGTGATCTGACGGTTCATTCTCTCCTCGGTATTACTGACATTTGATCCGTGGCTTAACACCTGATTGGTCCATGATCTTTACTTAAACAGCATGGAGGGTCATTTGTAGGGTAATCCGTCTATGAGAGAAGCATATGTAAGTTTTCATTCTTTTATTAATAAATTGCCTGAGGTGACCGCGTTGGCTCAGGCTGTGGACTGTTTCCCTCTTTGAGGGTTTTAACCCATCAAAATACTGGTGTATTGATATGTGATCTGTTTGTGAGCGGTGTCCTTTGATGTTTTGTCTGAGGAACTTATCCTGTAAATTCCTACATGGTATCAGAGCTATTTGAGGGCCGCGTCCGTTGGTGATCCAAATCTGAAGCCGGTAGAACTGCATCCGACTGCCGTTTCCTAGATCTACTATTTTTGACTGCTTTCGGGCTGAGAGGACTGCTCTGTTGTGTTGGGAGCATCTGTTCCAGTGAGGAACCCCTTTCGTTTCACGCGAAAAGGTTTCCGGTAGCCCTAGCTGCATCATTTTTAAGATCTGGAGGTATACAGTGTTTATTTGCAGTTTACAGTTATTTTCTCTCTGTTTATTTCGATTTCGGTTTATTTAGATTTTTTTATTACCGGATCTATACCTTTAATTTTTGCGTATGCTCTTTGCCCTGCGACTCTGTGCGATCTAGGCAAATCAGAAACAGAAAGGAAGGATTTTTCTCATGTGTATGCTCTTTTCCGCTGCGCCTTAGTGTGATCTCGGAAAATCAGAAACATTGAGGAAAATATTTAGTTTCCGGCTAAAGCTAACTTCGAGCCACAAGGTTCCATTTTTTTGTATGTCTGTGTTGGGTTTTGTGTTTTTTGTTTTGTAGGGAAAAAGAGTTTTTTCAAAGCAAGCACGCAACCCAAAGCATCAACCCCCCCCCTCTCTCTCTCTCAAACTTTTTGTATAGCTCACTTGGTGCAAAGCTAATTTATGAGAGTAGAGGTCTTGGGTTCAAGTCTCCATTTTGTGGGGGCGGATTTTTTCATTTCCGCACATTCCCGCACTTTGTCGGCGACTTCGTCAATTTTTTTTTCAAAAAGCCATAACTTCTTCATCCGGAAGCTGTTTTCAAAACCGTTCTTTTTTAAACAGCCTAATTTTTCGAGATCTTTCCATTGGTACACTTAGTTTTAGCATCTACAGCTTTAGTTTCTGTTAAAAATGGAAAGTCCATGCCAAGTCATTCTTGATAGCACTAACTACTTCAAATGGTGGTCCTACATTGTGGATTTACTTAGAAGTAAAGGTCTTTACAGAATAGCCACAGGCCAAGAGACCAAACCGAAAGATGAAGATAAGGCAGCTAAATGGGAAAATAGGCAAGACCAAGCACGTGGGTTGATAGGGATGTCTATTTCTCTAGATCTTAGATTCCATATTGCAGAACTTGATACCCCTGATGAAGCACTGCAACAAATTACTAAAGTCTTTGGAATTAAAAATGAACTTAAAGCCCATCAACTTGAAAATGAATTGCTTACATTGGACCCCAATAATTTTTCTTGCATTGAAGATTTTTTGTCCAAGTTCAAGACCCTTAGACTTCTCTTGGAAGGTGTTAAGGTTAAGAAAGAAGATAGTAGCCTTATCTACTCCATTCTTACTAAGTTGGGACTAGCCTATTCTGTGTTTGTTTCCACCTTCCATTCTACAAGAGAAGCCTTCATTTCTCAAGGACAAACCTACAAGTCCCCTTCCTTTGATTCCTTTTGTGATTCTTTAATAAGAGAACAAGAAAAACTCTTACACCTTGGTCTTCTTCATCTTGGAAACTCTTCTAAGAAAGTGTTAGCCACCCAGCAACAACCAAATCCAAAGAATCCTAAGAAGTTGTATCCTAAAAAGAATGGTCCTAAACCAAACAAGGGTCCTAAGCAATTTCAGCCTCAAAATGAAAAATCATTTCAACAAAATGATAAGACAAATAAAAACAAAGGGAAGAAGACTGATAGACATTACAACTTTTGTAATCGAGATTACCACTTAGAATCCAAATGCTTTAAGAAGATGGAAGCCTTGGAAGCAACAATGAATAAGAATAACATCCATTTGGAGCAATCTTCAACTTCAACTTCATCTTCAGGAATGGCACTTTCTGCATGTGGTTGTCAAGCATCTCGATCTGGCTATGCACTAAATGTATCTTCTTCTTCTCATTCTCATGAGTGGCTCATTGATTCTAGAGCTTCTTATCACATGGCCAAAAACAAAGCCATGTTTTCTTCTTTAAATGATTGTAACACCAAAAATATATATGTTGGTGATGATAGATCTCTTAGTGTTGTAGGGATTGGAACTGTTCATCTAGACAATGGTCAGTTTAATGATGTATTATGTGTTCCAACTGGTGGGCTCCAGTATTGTAGCAATAATGCTACAACTCCTGGAACTCCCTTCTTTAATTTTATCAACCCGGTAGTTCGTAACAAACTTGGAAGCGACGGTGTTGTATGCACAAGTACTAGCTCTTGTCGCAGCTGTCACTTGGTCAGTTGGCACAAGTCCACTAGGAGCTTAAGCCAACTTATATGAGCTCTTAGAAGAAGCTTTTTAATTGATGGATGAAAGCTAACTCGAAGGAAGCTAATCTAATTGCAAAAAGAAACTGAAAGCCAAAAAGAAACGCAAACCCTCACAAACCCTAATTCTACCAGCTAGTCCTACTGACGCAAAGGAGAGCATGCAAACTACTGAAAGAGATGCCATTACTTCTATGAAGGTAAAATACATGTGTCTAGACTACCTCTATCTGAAGAAAACATCTTTTTGTATTTTTGATTAAGTTGTTGGAATTATCATGCATGTGCTTTTAACTATTTTTGACTGTGCAGAGGTGGATCAAGGAGGAGAAATGCTTGGAAGAGGTCGGGAAGGTACGGAGAGGGTCTAAGGGGTCCCTAACACCCTTCCAGAGAGTTTCACAAAGTTTGGCTGCCATGAGACCGCGTTTATGAGATTCTACAGGAAGTCTACAGGGGTTCTACAGGATGTTCAGGATTTCTACAGGATGTTTAGTAATGGAATTTTGGAGCATGGATGGAGGGAAAAAGGTGGAGGAATGTGTATGGAGGTCAAATAGGGGTGTAGGGGAGTTCAAGACTTGGAGGATGGGGTTGAGGAGAAGGTGTAGATGGTTGGACTTGTTCCAAGAAGGCTGGAATAATGCTGCACAAAAGGTAGGGTTATGAGGGCAATGTGGCAACGTGAGGCAAGAAACAAGTTAGGAGATGGAGAAGATGGGTTTGATGGAGTCTTGGCAGATAGAGAAGTGGTATAGGTGCTCTGCAATTTGTGTTCCCAACTGAACCAACAAAGACATGCAAGAAAACAAAGATCTAGCTATGCTACCCTAATATGATCTGGCTAACAGTAATGAGAATGGACAGCAGCTTGACTTGCAAGGAAACCATGTATATTAACTATGAAATGAAGCATTCAAAGATCTGAACATGTAACCAACCTCTGCAAATTAAAACAACACACTAAGGATTGCATGGTAAAGCAAACTAGTGTTTTTGTTTGGGACAACACGATTATTCCAACTCCAGCCCCTGATCCAATAAGGAAGAGGTGAAACCAAAAGTGTTTGCTGACCCTTTTTTGGAGCCTTTTTCTTGTTATTATCCTACCAATCTATTTTAAACATGAGAAGCTACTTTAACCATCAAAAGAAATCTAAATAACAAAGCAAGATTTAAATATAAATAGCAGATTTTATTCTAAGAATGCAGCAAAAACACATAAGGATAAACAAAGGAGGTACTGGGCACTTGAGATGGGCCCAACCCCAAGAGCTACGGCCTCCTAAGAGAGATTTAGAGCTGGTGCAAAGCTGGCTTCATCTTTATTGAGCAAGAAAAGAAGAGTTACATCAAAACTGTCCACAAGGGAAACTTGAAAATTTGCTGAAAGCAAAGCTAATCTATTGCCTAAAAATCGAACTACAAAATGACTAACTATTGGCTAACTACTAGCTAACCAAAATGAGTCCCTAAGACTTCTTATTTATACAAATTGAGGACCCCAACAGTCCTCTTAAACTTTAGGGACTCAGCTACCCAAGACTTGTAGTTAACAGCAGTCCCACTTGACTTGCTTGGCTGCCCTTGTGCTGATTGATTTGGTGGCCCTTGAACTCCGAGATGATGGTGGAGAATTCGAGGTAAGGGCCCATAAATGAAGGGGACACCTTCCTACAAATCCTCTCCCTTGTTCTCCCACGAATTTGGCTGCCAAGTGCTCATTAAAACCTTCAATTTTGTCTCCAAATTGACCAAAAAGGCTACACAAAGCACACATTAGACTTGTTGGCATAATGACTAACCCAATTCACTCTATTAGCATAAATATAATAAAAAACATGCAATAAACTAATGAGAATGGTGGATTAAGTCGAATTAGGAGGTTGAATGAGCCCAAATAATTATCCATTTTTGGGGCTCATCACCAACCTTATCCTGCAACCTTCTATCTGTATATTAGATAACCCATTCAATTGAAGGTAAAATCGTTGAATTTTCACCTCACGATGTTGTAATTAAGGACCTAAGAGATCCTAGACAGATTTTAGCTACTGGCATTGCTGATGATTCTACAAGGTTGTATAAGTTTCACAACTTTGGGTCATCAAATCTTCCCTTAGTATTTGTTGCTCATAATGATGAAGTGAGCAAACTTTGGCATGAGCAATTTGGCCACTTAAACTATCGCTCTCTTCAGAATCTATGTAAATAAAATATGGTGACAGGTCTTCCAATGGTATCTTGCAAAGATGGTGTTTGTTCCGGATGTGTACTCAGAAAACATCATCGGGACAGTTTTGAAAAACGTGCCTCTTGGCATGCCTCAGCCCCTTTATAGCTCGTGCATAGTGATTTATGTGGTCCACTTCCAGTTGCTTCATTCTCTGGCTACAAGTATTTCTTAACTTTCATTGATGATTTCTCCATACACACTTGGGTATACTTCTTAAAACTCAAGAGTGAAGTATTTAACATGTTCTTGGCCTTTAAGGCCTTTGTTGAAAAACAATCTGGACATCAAATTCTTAAGCTAACATCTGATAATGGTGGAGAATATGTTAAAAACACATTCATCAACTTTTGCACTAAGAATGGAATTCAAATGCAACATACTATTCCATATACTCCACAACAAAATGGTGTAGTTGAAAGGAAGAATCACACCTTAAAGGAAATGGCTAATTGTATGCTTCAATCTAAAGGACTTAGTCTTAATTATTGGGCAGAAGCAATTAACTGTGAAAATTACATAATAAATCGCACTCCTACTAAGGTTTTAAAGAATATCACTCCAGAAGAAGCATGGAGCTCAATCAAACCAGATGTAAGTCGCTTTCGTATTTTTGGAAGTGAAGCATGGGCCCATATTCTGGATGAGAAACATAAAGCTTTAGAACCAAAGAGTGAAAAATGTATTTTTGTTGGATATTCTGAAGATGTCAAAGGATATAGACTTATTCCACTTAAGTCCAAAAATGTTATCATTAGAAGAGATGTAAAGTTTGATGAAAATATATCGGCCTGCGAGCCTAGTTCGGCGGATGTGCCACCTCTCCCTATCTCTTCTACTTTTGAAAATATTTCTTCTTCAGATGATGAAAGCGAGGATGAAAATCCTCCCCCACCTTCTCAGGATCCTCCTTCAGCTCCTCAGCTTCCAAAATGGGTCTGTGCTACTCGGGATGCAATAGGTGATCTTGTCGGTGATCCTACAGATCAGCGATGTACACGTTCTCAGATCGAGAGAGCCTCTTCTTTACTAGCTCAAGCTTCAATGAATTATGATCCTGACACCTTTGCAAAAGCTTCAGGCCTTCCAGATTGGGAAGCAGCTATGAATGAAGAATATCATTCATTATTGGCAAATTATACATGGGATCTTGTTCCTCTACCAAAGGGACGAAAACTTGTTAGATGCAAATGGGTTTACAGAACCACGTATGGACCAGATGGGAAAGTTGATAAACATAAAGCTCGTCTTGTTGCCAAAGGTTTTTCACAAGTTTAAGGCATTGACTACACTGAAACCTTCTCCCCTGTTGCCAAAATGAACTCTATCCACCTTGTTCTTTCCCTTGCTGCTTCTTTCAAATGGGAAGTCCATCAGATGGATGTTAAATCCGACTTCTTGCATGGGGAGTTGCATGAAGAAATCCATATGGAACAACCTATTGGCTTTATACAAACAGACTCCAGCCTTGTATGTCGGCTTAAGAAATCCCTTTATGGTCTCAAGCAAGCTCCTCGAGCTTGGTATGCCAAAATGGATAACTTGCTTTTAGAATCTGGCTTCTCTAGGTGTCATTCTGACAATACTGTCTACACCAAGAAAGTGGGCAAGTCTCTTACCATTCTTGTTCTTTATGTTGATGATCTTATCATGACTGGTAGTGATCCTAACCTTATAAACCATGTGAAGTCTAGCCTTAAAAGGAAGTTTGAAATGACAGACTTAGGACACTTACATTATTTTCTCGGTCTTCAGGTCTTGCAATCCAAGGAAGGTATTTCCCTTTCTCAATCCAAGTATGCTTGTGATATTCTACGCCACTTTCACATGGAAGACTGTAAGCCAGCCCCTTCTCCCTTTCAGTCTGGAGTCAAACTTTCAGTCACTTGTACTTCTCCTGAAGTTGATGCTACCTTATACCGTCAACTTGTAGGAAAACTTTTGTATCTAATGCATACTCGTGCTGACCTTTCCTTTGCTGTTGGCCTTGTTGCTCGGTTTATGAAAAACCCACGTGAAAGTCATTGGAAAGCAGCTAAAAGAATACTTTGTTATGTTCGAAGTACAGTTCAGTTTGGGATTCATTACAGTGCCGAAGCATCTCCTCTATTGGTTGGTTTCACTGATTCCGATTGGGTTGGTGACCTTGATGATCGGAAGTCTACTGCAGGTTATGTTCACTCTTGGTTCAGGACCTATTACATGGGCTTGCAAGAAAAAACGTGCCATTTCTCTTTCTTCAAGAGAAGCAGAGTATCGTGGTACCGTAGAAGCTAGTAAGGAAGCCTTGTGGCTTCGTCAGATCCCGTCAGAGTTTGGCTTTCAGCAGCAACATCCAACCACACTTTGGTGTGATAATCAAAGTGCCATTTAGCTATGCAAAGATCCAGTCCAACATCAGCGCAGCAAACACATTGAACTGCACATGAACTTCATCAGAAAGCTCATTCACGACCATGTTCTTGAAGTGCAATATTGTTCAACAGATGATCAAGTTGCAGACATCTTTACAAAGGCTCTCACAGAGGCGAAGTTCACTAAACTTCGATTTATGGTTGGAGTTCAGGAAGTTGTCACTGAGGGGGGATAGGCTCCAGTGCCTCCTTCCTTCTCCTATTGTGTCATATTTGTAAATCCTTCAATCCTATCCCAAGTTGTTCTTAAGGGGGGATGTTAGGATATTCCGACACATAGGAAATAGTTAAGTACAAATTGGTCTAGTATAGAGTTAGGTATAGAGTTAGGTAAAGTGTGTTTCTTTACTATGTACATTTTGTAACTTACAATCCGACAGCCACGATATGTAGTGATCTGCGGTTCATTCTCTCCTCAGTATTACTGACACTTGATCCGTGGCTTAACACCCGATTGGTCCATGATCTCTATTTAAAGAGCATGGAGGGTCATTTGTAGGGTAATCCGTCTATGAGAGAAGAATATGTAAATTTTCATTCTTTTATTAATAAATTGCCCGAAGTGGCTGCGTTGGCTCAGGCCGTGGACTGTTTCCCTCTTTGAGGGTTTTAACCACGTCAAAATACTGGTGTATTGATCTGTGATCTGTTTGTGAGCGGTGTCCTTTGGTGTTTTGTCTGAGGAACTTACCCTGAAAATTCCTACAAGGTGAATATTCTATGTGACAGAGTTGTGCTTGCTATGAATGCATAGATCAAGTAGCTTAAATACAGATCAATTAATGAAGAAGAAAAGCATAAGTGATGCATGGTGATGAGATGGGTTTATATTTTTGGTATATAATTTCTATGGAGTGAAGGAAACATTTGTGTTGTTGTAAAATATTTTAATTTTTTTTTGTACATAATTTGAATATTTATTGCATGATCTATAGTTTTGGTCCATGTTGTAAAAATTTTGATCTCCCTAGGTGATTTGTAAGCCTTGTTCAGTCAAACCTACATGCATTAATGTGTAGCATGTTTCTCCCTATTGTGTAGAAAGAGAATGTGACATCAAGTTGTGGAATTAACCACTAGGTAGGTACAAAGGTGTTAGGTGTACTCATATCTAATATTGATGGATAATTAGATAATATGGTCTTTGTTTAAGGAGGGGAATGGGAGTTGAAGTAATATCGAAATGTGAGGGACCAAGTTAGATGGAGTTTAAAATGTTGATAAACCATGTAGGGGAAAAGGATTCCTAGAAAATTAGTGAGTACAACAGGTGACACCTGTGAAACTCAATAGATGGTATTCTTTTTATATGGACATTAATAATCAATGGTATGTAGGTATAAGAGGGAGAAAAAGACCTATGAAACTCCATAGATGGTATTTTTTCTATATGGACATTAATAATGAATGATGTGTAGGTACAAGAGGGAGGAAAAGAATGGCCATTATGAAGAAAACCCAAGTGAAACGGATGATTATAATATAGATAGTGCTTTTGGAGGAACTATAGTAGAAAAGTGTATTGCATGGAGTAGATTAGATGGTTGAAAAATGTAGATAAAGGAGTGTGAAATACAACAACTTATGACTTTTATGTATTGTGTATAATAAAGTATATAGTGTCATGTTTGGCTTAATGTAGTGATGTTTGAGGATGTATGCACCTGGTAGTTGGAGGAGTGGAGATTGATAAATTGTGATGTAATCTTGATGAGGCATGTGTACCCCATGTAGGTCATGGTAGTTTGAAACACTTTGTAACTATAGGTTTGTGGTAATCCAAAACCACTTATTGTGATGGTTGAGGAACATTAGAGAAAACCTAGAGCATCCTAGAGAATGGGTGAGGGTCCTGATAAAACCTAAGCCATCATTAAAATATTAGAAAGCCCAAAATAATGATGATGCAAGGGAAGTTATAGAGACATGTATAGGAATGATGACATGTAATGGAAAAATGGTTGAATGATGTATGCACAGGAAAAATCCTATTAGAATAGTGGTTGCAAGAATTGGTTACCCATGCATTAGGTGGATGGTCATTCATTTATATGGATGCCAACATCATAGAAGTATGATATAAATACTAGGTTGAACTAAACATAGATATTGTTAATCAAGAGGATCATGTGCTGCAAAGGAAGACAAGTTGGCTGTGGTAAAGAAAATTTGGTGGATGGTTGTTCATTTATATGGTTGTCAACATTATAGAAGTATGATATAAATATTAGGTTGAACTAAACATAGAAATTGTTGATAAAGAGGATCATGTACTGCAAAGGAAGACAAGTTGGGTGTGGTAAACAACATTCGGTGGATGGTTGTTCATTTATATGGATATCAACATCATAGAAGTATGATATAAATACTAGGTTGAACTAAACTTACACATTGTTGATCAAGAAGATAATGTGATACAAAAGAAAACAAGTTGGGTGTGGTGAATAATACATTCCATCCTGAAGGGGGAGTGTTAGATAATAAAGAAAATGAAAAATCTAGAGTCTTAGAGTCTCGAGAATTTCTTATATCTTGTATTTTGTGTGTGTCAAAGACATATTGAGTTAATAGAAAAGTCAATGAGATAGTTGTGCTCTCTCATCTCTGTTTTTAAAATTAAAATTTGCAAATATTCAGTAAAAGAAATCCATTTTAGTTTTCTTAAAAAACAAAAACTTGAAATTTATCATAATTTTTTGATTAATTAATAATAAAGAGCATTATCATTGATACATGCATATCTGTTTAGAGTATTCCATCTTAACTAACATTTTCATTTTCATTAATACATTTTCATTCTTTACATATATCTTTCAATCTTAAATAAATAATCCACTATTTTATATCAAATAAAAATAAGATTTAAATAAATTTTGGATATCATTCCCCTCTATATATACATACATATATATATATATATTAAAATATACTATTTTATAATTATTTATTTATTTTTTTTAAATTTCAAAGTTTCAATAAATTTGAAAAACATTCTCACAAACTATATTTAATTTATCAAAATTTTCAATTATATTGAAGAACTACCCTCAACGCAACGCGAAAAAACATAAAATGGTGATTTTATTGAATTTAAAAAGCCTTGAAATTAAGCAAATTTCAATTTTTCTATTTTCTAATCAAATTTTCCCGAAAATAAATCAGAAACATATGGGAGACAAAAGAACAAAAGGGTAGCAGACATGTTTTAGACTTATCCTGAATCACTAAATCTCTTTTTCACAAATAGAAATGATATTTATATACGCCTTTCCTTTTGTGCCACCTGCTTGTACAAGCTCCATGTGTTCATTAAATGCCATAGATTTGTACAGTGGAGGGCTGCAATCATTAATCAAGGGCTGCAATCATTAATCAATTCCTCTATTGATCCCACTATTTTGTCTCCACAAGGATTACAGAAACCAACGACGGACAATTGTTCTCTTCTTTTGTTAACGAGAACTCTATGTTCAACATTTTTGTAGACGTTGTTTGTAAATATATATAAAAGCAACCACATAGAATAATGAGTGCTATTAAATAAGCTATTGTATGTTGTTTTAGGATACCGTGTAACATAATACAAATTTTAACGTATTCAACTTTGGGAAAATACCCACATAAATCGTCTAAATCTGGATAACATAAACTGTAATGAATATTGAAACAAAGTTGCTGATTTTGATATCTCTGTTGCATCTATGTAATTAATATATAGTTTTCAAAGATTTGATGAGTTGATATAACCTATTAGAAATGAATTTACATTCCAAACTTAAACTTGGAGGGTAGAGCATGTTAAGAAACTAAGTGAGATCTGACATATTTTCAGATTTTACTTACCTACATTTGGTCACCTAAGTTTACAACCAAAGTGTCAAGGATTCTTTTAACATAAATGTAGATGTTACCTTTAAGCATGTGAAGACCCAAAACATTGTCTTGAATCAAGAAAGCTACACCTCCCGGATTGGAGTGAGATGACAATTCCAAAGTCAAATCTGGCTCTAGACATGCAAGATAATAATCGATTCGAATGCACATGCCCATATCTTCCTTGCCTCCAAATGATTCCTTCATGTTGGCTTGTTTGGGCTTGACCCAGGTTCAGAGGTGATTTAGCCAAGCAAATCCTGGTACTACTGGCCCTTTCGCTAATAGTCTGTGGAGCATGGACTAAGGTCTCACCTGAAATAGTATGGGAGGGTGCTAGAACCAGGTTTCCACACCTTCGGAAGGTTTGATGATCTTCTAGAGGTCCGCGGTCTGACCCGTCGCTACGCGTACTTGCTATTCCTTCACAACTTGTGGAGCTACTTTTGCGCTGCTTTACTCGGGGCACAACCTGTATGATACCCAAGTCCCTTGTTATTATCCGATTACTTAGCTTGTTTATGTAAGACTAATGATTATTACAACATATTCATCAATCAAATAAGTGTGCACGATAAATAAAACAGTATAAACTTAAAGAAGACAATGCACAATAGATACAAAGAAATAGGAATCAACTTCTCTTTATTAATCTTCAATCCCGATTATAGACTCAACATTGCCTTGCGCACTCAGCGGCAGGGGTCTGTGCACTTAGCTGCGGACTCTGCTAGGCCTCTACGCACTCAGCTGCAGAGCCTCTTCCTACTACTATGACCCAATACACTTAGAAGCGTACTCTAAGCTCGAACCATGCGTACTCTTCTCTCTTATTCCCTCGCTTCCTTTACAACTTAGAGCTTCTCTCTATTTATACAATCCCATGGTCTGCGGACCATGGGTAGGTCGACATGACTTTACATTACATTACAATATTTTAGGGCGGATAGCCCTACGACTTAACCTATACTTCGCACTCCGCGCCCGCAATTCGCGAAGTCTTACAAAACCTTTCACCAAAACTTGGGCTTTGAGCCCTAAAACATATTATGGGGGGATTCCATGCCCAACAAGCCCGTAACACAATCATTGTGACTCATCCCGACTCACATTGCTAGTGTGGTGATCTTGGCATGGAGCCGCTCCAACTAGTCCCGTACTGCTCGGAGGTCCGCGACACACTATTCTGCGGTTTGTTGGACCTACTACATTCTTTCTTCTGAATCAGCCACATATGAATCATGTCCTTACCTTGGTGCCAGCGTCCTAAGCATGTGTTTATAGTCATGTGCCCTTGTATGGTTCCTCGGGTCACAGAGACTATGCTTTGGCCAGTTAATCAGAGAGTCAGCCCACCCATGTAGGGTTTCAAGTGACTTTTGTTTACATTTCATGGGAAGGGTTCTCCATTTAGTTTGACCAGCTGGACCGCGCCTCCATCTGTGACCTCCTTTACCACATATGGTCCCAACCAGTGCATTCTGAATTTTCCTGGAAATTTTTCAAACTTATTGTCATATAGTAGTACTAAGTCGTTTACCTTGAAGGTGCACAACTTGATATGGTGGTCGTTCCAGGCCTTTCCATGCTTTTTTTGTACCCGCTGATGAAATCCAGCCAGAAACCGTTCTTCCTTGAGTTCTTCTAATTGCGAGAGCCTTTCTTTCAGAGCTTCGTAGTCCATCATGCCTGTGAGTGCTGCTATTCGCAGACTAGGTATGATGTATTCCATCAGCATGACAGCTTTCGTACCATAGACCAACCGGAAGGGTGTTTATCCCGTCAATTTCTTGCATGTTGTCGTGTACGCCCATAACATAGTAGGTACGTGTAGGTCCCAGTCGTTCTGCTGTGTGTTACATACTTTGGTCAGCACAGTCTCCAATATTTTATTGAATGCCTCTACTATTCCATTGGCCTGTGGGTGGTATGGTGTAATTTTCTGATGATACACGTTGATGGTTTCATTCAGGAAATGTGTTCCATGATCACTTATTAAGATTTTCGGACAGCTAAATCGTGTCAACACGTTTTCGAACAAAATCTTTGCAGCCATAGCAGCTGTGCAATCCTTGACCAGCTACGCTTCCACCCATCCCGTCAGGTACTCCATCGCGGTGATGATGTAGCACACACCCATCTTTCCCTGAGGTTTGATTGGGCCCACAAAGTTGACTGCCCATTTCTCAAATGACTATAGTGTCATTTTGAGATTTAGTGGCATCTCGTCCCTTCATGATGGTTTTCCCGTCCTTTGACATATATCGCAGGCCTTACAGTACGAGTTTGAATCTTGGTGCAAGGTCGGCCACCATAACCTTGTGATAAGAATTTTTTGTGTGGTCGCGCATCATGCATAGTGTCCTCCTACAGTGCCCCCATGTGCTTCCATGAGGATCTGACGTCATTAAAATTCAGGTACGTATCTTCGCAATATCTCATCGGTGCCCATCTTGTAGAGGTGCCCTGCGATGACAGAAAAGTCCACCACACGCACCACCAATTCCTTCTTCTATTGGATTGAGTACTCCTTCGGCACAGTCCCTGTTATTAGAAAATGGATTATATCTTCTAAGTGTCCATCTGCGACAGGCACTACAAAGAGTTGTGCATCAGGTAGTCCCTCCTCCAAATTTGTTGGTTCCTCTCCCATCTCAATTCATGACAAGTGGTCTGGTCCTACGTTTAAATGTCTCAGCTTGACTATGACCTCAAAATCATATTCTTGAAATAGTAAAAGCCATCTGTATATTCGCCCCCACAACACAGGCTTGTTCACCAGGTATTTCAATGTGGAATGGTCGTTATATCTTGAAATGTCCTCCAAGTAATAGTGTCGATATTTTTGGAGCACGTACACCATTGCCAACCCCTCACACTCAGTGGTAGAGTAGTTCTTTTCTGCTTTGTACAATCTTCAACTTGCTAATGCGATCAGGTGATCTACACCCTTTGTGTCTTCTTATGTGAGTACGGCTCCCAACGCGATACACAACACATCAACATGTACATGAAATTCCATGTCCCATTTCGGGAAGACCAGGATTGGAGCAGAGGCCAGTTTTCCCTTTAGGACATCCAAACTCTTCATGCAATCATCGTTCCAACGATATGTAACATCTCTTTTCAATAGCCTTTCCATTGATGTAGTTATTTGGGCATAACTTTTGATGAAATTCCTATAGTATCCAGTGTGTCCCAAGGTAACACGCAGTTGTTAACACTTCGCAGTCCTTCCAAATATAGGATGACGATAATCCTCACAGGGTCCACTATTAGTCTTTGTTTGCATACCACATGTCCTAGCAGGTTTCCAAAAGGAACGAGGAATGTGCACTTCTTCAAGTTCAGTGCAATCTGGTGTCAACAACAAGTATCTAGCATCAAACATAAGCTCGCTACATGGTGCTTAACTAATCCAAAATCAATCCAATCATCCAAATAGACTTCTAAAGACCTGTGGATGTATTATTTGAACACAGCTACCACGATGCACGAAAATATAGCAGGCACGTTCTTTAGTCCAAACGGCATAACGGTGTATTGAAAGCAGCCGCATTCTGTTGCGAAGGTTTTTTTTCTCCTATCTTCCGGCATGATCTTGATCTGATGGTACCCTAAGAATCCATCTGTGAACGAGTATGCTTCCTGACCACCAACATTCTCCAGTACTTCATTTGTGAATGGTGTTGGGAATGGATCATGTACACAGGGGTCATTCTGCTTCCTAAGGTCTATGCATATTCTTATTTCATCCCTTTATTTTTTCTCCTATACTACCATAGGACTCACCCAGTCAGATTCTTCCACTGGTTCAATAATTCCGTCTGCAATCATTTTGTCTAATTCATCACTGACCTTTTCTTTATACTTTGGATTCAAGCAGTAAGGTCATTGCTTAACTAGCTTCGCGTCGGGTTTCAGGGTGATCTTCATCATCCCTCAATTTCCTATGATCCCTTTTAGTCCGTAATTTTAGTCGGGAACAAGTCTTGGTATTCGCGGAGTAACTCAGTGATTTTATCGACTGTAGCATCATCCCAATAGTCCCCAAGCGTTGCGTACTTCGGCTCTGCCTCCGTTCCAATGTTGACCTGATTCGTCTTTAGTGGCGTGGTGATGTCGGGGTCTTCAAGTGATTGTCCACAAATCTCACGACAACCTTCCATTTCTAAAATGTTAATGTTCTGTGGGTCCTCATCATCCTCCTCAACATTCACGTTATAACACTCCAGTGTGCTACTTATGTGTGTCGCCCATTCTCGCTGAAGTACTCCCATTGGCTCCTGTGGTATTTTGAAGATAACGGCTTTTACTGCTTATAGCGCATCGTTAACAATATCTGACCAACGATCTTCAAATGTAAATGTTAACAAAAATACCTCACGTAAGACATCCCATTCGCTCATACCATGGTGGAGCTCTGTCTCAGTATACCAATTTATGGGTATGATGTCTAGGGTATGGTAGAATAAATGTACCCATTCAAGTTGTGGCTCTTCCCCATAGACCTTCGTCCATTTCGCAAGGTGTGTGCGTGGGTCATTTTCGTCTATCATATTTGTCTACTAGTCATATTTGTGGTTTTCCAAAATGTAGGCGCATCATCCTTCTGCATTTGCGCCAGTCCTCAAAATTTCCTTGATGCGTACCCCACCATCATGTGAGTGTGGCATGCAGTGCCCACTCTAGAGCATCGAATCGCTGCTGTTCTAGGACTGTGCTTTCAAATTTTCTAAGGAATTCATCCACCGTTGACAATCCATCATACGTCGGTAGATCCCTTGCCTTTGTTGTCACGCAATTTAGTGATCTTACCATCATGTGACAATTAAGCGTTGTTACTTCGTGCAGCTTATTCTACCATCGCTCTATCTCTTCATCTAAATCTGAAGTGCAAGAGCTTTCGCACTCCCATGAAACCCTTCCATTTGTAGTTGGATTCACCTAATCTTTTCTTGTACAGTTATCTTGTAAATATAATCGAGATCGTCATCACTATCATTGTCACGCACCGGTTCAGTGTATCGTGCTCCTTCAGCTGGATCTAGCGGTACTACCACGCGTAGTGACTTTTTGTCAAAGATCATTTTGCTCTTCTTTAGATTTATGACTCCGTTCATATCGGTGGCCCAATCTATTTCTCGTAGTGCAGGATAGGGATTTTTGTCATCGACAATCTCTATCACCTCAAAATCCGCCTGCGCACTCGCACCTTCAATATTGACTGTTACCCATTGCAATCTTCCCATGGGTAAAATCTTCTGTTGGTTCACCATTCATAGCTAAATAGGGGACCATTGTAATGTGGGTCTGCCCATGTGTTCCCATGTTTTCTTTTGTAGTACATTCGTGTCCGAACCCAGATCCAGGATTACCTGATCCATTTTGTACTCACCTATTTGCACAGTCAACCTCATTTCCCTTCCTGTGTGCAATGCATGCTTCCCAAGTTCCCGGACCACTCGTGGTTCTCTTGACCCTGCGCACCTAGTAATAAGTTTCTATAGTCATTTGACTGCCTTGCTGTCACGCAATAGTTTCATGCATGTCTCCAGAAAGGTAGTGTGCATTGAAGGATCCATCCCTGGTTCTATTTGATCCTTACTACCTAAAGTGGAGGCCTCCATGAAGCTCTTCTTAACTTCCATGAATGTCTCGTTCAATCGTTTGAAATCGAATTCGGGTTCCTTTGTAGGAGCCTTCTGAACCCATGCACTTTCTTCTGGTTGCTTCCCTATATCATCTCCCGTGGTCATACTGCTTCTGAGCATCATGTTTACTTTGGGTCTTCTTCGCGTGGCTCAGACCTCATCATTTGTAAATTCTGGGTTGGAGGGGGTTGGAGTACCCCCTTTCCGGGCATCCTCACTATTAGCGAAGGCCAGCCTTCTACCTCATGATCAAAATAAGTATAGTACCAACATGATACTCTTGTCACGTTTGTACAATCGCGAGCATAGTGCTCTATCCCTCCACAATTGTAACAAATTAGTTTTCAGCAACTCCTTCCTAGTCTCATTCCGCCTCAAATCTAACCGTGCACCTGAAATCCAACATGCATCATCCCTGCATTTGGGTCGAGGACTCGCATTTCGGTCTGCACCCCATAGGAAAGAATCTGATCCATCATTAGTTCATAGCTTTGGTAGGTGCGTTCATCATGGCCTACCGACCTACAAAAATTACAAAACAATTGCTAGGACGTCTGCATATACTTTTGCAATAGATGACAATTATCATGATATGTTTTCCTCCTATTTGAAAAATTTCACACCATAAGGCAGATGCCACGTTCGGCCCTGCCTGTGCCTCCGATCTCAATTGCATCGGCCCTCCTCCTTCCAAGTATTTTGCGAGCTTTGGACAATGGTCCTCGTTGTGCCCTTGGCCTTTGCATTTTATGCACCATACTTCCTCACGCACCTCCAGCCGAGGATTCCTGTCCTGTTTCAAACTTTGCATTTCCAGACACAGATTCTGCAGCTGCGCATGGATTTTTTGGACTCCCAACCCAGGGTCTTGTATAGGGGTCTCATGAAATCTCATGGCCATCTCCAATGCTTTGGCCTAGGAGGAAATCTTTTGCTGTGATAGCACTGTCCTTAAGTGCAGTGTCAGAGATGCCACAAACCATGTGCGATGTTGTCCATCCATCAACGTCATATTGGCTTCGTGAATCGTACTCTTCAGCCTTTGATCTAGATCCCAGGGGGTCTTGCACGGGAGCATCGCGATCTCTTTAAACTTGATGATTGATTATGTTTCTGATTTTAGCTTGCTAAATTCCCTGTTTAGCACTGCCTGGATCTCTACAATTCCTATGTTTGGGTGGTCATTAGTATGCTTGATATACCACATTAATGCGCGATCCTACAACGCGCTCACTAGCGTAGCCTTTTTAATATTATCATCCATGATGCCCTGTGCTTCCCATACTGCTCTTACCACAAACCAAAATTGGTACGAATCTTCATTTCCCAATCCTTTGAATACCGGTAGTTTGATCGCACTCACCATACTGAACTATGGCGATGGCGGAGACGGGGTGGGTGGAGATGGAGGTGAGGAGGGTGAGATGGGTGGCAGTGTGGGTGGAGGTGGTAAACGCGGAATACGCTGCCTTATCAAACTGACCGTGCTTCTCAGATAAACTTTTACGAGCTCTTCCTCGGTTTCTTGCGAGGGTGAAATTAAGGGACTATTTTCCAACTCTTCACTACTTCTGCTTCTGTAGATCTTCCTGCTTTGCGTAGTTCCAAACATTAATTTATTTTCATAACCTGCTTTTCACAAAATAGCATCTTCATCCAAGTGTTCAAAGATTTAATATACTTACCTCGCAGTCCCTTGAGAAAACGTCGTTCCACCTCACTGTAGCTGACGGTCATGTCGACTGCGAACTCAGTGATAAATCCTCCTATTATTCAGTTGATCCAGTGGTCTATAGCTCACGCTATCTTATCTCCTAATGCTTCTACTTTGCGCACTACTTCCAGAGTCCACACTAATGGTTTGTCGAGCCTACACCTTACTTAGCTATCTGCTAACTTCGTGATCCACTCATACAGCTCTGAAGGAAAGGATGCAAAGAAAATTTCTTGGATTTCCGTATACAAGTAGTGCTCCAACCACTGTTCCAAAGATACTCATATATTTATGTTCTCTTGCGCCGCGAACTCGTGAATCTTCTTGTCTAACCACTCTTCAATTTCTTTCTTTGTTGTATTCTAGTGGCATGACATTAGATATCCTTTATGTAGATCCCGGTCCCGGCAACGGAACCATTTGTTGGCTTATGTGGGCCTAACCGAGGTTCAGAGGTGATTTAGCCAAGTAAATCCCAGTACTACTAGCCCTTTTGGCAACAGTCTGTGGAGCGCGGAATGAGGTCTCACATGAAGTAGTATGGGAGGGTGCTATAACTAGGTTTCCACACCATAGGGATGTTTGATGATCTTCTGGAGGTCTGCTGTCTGATCCATCGCTACGCGCACTTGCTATTCCTTTGCAACTTGTGGTGCTGCTTTCGTGTAGCCTTACTTGGGGCACAACCTGTATGATACACAAGTCCCTTGTTATTATCCAATTACTTAGCTTGTTTATGTAAGACTAATGATTATTACAGCATATTCAGCAATCAAATCAGTGCACGAGATAAATAAAATAATATAAACATAAAGAAGACAATTCACAGTAGATACATAGAAATAGGAATCAACTTCTCTTTATTAATCTTCAATCCTGATTACAGACTTGACACCGCCCTATGCACTGAACTGCAGGCTTCTGCGCACTTAGCTGCAAACTCTACTAGGCCTCTGCGCACTCAGATGCAGAGCCTCTTCCTACTACTACGACCCAATACACTTAGAACTCTACTCTAAGCTCGAACCATTCATACTCTTCTCTCTTATTCCCTCGCTCCCTTTACAACTTAGAGCCTCACTCTATTTATATAATCCCATGGTCTGCAGACCATGGGTAGGCCGACATGACTTTACATTACATTACAATATTTTAGGGTGGACAACCCTATGACTTAACCTATACTTTGCGCTCCGTGCCTGCAATTCGCGGAGTCTTACAAATCATTTCACCAGAACTTGGGCTTTGAGCCGCAAAACATGTTGTGGGGGGATTCCATGCCCAACACTTCAGATAATCCAGATGAAGACTTAGGCTGACCGAAAATACTGATAGTAACTTCAAGAAAAAATTTACTACTTCTTTGCAATATTCATTCATATGTATCTTGTGTTAGCGTTTACATGATGACTGTACAAATTATCATCTCCAAAACAACTAAATAATATTTCTTGTTAAAATTAATTGTAGATTTAAATTTATAACTATTATTACTTGTATTTCATTGGTGTAGATGGCCATTTACTCTCATTTTTTATATGTAGAGGAAAAAAACAGTAATAGTAATATTCTCCCTAATCAATAACAACACATTTCTTCACTCCAAGTCATCTTCCATATCCTTCATATGTGATAGGATCGTTTGTGTGCTTATCATTTTCTTCTAATTGTACCTTAAATTTTTTTCCACTAATGTCCAAAGTAGTCTTGAGAATATGAGAATCTATTCCATGGTTAATCACTTGGAAGAATCCCCACTCTCTGCATGCATCTGATATTTCCTTCATCATTTGTAGCAACGCTCATTGTTCAACCCAGATACATCAGTAACTAGAATCTCATCATCAAATAAAGTATACGCTTCTTGGGGCCTCTCAGCTTCTCATTTTTGTAAATGTTGGGCAAATACTTGATTCCACTTTCAGCAATACTTTGAAATCTCTCAATCATATCAGGACAATTTAGTTCCTTATTTGAGAATGTAAATGAAAACCGAGTTCCCACCAACTCTATCGATAGATCGATTCAAAGTCCATACTTAAATGAGGAAATTCAGTCAACAAACATTTCACAAGACATCCTGGCCTCTCAGAATCCTAAAGTGTTGCAACATTGAATTCATGTAGATGGGATTTTCTCGTTCCCACACATTAATAGCCCCATCAACCAATCTTGAGTAGAGAATCACTCCATCTATGCTAAGGGCGAGGGCATTCACTACATCAGATTGTTGGACACTGAGAGTTTGTGTGAGCACATGATTTTCCCTTGCATTTCTTGGAATAAAATCCCATACTTTGACTATAATGTCAGCCGAGCTGGTAAAGAGAAATCCAGCAGAAGAAATGGCTATGGAATTGAAAAAAACATCGCGAGGCACATGATTTGTCCCGCGAGCCCAAATACAAAAAACTGTTTCTTCACTGCTTGAAAACAAAACCCAAAGCATTGTTGCAGACATAAAAAAAAAAAAACAACATTTTTCTCAAGGTAACATGTGTTGGGACCACCAATTCTTAGCCCCTTCCTTCCTGCGTGTCCTTTTCCACCGTTTCCCCATGCCTTCCCATGGTATTCTAATTTTCTCTATGATTGAACATCAACCCCCGCTGTGCCCCTCACATACAAAATGTTAGTGACTACAAAACTACACCTTTTCAGTTCAGTTATTTGCATTGATTGATGGTTGGTGTCTGCAAAACTACCTTAACTACCTTCAACGCAACATTCTCTACCTACCCTTTGATTCAATGGCAGAAAATGTTCTAATCATCTAACACACACCAACAACGACCCACAAAGGTACATACTATCATGGGAAGGGATTTCTTCCTAGAAAAATGCCTTAAGGCATAAATATATAATTAAATATCAACTAATAATACATCTAAAAGAAAATTTATATACATAAAAATACATACTTTACAAACAAAAAAGAAATTGATAACAAAGTACACGTGATGAGACATAATACTATTCACGAAAAATAAAATGAAAATACTTAATGAAAAATAAACATTTTTTTGTTCTCAATCTCACATAACTTTATTCTATCTCCATAGAACATATAATATTTGTCCCACACAATAATCGTATTTGCAAATATAGACTTATTGGATATAGATAATGCATTTTGTAGTAAAAGTAGAGATGGATTAAAATGCCTATGAGTCATTCATTTTTTTTTGTAGATGTAATTTTTGTGTAGCTATAGTACTCTAATTCCAACACTCTTCTTCATCCTCATTCTTCTAGCATTCCTATTTAGGATTAATGCACTGCTTTTCCATTCCCTAACCGCGAGTCTTAAAAACAAAGTGAAAGTGATGTAACAGAAACAAGAAAAGACTGAGAAACAACCAAATAAATATTTATTACTATGAAATGTTCATATTAAAAGGCAAATATGAGAAGCTTGAAAATCCATGTATTTTAGAAGGATACCAACAAGTTTAACAAAATCTGACAAACAATTATATTAACGATTTTTTTTTTCTAAATTTCATAATTCACTTTCTCCTCTTTATTTCATTGTCTTTATTAAAATTTTTATTTTTCCAGTTCTTTATTTATCAATAATATGATGGTTTTTCACAAACATAATTTAATCATTATATTTATCGTAGATAGAAAATATATTATTCACTCAATATTGGATGTTCGGAAAAACTACCACATAATTAATTTTCTACATAATTTAAACATTATAAAAATAATAATTTCTTTAAATTTACTAGAGAATGAATTTTAAAAAATACATTTTTAATTATAGTAACTACTAGTAAGTTTGCACATTTACACTTTTACTCCTACATGCTAAAGCATTGAAAAAAACATCTTTGTATATTTGTTTACATCTTTTTCCTTTTTATTTTTATGCAAATACTTGCTTAAATTATGGTGGGTAGCAACTAATTGTGAATATGTTATTTAAGTTAGTATGGGCTATTTTCATCGATTTTAAATTTAGGTGGTTTTCCCATGAAGTTTAATAATGAAAAATCATTGCAAAAATAATTAAAAATCATGGCATAAATATTGCAACTACATCTAGAAATTATGGAAAAAATTTCTCAGGCAGTTATCCACATGGCACAAAGGCTGCCATAAGACCTTCAAAGTTATGCTGCAATCAAATGTTTGAAAATTAATTTTTTCAATAATATTGAAAAATAAATATTTGTTTTTCAATGTTAAACATTATAACTTGAAGTGGTTAATGCTAAACTAATAATGGTCAATATGAAAATGGGTTTTGGCAGAGACTAATAAGACTAGAGCAAGAAGACATATTACTAGTGAACTTTGGATAAGGTTTCAGAGAAAAACTTAATATGATGAACAATATAATGACTCTATTGCATTGAAAATCCCAAGAGGTGGTGGAGTTGAGATGATGATCCAATTCAAGGGTATCTTTGAACACTACAATGAGTGTATTAGAATAGTAATCATATTTTCTGTTAAAATAGTTAATTTGTTAGAAGGTGAGTATGTTTCTTGATAGGATTTCCCTTCCTCCTCTATGGAACATGTTATATGAGTGCATGTGTGCCAAATAGTAGTTAGATATTCTATCTTGTAATATTTTGGGATTGTTTATATCACTATAAAATATTCTCTTCTCTTGTCAGTGGTCCTATATTCATTACAAATGTTCATTTGTATCAATATATAAATCACTCCATATTACTATCGTCATGTTAATGTTGAAAACTAAGAAGAGATATATACTCTAAAATATTAAATAATTGTTTTTGAGTCTTCTATGTCTCATCTAACTACATATTTTTTAAATTAATCATATTTTTTTAACATAACTATATATATAATAACTCCTTTAATAACTGAAACTAACTCCCAATTTCTTCTAATTATTAATATAAACTACACAACCATATTCTATAAAATTCATCTTTTGTAAAGGCTCCTTCCCCATAAAATCCTTACTAATTGGTCATTACAAAAACTTTCAAAACTTCTTAACCTACTTCATAACTTCTAAAGATAAACACAATCCCTACAACGTGTGACTATGATCGATAAAAGAATGCATTTTTATATACAAGGAACTAAAAACCTCTTCTATGTTTTTATCTATCCATGCTTTAACTCAATATTTTGTTTACCTTATATTTATAATAGGTTTTTCTATAATAAAAACTAATTCTTAATTTTTTTAACTTATTAACATAAATTACAATAACCATATATCATAAAATGTATCTTTCGTAAAATCCTATTAATTAAGTTAATTAAAAAAAATCATTGAGAACTTTTAAACACCATCACTATAACATGCATAACCTGCTAAAGTCAACCATGGAGTCAAATTCTGAATCATATGCACTGGTAAATATTAACCTTATGCAATAAATTGACATTATTTTACTGATTTTCTATCTTATTAGATGAGAATATACTTAATGGACACAATCACTGCAACATGCCAAACTGTACAAGCTTACATGCTAAAGTCGACCAGGACTCAAACCGTACAAGGATGCCTCCTAAAGTCAACCAAGATTCTATGACATAATTTAAAATTGTGAATAGTATGCACTAGTAAGATGGCAAATATTAACACTATGAAATAGGTCCATGATTATCTCACTGATTTTCTATCTGGATGAAAATATAGCTAATAAATACTGCTCCTAACGAGGTAGGAGGAATCAAAGAGAAGGAGCTTATAACCAGGTAGGTGGAATCAACATAAGATTTCAGGAGCAATCAAAGAGAGGAGCTTATAACCAGGTAGGAGGAATCAACATAAGATTTCTTCAAACCCGTCCATCTTCAATTCTTCTGTTTTATTAGATGGTTTTTCCATTCAACATGTTGAAGTTCTAAATATACAATCTTAATAATATCTCAGAAAATCGTTGTATCACACGTAATCTTAATAATAACATCTCACAAATAAATAAATAATTTATCCATTCTCACCAAAAAAAACCCTAATTCAAAAAAATATCTTCGCAGTCGTTCTCCGCCGCCGACATAGACGGCACCTAAAAATAAAATAAAGAGCCAAGAAGATTTGAACAAATAAATAAAGACAAAAATAATAATAATATCTGTTTTCTCTGAGACAAAGGAAACAGACAATATACGATAACGTGACCGTTGATACATGTCGAAAGCCAATTATGCTTTCTCTCTCTAATTTATTTTTTAATTCCAAACAAAGCCAGCAAACAAAAAGAATAGTACGTACATATCGATTTGGAAAATATAATAAGCAGTTGTCTATAACGCGATTTTTTGAAAGCTTTTCTGGCTGGTTTTTCCGGTCGAAATCCGGCAAGAATTTATTGGAATCGCAAGTTTCATAGCTAGTTTCTGCACAATGAAAGCATCCCAGGGGTTTCCGAGGGTGCTGAATCCAAATATGCAGTTAAAAAACCATTTTAACTGCAACAAATCAAGATTTAACCTCAATTTCTTCCGCGGAATTCCGTCACCGGAATCTCCAAAAAGTCGCATTATAGACAACTCCATATAATACTAGATAACAACAAAGAAAACATCGTTGAACTATTTGTAAAGGTCAAAGTCTTAATCCAGGTCATCGATGAGTTAGTTAAACTCAAATAGTTATTAAATCTATATTTCGTCGAGAGTTTTAAGTCAAAATTATTATTAAATGTCTAAATCTATATTTCGTCGAGAGGTTTTAGTCAAAAATATTATTAAATGTCTATTTCGTGGAGAGTTCCTTAATCCCAAAAAATTATTAAATCTCTATTTCGTTGATAAATGGTAATTCAAATTTGGAATAAATAATAATTAAGTCTAATTTAATATTTAGAATTTTAATTTAATTATTATTAAGAGAATGATTAAAATTTAATTTCTATGAAATATGTCATAAAATTTTAGTTACAAATTAAAGGTTAAGATTTATCTTTAACTTAATTATTTCTTTTTAATTAATTCATCTCAAATTAATTAATTGAAGAAAATTTCATGTCAATATATGTCATATTGAGCACGTTGTATTGATAAACTATAGTATTATAATAAAGGCTATTACAAGTTAAAGTCGGGTGCATCTCTATGGTTAAGATGATTGTTGCATGTTTATTAAAATCTAGATATGTTTAGCTTATATGTTAACTGCAAATCCATCTTAACTGCAAATCTACCAACCACTAAAAAGGATGAAAGTTTTTTTACCCTAAAAGAGGTTTGCATCTCAACAGCTACGATCCCTCTCGATGCTTGGTAGTGTTGAATGTATTTGAGTCTTAATGAAATGTGTTTATCAAAAGAAAGGAAAAAAAAATTTATTATTATTATTATGACTTATTAAAGCAAGGTTTCATGCTTGGGTCATCATGTTTTAGGTCAAAGTTCCCATTGAGGACTTCTAGATTTTATATTAAGTCATTAAATTCGTTTTCGATTTAATGAGACCCTTCTTGGGCTTTTGAATCATGTAAAGAGAATTATTATTAAGTAAAATAAGTCATTTTTGACCTCCACACCAAGTCGGCCCTTACTTGATCAAGACAACCTACATCATGGTAATTCAAACTCCACAAGAGTCTATAAATAACGGTAGTTCAATTCATTTGAAGGAACACACTCACAAGTTCGATACACAAGCAGTAGAAGCAAAAAAGTGTGAAATTTCAAGAGAAGAAGGATAAAATTCGAAGTTTTGGGCTATTTCTCTCTCTCATTCATACGAAGTTACGAGGTTACTACTGGGGTCAAAGGTTTTCTACTTGATAAGTCGAAGTTCTTCTGCTGGGTCAAAGTTCTATGGCTAGGGAAATCAAAATTCTATTGCTGTAAGATCGAAGTACTAGGTCAAAGTTGTTGCTGGAAGGCTATCATCTACAAAAGAAAGGAATGAATGACTTGGTGATTGGAGGAAGCTTGTGTCTAGGTCAAGGAGTCTTGGATCATCTCGTGAAACGATTAAAGGAAGAGTTGTTGACTGGGTTTTCCCTTAGATAGGGGTTTTTCCCTAGTTGTCCACCTACATCTGGTGTCTTTGGTCTTCGTGTTACCGATATTGATAATTTCTTGATGAACTAAGTTAAAATAAGAACATAAGAAAGTTAATAAGAACATAAGAATATCACAAGTAATTATCAACATAAAGAGAATATTTCTGCCTTTCTAATTTTCTAACATAGTATCAAAGCTAAGGTGAGGAGGAAGGAAAAAGGCAGCCTGAAGATCTATATAAAGGAGAATAAGAAGTTTTAAGAAGTTTAAATCAGGGTCATCAAGGAAAAGGGTCATATGAGAAGTCAAGTATACTATATTCAAGAACAATGTCTAACTCAATCAGGGGAGAAAATAAATTAGGAGCATCCAATTACAGGGCATGAAAAAAGAGGATATATATCATCCTCGAGAAGAATAAAGTCTTGGATCTAGTCAAAGTAAAATTAAACAAGCCTACAAATGAAAAGGAAAAGTTTAGAGAAACAAAGATACTGGCCATGACCCTAATGGTGGATGTAATAAAGGAAAACCTCATTCCATATGTATCCAACATAGATTCCTCTCAAGAGATGTATGAGGCCTTATCCAAATTGTTCACAATCAATCATCTTGGTCAAATTGCAAGTCTTAAGAATGAACCAAGAACTATGAAGATGACAAAGGAGGACACTGTGGCATCCTTATTTGTAAGGATAGCTAGAATTAGAGATGAACTCTGGGAAATAGATGAGATAGTACTTGAAAAAGATTTTGTAATCACAGCACTTCTAGTATTACCAACATCTTGGAGTTCCTTTTCACTAGGTATTAACAATTGCAAGGAAACTCCTACATTTGAGCAACCATGGAGTGCATGTAGTTAAGAAGATGTAAAAAATTCATTAGTAAGCAAAAAAGAGAATGAAGAGGAGAAAATTTCAAATGCCTATTCCTCTCTTCACAAGAAAAAAGAACCTTCAACAATTCTAAAGGGTCTAGAATTTAGGTAGACCTATTCAATATAAAATGCCACAATTGTCACAAGATGGGTCACTATAGAAAGGATTGTCCTAAAAATCCGAGGAATAAAAAGAGAAACAAGGATCAAACAAATATTTCCGAAGAAGGATCTCCAAAGAAGAACAAGACTGAAGAATTGGAAATAAAGGACTTATACTACTAAGTCCCTCTACTCTAAGTTTTTGAATTCTTATCCTTTGTAATTTGATTTTTAGTATGTATATATTTAACAAGCATTGGAAAAATATTTTCGAATTGTTTTGATATAGCTATAGGTATCCCTCGAGATTGAACTGACAGGGAGCCCTCACCATTTTTCAAAGATAAGTATCTTATTCCTTGTATTATCCTTTTTATATTTTGTTTGTTTCTCTTATCTAAATTTTGTTGTACTAGATGCTAATAACATTTCTTTTAATATTTTCCTTGTTCAGGAAAATTTTTCTTATATGCTCAAGGGTTATGGAGAAGATCTTACAAGATAAAGCATGCTAGAAGTTGTATTGGAATTGATGTCATGTAAGGTTTGTCTAGAAAAAAAATCAAAGGTATGTTCTAGATCATATGTTTTGTTCTCTTTGTGGTAAAGGTATATTCATTCATTTTAATAAATTTTCTTTACATTACTAACAAGTTTTATGTCTTGGACCGTTGAATCTTAAAGATTCTTATTTGGGTGATTAATCATAGAATGAATCTAGCCTCATTAAAATCATCATGTTTATGGCACCCTAAAAGGTTCTCTGTAAAACCCTAACCTAAGGGTATGTCAATGCTAATGTGAAAACCCTAGCCTACTTAGGGTTACTAATGAAATCTAGAAAATACTATTCTTTTGATGTTTGGGGTTTTGATGGTAATGTCAAGTTTGGGGCTTTAGTATTATCATGGGAACGCTAGTCCTCTAAGGTTAGATGGTAATGAATTCCCAGACCTTGAGGTTTTGGTCAATTAGGGTTTATGAGAAAAAACCTTATAATATCTAGAGTAAGCTCCTAGGAATGAAACCTTATGTGTATGTTTATCCATCTGATCAAAAGCCTAGCCTAATCAAGATCATTATATGTCTGACTTTAAATGCATTCATATTTGTGTCTTGGGATTACCTGATGGATATTGTTATGACTGTGTATCATTGTGAAATCCTATATATGTATATGTGCTAACCTAATCGTTGATGCTCATAGTATGTAAATTCAAGGGTGTAACAACCCCTCATTAAAAATTCATGTAATAAAAGACAATAAAGGAAAAATATGACGACAGTTAAGGGACACTTATTCCAAGTTGAATGTTGGGAAAAGATATCCTAGTGGGTATTTGTAGATGTGTTTATGGTTAAGGGAAATTGTCAAAGGTGATGGCTAAGGCATTAAAAAGGAAAAAATGTATTTTTGGCACATTTATTTATGAAAATAAAGGAAAATAGGAGAAAGGAAGGTGAAACGTCACAGGTTGCATGTGAGGAGGAAAATGAAGGAAAATAATTGAAAATGAAGAAAGTAGAGTCCTCATTGACACAAAAAGGCTTCTGAGGAACAATTCATGGCTTTTGGTCAGTTTAGGTTTGGAGCTCTCTCATTATTCTCTCTCTCCCTCACTCTTGGACACCTAGAGTTTTATTGGAACATTTTAATTTTGGAGAAAGGAAGGGCAAAGCAGGTAAAGGGAGGAAAATGAAAAGAAAGGAAAGAAAAGAGCAAACAAGGAGGAGTAGGATCAAGAAACTTCCCAAGGAATACTTGCAAGTAACAGATTGCGTGTGTGATTTCCTAGTTGGTTTTGGCATGCATGACTTTGGATGTTGCTATATGGTTCTCTTACTATATGTGGAATGGTTGTGCGGGGTTATGACAATGGTTTTTAGCCTTACCTTGCCTTTTTCCATATATCCATAGTGTAATGGGATAGTTTTCTAAATTTTGAGCTTTAGAACTACGGGATGGTTTCAAAATCTGGGGCGAAGGTGTTCTCAGGAAAATTCCCAAAGGCCTAGGAATCCCTTGACAAGTTTTTGAAGGATACACGGTAAAGCTTGAGGGTGGAGTTTTGGTTAGGGCCTAGTGATCTCGTGGGTTGTGGTAAATCCTAAGAGACAAGGAGATGAGAAATTCCTCAAGGATAGTGATGGAGTGTGGAGGAATTCCAAGCTTGGTTTGGTTTTGTTATCTAGGTGCTAGTTTTGGTGAGATAACAGTTTGATGAGGGTGGAGGTGGTTTAACCTCTAGATTCCCTTAGTTTTTTTTGGATTGGTTTATCCATGAGATCCCACATTCATGCTTGGAATATGGCATGAAGATGATTGGTTGAAAGAAATATTTGTTTCATCCATGTCTACGGTCATGTGGTAGTGGAGGTCCTAAACCTGGTCAGATTTTTCCTATGCTTAATAAAAGCTAAGTTCTCTTACTTTTGTACTTGTTAATATGTGGACTTAATAGTGGCCATCTCATTGTTATTTACATAGTTTAATGTTGGTTATAAGCATGTCTATGTGGCTAATTATAGTCATGGTTATTTCATGTATTTACTTGTAACTGAAAGGATAATAGATGCAAGACCTAATTGATGTCAAAACAGTTAAGGGAAGAGGGTGGTGATCCTTCTTGTAAAGTCTCCTATGAGGACCAATCATTTACGCTCTATCTTGTATCAATTTCCTATAGATTGCATTGATGCCAAGTGTTTGATAGAATGTCAGTCCCGGTTGGGGATGGTCAAGCCTAGTCAAGGAGTCAGTTTTGGATTTGTAAGTCCTTGTTGGGAACGGGTTCCCCCAAGAGTAGTTTTGGGGCTAAAAGTCGAAGTTTTGGGATAATTTTGTAATGAAATTGTAAAGTCTCCACATTTTGTGGTCACGGAGCGTGAAGGTGTCAAGAGTCATAAATAGTTGTCTGCCCTTATTTTGTAAAGTGTCAACTCAGCTGTAAAGGTCCACCCATGGTTCGCAGACCATGGGATTGTATAAAAGGGAGCTAAGTAAGTAAGCTCTAAGTAGCTAAGTAAGGAAGAAAGTAGCGAGGTCGAGTGTAGAATCCTAACTGTTCTTGGGTCTTAGCGTAGGTAGAGGCTCTGCAGTTGAGTGCGCAGAGGCTTAGGGTGGAAGTCCACAGCTGGGTGTGCAGACCCCTGCAGTTGTGTGCGCAGGGCAGATAGAGTCTATATTAAACTAGAAGATATCACTAAAGATAAGTATTCTACAATTATTGTGTATTTAGTTCCTGTTAATGCATCTGATTATATTGCGTGTTGGGTTTAATTTACAATGTTTATTTGATGCGCGAATATATGTGATTGTATTGGTTAATTGAATGCAAGTAAGGTTATCATTTTACACAGCGCTAACTGTGATTGATTAGTAAGATAAGTAAAACACTTGACATAACTTGGGAACCTATACAATACATTGTCATAACTACGCAAAGGTACCTGGACCATGGGTTAGGGCTGCACGAATGTCAATCGTACACCTTTGTGGAGGTACTGAAGGGTGGAAGAAAGGGTAGACTGATAGAGCACTAAGGCTTAGCGACCTGCGCTAAAGTAGGGGAAGAGGGTATAAACTGACATCATGACCATACAACATCCCCCCATACTACTTCGGGTGAGACTTTGGTCCACGCTCTGCAGGCCGATGCCGAAAGGGCTAGTAGTGTAGGGATTTGTTTGGCTAACTAACGCTAAACCTGGGTCAGGGCCCACAAAGCCAACAAATGGTTCCGTTGCTGGGACTGGAATCTACATGAGAGATGTGTGATGTCGTGTCACTAGAATCCAACTAAGAAAGAGACAGAGGACTGGTTGGATAGAAAGATCCACGAATTCGTGGTGTAGGAGAATAAAAACCCGCGACTGACAAAGGAACAATGGCTAGACAAATACCTATATATAGAGATCCATGAGATCTTTTTTGTTCCTTTCCAGTTAAGTTATGTGAGTGGATCGCGAAGCTAGCGGATATCCAAGGAATGTGGAGGCTTGATGGTCGTATTGTCTTGACCTCGGAGGTAGTACAGAGACTGGAAGCTTTTGAGGATACGATTGCCCGCATTGTCGATCATTGGCTCAATCGTATCATAAGAGGATTTTTGTCTGAATTTGCAGTCGATACTTGAGTGAGCTACAACGAGGTGGAGCAGTGCTTTTTCAGAGATCTGCGAGGTAAGTACTTGAAGTCTTTAAATACTTGGATTAAGATGTTATTGTGCAAAAAATGGGTTATCCAACTACCTTCATGTTCAGAGCTATGCGAAGCGGAAAGACTTATAGGAACGAAGGAAGAAAGGGCCCTAAATATAGCCCACTGATTTCACCTCCTTTGAGTAATGAAGAGGGAGTAGCGCAGGCTTCTCCATGAAGTGCAGTTTAGTTGATAAAACAAGGATTCCCATGACTACCACCTCCACCTACACCACCTCCAACTTCACCACCATCACCTGTGATTTCGCCCACACCACCACCACGTCCACTATAGTTCAACATGGAAAATTCAGTGAAGCTCCCTTTGTTTAAGGGCTTGGGAAATGAGGACCCAGACCAGTTCTAGTTCATTGTAAAAGCTGTATGGGAAGCTGAGGGTGTCATAGATGATCACATGAAGAAGGCAACGTTGGTTAGTTCTTTACAGGATCGCACGCTAACTTGGTACATCAAGTACGCTAATGATAACCCAAATGTTGGGTTGGTAGAGATCCAGACCATGTGGAATAAAGAGCTCAGTAGGCTTAAATCTGAGGCACAGTCGATTGTGGGGTTCAAGGAAATTGTGATGAAACTAGGTGAGACACCTTGGGAATTGGATGAGAGATTGAAGTGTAAAATCCACGAAGCTAATATGAACTTAACAGATGGACAACGCCGCGAGTGGTTCGTGGCTTCGCACCGTCCTCATCTAAGGGATGCATTGTCACAACAGAAGGTTACCACCCAGGTAAAGGCCTTGGAGATTGCAATAAGACTACATGAAACACCAATGTAAGATATAAATCTGGCAGTTCAATAGATCCATGTGTAGTTGAAAAATCGTTGCCTCAAAATGCAATGCTTGAAGTAGGATAGAATAGTTTGACCATAGGTGCACGAAGAGATATGGTGCCTGAAATGTAAGGGTTAGGGTCATGAAAAAGACCACTGCTAGGTCTTTGTGAACTATATTGCAGGAGGAGGATCAATGCCTTTGAGGCTGGAAGCCCAAGTGGGACTGAGTGCGGGGCCTGTGTTGTGGTGTGCTATATGTCAGGTAGCAGGGAAACATGTGACTAATAACTGTCATTTGCTACAAACATTTGTACAAGCACTACAACAAATGATATGCAACTTCTGCATGTCGGTAGGGAATGATGAGCACAACTGCTGATGTTATGAATTGATGATGGAAAAAACACCTGCCTATAGAGTTCAGAAAGAAACGTGACACCCTGACCAAAGTGCTAGGATGGCACGAACAGGCTTTTAGGGGTGCAGACGAGGCCGGGGTGGAGAATGACCTGGCAGAGGTCGAGGACAGTTGATCTGTTACAATTGTGGAGGACCAGGACACTATGCCCATGAATGCACTAACCCAACGCGCCCGTCGTGCAAATATTGTACTCAGTTTGATCATGAGATGGAGCACTTTCCTACACTGATAGAAAGGATATGCGACAAAGGGGTGCTACCACTGCAACCGACTCAAAACCTATAGATGATGAGGGTTGAGCCTCGCGAAGAGGATCCAAATGTGAATATAGTGCTCCAATGTGGAATTGCAATGGGTGACGATATAGGGAAATAGCCCGAAGACAATGCATGGGTTCGTAAAGCTCTGGTGAAGGAGGTAGAATTTGATTTCGAGCATGCACGTGAATCATTCATAGAAGCAAAAAAGAGCTCCTGTGAGGCCTCTACCTCAGGGATCTAGGTTAAGCCTGTTCAGGAAATGGACCCTTCTATTCTTACAACCTTTCTAGAGACCTGCATGAAGTTGCTGCATGATAGCAAGGCTATGAAGGGGTTACAGGAACTTATAAATAGATGCACTGGAAATGCTCCAGCTGAACTGCACATGGTAAAAAAGATTGGTAAGTATAAGGCAAAGACACGGCATGAGATGAGACTCACCACGCAGATAGGAGAATATGAAATGGATCAAGTTGTTTTGGAATTGGGGTCAGATGTGAATGTTTTTCCGAATTAGACTTGGGAGCGGATGGGGAGACCCATGCTATAGTGGTTTCCTATTTAGTTAAGGATGAGAAATCAATAGAAGATCATTCCCATGGGATGGCTGTGAGGAGTAACTGTAGATATTGAAGGCGCAAGCACATTCACTGACTTTGAAGTGATAGAAATTGTGGATGAGAGAAACCCCTACCCTGCGCTCCTTGGCATTGATTGGGCCACTAACATGAATGGGGTAATCATTGTAAATAAGAAAAAAATGATATTTGAAAAGAAACCGCTTCACGTAATAGTACCCCTAGATCCTGCTGAAGGATTGCACTATACCGAACCAGTCCGTGATTATGAAAGTGATGACGATTTGGACTGCATATGTAAAATAACAATGCGAGATCAAAATTGGGTGAATCTGATAGTGGATGGCCAAATTACATGGGATCGCAAAAGTTCCTACACCTCAGACTCGGATGAAGGATTAAAGTGCTGGAAAAATCGGTTACATGAAGTAACTATGTTAAATTGTAACATGATGACCCAGTCGCTGCGCTGTGTGTCGTCAGAGGTACAAAATCTGCCCACTTATGATGGCCTGAATGATGTGGATGTGTTTTTGGATGCATTTGAGAGGGAAGTACTAGAGAAGCAACGCTTCTAGGCTTTGGACTGGGCACTACGCGCTACGCCTGTGAGATGGTAGGGTATGCAAAAGGGTAGTTTTGACGATTAGCGCGAGTGCGGGAGGATGATGAGAACATGCTTTGGGGAGCCAAAGGTATTAGTGATAAATAGGTATGATGGGAAGGATGATCCGCATGCACACTTAGCCAAATGGGCTAAGGCCTATGGCACGAAGCCCCAACCTGAATGGGTGCACTTGTTTTGTCACACCTTTGATGTCATCCTGATGAATTGGTACTTGTAGACAGAGATCTGCCATGGCACATGCAAATGGGATATTCTACGCGAAGGGTTCATAATGACGTTCAACTTCAAAGATGGGTTTGACTGTATTGATGAAGTGCTACAAGAATTTAAAGCAGCAATATTTAGGATACCGCAGGATCATTTGGATCTAATTCAACCTGATTGGACTACTCAGCTGAGCCACGCAATGGAATGCTATAACGTGACAGTTGAAGAAGCAGATGAGGAGCCCCGAAAGATTAATATCCCTGAAAGTGAGGGTCAACGCAAGGTCGAGGGACCACAAATCAAGAATCTTGATATAACCACACCACTCAAAACGAAATAGGTAAATATTGGTACGGAGGTAGAGCCCAAATTCGTGAAGATTGGAGATTACTGGGATGACGCAATGGTAGATAGGGTCACCTAATTGCTCCATGAATGCCAGGATTTGTTCCCTACCAAGTTTATGGAGTTAAAGAGGATAATAGGAGACCTGGGCATTATGAAGATAACATTAAAACCCAACATGAAGCCGGTTAAGCAAAGACCTTATCGTCTCAATCCGAAGTATAAGGAGAAGGTCCGCTTAGAGTTAGATAAGATGCTCATGGCAAGCATCATTGAGCCTGTAGAAGAATCTGATTAGGTGAGCCTAATGGTGGTACAGGAAAAGAAGCAGAAGGAAGAAATAAGGATATGCGTGGATCTTAGGAAGTTGAATGACGCTTGCGTGCATGATCCTTTCCCAACTCTGTTCATTGATGAAGTATTGGATAATGTAGGTGGACAAGAAGTGTACTCCTTCACTGATGGGTTTTCTGGGTACCATTAGATCAAAATCATGCCTGAAGATAGAAGCAAGACGACCTTTGTGATTGAACGAGGATATCTTCAGTACACTCTAATGCCTTTCGGATTGAAGAATGCACCTGCAATTTTTTCGTGCGTAGTCATTGCTACATTCGAGGACTTCATTCATAAGTTTCTAGAGGTGTACTTTGATGACTAGACTATGTTTGGGTTGGTAAAACACCATGTCTCCAGTTTGCGCTTAATGCTAGATACTTATTCAAGGTACCAGATTAGACTCAATCTGAAGAAATGTATGTTTTGTGTTCCCTTTTGGGACTCTGCTGGGTCATGTGGTTTGTAGACAGGGACTAATGGTATATCCTGTGAAGATTGTAGTGATACTTAACTTGGAGGCACTGAGGAGTGTGAAACAACTGCGCGCAACCTTGGGACATACTGGGTACTACAGGAAGTTTATCAAGGGTTATGCCCAGATCACCGCGCCTATGGAGAAGCTATTGAAAAAGGATGTCACATTCTGTTGGAACGAGGATTGTCAGAAAATATTGGACGTGCTGCAAGGAAAAATGGTCACCGCGTTGATTTTAGTCTTCCTGGATTGGAAGAAGGAGTTTCATCTACATGTAGCTGCATCATGTATAGCACTATGAGTAGTACTGACACAGGCCGATGAAGGAGACTTGGACCATCCTATAGCATTCACAAGCAGGAGGTTATCCAAGGCTGAGAAGAACTATTGCACGACTGAGCATGAAGGATTAGCCATGGTATACATGCTCCAGAAGTTTAGACACTATTTGCTGGGTGGACATTTTAAAATGTATACAGATCATTCTGCGTTGCAATACCTAGTCAATAAGCTTGTGTTGGGGGGGGGGGGGGGGGGGGGGCGGAGGAATATGTAGGTGGTTATTATTGTTCCAAGAGTGTGATATTGAAGTTATTGTGAAGCCTGTATGACTGAATGTGGGACCAGACCATCTATCATGCATCGAAACGGGGGAAGATCCCACTAATTGGGAGGAGGGATTGCCTGATGTGTAGCTATTTTTAGTGCACGTCGCAGATGGTCACTTTGAAGACATCGTACACTTCCTAATGACAGGAACTACCTTGGAAGGCTACACTGTCCAGCAGAAAAAGGAGTTACTGGTGCGTGTGACAGAATTTTCTGTCATAACCAGATATTTGTACAAAATGGGGTCTGATGAAGTATTGCAACGATATGTACCAGAGTTTGAAAGAAGCAGTATCCTCATGGATGCTCATGGGGGTGCCATGGGAGGCCATTATGCAGGAAGAGTGACCGAACAAAAGATTCTATGCGTAGGGTTGTGGTGCCCAACCCTCCATCAGGATTCCAAAGCCTACTGCAGGGCATGCGATGTGTGTCAAAGGATTGGCAAGCCATCACGGAGAGATGAGTTTCCCCTGATCTCATAGATGACATTACAACCTTTTGAGAAATGGTCCATAGATTTTATGGCAGAAATTTAGCCCCAAGGAAAGAAGACGAGAGCGCGGTACATTATCACCGCGACTGAGTATTTGACTCAATGGGTAGAGGCATAGCCTGTGAAGGACTGCATAGGCACGATAGTTTCAAAGTTTCTCTTTCCACACGTATTGACGCGATTTGGGTGTCCAAAGGTTTTGATGAGTGATCGTGGTACACACTTTCTGAACAAGATGATCAACACGCTGATGGAGAAATTTCATGTGTATCACCAGAAAAACATGCCTTGTCACCCACAGGCTAATGGAACAGTGGAAGCATTCAATAAGGTGTTGGAGAACGCACTGACCAAGGTTTTCAACGCTCAGTGAAGTGATTGGGACTTACACATACTCGCAGTACTATGGGCCTATCGAAAAACATGCAAAAAGTTGATTAGGTAGACACCCTTTAGGCTTGTATATGGTGTTGAAGCAGTGATATCCATGAAATACATTGTTCCTAGTCTGCGCATAGCAGCACTCATGGGTATGATGGATCACGGAGCCTTGCAAGAGAGGCTCGCGCAACTTGTTGAGCTTGAGGAAGAAATATTTTTGGCTAGATTTCACCAATAGGTCCAAAAGTAGTGCAAAAAATCATGGCATGATTGTCACATTAAGCTATGCACCTTGAAGGTAAATGATCTGGTTTTTTTATATGAAAATAAGTTTGATAAATTTCCAGGGAAATTCAGAATGTAATGGCTAGGGCCCTATCTCATTAGGGAGATTACAGACGGTGGAGCAGTTTAGTTGGTTAAATTGAATGGAGATCGCTTCCCAGGAAAGGTGAATGGTAGTCGATTGAATCCATACACCAGTGATCCAGCTAGATGAATATATGAGGGTAACATAGTCTTACTGCTCCAGGCAACTGAAAGGAGGTGCAGGACTATAAACAACACTTCTCGGGTTGGGGAACTACGCGATCAGAGGATTGTGCAGAATGAGGCAATGTGACAGGGTTCGCGACAGAGCGAAGAGAGCTACGCTACCTAGGGAAAAACTGCGCAGGTCAGCTGGAAGGTGACTGTTAAAGTCACTATTCATGATTTGACGATGAGAATGCAACCAAATGGAGCGGGCGACTAACATTTAAGACAAAATTTATGGGCAAGATCCTTGGAAATCTGCTGTCAATACAGCATTAATGAACCGAATGTGGGGGGAACAATTGGATTTGAATTCAAAATTGCCTATAAATTAAAGGTGGAGGCCCAACGAAAAACACTTGGCATTTTGAACATTGGGTTGATGAGCTCTCAAACGTGCATGATCCGCACATTCTTCAAAGAATTGCTTGACTTCCCAATGTTTGATCAGTTTCCAGAGTCCAACCACAATTTCATCCGTGATTTTATCCTTGGATCCGAAGCTATGGACGCCGAAGCAGTGAAGGCCGAGGGGGCTGTGCCGAGGGTTGTTATTGAGGCAGAAGGAGCTGCTCCAAAGGTTGCAGAGGTACTAGTTGAAGTCCAGAAGTCACCACGGACTCCTAGACCGAAGCCTACCCTAACCAAGAGAGTGCAAAGGGTAAGAAGGGAAAGCAGGCTGCGATACCGGTGCATGCATCGCCTAGAGAAGGACATGACCACTGCACAAGAAAAGGGCAAAACCATTAAGTTGGAGTTGGAGGAGGAAGAAATTGAGGATGTCCTGATGGATGATGAGGATTTGGGGGTGGAAGTGGAGGACGTTGAAGTCGAGGGTTCTGACCCTATCACTAAGTTGCTCGAATACATCCCTTCGTGCAAAGGCAAGACCAAAGTGATGAAGGACATCAAAGAAGGCAAGGTCACCCTAAACATACCTCTGCTGCCAGATGAGACTGTCTTTGAAGGACCACGCTTGGGGCAGGTTCCTCTATTGAAACTAGAATATTGGGACATAGATGACAATGAGAAGTTCTTGCACTTGGCGATAGAATAGCTAATGCACCGTGTTCACACAACCACTGGGATGACTGCATTGGAACCATGGAAGTGGCTCACAGGTGTAGATAAAGTAGGTCTTCTCAACCTGCTATGGGTGTCGCACTACAATCGCACACCCATTACAGTATTGTTCATCAAGAAGTTGCTATGCTTGGTGCATGATGGGTGTCTATGGCTAGAGGAGCCGATACCCATCATCGACAAGCTGATCCAAAGGATCACATGATTGCCCTATAAAGGGGAGAATCGGGCCATGATGTTTGGCAGCAAAGGTGTCAAGCAGGCCCTCGCAGAGGCCATCAAGGAGAAATTCAAGCTCATGAAGAAGCTACACGGCTATGCCATCTCGAGTATCAGTGACCCTACGGTCAAGGTGGCCACGCAGTTTCTGGAAGGAAAAGTTATGCAGAAGTGTCAGATAGATGAAGTGTCGGCACTCGTCGTTGCTCTAGCAACCCAATGCACCGAAGGAGTCCAGTTTAATTGGGCATGCTATCTCTGTGGTGAGTTCCATGCAAAATGCCGTGAGGCATAAGAGCTCAACAAGACCTTCCACTATGCATGGCTCTTACTATCCATTGTGCTAGTAGCCTGGGAGCTCCTAGAAGACACTCAATTCCCCTGAGTCATGCTAGACCTGCCAGAAGCAGCGAAGTACGCTTCGTTGTGGGCAACCAAGGATGCTCAGTGCATCAAGGATAAAAAGATCTTCTCGATATTAATGGAAATGAATATATGCATGGATATCAATCACAAACTACAATTGTTGCCTACTGTGTTTGCTAAACTACAGGAGTACGTGGAGTTCAAGGCAGACTTTTAGCATGTCGCGATCAAGGCACGGAAGGACTGTGAGCAAAAGTGGCATGACTTGACTTACTTGGCAATGGACAACATGATTGATGTAGTTCTTGATCGTTGGATGACAGAGTGGCGCACTACCTCAAACTCGACGGTGGGGTCGAGCAAGTCTGTTGCGTAGCACGAAAAGGAGGAGGCCAAGCTCAAGATGGTGTGGCTGGCTGAGAAGAGGAAGAAGGAGGCTACTGATAAGGCCTAGGCAGAGAATGATGCCACCCAACAAGCGGAAAGGCAGACAGACAGAACAGAGCGTGGCTCTCACAAAGGTGCGAGGTCACCTTCGACCAAAATAGAGGAAGAAACAGATGAGAAAACAGAGTGGCATGGAGCAGACTCGCAAATGGCATTGTACCACATCAAACATCCAAGAGAATAAGAAAAGGTGGGGCTACGGAAGAAATCCAAGGCGAGTAAAATGTTGTTAGACCCAATCACCCTAACAGAGGGTGATTTGAATGACATTGGAGACATAGTGCGGGATGTCACTGCGGAAATACTGCAACAGTTCGAGCAGCATCAACAACACTTATTGGGGGCCATCCAGATGGTTCTGCATGATTTGTATATCTACGCGGTGTCCACCAACCTCGTCATCGGTACTTTAGAAGCTGCCGAGATGCTACATGCAAAGGAATCCCGAGCGATAGTGCTTTTGGATGGAGCACTGACCACAAAAAATGAAGTTGACATGCCCGCTGTCAACACCCTCAAGGGAGTGAGGTTGAACTTGGTAGTGCTTCCTGGGGAGACACTCCACCTACTACATGATTGGGGTGATCGCGGAGCTGAGGGCCTGCGAATAGCATGTTGTGTAGGTGATCAATGAGCAACAGATCAATAATGTGTGGCTAGCTCTACAACAAGACTCTGCCATCTCCACCGTGAGTGAGGTAATTGAATGAAACAAGCACATAGTTCAATTCATGGAGGAAACATGCCGAATGGTCACGGAGTTGGCCATTACCCAGGGAGAATTGGTCAAGGTGCGCGTTCGTAAGATTTATACAATGGTGCGTGAAACTCGCACAGAGTTGGTTAAGGTTCAGCTGGAGCTGAACCTACAGATTGCAGATTTACAATTGAAGTCCTAGGCTTCAACTCTGCTAGAAGTAAGGGAGCAACGCGTAACCGCTGTCATAGAGGTGATAGCGGTGGTAGACAGTGCAGTAGCAGACTACACATGAATGTTTGAATAGTCGTTCGAGGTCCTGATGAGTCTACAAGAGGATCCTAATGTACAACGGCTGGAGATATAGGTGCAAGAACTGCAGTAGTGCTATGACAAAGTAAAAGGTACAACATGTAGCATCTCTCTCACACAGAGACTGGCGAAGCTGTAGGAGGCCAAAACATTGAAGGAATTGGTAGATGCAATGCAACACAAAGAGGCAGTGCTAAAGGCACACTTAAAGCCTTGGTTGGATGAATCTTATTTGGTCATGGACTCCATTGAAGGCAAGCTCACTAATCTGCAAGTGATTCAGCAGAAGCTTCAGGCTGATAGTTCAGGACCAACGACAGAGAATTTGGTTGAGGAAGTGCAACAGGTAGCTGCGTAGTGCACCTCCGAAGTGGCAATCATATAGGTTGAGATGGGAGGTCTTCGTGCCAAGATCTTCACACCCATATAGTGACTCGAGGGTGAGTCACCATGTTTGTGTTGGGGGCCTATTGGGAACGGCTTCCCGCAAGAGCAGTTTTGGGGCTAAAAGCCAATGTTTTGGGATAATTTTGTAATAAAGTTGTAAAGTCTCCATATTTTGTAGTTGTGGAGCGCGAAGGTGTCAAGAATTATAAAGGGTTATCTTCCCTTATTTTGTAAAGTGTCAAGTCAGCTGTAAAGATCCACCCATGGTCCGTGGACCATGGGATTGTATAAAAAGGAGCTAAGTAAGTAAGCTCTAAGTAGTTAAGTAAGGAAGAAAGTAGCGAAGTAGAGTGGATAAGTCTAAGTGTTCTCGGGTCTTAGCATAGGTAGAGGCTCTGTAGCTGAGTGCACAGAGGCCTAGGGTGGAAGTTCGCAGCTGAGTGCATGGACCCCTGCAACTGTGTGTGCAGGGCAGATAGAGTCTGTATTAAACTAGAAGATATCAATAAAGAGAAGTATTCTGCAATTACTGTGTATTTAGTTCTTATTAATGCATCTGATTATATTGTGTTTTAGGTTTAATTTATAATGTTTATTTGATGCGTGAATATATGTGATTGTATCGGTTAATTGAACGCAAGTAAGGATATCAGTTTATGTGACGCTAACTGTGATTGATTAGTAAGATAAGTAAAATACTTGAGATAACTTGGGAACCTATATAATACATTTTCATAGCTGCGCAAAAGTACCTGGACCACGGGTTAGGGTTGTGTGAAGGTCAATCGTACACCTTTACGGAGGTACTGAAGGGTGGAATAAAGGGTAGATTGACAGAGCCCTAAGGCTTAGCGACTTGTGTTAAAGTAAGGGCAGAGGGTATAAACCGACATCATGACCATCTCAGTGTGCATTAACTTGGTTCCAACATCCCCCCATACTGCTTTGGGTGAGACTTCATTGCACGCTCCACAGGCTGATGCTGAAAGGGCTAGTAGTGTAGGGATTTGTTTGGCTAAGTAATGCTAAACCTGGGTTAGGGCCCATAAAGCCAACAATCCTGTCATCATGTAATTTATGGATTTTGAAAGCTACAAGGGTTTCTGGGAAGTGACTTGGATTCTAGGGTGAAAAGTGGCACAAATCCCAGAGTCATAAGCACAGGTCTAAGGAGAAAAGTCCCCACACGCATGCATACCCATGTTGTGTGTGTGTCTAGAGGTTTTTAGATGCACTCTTGTCCATTCAAGGGAGTGTCCAGGGGTTTAATTGTCTAAAACTTAGTGGGACCTAGGGTCTAGTTAGGGAAATGACTAGGATGCATTCTAGGAGTCCTATAGTAGGTAGAAAATAGTTTTGTTGTGGGTTTCTATCAATTCCACCTCCTTAATTGACACATAGGGAGTTGAGTCATATCATAGTAACTTCTTGTCACATGTTTACCTCGGTTAGCTAGTTACTTGGGTAGATGTGAAAGGAGGGTGTTATAGAGAGGTATCAGAGCATGGTTCCTCCCTTGGACTAGATGGGTTTTATGTTGGTCATGCATTCATGTCATTTACATATGTGTTTCTTGTTTTGTAAGATTGTGTGATTATTATATTTGTATGGTATAGGCTATGGTTATAGTGAGGTCTCCATGGGAATTTGATGGTGTTGTTGTGGAGTGGTTTGTCATGAGTCTATGGTTCATTACACATTGTTTATGCATGTTACTATTTACATTTGATGAAGTGTACATTTATGTGGTTGTTGTTGTCATGCATGAGGTAATGGTATGTGTGGCTGATATGATCATGCATTGATGACTGGACTCTAGCTAAAATGATGGTTATATGGTTATATGCTCATGTGTTCTATTTCTATATGATGTCATGATTATGTTATACATGTATTACACTGATTTGTTGATCCTCCAAATGAGGTAGCCTCCCCAAATTATGCTAAGCTAATTTGGTTCATTGTGATTGGGTTTAGCTGACCCGATACAACTTGCAGGAATAATATCAAATATGACTAGCAAGATGGTAGACTACAGTTACCAATACTCTACCTATGGATCAGATAAGCAGTGTGGTGTTGAGCACTCTTATGATTTGGTAGACACACTCAAAAGTTTAAAGGAAGAAATAAAGAGTTGTAAGGCAGACAATGACAGAATAATACACACATAGGTGAAACAAGTAGAGTTAAATGTAATGATACTTTAGAGTTTTTCAGAATTGTAGTGACAGGGACAACTTCGAATTAGACATGAGCAGGAGGACAGAACTAAAGGGGAATATGGTGGTAGGTCTCATGGTGAGTATAGGTTGGATGGCGAGGACATGGTCAAAGATGGCAGGCCCTTGGATACTCTAGATAAGAGTGGTGATAGACACATGTACTATTCTAGTTCTTATTTTGATAGGCATTATGATTGTCATCATTATCATCTTTACAAGAGGAGTGACAAGGGATATTTTTCAGATGAGTTTAAGAAAGAAAAGCCACCCACATTTGATGGAGAGATGGAGAAATCATAAGATGCAGAGGCATGATTTATTTGTATGAGGAAGTTCTTCAGATTGCATGACTATTTAGAGAACATGAAAGAAAAGATACCCACTTTCAATCTTAAAGGGAAAGAAAATATCTGGTGGGAGGATGTGAATAATGTTAATGGTATTCAGTAGGATGACTTGAATTGGAATGAGTTTGAGAGGCTCTTCAAGAAGAAGTATCTATCGGAAAGGTACTATGATGACAAAGCTAAGGAGTTTTATGAGTTGTAGATGGGTTCCATGATAGATGATCAGTATACTAGAAGGTTCTTAGAGCTGTTGACATATGTCCCTTACCTCAAGGAGGAGAAGGCCAAGGTTCATAGATTCATCAGTGGGCTGTCATTAGCATACAGAGAACAGATTGAGTTTGATGGGCCTAGATCATTGGAGGAGGTCATTCAAAAGCTGAAACATTGTTATGAGCAGTCAAAGAGAAAGGATGATCCTAAGTGTGACTTGAAAGGAAATGACAAAGTTAAAGGAAAATAACCACCAAAGTGAGGAAGACTTCAAGATGTAGGTGAGAAAGAAAATTTAGTCCCTTACAAGAAGTTCAATACATTTGAGAAGGGACTTGGAGAGTAGCAGCCTAGAGGTGATGGTAGAGCACCATTGTAGTGTTGGATATGTGGCAAGGATCATCATATGAGGGATCGTCTACAGTATCAGGGTGGTAGGTGCTAGATCTGTAGTGCTCAGGAGGTGCATATAGCTGGGGATTCTAGTCATCTCATTCCTCACATTTATGCAGCTGTGGAAAATAGATGGGCAGATCATCAGGCATCTATCATTCAGATGGACGATAAGATTTTCGATTAACTTGTTTCTATTTTGATTGATCCTAGATCTAATTATAGTTATATTAACCCTAACTTGGTGGATAAGTGTGGTTTGATAAAAGAAATGCATGTATAATTTTAGTTGGTACAATTGGATACAAGTACAAAGAAGGGGGTTCACCATTGGGTAAGAGCTTGTGCATTTGAGTTAAATGGTATTACTATAGCAACACATTTGAATGTACTTCCATTGGGATCACATAACATGCTTTTGGGTATGGATTGGTTATACCTTCACATGACCAAAGTGGATTGCTTTGACAACGCCATTGAGTGCCTTGATGATAATGGGGAAAATATAATTTTTCAGGGAAAGAAGAAGCCTACATCAATGAGGATAGTTACCATTATGCAAGCTAAGCATAGTTGCAGACAAGGTTGTGTGATGTTTGCGGTACATATATATAGTGACAAGGGTAAATATGTTGAGGACGTAGAAATCTTTAGGAGGTACATTGAATTACAGCAATATCAAGATGTGTTTCTAGCAAAGACTCCAGAGTTACCTCCTCATAGGGAAGTAGATTTATCTATTGAGTTGGTTCCAGGGGCACCATCCATATCGTAGGCACCTTTTAGGATGAGTACCCCAGAGCTAGTAGAGTTCAAATTTCATTTAAAGGAGATGATTTAAAAGGGATACATTAGGCCAAGTGTATCACCTTGGGGTTAACTAGTGTTGTTAATAAAGAAGAAAGATGGTAATCTTAGATCGTGAATTGATTACAGAGCGCTAAACAAGTGATGATCAAGAACATGAACTCATTTTCAAGGATTGATGACTTGTTTGATCAATTGAAGGGAGCAACAATGTTCTCTAAGATCAACTTGAGATCAGGATACCATCAGGTATGAATCAAGGAACAGGATATCTATAGGACTGCCTTCAGAACCAGGTATGCGCAGTATGCATTTGTTGTAATTCCATTTGGTTTGACTAATGGCCCAACTACATTTATGTGTTTGATGAATAGTGCGTTGCATCCTTATCTAGAAAAGTTTGTTATTGTATTCATTGATGACATCTTGATATACTCTAAGAATGAAGAAGAGCATGATGAGCATTTAGAAGAAGTGTTGGGATTGGTAACAGAGCATCAATTGTATGCTAAGCTTAGCAAGTGCAACTTCTTTCAAAAAAAGTTATATTAATTGGTACATGTTGTTTCCAAGGATGGAATAACAGTAGATCCAGAAAAGATAAGGGCCATCATGGAGTGGGAAGATCCTAAGAATGTGGTTGAGGTAAGATCATTCATGGGATTGGAAGGTTACTACATGGGGTTCATCAGGAACTTCTCACCTATTGCATACCATATGACATCCTTGCAGAGGAAAGGTAAGAAGTTCGAATGGACAGAGGAATGTGCAGCTAGTTTTGAGAAATACAACCAGTTGTTGACCAATGCTTCAACCTTAAGATTGCAGATCCAGATAAAGAGGCATTGGTGGAGTCCTTATGTAGGAGGGATAGGTGGTGTGCTATGAATCTAGGAAGTTGAATGAGCACGAGAAGAACTACATGAATCATGATCTTGAGTTGGCAGATATTATTCATGGCTTGAAGATGTGGAGGCATTATCTTCTTGGAGGGATATTTGTATTGATGAGCGATCACAATGGGTTGAGATACTTGTTTGACCAGTCGAATCTAAATGCTAGGTAAGCTAGATGGTTGGCTACCCTTAGTGATTTTGACTTCAAGATCATATCCATTAAGGGAAAGGAGAATTGGGTTGAAGATGCTCTTATCGGGAAGGTACAAGTGAATCATATAGAAACTGTGAGCTCTTATGGGACAAAGTTACAGGATAGGATCTTGTAGGTAGGACAATAGAATGAAAAGTATATGGAGATTATGCACAGGTTACAGTAGAGTACAGGTATAGGTATAGGTATAGGTACAGGTATAGGTACAGGTACAGGTATAGGTGATCAAGATGCAGACTATCGTCTCATGACAGATGGTTTGGTGACATTTAGGAATAAGATATGTTTTCCATATAGAAGTGATATCAAAAAGATGATCTTAAGGGAGTTTCATACGAAACCATATTCAAGTCACCCAGGTTATCAAAATACATTGACAAGAGTGATGAAATTATATTATTGGTCAAATTTGAAGAGAGATGTAGCAGCGATTATGGCTAGTTGCTTGGATTGTCAGTAGGTGAAGGAAGAATGTAAGCATTCAAATCGTATACTACAACCTATTCTAATTTTGGAATGGAAAAGAGAGGCCATTTCCATGGATTTCATTACAGGTCTTCCAAGGAAAGTGAGACAACATGATTCTATTATTGTTGTGGTCAACAGGTTGAGCAAGGTAGCTCACTTCATTCTAGTGAAGACTACATATTCAAATAGTGAGATGTCACAGGTTTTCATCAGGATATCGTGAGATTACATGGTGTTTCAAAGAAGATTGTGTTAGATAGGGATGCGAGTTCACTTCCGAACTTTTGAAGGAGTTATTGGTAGGTTTGGGTACAAATTTCGCCTTCAGTACAACCTATCATCCAGAAACAGATGGATAGACATAGAGGGTCAGTAGGATCTTGGAGGATATGCTAAGGATGTACATAATGCACCAATAGTGAATATGGTAGGAGTATCTACCATTGGTTAAGTTTGCATACAATAATGGTTATCAAGAGTCATTGATGATGAGTCCTTTCGAGTCACTATATGGGCAGAGTTGTAATACTCCCATCAGCTGGAGTGATCCAATGAATAATGTACTTATTGGACCGGATATGTTGGAAGACATGGAACAAGAAACGCAGGTTATAAAGAAGAATATAAAGGTAGCATATGATAGATACAAGAGTTATGTAAACTAGCATAGGGCATTCAAGGAATTTTATATTGGGGAGCATGTGTATTTGCGCATCAAGCCCAAGAATAGCTCTTTGAGGATTGGATCATGTGCCAAGTTGGAACCACGGTATTGTGGGCCTTTTGAGGTCCTTGAAAGGATTGGGCTAGTGGCATATCAACTTGCACTACCTACAACAGTGAAAGTCCATGATGTTTTACATGTTTCATTACTTAAAATTTATATAAAGCATGTTGATCATGTTATTGATTGGTCTGTATTGTAGTTGGAGAAATAAGGAGAATTCTAGTCGGAGCCTTAGTGCATATTGCAGCGGAAGAAACTCATGCTTAGGAATAGAGCCATAGAGAAAGTTAAAGTGCAGTGGAAGAACTTTGGGCCCGAACAAGCTACATGGGAGATGGTGGATTAGATGCGGACCATGTATCCTTATTTGTTTGTCAATGGAGGAAAAGCAATTTCGGTATGATGTTTGGTATATGTTTGGCATACGTTTTGCTAATGTTTTCATATATGTACATATGTATATGGATGTAAATGCTACCATGAGCTAAGTTATAAATCTATAATAAGCGGTATGGTTGTTATCTTGTCATATTGTCATGATGTTTTGCTTTTGAGTAGGTCATTCATTGTAAATACTACAACGAGCTAAGTTATAAAGCTCCATGGGCAGTATGTTTTCTTTTCAGTGGATTTGCTAAGGTCTTGGTGTGGTTCAACATCAAGGGTAGTCTTCCCTAAGGGGGAGGGGTCTCTAACATCCCCTGGTTAACATTTCCTATAATAAATGTTAATAAAGGTAAAATAAGACCACGGTTAAGGGGCATTTATTCCAAGCTAAATTTTAGGTAAAGATATCTTAGTGGGCTAGTGGGCATCACTGGATGTGTTTATGGCTAAGGGAAATTGGCAAAGGAAATGGCTAATCATTAAAAAGGCCAAAAGGTATTTTTGGCACATTTATTTATGAAAATAATGGAAAATAGGAGAAAAGGATGGTGAAAGGTCACAGGTTGCATGTGAGGAGGAAATTAAAGGAAAATAATGTAAAATGAAGAAAATATGGGCCACATTCATAAAAGGGCTCATGAGGATCAGTTCATGGCTTTTGGTGAGTTCAGTTTTGGAGCTCTCTCATTATTCTCTCTTTCTCACACTCTTGGACACATAGAGTTTTCTTGGAGCATTTTAGCTTTGGAGCAAGGAAGGGAAAAGCAAGAAAAGGAAGGACACAAAAAATAAAGGAAAGCAAGGAGCAAGAAAGGAGGAGCAGGATCAAATAACTTCAGTGGGAATACTTACAGGTAACATATTGCATGTGTGATTTCCTAGTTGGTTTTGAAATGCATGACATTGCATGTTGGTATATGGTTCTCTTGTTATCGGTGGCATGGTTTTTCTTGGTTAAGATAGTGGTTTTCAATGTTTCCATGCCTTTTTCCAGATAGCCATGATGTGATGGGATTGTTTTCTTAATTTTAATCTTTGGAATTATCGAATGGTTTCGGAATCTAGGGTGGAGGTGGTATCAGGAGAATTCCCAAAGGCCTAGCAATCCATTGATCTGTTTTGGCGGGATACAAGGTAAAGCCTGAGGGTGGCGTCTCAGGTAGGGCCTAGTGATCCAGTGTGGATTAAGGTAAATCCCAAATACTAGTGTCTTAGTTTAGGGCCTAGTGATCCGGTGTAGATTGAGGTAAAGCAAAGATACTAGTGTCTTGGTTTAGGGCCTATTGATCTGGTGTGGATTGCAGAAAAGCCCAGAGACATGTGTCTTGGTTTAGGGCCTAATGATCTGGTGTGTATTGCATTAAAGCCCAAGAGACAAGGAGATAAAAACTTACTCAAGGTATGTGATGGATTTTGAAGTCATTCCAAGCTCAGTTTGGTTTTGTGATCTCGGTGCCGATTTTGGTGAGATCACGGTTTAGTGAGGGTGGAGGTGGTTTAACCTCTGGATTCCCTTTGATTGGATTACCATGAGATTACACATTCATGATTGGAATATGGCATATCAGTGACGCTGAAAGAAATATTTGTTTCGACATTGTTTATGGTTGGGTATTACATGGAAGTCTCGAATCTGGTCAGCTCTTGCTTATGTTTAATAAAAGCTAAGTTCTCTTTCTTTTGTACTTGTTATTATGTGGCCTTAATAGTTGTTATCTCATTGTTATTTACATAGTTTAATGCTAGCTATAAGCATGGTTATGTGACTGGTTATAGTCATGGTCATTTCATGTATTTACTTGTAACTGAAAGGATATAGATACAAGACCTAATTGATGTCAAAAGAGTTAAGGGAAGAGGGTGGTGATCCTTCTTGTCAAGTCTCACATGAGTATCAGTCATTTATTCTCTATCTTATATTCATTTCCTGTAGATTACATTGATGCCAAGTGTTTGACAGAATGTCAGTCCCGGTTGGGGATGGTTAGGGACTCTAGTCCTAGAGTCATATTTTGATTTGTAAGTTTTGTCATCATGTAATTTATGGATTTTGGAAGATACAGTGGTTTTTGGGAAGTGACCTAGATTCTGGGATTGAAAAGTGGCACAAATACTGTAGTCATGGACATAGTCTAAGGAGAAAATTCCGTAGACTCATTCATACCTATGATGTGCATGAATCTGGAGGTTTTTAGATGCACCCTTGTTTATATCAAGGGAGAGTCTAGGGATTTAATGGTCTAAAACTTAGTGGGATCCAGGGTTTCGTCAAGGGAATGACTGGGATGCATTTTGGGAGTCTTGTAGTAGGTACAAAAGGCTTGTGTTATGGGTTTTTGTCGATTCCACTTCCTTAACTGACACATAGGGAGTCAAATCATATCATAGTAAGTTCTAATCACATCTTTACCTTGGTTGGCCAGTTACTTAGCTATATGTGGGAGGAGGGTGTTACATAGGGTTTGTAACTAATCCCTAGTGGAAGTTTCAAATTCTAGGATATGGTGATATTGTTTCCATTATGATGATAAAACTAGGGTTTACAAAAAAAATTTGGTCATATTGTTGAAACCTTATATTTTTTTGTGATTGGTTTTGATTGTTGAAGTGTAGTGTATGGAATCTAGGGTTTGCATTAAATCCTAGTAGAAGTCTATCATATGAGTTATAAAGTTGTTGGATGCATTGTATGACTATACTTGTTAGAATTTCTTCTATGGTTTGCAATATTTCATAGTAGAGTTTGTCATATATTTGAAATAAATATTGAGGCCCTAGATATAATTACACTAATGTGATCTAGGGTTTGTAACAAAACCTGAGCAAAAAGTTGAAGTTTAAAGTATATGTGTCTTGTTGATTATGAAACTAAGTAGGTTTAGATATTTGATATATAAAGTCTAATGCTTCCATGATTATAGTATAGTTAAATTCATGCTTCTATATATATATCTGGTTGTACTTTCTATTTGAGTTGTATAAGTACATAATCTTTAAGATGTTGAAGATATCCTAAGTAAAGTTGATTTGATTGATAAGCATGATGAAGGAAGTTATATGAATGATGATAATCAACATGAATTTGATAAAAATGGATGAAGCCATGAAAGATTTTTTGATGTTATGGAAAATAATTTGATCTCTCTAACTTAAGAAGGAGCCTGAATAAAATAAATCTCCCATATTGATAGGGAGGTCATATTACAGAAGAATAAATTGGAGGATATCTATTGAGATACTTCTGAAATAAGGAAAGAAGGATCTAGTTGTAGAATATGATGTTTCATGTGAAGTAGGAAAGGAAGTTGTATGATTGAGGAAACCTTTGTCAAGATTTGTTTGGGAAGCCTCTAAGTCCTGCTATGATAAATTGTGAAGTGGCATCAAGATGTCTAAAGATCCCAAAGGTTTCTATTTACTTATGTGTATTTGAAAGGTTGTTACTAATTGGGATTGTAATTTTTTAGGTAAATCTCTCGAAAATTTGGAATCATGCTTGATGTTACTGATTTGTTTGATTGTAAGAGATTTGATGTGTTGAGGCATTGTGTGTAATACATAGTGCCTAGGAAGATATCTAGCCAGCCTATGTGTTGATGTCTAGTTCCTGAAGTAGGGAGGGTGGCATTGGTCATAGAGCTCTGACCTTGCATTACACACCTAGTACCCTGGGTTGGTGGTTAGCAAGTGATCCTAATGGTACCTAGAGATAATGAAATATTTAGTCCATCTTAGTCCCACCAAGATAGAATTCCCTTGTTAGGAATCTAGTTTATGGCACCGTGAGTGCCTAAACTCTTCATGGTTCATGTTTTTTGAGATCTTCCATGTACTTGTATATATATGAATACTGTTGTAGTTAAGAGGAAGTTTTGAAGAATGTAACTAGGTTCGGTCTTCATAATTGTATATGAGTCATAATGAAATGTATTTATCAAAAGAGATAAAAAATATATATTATTATTATTATTATGACTTACTAAATCATGTGTTTCATGCTTGGGTCATCATGTTTTAGGTCAAAGTCCCCATTCAGGACTTATAGGTTTTGCATTAATTCATTAGAGTCATTTTCCATATAATAAGAACCTTCCTAGGCTTTTAAATCATGTAAAGATAATTATTATCGAGTAAAATAAGTCATTTGTCACCTCCACACCAAGTCAGACCTTATCTGATCAAGTCGGAATACATAAGGGTAATTCGAACTCCAGAAGAGGCTATAAATAAGGGAAATTTGAATCATTTGAAGGAACACACTCACAAGATCGATATATAAATAGTAGAAGCAGAAAAGTGTGAAATTCCAAGAGAAGAAAGAGAATTGTAGAAGAAGGATAAAAGTTGAAGTTTTAGGCTATCTCTCTCTTTCATTCATACAAAGTTACTGGGTTACTACTTGGGTCAAAGATATATTACTGGAGAAGTCGAAGTTCTACTACTGGATCAAAGTTTTCTTTTTGGTCGAAGTTCTATTGCTATGGAGATAGAAATTCTACTACTACAAGATCTAAGTAGTAGGTAAAATTTGTTGCTGGAAGGTTATCATTTGCAAAAGAAAGGAAGGTACAACTTGGTGATTGGAGGAAGTCTGTGTCTAGGTCAAGGAGTCTTGGATCATCTCGTGAAACTATTCAAGGAAGAGTTTTTGACTGGGTTTTCTCCTAGATAGGGATTTTACCTTGGCTCTTTGCCTACGTATGTGTCTTTGATCTTTGTGTTATGGGTATTGATAATTTTTTGATGAACTAAGTTAAAACAAGAACTAAATAAAGTTAATAAGAACATAAGAATATCACAAGTAATTATCAACGTAAATAAAATCTTTCTGCCTTTCTAATTTTCTAACATGTAGATTGAAATTTAAGATGGATCTAGGTTGTTTTAATTGTTGATTGTCATTATAACTATTAATTTTATGTTTTTATTTTATTTTATTTGACATTGTCAAAATGTTAAACAATACATATCTCTACCATATTGGGTTGGAGAATTTTATGTTTTTTATTTTATTTATATTATTCTTTTCCAAAATAAAAAAAAAACTTTAAGTTTCAGTCATTGATTGGGATGTTGAGGTTTTCTTGTGAAAAAAAAATATGAATTGTTTGGACAACCATTAAAATCTAGTGGATGTGTTTAATGAACTAGTTTTTATCATAATTGAATGGGTTACAAGAATAGGTACGATGGCCCATTATTCTTGGGAGATCACTTGCAAGGCATCATGGATGAGGTAGTAAATCAAGTCAAAAAAGTAAGTCAAGGAAGGCAGAAGAAAAGTAGACATAAAGTAGGAAAGAGGGAATTTGTATTCATGTTGGAAATAGTTAGATAAGGCAGAGATATCTCAACTAGATGCAAGTGTTAAGTAGGCAGAGAGCTCGAGTAGGAGGAAGAATAAAAAAAGAAGGAAAGATGCAAAAGAGAAAAGAAGATAGAATATTCTGAACTGATTTTTGGTTTCCAAGTTTGGTGGACAAATGGTCTCTCCCTCATGAGGAACAATTCCTCTAGAGTCCCTATAAATCTAGAGGGTGGACATGGTTTTCTCTGGATTCCCTTAGTGGTATAGGTGGAATATTGTGTCCTTAGATTCCTGTAGGAAGAGCCTTTGAAACCTCTTGTTTTTGTTGTTCTTATGGATTCCGTGTATGCACTGATTAACTACCACTTGGTAGCTAGAGGTTGGAGGTAGTTGGCCTCTGGATTCCATGTATGTTATTGGACTACTGAGTTGTTGGTGGGTGGAGGAAGGAGGTCCTCTAGATTCCCTGTTTCAGTTGGGAGTTGGTGTTTTGATCCCTAAAGCAAGCCCCCTCGATCTCTAGAATCTAGCTCAAGGGTGACAACTACAAGTGAGCTTGGATACAATTGTTTATGGTTGGGTGGAGAGTCTTTTTCCTAGACTCAATTACCTTCCAAATTAAAAGATAAGTATCCTTCTATACTTGTTTGAAATGGCTCTTGATTTCTAGACTATAATAGTGTTGTTAATTTAATGAGTATGTGTTTACAACTCTATGTGGAAATGACACTTATATATATATATATCTATATATATATATATATATATATATATATATATATATATATATACATATATATATATATATATATATATATATATATATATATATATATATCTATATATATATATATATATATATATATATATATATATATATATATATATATATATATATATATATATATATATATATATATATATATATATATATATATATATATATATATGTCTGAAATGAATGATGTTGATAAATAGGTCGAGCTAGTGTGTGCTTTTGGACTAGAATGCAGTGTTGTGTCAAATTCTTGTTGGTGTTGTTCATAATATATAATGTGCAATATAATGTGTAATGATTTACATGATGACAAGGATTATGATATATCCCTGAACTAGAATCTTGTTCTATATGAAATTCTTGTCTATGTTGTTAACATCATATATGTACATAACACAAAGGAATTATGAAATTCTACAAGCAGTGGAAGGATCCATAAGGATTTGGATTAAAACCTGTAAACATTGGACATAAAGATCACTTCTACTAATATGAAGTTATTACATAAGGGAATTCCTACTTAGTAAGGTCTATGTGTACACATATATAATTATTCACTTAGTCACAAGCATGTGAAGTTATATAGGAGGAATTGCACTAACACCAAAAGAGTTATTCTCTTTTTCAAGTAGAAGGATAGCGTGAAACCCTTGCATGAAGTCTTATTCAAACAAACATTCTTAATATCCTAGAGGTGTTTGACAAGCTTTCTAACATTGCAAGTTAGGTCATGGAAGCTCTGCATAGAACCATAGAGTTGCTTATAGGATTTCTTGGGATTTTGGAGCTCCTCACATGGGGTAGGTGAGGTCTAGCCCTTTCAAGAGTTCACTACAAGTCCTCAGCAAAGAGTGGCTTCAAGAGAGCCTATGCCAGCATGCCTATAACTCCTTGCCCATGGACAAGGAATAGTTGAAGGCCATAAACTTGTTAGAGTGGGTTTCACCTAAGCCTAGGAGAGGGAGCATCGTCAGGTGTTTTAATAAGTCACCATTTCCATCATCGAATGTTGATGTCGACCTTGATTGTTACATAATCTCTGTAACACCCTCCTCTCACATCTACCCATGTAACCATCCAACCAAGGTAAACATGTCATGAGAAGTTACTATGATATGATTTAGCCTCCTAAGTCACGTTAAGGAAGTGGAACCGACACAAAAACACCATATAGACCTTCAACATCAGCGACAGAACTCCTAAAAACCATCCCAACCTTTTTGGTAACCATCCCCTTGGTCCCATTGAGGTTCTAGACAACTTGACCTCTAGGTGCTCTAATGCTATAGACCCGACAACGTCTAGGAGGCTCTGAATGATCTCATGACAAGGACTTCCAGCATCTAGGGACTATTTTTCTTAGTGATGTGCCAACTTCCCCGGGACTCAAGCCACTTTTTTAGGCCCAAACCCCGGGTCACTGCCCATAATTGAATGACACCTTCAAAAAATAAATATAACAAGGAAACAATGACGCAAATGAAAATACTTTAAGAAGCCCTTGACTAGACCCCTACTAGCCATGACATGCATTTCATTAAACATATCACAAATATCTAATCTACAGGTTTAAAAAACATATCTAAGCATAGGGGTCTCATACTCATCTGAGAATCATTAAGAAGCATTGATGCCTCAACACATTAGTAGCAGTTTCATCCACTAGGTCATAGATACATTGTTCATTCATTTACAAGTAAAAACATGATGAGAACCATACATAGCTACTATCATAAAAGATATACATAACGAACATAATAGAAACATATATACCAAGGAAATCATAGTCATATCATCCACATATAAACTAGTATAATACTCATAGAAATACAAGGGGAAATAAACTCATACTGATGATGAAAAATCCAAACCTGGGATGGGACTACCATGTTCCACTCGACTGTAGAATGGATAAGCCAAATATCTCTTCAATCATTCACCCTCGTGCCATATTCCAAGCATGAATGTGGGATCTCATAGAAATCGTCAATCCAAAACCACCCAAGACTTCTAGAGGCCAACCACCTCAACCCATCAAATAGTGATTCCACCTCATGGCCAGACATCAAAAAACCATCATCATATTGGTCTTTACCCGAGCCTTCCAGGGCTACAGAGGGTTTGTTCCAACCAAGGCTTCCAAGACTGGTAACTCATTACATTTGTCCAACCAAGCCTTCTAGGACTAGTAACTCAACCCACGCTGTTACAAGGCTTCAAGAGGGTTTGTCCAACCAGGGCTTTCAGGAACTAGTAACTCAATGCAAGTTATAGGAAACATGAGAACCAACAAGGAAAAAAAAGAATTAAACCCACAACACCATAGATATCAATGATATGGAAAGGCTAGGAAAATCCATTATCAATCTAGGCAATCCTTCATGCTAGTGATAGATCATGACCAATAAACCACATGTATATTCCATGCATGTTGAAACTAGTGAGGAAAACATACATGCAACTCCGTACCTCTAGGCAAAAGCCATTGTAACTGTTGATCCTGATATCCTGTTGCGATTTTCTGCTCTTCCTTTGCCTTCTCGCTCCAAATATCCAAGTATGCCACACCCTCCAAGGATTCTCCAAGAAAACCCTAAGTTTCCAAGAGTATGAGAGAGAGAGAATAGAGAGAGAGCTCCAAAACTGAGCTAAAAAAAGTCGGTGAACTGATATTCATAAGCCTTTTTATTAATGAGGACTCTATTTTCTTCATTCTCCATATTTTCCTTCATTTTCCTCCTCACATGCAACCTATGACCTTGCACCTTCATTTTCTCCTAATTTCCATTATTTTCATAAATAGATCTACCAAAAATGCCATTTTTCCTTTCCAAAGCCTTAGCCATTTCCTTTGCCAATTTCCTTATCCATTAATAAACCACAAGTGATCCCCATCACTATTGTTTTCCCCAACATTTAGCTTGGAATAAGTGTCCCATCATTCATGGTTATTATTTTTCCTTTATAACTTTTATTACATGGAATTTTCACCAGGGTTGTTACAGAACCCTCCCCCTTCGGGGAATACCATCCTCAGTGTTGAACAAAACATATAACCACAAGACTAATGTAAGCAAAACATATTGTCGATGGAGCTTTATAACTTAGCTCGTTGCAGTATTTTGAATAATCAACCTGCTGATAAGGAAACCAACATGAAACATAAAAAGTATAACATCATAATGACATGACACCCATACCGCTTATTTGAGCTTTATAACATAACTCATAGTGGTATTTACATCCATATACATATGTACATATACCAAAACATCATACCAAAACTACTTGCCTCAACTAGTAAACAATGAAGGATACATAGCCCGCATCTAATCCACCATCTCCCATGTAACTTCATCGGGCCCAAAGTGATTCCACTGCAGTTTAACCTGGTTGATTGCTCAGTTTTGGAGCATGAGCACCTTTTTCTACAATATACACTAAGGCTCCAGCTGAAATTATCCATCTGGCTCCACCTGCAATATAGACCAATCAATCAAATGATCAAAATATTTAACATACTTCTTAAGAAATGACACATGGAAAACATCATGAAATTCCACTGTCAGAGGAAGCCCAAGTTGATAGGATATTGGCCCAATCCTCTCAATAATACTGAAGGGTACATAAAACTATGGCTCCATCATGGCACATGGTCGAATCCACAAGGATCTCTTCTTTAGTTTGATTCTGATGTACACCTGTTACCGAACCTAGAACTCCTTGAACAACCTATTCTGATTTGCATAGCTCTTTTTCCTATCATGTGCAACCTTTAGATTCTGCTTTATAACCTGCATTTCCCATTCCATATCAACCAACATGTCCAATCCAATCAACACCCTGTTAACTGGATCACTCCAACTGATGGGATTATAGAAACTCCACCCATATAATTCCTCAAATAGACTCATCCTCAGTGACTCTTGGTACATCCGTAGACGGATGATAAGTTTTACTGAAGGCCAACTTTGTGACAAAACCTGCAGACAACTCCTTCCAAAACTTGGAAGTGAACTTTGCATCCTTGTCTGACATAATATTCTTTGGAACACCATGCAATCTGACCACAGCTTTGATGAATACTTGTGCTACATCGCTAGCTCAGAATGTATACTTCACTGGAATGAAGTGTACAACCTTTGCTAACCTATCCATAGCAACCATGATGGAATCATGATGTCTCACTGTCCTTGGAAAACCTGTGACGAAGTCCATGGAAATGACCTCCCATTTCCATTCTGGAATGACAATCAGCTATAATAGTCCACCTGGATTCTTTCACTCTTCCTTCACACATTAACAATTGAAACACCTAGCCACAAACTCTGCTACATTCTTCTCTAGATTCGGCCAATAATAAAATTTCTTCATTGTGGTCAAGGTATTCTAATAGCCTGGTGACCTAAATATGATTTCGCATGAAACTCCCTCAAGATCACCTTCTTGAGATCAATACTATCTGGCACATATATCTTGTCTCTGAATCTAACTAGTTCATTTGGAGTGAGGTGATAGTCCACATCTCGTGCACCTGCATTTGTACTTGTACTTGTATCACCACCTATACGTATACCTGTAGTACTACCTGTACCTATACCTGTACCACCACATGTATCTATACTTGTATTCTACTGCATCCTGTGCATAATCTCCATATACCTTACATCTTGCTAACCTGCCTACAAGATCTTATCATGTAAGTTTGTCCCATAGGAGCTCATAGTTGCTAAGTGATTTACCTACATCCAACTGCAAAGAGCAGTTTCCACACTGTTCTCTTTACCTTTGATATACCTAATCTCAAAATCAAATTCACTGACTATGGCCAACCACTGAGCCTATTTACCATTCATGTTAGGTTCATCAAATAGATATCGCAAACCACTATGATCACTCATCAACACAAGAATCATGCCCAAAAGATAGTGCCTCCACATCTTCAGTGCATGTGTGATCGCTGCCAACTCAAGATCATGTGTGGGGTAGTTCTTCTCATGCTCATTCAATTTTCATGACTCATAGAATCCAACATGTCCATCCTACCTAAGGACTCCACAAAGTCCTCTCTTGCAAGTATCTGTGCGTAATACAAACTCTTTTTCTGGGTCTACAATATTTAACACATGTCTATGTGTCAACAACTGCTTGATTTGCTTAACACTAGCCTCACGTTCCTCTTCCCATTCAAAATTCTTACCTTTTCTCTGCAATGATGTGATAGGATAAGAAATCTACAAGAAGTTCTTGATGAACCTCTAGTAATAACCTGCCAACCCCATGAAGGATCTTACCTCATCTACATTTATAGGAGTTAACCACTCAATGATGGCCCTTATCTTTTCTAGATCTACTACAATGCTCTACTTGGAGACAACATGTACGAAGTAATGTAACTCAATCTAGAAGAAACTGCACTTGTTGATCTTAGCATACAACTGATTCTCTCTCAACAACCTCAATGCTATATTTTCTTTATTACTTGAATCCTGAGGCCTTTCTTTTTTCTAGTCCCATTTCCATTTGTTCTTTTCATTACCTTTCCAATCTAGCTTAGTCTTCGATCTGCGCTTCGATTACTCATAACAGTGATTTAGCTTTCGGATGGCCTCCTCCAATGATACAGGGTCATTGAACTCAATCATGTCTTTGAATGCCATTGGTAAACCACTAGTGAATCTATGAATCTTTGCCTTCTCCTCCTTGAGGTAAGGCACATACCTCAGTAGCTCCAATAACATGCTAGTGTAGTCCTCATTTATCATTGATCCCATCTTTAGCTCATAGAATTCATTTTCCCTATCATCAAAGTATCTCTCTGATAAGTACTTCTTCTTGAATATCTACTCAAACTCATACCAAGTCAAGTCATCCTCATTTGTAGCTCTGAAATTCTTCACATATTCCCACTAAATGCCTACTTTACGTTTGAGACTAAATGTAGCTATTCTGGCTTTCATGTTTTCTGAGTAATCATGCAGCCTTAAGAACTTCCCCATCCCAAGTAACCGTGCCTCTATATCCCATGATTTCTTCATATCTCCATAAAATGTAGGTGGCTTTGATTTCTTAAACTCATCCAACAAATACTCCCTATTTCTCCTCCTATAAGGATGATAATGATGTTGATTATCATGCTTGTCAAAACCAAAACTAGAATAATACATGTGTCTATCACCTGTCCTCTCTGGAGTATCCAACAATATCCCATCTCTAACCATGTCATCTCTATCTAAATTATGACCACCAAGCAACCTACTACCATATGCCCCATTAGTTTTTTCATCCTGCTCATGGATGATTTGAAGTGGTCCCTATTGCTACAATTCTAACAAACTCTGAAGTATTGTTGCATTTACCTCTACTAGTTTCTCATGTGCTTGTATGATTCTATCATTGTTTGCCTTACAACTGCTTCTTTATTCCTTTAATCTTCTCAGTGTGCTTAACACCATTTTTCTCATCTAATCCATAGGGACAGTGTTGGGAACTGTAGCCTACCATATTTCTATTCATCCTTGATATTCTTCCTGCAAGGTATATTATGTCAGCTAAACCAAATCTCAATAAACCAATGTACCTTAGTATAGTTCGGGTAGGATATCTCATCTGCAAGGTCAAAAAATCAACGTGATACATTTATAACATAATTATGACAACACATAGAAATATAGCACATAAGCATATAACCACACAACCATCATTCTAGCTAGAGTCTAGTCATCAATGCATGACCATGTAAACTACACATACCATAACCTAATGCATGAAGACAACCACTAAATCACTATATGCTTGACCACATGTGAACATTAACGTGCATAAAAAATGCATAATAAACCACACATTCATAAAAACACACTCGATAGAAACACCATCAACTTTCCATGGAACCATCACTACAACCATGACTCCTACAATAGAAATACAACAAGCACATGATCGTACAACATAAGATACACACATGCAATCGACATGGATGCATGGCCAATGCATAAGCCATCCAATCAAAGGGGTGATCCATGCTCTGATACCATGCTGTAACACCCTCCTCCCACATCTATCCAAGTAACTGGTCATCCACGGTAAGCATGTGATGAGAAGATACTGTGATATGATTTGACCTCCTAAGTCACGTTAAGGAAGTATAACCAACAAAAACACACCATACATACCTTAGACATTAGCAACAAGACTCCTAAGAACCATCCCATCCTTTTTGGTAACTAGCCCCTAGGTCCCATTGAGGTTTTAGACCACTTGACCTCTCGATGTTCCCATGCTATTTGAAAATGTCCAGGAGGCTATAGAAGCTCTCATGACAAGTTTTGCCAGCCTCCAGGGACTATTTTTCTCAGTGTCATTTCAGCGTCCCTGGGATTTGAGCCACTTTTTGAAGCCCATATACTAGAATTGAGTGACACCTTCAAACTAGAAATATAGCAAGGAAACAATGATGCAAATGAAAATACTTGAACAAGCAATTGTCTAGACCCCTACTAGCCATGACAAACATTTAGTCAAACATATCACAAATATGTAATCTACATGTGTAAACTACAAATCTAAGCATAGGGATTTGATACTCATCTAAGAATCACTAAGAAGCATTGATGCCTCAACACATTATCTTTAGTTTCATCCATTAGGTCCTACATACATTGTTCATTCATTTAAAAGTAAAAACGTGATGAGAGTCATACATAACTATTGTCATAAAACATATACATAACCAACATAATACCAACAGAAATACCAAGGAAATCACAACCATATGATCCACATATAAACCAGTATAATACTCATATAAATAAAAGGAGAAGTAACATCGTATTGATAACGAAAAATCCAAACCCAAGATGGGAATACCACATTCGACTCAACTGTAGATTGGTGGAACCTAATCTCTCTTCAGCCATTCACCCCCATGCTATATTCCAAGCATGAATGCAGGATCTTATAGAACACATCAATCCACAACCATACAAGGATTCCAAAGGCCAACCACATCAACCCATCAAAAATTGATTCCACCTCACGGTCAGACATCACAAAACCATCATCATATTGGTCTCTACCCAAGCCTTCCAAGGCTACAAAGCATTTGTTCCAACCAAGGCTTCCAATACTAGTATCTCAACCCATAGATTATGTGGGCTTCCAGAGCATTTGTCCAAAAGAGTCATTAAAAAAGGAGTCATTAACACAAAAAGAGTCTTACAAGCTCACTCAATATGTTAGTTTATTTAACCTAATTTTTTTATAAATCTAACTTAATAAAATATATAATTTTTTTTAAATCTTGAAGTAATCATAACCTACAACAACCTTTTAAGAAATAAAACCTAAAAAATTTCAATTGGAAGACATGAAGTTCTATATGTATCTTTGGTGGAGATAGTTGGAAGATCAATATTTTGGAAAATTTTAGATAATATTTCCATGGAAAATAATAATTTTCCCTTCAGGTGAACATACAACACACATTCAAAATCTTTCATTTTAAATATGTATTATATAGGAAAATTAAATTGTTGTTTGACATCAAAGTTGAAAAATATATATTTAAACATCATATTTTAGTTGTCAAAGTATTTAAAAAATTTTGAAATATAGAGGAGAGAGAGTGGGAGAGAAGCGTAAGAGATGGAGAGGGGGACACAAAGATGGAGATAGGGAAAGGAGGATAGAGTCTTAGAAAGAGAGGGATATCGAGAGATGAAGTTGGAGGAAAAGGTAGGGAAGGAAGAAGTGCAAGGCATATAGAGAAAGAAAGGTGGAGAGAGAGAGAGAGAGAAAGGGAATGACAATGGAGAGATGGACAAATAGTGTGTATGTTTGCTAGTGAGATAGAAAGACAAAGAATGAGAGATGGAAATAAGGGGGAGAGATAATGAGAGGGGGGAGTTCATCAACAAAGTTGCATGAATAAGCTCGAGAGAAAGCAAGAATGAGTGAGTGAGTGACGAGGGGGAGAGATAGAAGGAGGTAGGAGAGAAAGGAAGAGAGACAGGACATGAGAGGAATGGAGGGAGAGATATTGAGTTGGAGGAGGGGAGAGAGAGAGAGAGAGAGAGAGAGAGAGAGAGAGAGAGTGACACGGGAGATGGAGAGAGAGGGAGAGAGGAGAGTAGGAGAGAATAGAGATAGAATGGGAGATAGAGGGAGAGAAGGGGAAGAGAGAGAGAAGAAGAGGGAGAGAGGAGAGTAGGAGGGAAGAGAGATAGAAGGGGTGATAAAGGGAGAGAAGGGGAAAAGGTAGAGAGGGGGAGGGGGAGAGATGGAGATATAGATAGATATGGATAAGAAATGTGTATGTTTGTGGGGTAATATAAAGAGATGAAGAAGGAGAGACAGAGGGAGAGAGAGATATAGATGGAAGGGAGAGAGAGGGAATAAGAGAGACATAGAGGCAGGGAGGGATAAATAGATATATATGAAGAGAGATAGTAAGGGGGTTTGGGGGTGTGAGATAGAGAGACAAATAAGGAGATATGGAGGGAGATATCGATATAGAAGGAGGGGGAGGAGAAAGGGAAGAAAATTTCTTGCACTAGATGCATTGATTTCAGTGTACATATGTTGATTTCTAATATTATTTGGTTTCTTACATTAGATGCATTAATTTGTGTGTAGATGTTGATTTATAATTCTATTTTATTTCTTGCATTAGATGCATTAATTTCGTTAAAGATGTTAATTTATAATCAAGTTGTTTCATTGAGTTTTCATTAGATGCATTAGTTTCGTCATAGATGTTAATTCCTAATCTTATTTGATTGCTAACAATAGATGTATTGATTTCAATGTAGATGTTGATTTCTAATCCTATTTGATTACTTGCAGCAATAGATGCATTTATTTTAATGTAGATGTTGATTTCTAATCATATTTGATTGTTTGCATTAGCTACATTAATTTTAGTGTAGATGTTGATTTCTCATCCTATTTGATTGCTTGCATTATATGCATTGATTTCAACAAATATGTTGATTTACAATTTCATGTAACTAGATATAAGGTGTACATTAATTTCAAGGTAATTAGTTTAACATTCTGCATTGATTTTAGTGTAAGCACAAAAAAATTATTGATGACGTGCATTATGACTAAGATTTTGTAGATAACCTCAAACAAAATCAAATCAAATAAAACTTGTATTTGTAAATTTTACATCTCCTCATATTTTAAAATTGAATATATAAGTTATTTCAATCATATTTGAGTTTTTAAAAATTGAATAAATCTTATTCCCATAATAAGGAATTGATTGAAATACTTGGATAACTACTTGTAAAGTTAGGAAAGTTGATAACATTATATAAAATTATAGAAATGTTGTTAGATATTGTTTTTTGACCTATATATTAAATTTCAATATGATTGACTTATATCATGTTAGGACTAAGCTCTTGTAAATAATCTCAAAATAAATATTGTTGAATAAAATCTATTTGTTCTTTACATGACGCCTTTTAAATTTGAATAAAACTTATTTCAATCCTATTTGTGTTTTTTAATTGAATCTTGAGATAAGAAGTTGATTGAAATACTTAAAAAAGTTGTCCATGCAATGGTGTATCGCTGGGTCACAAAAAATTTCATATATATATATATTCTTTATTATAATATGGATGACTTTATAATTCAGATAATTTATTTTAAAATTTTAATTGTAATAACATACATGTTGATTGCACTAAAAGACACTTTATGCACGCCAATATAAAGCATGATTGAAATTCTTTCCATGTTCAATATTAAATTGATACATGATATATTTTAGTTCATTTTAAGTATCAAAGTGAATTGCATCATAAATTAAGATTGTGCTTATTCTCTTAGTTTATGAAATTGGAAATCAAAATTGAACATATATTTTACTAACAAAAGTTATAATATATAGAAAAAAATTAAATTAGCGCAATAATTTTAATATATCCATAAACTTAAAAAATTAACAAGAATCCATAAAAAACATTAATACAAATCCATAAACTGAAATAGTGAATACATGTATCAATAAACTATCCATTTGAAATATATATAAATTACAAATATCATATGAACATCCATAAATTGAAATAATAAGCATTCATAAACTAAAATATTGTTCATGATGTCCATCCATAAATTGTTCATGCACAGAAATATAAAAAGTTTGTATCACATGTGAATTTTCCCTATAAAATGAGGCTAAAAATATACAAACTATGACATTCTAAGTACCACCAGAACTCCTGTGTGAGTTCCATCGTGAAAAGTAAGTGTCCATAAATTGATATTGCAATATAACACATTGAAATTCGATCTAATTAGATCATTATTTGTATAAAATAAACAAGAAGGAAATAAAAGATTTTGAACCACATTTTTAATTACATATACATGAATATACTAACCTCGGTCGATTCCAAATGCATGTCAGATGGGATGGGGGTTTGATGAATCTAGGTTTGGTTCTCACTTGCCTATGGATCAATAATTGGGGCCTGCATCAATAGAATTGAATCATCAGTGCCTCTAAACCCAACATCCCCCTCATGTCTCCACATAACAATGACATCAACGACACTTTGCATATGGACCTCTGTACATAATGGAAAGGAAAAATTATAATTAGTCTACAAATTAATTAGCATATATGTGTAACTTAAAAAAATAAAATGTTGAAATCTTGCAAATAAAAAGGTTTACCTCAATTGTTGGTCCATGTGGTTGTACATAGTGACTCTCCACATTAGTGAAAATATGAGGTGGAGGTGGAGGTGGAGGAGAATCCATGGAAACATGCTTTGGTAGAGGATGGCTTGGTTGATCAACTACCCCCTTATATGGCCTCATAAGCTCATCCATGTAAATGGGATTTGCCTACATGTTATCATGAAATTATTAATATAAATGAAATCTAATACAAACTAGAAATTAATATAAATAATTATGTTTAATTTGACAATAAGAGTCAATATATGTATGTATAACTGGTCTATGTCAAGCAGGTTGTGCACCCTCCAAGTCTCACGAATGGCATCATGATACATGCATGTATATGTCAAAAGTTTGTCAAATGGAAAACTTGCGATAAATGCATCATCATATAAGGGAACTGGTGGGTCACGAAACAAATGTGGTGGTCTCCCAATCTCTCCATATAATGCAACATGCACACAATCCAATGATGTCTACATGTTCTCTGTAATAGTCTCCTTGGTCTCACCACCGAGTTGTGATAACTCCTTTAGATTTGTTGGTAATACCAAGCCTTGAGATGGTAGTGGTAAGAATCTCTAAGGTGGTGGTACATGCCCAAGGTCCCTATGATTCCCATCATGCTCATGGGTACATCCAAAGTTAGGTCCATAATAATGAGATTCAGTATCAGTGTAATCCGGCCTCATATGTAACAAAAACTCTACATATAAATGTAAAAATAAATGGTGACCTGGCCATGGTGGGGGAACTGACCCCAACCTCTAATGAATCTATCATACACAAAGTCAGCTACATCAGCATTCCTAAAATATTTCAGTGGAATCGGACCTCTATGTCTAGCAGGGCAATCTAGAGGGATGTTGAACAACTCCCCACAAACAGCGATATCCTTGATGTACTCTTCACCATCTCCCAAGTATCTGGGAATCTAACCTAATGCATCCTAATCCTTTGTATGGACTATAGGAGGTGGTTATGTGGGCCTGACCTTCGGTATGTCTCGATCAAACTATTCATGTTATCCAACATCAAAGGAAATGCAAGATGAGTCGGCGAATCGGAAAGGTTGTTACATATCTCTTCTGTGATCCACATATGACGGGTCATAAAATCCTCTAATATGATATGCACTTAAGCATCATCCCATGAAGGGATCGATACTACACTCTGATCCCCAGCTTCAGCCTGCTAAGGGCCTATAAATCATAAACAAAATTTAACATATATAATTAAAAACCTAGTAACATAGTAACATATACATTAAATTCAAACATAGAAGTTGAAGGAAATTCATAAATTAAAGAAAATTTCAAGACATAAATACACAAAGTTTAAAGAGGATTTAAAAATGTAGGAGGTGTACCTGAAATAGGCGAAGAAGGTGCACTAGAGGTAGCACGATCATCAATAGAGAAAGAAACAGAGATCCGAGAAACAAATGTTGACTTAGGAATAATGTTGACTAAAAAACCATTTCTAAACTCAACAAGAATAATCTAGCATGACGACCTAAACATTAGAGTCCATTTTTTTATAATTTATCAACCAAAGTATTGAGTTCCATGTAAACACAATCGAAAGAAGTGATCAAATCTACCTTCACAGTTTTTCATGTTTCTAAATAATGCATTTTATTCATAGTGCATAAATATGTAAACATATATGTAGAAAATTGAAATAAACCTATTTACAAAACTAATAAAATTGCATGCCAACCAAATACTCTAATAGACTTTAAGTTTTTAATGTTTGACTTTGACACATGGAACATACTAGGTGTAAGCACACAAAGATAATGTTTTTTGTACAACAAAAAGGGCCAAAAATGGAGGCTAATGAATACATACCCCTGTCCTCTTGGTTATGTTTTTTTGAGTCCCTTCTCCATTCTCTGATCAGGTCTATGAGGTTCGGATTATCTTGCACGAATTTATGGACAAATTGAGTGTTATGAAACCAGCTCAAGAAAAGATAGAAAAGAAAGATCAACGCCTTAGAATTCAGCCTCTTCGAGGGGGCAACCTCCTTTACATTACATAAATGAACAATTCTTGGATGATACAAATGACAAAACCTCCTTTCTATATATAGGAGTCTAAGGAGTCACAATATAATCCAGCCGACCTAACAATAATAATATAAAGCCACAAAAATAATAATAGAGGGATTCTATGGGGCACAGAAATAACAATATGTGGGTAATAGGGGCACAACAATATAAATAAGGGGTATAACTACAATAGTAATGGGGTAATCACTAGTATTATAGGGACCCAACATGCCCCTCTCCTTCAAAAAAGTGTTGTCCTCAACGCTTGAGCAGTTCTGGATACTTCTGCATAAAATTCTCATCCTCCCATGTGGAATCTTCAGCGGATAAGTTCTTCCACTTGATAAGATACTCTGAAATTGATCGATTTCGTAGCTGTCGAGTTCTTGTTTCTGTGACTGCTTCCGGTTCCAATATAATTTTTCCTTCCTCATCAAGTTCTGGCAATATTGTTTGAACTGGGAGCTTGTCGCCTATAACCTTCTTTAAACATGAAACATGGAAAACTGGGTGCAATCGAGAAGCTGCAGGAAGCTCCAATTTGTATGCCATAGTACCAATCTTTTCCAACACCTTGTACGGACCATAATACTTTGGTGATAATTTATTATCCTTCTTAGCTTGCTTTAGGGACATTTGCTTATATGGTTGTAGCCGTAGGAATACCCAATCACCTACATCAAAACTTCTTTCACTGCGATGTTGATCTGCCTGTTGTTTCATTCTATTTTGTGCCAACACGAGGTTATCCTTTAAGAGTTGGAGGACTTGTTGTTGATGTTCGATGTGATGTTCCACTGCTTGAACCTTAGAATTTTCTCTTAAATATGATGTGATTGATGGTGGTTGGTACCCATAAAGTGCCATAAATGGGGTCATTTTTGTTGCTGTATGGAAGGAAGTGTTATACCACCATTCAGCCAGAGGCAACCATTTGACCCATTGTGTCTGTTTATCAGATACAAAGCAACGAAGATATCCTTCCAAACATTTGTTTACTATCTCAGTTTTCCCATCAGATTGAGGATGATAAGATGAGCTATGAGCTAACTGAGTACCAAGACAAGAAAATAATTCTGTCCAAAAATTTCCAGTGAAAATGGGATCTCTGTCACTTACAATAATCTTTGGGTTTCCATGTAGCTTTTGAACTGTTTCCATAAATGCAGTAGAAACTGTACTGGCTTTAAATGGATGTGATAATGCACAAAAGTGTGCATACTTGGTAAGTCTGTCAACTACCACCATGATGACACTCTTTCCCTCAGACTTGGGTAAACCTGTGATAAAATCCATTGAAACCTCCTCCCAACGTTGGCTTGGAATGGATAAAGGTTGTAATAGACCCGGTGTCTTAATTGTTTCAACTTTATTTTGTTGGCAAACCAAACATTCCGCCACAAACTTTTGAATATCTGATTTAAGGCCATCCCAAAAAAATTCCTTCTTAACCCTGTGGTAAGTTTTTAAAAATCCTGAGTGCCCTCCTAAGGAGAAGTGTGCAATTCCATAAGAATCTTTTGTTTTAGCTGGGAATTCTTACAGAGGTATAAGCGATCTTTGTACCATAACGAATCATTTTTCCAGCTAAATGTATCAGAAGTACTGGAATCTTGTTGTAGCTTTCGAATAAGTGCCCACACTTCTTCGTCATTCTTCCATTCCTCCTTTGCTTCGTTTATCCAATCTGGTTGGATAATAGAAATGGCACACAACAATGCTTCCATATCCTCATCCTTTCTTGAGAGTGCATCTGCCACCACATTTTGCTTCCCTTTTTTGTAGATGATTTCAAAGTCATAACCCAACATCTTTGTGACCCACTTTTGTTGCTCTTCAGAGGATAATCTTTGTTCTAAAAAGTATTTAAGGCTATCATGATCCGTTTTTACCTTGAAGTGTCTTCCCATTAGGTAGGGTCGCCATTTCTTAAGTGCATGGAGTATTGCCAACATTTCCTTCTCATAAATAGCTTTGCTTAAAAACTTTCCCTTGATTGGACGACTTTCAAAAGCAATGGGTCTTTCATCTTGCATTAGAACAGCACCAATTCCATTTCCTGAAGCATCACATTCCACAATAAAGGTTTTTGTGAAGTCCGGTGTAGCTAAGACTGGTGCTTGGCACATTGCCTCTTTAAGATGTTTAAAGGCCTTTGTTGCTTCCGGAGTCCATGAAAATGAATCTTTCTTCAATAATGTTGTTAGAGGTGCTGCTATTCTCCCATAATTCTTAACAAACTTGCGATAATACCCTGTCAACCCAAGAAATCCTCGCAGATGCTTTATGGATGTGGGGATTTTCCATTCCTTAATGGCTTTAATTTTGCTAGGGTCTACCTTAACTCCTTCATGAGATACAATATGACCCAAATATTCCACCTCCTGGACTCCAAAGAAACATTTGGATCTTTTTGCATATAATTGTTTCTCCTCCAATAGTTGTAGCACCTTGTCAACATGTTCAACATGATCCTTCCAAGACTTGCTGTAGATTAGTATATCATCAAAAAATACTAACACAAATTTTCTAAGGAATGGTTTGAAAATTGAATTCATCAAACCTTGAAATGTTGAAGGTGCATTGGTAAGGCCAAAAGGCATGACCAAAAATTCATAATGACCCTCATGAGTTCTAAATGCCGTTTTCGGAATGTCTTCAATCTTCATTCTGATTTGATGATATCCCGAACGAAGATCCAACTTGGTGAAGTAAATTGATCCATGCAATTCATCCAGTAATTCATCAATGACAGGAATGGGGAACTTATCTTTAATAGTGAGCTTGTTGAGCTCCCTATAATCTGGACACATGCGCCATGATCCATCCTTCTTGTGCACCAATACTACTGGAGCTGAGAAAGAACTTTGACTCGGTTGAATTATACCAGCCTCTAGCATTTCTGCAACCATACGTTCAATTTCACTTTTTTGGACATATGGATATCTGTACGGCCTGATGTTTGGAGGAACACTTCCTGGAATCAGATGAATAGCATGATCATGATCACGCATAGGTGGGAGACCTTTGGGAGTCTCAAATACCTTGGAATGATTGTCCAGGACTTTTTGGAGATCTGGAGAAATAGATGATTCCAATGTGGAAACATCTAGCGAACATAATTGTGCAATTACACCTCTTTGCTCCTTTTTTAGAAGCTTTGTCATGCCATTAGAGCTGATTATCTTTCCTGGTTTCCCTGCAATACCCCTTAATTCAACTTCCTTTCCTTCCACAGAAAATTTCATGAAAAGTTCTTGAAAATTAAAAGCTATTGTACCCAAGGATTGTAGCCATTGGACTCCTAGTACAACATCAGCACCTCCCATTGGAATGGAAAGCATTGGGCTAGTCAATACATATTCTCCCATGGATAGCTTGATATTATGGCACTTTCCAGAACAATTTATTGTTCCTCCATTTGCAATCATCACTTGACACTCTGGTGCTGGATATAGGAAGCAATTCAATTCTTTTGCTACCCTACAATGAATAAAATTGTGGGTGCTTCCTGAATCAATCAACACTATTACCTTTTTCTTCTTGATTTGTCCTTCTATCTTGATGGTTTGAGGAGTGGTAATTCCCGCCAATGCATTACAAGATATGGTCGGATTTATTTGTTCTTCATCTAGGCTTTGTTCCTGGAATATATCCTCTTCTTTTGACCTTTCTTGCTCCTTTTCTTCTTCCTCTTCACAATCTATGTAGAATAATTTCTTCTCAGCACACTTATGACCTTTTGTGTATTTGCTATCACAATTGTAACAAAGCCCTTTTGCTCTTTTTTCTTCCAATTGTTGTGGTGTCAACCTTGTAGGTTGTGGAAGACTATGGGCAACAACACTTCCGTCTTTATAGTTGTGAATGGTATGCTTCCTAGTTGCCATAATTTTGCTTTCCATTTTTCTTGCTAACCTGAATGCCTTCTCTAATGAATCAGGTTCCCAAAGGCGCACATCATGTTGGATATTATCCTTTAAAGACCCTATGAACACATCAATCCTATGCTCCTCTGGAATATCTTTTACCCTTATGTTCAATTTTTGGAACTCCTCAATGTGCTCCATTATTGAACCCTTTTGTTTGAGACTTATCAATTGGCTAAAAAAAGTGTTGCTTTTTGTATCCTCATAATGTGCTATCAATTCTTCCGTAAAAATTGCCCAAGTGATAAATTGTTTACGAGAACAAAGCCATTGATACCATACAAACTGATTTGGTTCCAAATATAAAGTTTCCATACGTACCTTTTGTGTGTTTTGCACATTATTGAGATCGAAGAATTGCTCCATCTGTAATATCCATGTGGCGGGATCCTTGCCATCAAACTTCCTCATATCGATTTTTGGAACATGGTGAGTCTTCGATCCAACATTAGAGTCTATGGAATCATGATTAACATTTCTTTTGTTCTCATCATGAGTTTCCTTTAGTACTCTTTCACCCTTAGTGACCATTTCTTGTAGCAACTTATCCATCTTATCATCCATGCCATCAATTTTAGCGTCCATGCCATTCACCTTAGCTTCCATGCCATCCATCTTAGCTTCTACACCTTTCTTTAAACCATCCATCTTAGCTTCTACATCTTTCCTTAAACCATCCATTTTAGATTCTGTTGCTTTTTGTGCAAGTGACACTCGTTGCACTTGTTCTTGTAATTTTGATATATCATATAGCATTTCTTCTTCTTCTTCATGAGTCATGCTAGAGCTTTCAGGTTCCTTACTAGGTGTTTGCATTTTCTTTCCTCGGGGCATCAGTTACCGATAATAATTCTCTAATATGCCCTTTGAATTCCTTCAAAATAAATTTTCAAACCAAGCTTAAGCAAAAATTAAAGAAAATCTACACACCTTTTTTCACTTTGTAGGAGCTCGATATTGCCTCCGATGTATCTATGTAATTTCTGATTATCTAGTTCTAAATTTGTGACCTGTAGTAGCCCTCTGTGTCCTCTTTCCAATGCCACAAGTCTGACCCAAATTGGATTCTCCAAGGAAGAGTTATGCGAAATCTCCCACAGTGACTTGATTATAGACTAGTTCAGTAGAGCGAACTTGTACGACGTGCCACGTGTCACTGTTTCAACCTTTGACTCTAAAAAATATATAAACAAAAACTACAGTCCGTCCTCTTTCTGTAACTTCTTACGAAATTTCAATCCGATGCTCAGAAAGAAAGTTATGACGATTTTCCCCAGGTCACCTGTTTTGAGTGTAATTCAGGAGTCTGCAAAAAGACCAACTTCCTCAGATTATATCTCCGAAAATATCACGCGAAAAACTCTGAAATTCGGACCCAAGGTTCAGCGCAATTTCTTCTCAAATGGGTTTTTTTTGCGACTTCTGAAACATCACAGAAAAAAAGTTATAGCGAAAATGCCACTATGACCTGTTTGGAGCAGCGAAACCCTAGAATCCAAAGCTCTGATACCAAATGTTATGAAACCAGCTCAAGAAAAGATAGAAAAGAAAGATCAACGCCTTAGAATTTAGCCTCTTCGAGGGGGCAACCTCCTTTAAATTACATAAATGAACAATTCTTGGATGATACAAATGACAAAACCTCCTTTCTATATATAGGAGTCTAAGGACTCACAATATAATCCAGCCGACCTAACAATAATAATATAAAGCCACAAAAATAATAATAGAGGGATTCTATGGGGCACAGAAATAACAATATGTGGGTAATAGGGGCACAACAATATAAATAAGGGGTATAACTACAATAGTAATGGGGTAATCACTAGTATTATAGGGACCCAACATTGAGTATCATACCTTTTCTGAGGTGGAGGTATATGTTACATTTTCCTTGAATCCTTGGCTTTGAAATACCTGATAACTATCTTCTTTGATGTTGTAAACATTCTGTCTGTAATGTCGAGTTGGTCAACAACCCATCTCACCATATTTGTATATGGTAGGATTTTAGAGTGAGCAACAATTCTATGAAGAAATGAATTGGCCACATCATTCCATGTGCCATCGTTACTTGGAGGAGAATCATCAGTAGTAGTAGTCTATTTCACAATTACTGTTGGATTTTCATCCTCAAACGGTTTGTATATCACTTCCTAGGAGGTGGAACCCCTGTCTAGAGTGCATGTAGTATCTGTAAACGATGGAGACATTTCAGACAATTCTTCAGGTGACAAGACTGGTTCTTATTGTGTTACAGACTTCTTCCTTGCCTTGATTATTCCTGACATGTCCTTTAACTATTCTCTATTAGAATATACTTGTAAAGAAACCAACCAAGATAAGAAGGAAGAGCTTTGAAGGATGCAAATGGTCATATCAATCCAATGCAATTTATATGGAAATCCCTTGACATTTAGTAAAAATTTTCACCAATAAATAAAAACCTCGAAATTAGAACTACACAGAGTGGTCATTAAATTTCCAAACATTTTTTCACTTGATACTAACAATTGTCATTATATCGGAAAATATTTTATTAGTGTGTGGTATTGGGTGACATTACATAGCTTAGCGATCTGCAATATATGAAAAGTATATAGGCACAAGATGAATTTTAACAAATGACCGGAATTTA